>OU426932.1:2400000-3600000 GCA_911387795.2 Apamea monoglypha | reverse complement strand
CTACATTCGTTTTATATCGAGATAAATTGCATTTCGTGTATTGGAATTGTTTCCAAGTATTAACCATATTAGAATGACACCTGTTGACTCTTCAATGTCCTAATAATGAGTGTCAACTCCTTACATGGATTTGTAAACGAATAAGGTGGTGTTAAAGTGTGCCAGTCATAGTCTTCTTAGTTGGTTTATTGTCATACCGCATACAGCTATACAAGTATCTATTGGCGCGTGGCCAAATTCGGAACTAGCGCCGCCATATTGTATTTTCAATACATTTCACAAAATATTTTGTCAACGTCATTCGAGCGCCAAAAGATCTTGTAGCACTTGTAACACACGACAGTAAAACAATGCCTTCAGAAGATGACAAAAAGTAAGTTCCAAGCACTTAGGGAGTTATGAAAAACAGTTTCGTCTCGTTCGTGTAAATAGGAGTTATGTACGTATGTTATGCCAAACAGTTCAATGCCCCAGCTAGTAGGGGCAGACCGCAGACAGTCTTCTCCCTCTCCCTGTCTACCCCCCTAAAAGCGCGGAAGGGTGGCTAAAACTAATATGTCCTCTTTGCACGTAAATAAGGGTTACAAACGACCGCGCGTCTGTGGTAACACTTTGAACTTGAGCTGGCCTAGGGTATTACGGAGTTTTAATAAGACCAGCAGTGCATAGCTATTCACAACCATCCGATAAGCTATCGTACCGAAAATGAAACATTTCGATAACCTGATTTGCTTTGCCCCCGACAGCATACAGCTGTCGGAAGAACAACAAAATTTTCGGGTTTTGGACCTGTGAACAGCGTTTAGAGGACTTCTACAATAACATTGATTGATGTTCGATACGGTACGGAAGCGTATCGAGTGGTTGTGAATAGCTCTGCAGCTGGTTTTGTTACCACTGAATCAACAGATGTAAAGCCTACCTTAGGTATCTGCCTACGTTAGATAAATACAGAGTCCCATTTCTTTACTTTGTCATGAAGAATCAATATTGTGTTTGCACTCTAACCGTTTACATAACCACGTCCTATTGCTGAAGGACACTCCTACTTCCTACACGCCATGATCTTACGCAACCGAGTGCGTTTGCCGAAACCCCGAGAGGAGTTTACCATCTACGGTTTTTCAGTTTCTTTGCTAATTAAACTTTATCTTCATAGTAGTAGTCTCCGTTTTCCCGAAAATTATAGTAATTACGTACAACATGGCGTTTATCGTGTACTATCGTAGTGTTTTACACATTGCTACATTTTCCTGAAATACCACATAACATAACATCACGCCTCTATTCCCCGAAGGGTTAGGTAGAGGTGGTCCTGAAATACGATTCTTCAAAAAATTCACCACTAACAAATGCGTCAGTCTGATAGAACATTTGGTTTGAAAGGAATGCAATACCGCTAAATGGCAGTTTCTCGCTCAGAATAACAAAAAAAACCTTGATTCTTTCAAAAAATCTAACTGTTATTTTAAGATAATCTGCGTGTCGGACACATTTGAATGCGCTTTGCATGTTAATTGTTCGAAAGTTATTTTCTATTGAATACTACCGTGATTCTGTATCAAGACGGTTGTTTAAAATCCTAGTCATTTGTATAAATCATTGCATTATTTCATCTTTTATTGTGTATGCGCTTATAATTTAACGTGACGATATTATCGTGGACGACCACGACCACGTCACAGCATCATGATATAAACGCAGGGAAGTAATATGTATGAAAATATATGAAGACTCTTGGAATTTCCGTCCACCTGAGATGAGAGCACTGCGAATATCGCTTAGGGGTCTCGTCGATGCGCGCGTTTGTGTGATTGCGCCGTTTCGAATGTTTGTTCGTAATTTCTGTACAGTCCATAATTATATTATAACGATAATGTTATAACATGCATGTATTTCCATAGATGTTATGGACGTGGACGTCCACGATAATATCGTCACGGTAGAAATTATAAAAGCGCACATTATGCTTCAATTAATTTTTAAATTAATATAATGTCGATATGTATTAGATTTCTTTTCATTTAATAATGCAGAATGGCAGGCCATTTACCGCGCATTATTTTCTCATTAATTAGTAATTAGTGTCTTGTTTTAGGCGACATCATATCGTTATTAAGTCCAATTATGAGATCGTATTGTTGGAGAATTTTTTGTTAGTTGTTACATCTCTGTAAATTGTTGTCGTTATAATTGTGAAATAATTTGTTATACTTTCTTTTATGATCAAGCATAGAGGATAATAAATAAAAGTCTTCGAAAAGAAGACGACGGTGTAAGACCATGAAGGCTATGGAAATGTCTGTGAACTTTCGCTTTCGATTATATCAGAAAAAATGTGTATATGAAGAGTGTACGATTTCGTTCGCATGCTTGTCGGAAGACAAATTGAATTTTATGGGTTTTAAGTTTTTGCGCGGTACCCTAATTCCTTTCCTTAAATAAAAATAGGGCTACACCTTATAAATAAGTTACACCTTATAACATCTGCTATCTTCCAGTGAAAGTCCTGTCAAAATCTGTCTAGCCATTTCGGAGATTATCCGGAGAAAACAGAGAGACAGGCAAAAAAATTGTTTTTTTTTTTCATAAGTATGCTTTCATATTACGCATTTAGTAAAAAGCTGTTATTTTAAGATTACAAACACCAATTTAATTTTATTTATTTATATAGGATGTATGGATATAAATACACCTCTTAGGACTAGTGATGGGAATGATAGATACGATGAAATTACAGAATGTACTTTTAGCGAGGCAAAACACGATGATTGCTGCAATTTAGCAGTTTCTTTATGAGTCGCGTCCGCTAATCTATGCATTGTGTTCTAAAGGTTAGACTAACAGCATCTAACTACTTTAATAAAATGGTCTTATTATTTTTCATCTTTTATATTGCAATTGCAGTTATTTCGACATTTCTGCTTGTAGGTCGTAATACTTAATTTTTTTTTTTTGCAAATGATGTGCTCATAGTAAGTAGTATTAAAATATACAAAACTACCTAACCCACTCATGTAATGATTGCCTTAATTTTATATGAAATTAACAATATTTCGTTACTATAAATAACTACACTCCATTTATTATAGCATTAGAAAAATAACAGCCAAATAATAACAGGTATTGTGTAATATTGTTGAAATGATTTACAGTTATTTTTTAAAAGTAAATGGTGAACAGATTACATTGCTTTATATTTATCGAAATTAAATAACGAAACTATATGTATAGGTTATAACCGCTATTTTTCTAATGTTATAATAAATGGAGTCTTAAATAATAATGTAAAAATAATATGTAAAACTGTAAAACCGTTACTAATTTAAAATTACACGTCTTTATCCTCATAGTAGCCAGTCACCGTTTTCCCGAAATTCATATGACCACATGCCGTAGGTAAAGGTAAACACTATGATAGTACACGATAATAATCGTGTACTATCATAGTGTTTACCTTCCTATAATGTATTAATTAGTAATTTATAACGTCACTAGGAGTTGGTTTTCATTAATTTGTGTAACAATACGGTGTCTAACGTGGCTAGCTCAGAAGCGACTACTAAATATTTCAATCTTCACGTTTGAATTCTAAAAATTATTTTTATTTTTTTATTACTTATTAATGTCTTACTGTTGGGACCAAAGAAACGATGGATGGACTGTGTGAATGATGATATTGTTAGAAAGGGGATAACTACCGAGATGACGACTAATAGAGAAGTATGGAAGAAAAAGACATGTTGCGCCGACCCCAAAAAAATTGCGATAAGGGTCTTACTGCTGGGCAAAGCCACCTCTCTGTGTCCAGAGCTGCCAAGGATTAACCAGCTCATTCCGCCATCTCCGTCTGGACCTGCCGCGACGTCGTTTGCCACAAAGGACTCATGAGGCGTAAGATTGAAATTATTATTTTAAAAATAATTAAAATACTCATAATTCATAATATTGTAATATTAACGTATGGTAGTTAGCAGCTTATAGCTCAATTATGGTGTCTGAGGACTTGTGCTTCTTCTTTAACACCTTGTATATTTCGACTCCGAGTGTCGGCGTCTCTAACTAGTCAGTTATGTAAAAAAAACTTTCGTCAACAATGAAAAACAGGCATTCAGCCGTCACTGTAACCGCAACAAACTGATCCACGGCTCAAAATGCCAGACAGTATTACTAAATACTAATAAATTAAGTATTAAAACACAGCTGTTGCATTCATTTTGTAAGTCCGTGGATTACTAAAACAAAAAACCCGTATTGTCTGTGGTATTGTGTAATTTTTAATTTTATACTCAGGTTTGAATTTCTTTGTAATATTTTATGTATTGACCGCATTTTTGTTAGATTTCGTCTTCAAAGTAATTATGACGATTGTTGGCAAACGACATTGATTTTTTTGGTTTCCCAAAACTTTATTAAGTAAGTTACTTATCACAGTACCAGTAGTGTGGTAAGTTAGCACAGTAACATAATAACAGTATCTAAGTTTCTTCTTCTTTCTTAGCGTATCGATGGCAAAAAGTTTAAATATTTTTGGCCCAAAATTCAGCTTCGAACGCTTCCGCTCTCTGACGCAGTCCTAAGATCATCAAATGCACAGATGACAGGGCAACTTGCACTGGCAAATATAAGTCTTAAGTTTTTTTTTTATCGATTACAAATAATATCAAACAGTTTACAAGGAAAGTGAGAGGGATGAGCATCATATTACAATGTACGTGAATGTCGAATCGATGTTCAGGGTCATCGATAAATCGAATCGTGTCGGCTCGGGGGCGGTTGCGTTGTCGGCTCGGTGTTTCGAAATTTAAAATTAGCATAGAACGCAGCGGGCCTAAACTAGAGAGGCTCCATATCTGTCCTTGTAGTATCGTAACCAGCCGATCTATTCTGTGAAAATCTCACCGTGAAAACTAAGGTGAAGTGAGCTTGAAATGAGCTGTCATATTCTAGTGATTGACAGCTCACTTGTAGGTCACTTCACCTATGTTTTCACGGTGAATTTTTTACAGAATAGATTGGCAGGAGTATAGTATACATTTTAATTTAAGAGGTAAATAAAGTCATTATGGTCATGAAATAACAATAAAACTCCAAAATCCACCTGGTACGTTGTTTAAAATTAATCCGTAACCAAACATGATGCCGTATTGAGTTCGACATACGAAAAGCGTGACATAATTACATTAAAAACCTTAAAAGGTTAAGCACTTTAATACAATTATCGCGGCGGTTAAACATTGACGCTATTTATCTTAGATCGTTTGTAGAAAATAATTGGAATCCGCAAACATTAGTCATTCCAATTGCACTCCGACTTGTAACCAGCTGCGATGCAATTAAGTACTTGTGTAGTCAAAGTTTTTACAATGAACTGTCATCGGGACAATTTATACCAATGATAATTGGCTAGCGAAGCAATTCCGCCTCAAAATTAAAATCACATTATTTTCAATTACGAAATATCAACACGTTTATTTATTTTTTATTTATTTTTTTTGTATTTTAACGAATGTTTCGTGGACAGTTAGTTTTAATTGAATCTATGTATCGTTATCGTCATATCGATAGATCTAGAATACATCACTGTTATTGTTTAAGTACTTACTAGAAATATTGAAGATAATATTGAAAATACTGAAGATATATGGCTTATACTTGCATTTGTATTTAATAAAAATCGGGTCTCCCTTGTTTCATCAAAAATAAAAAATGACAAATTATCACTTCCCAAACAATTTTCCGCATAATTTCATTTGCCCAATTATTACTTAGCAAATAAACTCTTCACAAATAATTGTAACGCAAACCTAATCTTTGGCAAGTGAACGTTTAAACAATAACTTACTTACCAACTAGTACTTTTACCAATTTTAATGTAGTCAAATATTTCAGTTGGTATAACAAATTTTACGCAAAATAAAATAAGCCAAATATTTAGTATCGTCAGTTTTCAATTTACCATTTCTATTCAGTCGATTGCTTGGTCAATGATAAAATATTTGCATCTTTATGTCAGTTGCACAAAATATACAAATTAAATTACAAGTGTTTTGTTGGTTTGGTTTTACATTCAAATATATATTTCTGCCACTCGCCGGCCGCTGCCGCGGCACGCTCGCTTCGCTCGCTCGGGTCGTGCGTTGTGTGGTCACAGTTCTAACCTAACCGTTTCGATAAAAAAAAATATATAACCGTGTTACTTTGCAAATCTGACTAAACTATAAGAAAAATATAAACTATAACATGGCAATTAAGTAATATTATATATGTAATATTAAAATGGATTCTAACCTAACCTACAGTTCTGGTAGCAGTTCATTTTTCGTTCGTAACCATAAATTTGACTTGTTTCAAACAAATTCAAGCACATAAACCTACAAAGAAGTACGTAAATGACATCAAATAAAAGTGCATTTTTTAAATTACCTATAACATTCCCAAAAAATCTTATTTTTGTCTTTATATTTTTCTTCATAACAAATCATTTGACTAAGGACTGTTTTTTCAATCATCTGATATTTTTATTCGAGGAATTTTAAAATTTTGACATTTATTTCATACAAAAACTGTCAAACGTCAATTATATTCCTCGAATAAAAGTTATATGGCGATGGAAAAATCAGCTCTAAATGTTTATTGTCTAAAGATTGTTTGCTGTAATAAATCATTTTATTAAAGACCAAATGCTTCTGCCGAGTAAAAATTTGGCCAAATGAAAATATGCGTATTAAAATCATTCCAAATATTGCATTGATATAAAAAAGGTTGCTAAAATTTGTTTGGATAATGAAATTTTGTTAATTTTTTTGTTTTTTTTGGCAAAACTGCAGGGGCCCATAAATATCAATTGCCGTTCGTTAGTCTCGCCTCAAAACTCGAAAATAGCTCGACCGGTTGTGATGAAACTTCGGTAAGTCGTGTGCGCGCCGGAGAAAGTTCCTAATAAAAAAGGCACTGCAACGCATTAGCTAGTTTAAAATAAATTAATTGAAAATGTTACCATAAAATATTGAATTAAAAAATCTATTAAAACTGTCAAGAACTTTTTTATGGCTACCCAATAGTATAATAAAAACTATAAATCACCAGGACATGATAATAAACTTAAATAAACTCATGTCGGGCAAGAATTTGCCACCTTTGTCCTGGTAACATTACCTCAGTGTTGCCATGTCCTATTAATAAAAACATAGTACAACTAAGTAATCGCTCAAGAATGCCGCGGGTCTTCGACACACTCAATTACTTTTAATTTAATGCTGTTCAATTAAAGTTAGTTTTTAATTAATACACACGAAACTTACGACTTCTTTAAAGTTCTGGAAGTTCTGGACATTTCGTTTAATCTTTTAATTATGATCTATAATTTTGTTAATAATGAATTATTAATAATTTTTCGCTATAATTGAATGTTAAAACGCTTTTAACCGCATCTTCCTTTGCATCTGCTTCAGAATTAATTAAAAATTGTGCCAGACCTACAATTGGCTTATATCGCTAGCTTCTGCCCGCGACATTGTCCACGAAATTTCTCTTTCCCGACCCCGTCGCATCGCATCGCCTGTCCGCGCAATTAGTTCGTTTTCGCGTTCTTTCTTACTTATTTTCTTTTTGCTCGGCTCCTAAGATTCATAGCGCGATGGTACTTAGCCTATAGCCTTCCTCAAGAATTGGGCTATCAAATGCCAAAATATTTTTTCAAATCCGACTGGTAGTTCCAGAGATTAGCGCGTTCAAACAAACAAACTCTTCAGCTTTGTTATTAGTATAATATATAGTAGATCGTTAACAGAAATCGTCCTATTAAAAGCCAACAAAATCCAACATATAAGTTTTCTTAGTACTGGGCCATTCTCACTGCCTTTACTTTTTGCTCTATGGTTTTTTCTATGACAGGTGTGGCCAGCAAAGGGGATCGGCTCGTGCGCAGCAAAAAGGGTGGGGTCCGCACGCGCACCTTTTTTACTATCTTTGGTTTTTTAATGTTTTCCTTTTAATAATTTTATAGCTAATTCTTAGTGTATGGAACTAAATTTCGTTCAACCATATAAGTTACACCTTGTAACATGATTACGACAGCACGTGAAGCAAATAAGCAGTGTAATGGATATAGGTCGAATCAACTTTTTTAATACGTTCCAGTATTAGATTACTTGAACGACTAAAATTAATTTTAAAAACTATCTTTTAGAAATATAAATGCCGAAGTGACGATGGAAAATTATAAGTTTTCGAACATAAACCGTACAAGTTTAATAATTACTTACCTCACCATAGAAACAGTATATTATAATATTGTGCCATGGACTTCATGTAACTGGCTAACGAACGACCAAAATATCGTACTACAAAAATAAAAATATGTATGTAGGGATAATAATCTTATCACAACGTAAAATACAAGGATAATATAAAACTCAGACATTATTTGTATTCGCCGAGTTAGGAAATATTCATAACGTATACGTAGCCAAATATACTTCAGGAACCGAGTACACATGAAGAATAAAGTAGTGTTTGCTCTATAAGATAACTTGATATCTTACTAAGAACGTATTAAAGCTATCATAGTCAACCTATAATGTTCCCACTGCTGGGACACAGGCCTCCTCTCGGTGAGAGGGAATTAAAGCTATATACTTTATGTATTGTATAATTACACACACACATTCTGTATAACAGCCAGGGTGGTGCCACATATGGCATGCCCGGCGGATACGCAGCTGTCAGCCGTTACAACAAACCGTTGGATATTCAAATTTGACGTAACGATTCTATTCTGATGTTTGTATTTAATTTAACAACGAAAATTTTACTATTTTTTTAATAAGGTAATTATTTTATTGGATGCCAATATGGTACGTTTTAGGTTTTAGAAAATTAGTCTCACGAGAGTACACCATCCGTCCATCTTTGAGCTCCATAAGTTCTGAGTTGAGTTGCATTATTATTGACAAACGCGGGCAGACTGGACAGGTCCATTCAATCTGTGTGGTTCTTTACTCAAAAGACCATTTCAGAAACCAGTCACATGGTCTGACCATGATTATGTCTGGACTTTAAAATGACCGTGACTGACCGTGAACCTCAGTTTGTTTCGTCTGAGAGTAGTCAGATGTGAAACGCCGACCTTATATAGTTTTTAAAATATGATTGACGTGTAGAAATGTTTGTACAAACCTACTTACAGAAATAAAATCATTTATAAACGATATACAGAGTTATTCAAAATTATTATTGTAAAAATCAATACATTGGGTTTTAGGATGCACAAAAAATATTTCATTGAATATATGTATTGATTGATTGAATGAATAATTTTAATGACATGCATTCCTATATTAGTATCTAGAGACTAATTGTTTCCGACATGTCAATAGCCTTCCCATACGTGTGAATTAATTTTAATATTACGAACATCATTTTAACCAATGTTTAATGCAGTGTTTACCTCCTGCTGCATTTGTATTTTTTCTTAAAGCTGCATAATTAATGCTTCCTTTGACTCGTATTCACCTTGCATGATTAAAGACTTATTGACTTAAATAAATGAATTTTAATAAAGACCATGTAATGTATGCAACCTCCTATCGAGCTGCACATTTACTGTAATGGAATGCTGCACATCGAAGATTACAATGTAACAATGTTTCACTTTCGTGAGGATTTATAATAATTAAGCAATTATTTTTATCAACTCATTATATGGAATATCTAGCATTATTAATTGGTGTTTAGGACTTGGCAACACTCGTTGCTTGTAATTTTTTGCGTGACGCTACGGTTTAATAAGGCTGGTATATAGCGTGATAGTTGTGCCACGCCCTCCCCAGTCAGGCACGCGTGATGGTTTTACCTGACTAAGGAGAAGCCGAAAGAGTAATTTAATTGACAGACATATGTGCAGTTGCTCTATCTCAATTGAATGATTTGTCAAAACGTATTTATTTTACCAACAAACAGCTTTACGGCTCAATTACAGAAGGATGGAGACGTTTATTACAAAAGCTAAGCGATATACATAATGGACTTGGGGCACCAAAACTGAATGACCAATGGTAAAAACTTGATGTTGTCAGAGGACTGAGCGACAAGAAGCATAACAAAAGTCTTGAGTTTCGTGGGATTTCTGTACCGTAATCGGGTTCTTTTTTGGAGTGACTACCGAGATAACGACAAATAGAGAAGTATGGAAGAAAAATACATCTTGCACTGACCCCAAATAAAGTTCGGATTCGTGTTGTTCTTGTCAATGCCGAGAATTCTACCAGCAATCAATGCAAACGAATAATCCAAAACCGTAGTAATCCAAATTAATTCCAAGCTGTTGTGAAAGAGAAGTTTGCACCTCAATCATAAAAATACGTAAAGATGCACTACTAACCGAATGAATCAAGAAATAGTAAGAAGGAGGTTACTAAAGAATCTACGGTTAAGAAGTTGAAAGTTAATAGCAAGTTAAGGTAACTTTGAACCAAAAATCAGAAAGACAACCATGGATGAGACAGTAGAATAACTCATCATCTGCCTATGTTGGAGTTCGCTTCTAGTCTAACGGGATGCAGCTGACTACCAGTATTTTACATGAAGTGACTGCCTATCTGACCTCCACAATCCAGTTGCTGAGTACTACGATACTGCTTCGTAAGACTGGTTGTCAGGCTTTCGGGCTTCTGACTACCCGTAACGACTGTCAAAATCTACAAATGACAGCCGGGACCAACGGCTGAACGTGCACGACGTTCCGACGTAATGGATGGTCGCCCGACGGACCGACCTCGGCAAGCGTTGCTTAACCTTGAAAATCGACCCGTGCGGCTGTTATTATTTAGCCACTAGCCCCACTAACGATTAATAACTGGTTATTTAAATTTCTTCGATGTCGAAATTGTTACGCATTTTGAGTACTATGTAGCTGAATGGCATGGCATAGTGATAGTTTGCCTTATTGACACAACTAACATCGGTATTCCCGCTAGAGACGACATGCTTAGATCATCGGCATTCATCGGTCGCGCGATGAGTAAATATTGCCTTCGCGCTACTCGGCTCGTCGGGCATACTAATATTATTACTGATAACATACTACTAGGTATTTACCAGTGTTCAAAGGATTAGATTACCTGTTCCTATCTTCGTAACGGTTCTTCACCTGTGGAATTTTGATTAAAAACATCATATTTCCAAAATTTATTATAATAGCAGGCTTTTGCGTCTTCGTCAATATTTGGAGTGGCTTTAACAATTATTCGTTTTGTTTAATTATATTTTAGGTCTAGGAATTATTATTGTGCTGCAAGGTTATTAGTATTAATTGCATGACCCATGATACCATTTCTCTTTAGGTTGACTTTTATAACTTGAAATATGAGCAGCAGAGACATTCTCCGACGTAATTATTTTAAAAATGGAATTAGGACTGATAACACTTGTTTCTGTTTCTGGTAACCACCATTTCTAGAGTGCCTGACATTTGGAAAGACTGAAAAAGGTTCTAAGGAAATCAGAAAAATATTTCGAGGTTCGGCCTCCTCCCTATAACTATTGTTTGAAGCTTCCACTGTCTTTAAGATGCGTTTGATATTAGATATTAATTCTGCGCGTGCGATGCCACTGACAAGCCCCTTGTTTCTACACAATCTTGATCTTTAACCCACCATGTAACTACTCGATGTTGCCTCTAATGGATATATTTATGAGAATTAGTATCCCTGAGGTTTCATAATAATTTTCCTTATTCCTCATGTATAAATAAATCATCGCGATTTATTTGCTTGTTTCGTGGTATTGCAATTAAACTTTATTAGGAGTTGTATCCTTATTAATATTATATTTGTGCTACTGTCCACTTTCTAGATTAAATATTATCATATGTTATTTGGTATATCTGGATGATCTCTTACATCGGCGTGGTTGAAATTGAGTTGAGGATGTATTATTGGCATCATATCATAAGTAAAACCTATTGTTTTTGTATACCAAAAAAGAACTACCGGGTAAGAAAAACATAGGAAATACACAGATTCTATGAGAACATAACGTGAGCTTACAGCTTATGTCGAAGAGGACATTCGGATAGCCCCGGAGAGGTCGGCGTGAGGTCGCGTGACTCACTGCAAAACCGGATCTGTGCCGGCAAACTTATAGCTACCAACCTCAACTAAAACAACTACCATCAAGTTTTGTAATAATGTGGATGTGCGCACTGAACCTGAACTACCAACTAATAACACATTTTTGAGGTAATAGTTATTAACGTCACTAGAATTGGTTTTGCGGTTTCCTTGAATCGATAGTGTTGTAATGGTGTCTACATAAATGTTTTACCATGTGTTGACAACGATAAACAACTTTATGGTCCCTAAGCATATGGTCGAAGCAAAAGGAACTAAGCAGTCGAAGAGAAGTTTGAAAACCGTCTAATACATGGTAGGCATAGTAAGCACTGGAGACGAATTGAGTTGGGATCAAGGATTTTTATACTGAAATTCTCGAACAAAACTCGATGCATCCGGGACGCCTTTGAGTTGTCATTGTTTCCAATGTCTTGCAGGCGATAACAATAACTATGCTTGTGTTCTCTGACAACTTGGGAATTGAGGTGCTAAGTTGCTTACAAAAGTTATTGCAAATAAACTTGACAAAATTCATAGCAGTTTCCATTAGAAATGTTTCGAAAGCTGTCTTTTGATCGTTTTGAACGAAGTTTACGATTTTTGTCTAATACTTTCTTAGTATTCATGCTCATGTTTTACTGCTGCACTGTGTTATTAAAGCAAAGCGTGTTTGTATTAATCTTCTTTCTAGTGGAAATCACGTACCAACGATTTTCTTGTCGCTCTTTACAAGCAAAACAAAAATAACCTACAAATATAAATTTGGATTATGAATATAGATGGGCAATCCACCGGGTCTAAACCCGGTGCTTTGGGAAATCCCCAGTAAACACCTAATTTTCTGGGTGTTTACCAAAGCACCGGGTTTAAACCCGGTGGATTGACCATCTATAATTATGAATCATTTATATCTCATTAATACTCGTAGCATCATTGTAGGTTATATGACTGAGTGGTGGTGGTATAGTATTATTCGAAGATAATTTCTTCGTCTTTTCAACCCTTTAACCGCAGTTAAGCTAACTTGAGTAGGTACACGTATGCATATACGAGTATGTATAGTCCTGCAACCGCGACCACTTCAACACAACGCATGGCTTACTCTTTTGCGTTATCTACTGAGTCGTAGGTACTCATATTTGTTACAATATATATTTAGTACTTTCATGTACCTTTACCTCGTGTAGCCCCAATTCTTGTCTGATAAGCTTTCCAGCTAATTTCCTGGTATTGGTAGTGCGATACATATTGCCATCATTGCAAGTATCCGTTCTTTCGGAACGGGCCAATAACAATGATAACGGTACTAGTATATCAAAATCTCTTAGTTACCTCTTTTATATGTGTAAGTATACAAAATGTAGAACGAAAGTCCAATCTTGTAGACTCGTTCAGACTTTAATAAAAGCCATTTCGTTTAACCGTTCTTCATTGTAACGTGTCTCGTCTCGTGAAGGCTTTTATTTTTCGCCAAACGATTTTTCTGCAATCATATTGAAATTAGCAGCCTTATCGCTTTTTAAAACGGGTCTAGAATATTTATTGGAATTTGAATGCTTTTTTTTCTCATTGGCCGATTGGCCTTCTCGGGTATTTATGGATCAAATAGATCCACAAATATCCGAGAAGAGAATTTTTTTATTGAGCTGTGGGTCATAGTTACACATCTGCCTGTCCCTTCGTTGATTATAATATAGGTGCGGCGAATATGTCAACAAGATATTTCTACGTGATAGTGTATCTTTATAAGTACATGAAGTACAAAGGTGCATAAAGATAACGTGAAGTACCTCGATTCTTGTGTATTGTCGATTGATTGGCTGTTATAATAATATTAATAACATGTCTCTAAAGCGCCGTTATTGAGTGTAATTTTATCTATATTTTTATTAAGAACCGGACTGGTGCAATCATTTCTATAATTAGTCATCACAAACAGCTGATAGCCACTCCACTGATACAATCTTGCCAATTTTAATAATAAGAATGGCCACTGTGTTTCTGGACTCATCGTGACGTGACAAGCAAGTCTAGCAGCGCCTCATTTTACTCAATCGATAAAAACTCAATAAAAAACCGGGACATTCGTGTAGACTAGCGCAAACACAGACTAAAATTTACAGTTCGCAATAACACTTGCGATCCGAATTTTAACACTTGCAGCGTTGCGTGTCAACTGAATATAAATCAACACAACAGTGTCTCCTCGCGCCTCTTCCATAAAACATCGGTCCCCCCACTTGTGACCGTTCACAGGGTTAATGGTACAAACAGCGGCCACTTTTTGCCACTTACGCACAACACTGGGGCATTGCTTGTAAAAACTCGAGGATGTATTAGTCACTTCACTATTTTTTATGCTATTTTTTTCGCGTGTAAGCGTTCACGGCTTTTAACATGTTTTTGTTAAATATAATAAATGGCTGCAACAGTAGTGACAATGTTGGTTTAGTGTTTACAGGTGCATTATCTTTTGTCTCCCTTTTATTGCTTGTGCAAAAAGTCGTGCTCCATTATCAGGTACAACACTTAAGATGGCTGTTTGCAACCATGCATGATGCAACACTCACAATGGATATTAATTACAACCGTGCTACTAATTATGGGCTTTTAAGATGTGCGATAGAATGAATTGACCGTCACCAGCTTGTTACCTACATAGGTGTGCCGTAGATTTCTGCACACCTTGCGTATGCGCTGAAAGATAATGGATAATGTTTATACCAACTTACCATCTTATTAATTTTACAATGTCCGTAAGTAGATAATTTCGTAGTTTATATAAGTTATCAAATAGATAAAGAAGCGGCGATTTTAACACTAGGCGTTTGGAATATACAAAATATTAATCCGCATCTTTGGATAATGTTAATCAAACTAATCAAAATCTTCATGACTAAAACTTGAAGATTGAAACCAACTGGATTAATCAACATTTTCTACGAAATCATTTTAACAATCTCCTGCATTGTTCTCCACTATTTGTGTTGCCTTAACGACGTCTGATGGGAAATATAGTGATACATATTTCCAAAACCACAGCATTACGTTGGCCAACAATTGCGGTTTCCATTGCAAAGGGTCTCGCTAGCCTAGTTTTTGTACTGTTACTTTTGATCACAACTTATGATATTTTACCTTTTACGTTTACCCTTTATTGACAACTTGTAGGCACTTTCTTAATATTCATGTACTCGTAAATTGTTATTATTTAATCGTATGTCTTTCGTGTGCACCAAATAAAGAGTTATCTATCTATCTGTCTACTTTTACCAAGATTCGATATAGATAAAATAATACTGATTTATCAGCTATTTGATAGATCGTTAAAAATATCTGTAGGCTTTAGATATCTGCTCATTTCATACAGGAAAGTTGCGTCAAGCAAGCAGCCTGTTTAGTCGTTCGTTAGTGTGTACCCAAACTGGTTATTCATGAGCTATCCTTAGATATTACCCAATATCACATATTTTATAAAACTGCCCTAATTAATTCCTAGTCGCTTATGTTCTTTTACTAGTCATTTATGGCATTGGTCGTAAAACTAAAAACAACCGTTTGCAGTTGTCGTAATTAAATAACCGTTTAAGAAAGCAACAACATGGACATAAAAATCTCTAGCATCGTTGATATGAAGACCCGCAGGCGCAAGGAATATCTCTAAATAATAAACTACATAGATAGGTAGTTGTTATGTAATTGTTGACATTTTATTAATTTTTAATATTTTAGTACTTTTTTGTTTATTTTTATTTTTTATTTTCCATTTATCTACTATTAATTAAAAATAATAATTAGAAAATTACGCCGTTGATGGCAAGACATAGCGTTCATTTTTATAAATTTAGACATCCCCTTTGTTTACCTATGTTCTACAAATAAAAATATTTGAATTTGTTATGGAGTGTCATTTGTATGTAGAGAAAAGCCATGAATAAAAAGTCGATATTAAAATTGTAATACATTGACAGACCTACGTCATAAACTCATAACGTAATCTCAAATAAAATAATAGATAAGATATGAAATAATCAAAGCAGTGATCAATTTAATCATAATCTGCTGACGATGAAAAGTCCCGAACATTGCTTCAAATGAGGCTTTCGATACTGTTCGACCGATATATTATATGGTTACTCCTTAAGTATTAGTTTTAATTAGGGATTATTCTAGCATAATTCTCACCACTGACACTCCTATAAACCAAGATCAGCATTATGTCGATAACGGAACGGCTAGCAATGATGTTCGTCATTGATATGCCTCAGGGAACCATCTTGGGATCCGCGACTAAATATTCAAAAAAGAGCTATTACTTAATCTTCGAACCATTATTCCAAGACCAGTGTGTCGATCTAACCAGCAGCAAACTTGGGCGTATAAATCCGTGGCATCTTTATCTCACCCACTTACATCTCCAATTACATTCGGTCAACGACCCCGCCTCTAATTGCATGGAATAAGCTAAATTGGTTTGTGACTGCCTTCTCACTAGCTTTTGTGATTGTGACTGTCCATCTACTAAACACTGTTTGTTTTACACGGAAACCGCTCGTTATACTGATGTTCTATGAAATTATTGCAAAAACCGCTTCCGAAGCACCGTGGGTGTTTAAATGTCAATCATATTATTATAGTTCTTGGTGACTTTTTAATATTATTTGTGCACTTCGCTGTAATTGGTTTTGTAAGTGTTCTTTTCTCCCCTCTTGAACTTCTGATGAGTGTGGTTTTTTGTGGACTTTATTGGTAAGGTCATAATAAAAAGGCTTAATTTAGGTCGTTGTGTTGATGGTTGTTTGAATGCTTCCACAGCATCCAAAGTAACAAAAGCTTATTACCTACCTCTAGCAAGTCCATATATTAATGAATATCTTAAAATTCCCTCTCTAATAAAACCAGACTTGAAGGTTCCACCACCATGCCAAGTAATTGTAAAAGTTTTGCGTTATGTCACCATACTTAGCTAAGTCTGTCTGGTTTAGAAGGTACTGCCTTTTACTTGGAAAACGATTATGTCATATAATACAGCGACAAAGATCGTCACTCACTGGACGCCTGAGGGAGGTCATCGCCGTTGAGGTAGCCAGGGCGAAGGTGGTGTGACGATCTGGTAACGTTTGCAAGGCCAACATGGCCAGAGATCGCACAAGACAGGGAAGTTTGGAAGGAAAAAGGGAAGGCCTTTGCCCAGCAGTGACATAATGTAGACTAACAAAAAAAAAAAAACTGCAACAATATTTTTATACGGGCTATCAGTTAAAATGACACCCAAGCTAACGAATGTAGGATGTCAGCTTAAATACGATATGTAGATAAGTGCTTAAGTACAAAATTTTCCAAGATATATCAGTAGGGAGATTGGTCAGAGATGTATGATAGGTTTATCATTGAGGAAAAAGTTTTTATCCAAAACAAAGCCTTTCTTTTTGCGGATACAAGAAAATAGTAATGCCTTCTGGTCCTTTGGTCTGTTTCTCAATAGACCTTTTTGTTACATCCCCGAAACTTGATTGGAGGTGATTACAGGATTATCTGATGACTGTACTATATAGCAGTGTTGTGGACACCATTAGCTTAATTGTAAGTTGAATATGTATCTAGAGATGGACATGCTATTTCTATTTTTCATAATTGTCAAATGGTTTAAGGTCAAAATCATGTAGTCTAAGCAGGTCGCTAGCCTTATATTACCACAATGACTCATTTTCCTCAACGTGTACTGTTAAAACAGTTGACACACGTTTTTTGCACATTCGCGTATCAGTATATGGAAACATTTATGCATTTCGAGGAGAAAAAACATACAAGTACATCATGACCTACACAGGTTGTGCAATCGCTTTATGTAATCAAGTTGTAAATGTTCGCACAATGCTGACAATTGCGTCTCTCTCGCACGTTAGCACTAATGCAACCGTACTGCCTTATTGTTGGATAAGGCTTCTGGGACTTTCAAGGTCCTTATCGTGATCAGCTGGTTATCTGGATATACGCGACTGCAAGAGACAGCTGGCCTTTATTTTAGCTATAAAAATGTTTTTTTCTAATAGAATGTTTCGAAGGGTCGGTTTATCTACGGCGTTAGTGCATAATCTCGCGTTCACTATCTATTGAACATTGTAAATCCTTTGTTCAGAAGGTAAAACCTTCTGAGCAAAATCGATAGGAATAATGATGTTACCTCTTTCTGGTCAAATTAAATACGAATCTAAATTATTTGTTGCACCATTAAATTGCTTTGTGTGTAGGTTTCTGTGTGTAGTTATGTTATGTTAGACCTTCTACTTTATAGGTACGTACATACAGGACGAAAAATACTTGTCTCTCAAAACCTCACATTTAACATACACATTACCTTCATTCAAATTTCTCAACAAAGTCCATAGAGTCGTTTTCTGTATTACTTAACATCTCATGTACTCTTTATTATCATTGTCGCGAAGGTCATCGCAATTATCACCGATTCCAAGTGGTAAACTTACAGACATGACTAATGGAAGTCGTGTGTGAACAAGCTAACCAGTGACGTCATTTCAGAGACATTATACGAGTATCTCTAAAAATACGCGTGTTTTTTTCTGTCGACCACGGTTTGCCCTCAGTTTCCGTTGATAAAGTAAATATATTAGGCTATTTTTATTTGCACGAGGACAGTAAAAATTGCAAGTATAGCACGATATTATCGATCACTTTTGACAAATTAGTATTGCGTAAGTTTTGTCAAAGTTTTGATTAAGTCTATTAATGGACTAATACGAAATTCACAGCGTAAAATAATAATCTAAGACCGGATTAAAATTCCAAGAGTGTAAAATATGATTGTGTTATGCATAACTTGGAATCCCATGTGTGCTGCGGTCGGTAAAGATGACGTCATCTGATGCGTCTCGGCTGAGGTCAACTTGAGTCTCAGATACGCAAGAACGCCTTCCAATTAATACCCAGACATAAGCTTACCATGTTTTATGGTTGCAGACTGGATGATAAAAAGCTATAGAGTTTATTCTAACTCCTGTTTTTGCACTTTTTAGTGCAGCTTAATCGGCAAGCTACAATTAGGAGCACATTGAAGGTATTAATTTCTTCGCGAATAAACTTTTCATTAATTCGTAATTCATACCAGCAAGATGTTCTTGTACTAATTATACACGCTAATTATATTGTAGTTACAACTTGTACGGCCATTATGCCATCTCTGGTCGAAATCAACACGATACATCATGTCACTTTCACGTAGTTTTACCAATTCGATGTGCCTTAAACGAACAAAAAACAATTTACATCAGTTTAATCCACCGCGAAGTTTTTAATTGTAGAAACATTTAAATGTAATAAGTAAGAGTCATGTTAACTTCATTCGATTGCTTGACAACGTATCACTCAGGCAGGTGATGGCCACCATTTTAACTTCAAATGCCATAAACGAAAAAAACATCTGTGGCAAATTATATTCACATTTCATTTACTCATTAATTATTGTTTTTAAAAGCCACACATCTTACTCCGTTCTAAATGAAATAAGACACGAAATATCGCAATAAACTTTCTTGCGATCGATCATGACGAAGTTACGAGCATCTCGGCTCATGAAAATGGTTTTCTGCTCGCTTATTTAGTAGATTCGACGGCTACAATAGGGGAAAGTATTGTCAAATTGGGCAACTGTACGGTTCATCGCGTCATTGTAATCTCTACAGACTGGGGAAAGTTAGTGGGTTAGACGTTAGACACGCCTGAATCATCGCGGATTCAAGAGCTTTTGTTGCACTGTTGAAAGCCACGCCTAACCGTTTTATTTGCAATTCTAACCAATGTTCTACGTTTGTTGCAGGTAATTGTCAAGATTTATATCGCAGCTATTAACCGTCAAAGCCAACGAAATAAGAAGGTAAAAGAAATGAAGTCACCACATCTAGAAAGTGGTTTTATATCAGGTAAAGTAGAACATAGAACAAAAATTAACAGAATAATGCTAAGCTGCAATATAGTCTTAAGAATTACAATTACCTGCTATAATTGTGGAGGAAGCCAGCTGATATGTTAACCTTTGCAGCCCAGCGCCCCTGCTTCCCTTAAGTGGCACAAAAGGACAAATGAATTCACACAATTTACTGGACTATGTGTCCTGTGTTTATCCTTTTCTTCTTTAAGGACACTGGGCTTCCTTTACAATAAGTATGTTGATACCAACATTCATTATAAAATAAGTTTCTTGAGGATAAGCCTAGGGGGACTGTTGTTGAAGCTACGTAACCTTAAAAACTAAACGCAGTATGTATAGAGTGTCACACGGATAATGATATTTCTAAAATAGTCGTCAAAAATATTGCTGGTCCACCTCCCAAAGTGCTTTATATGCATCCTGTAGGACCAACGGGTTTAATTTATCGGGTTATATTAACACTCAAAACACCACTTTTAGCTCAGACAAGGATCTCCAAGCGACATTGTTTTTTAATGAAAAGCCATTTTAACGTAGAGATCTGTTGAGCACGTGATGCGGCGTAAGCGCACATAATAACAATCGTAATTGTTGCAATTATCGTACAAGTGTTGTGGCAGAGCAATGCGATTTTAATTTTATTCTTGGAACATGTGGAAATTTCTAATACTCTAACCGTGTATAAGGATCTAATATCCAGATTGAGAGCTCTGAAGCGAAGAATGTAATGTTATTCAAAGATGATGAGATGACCAGGCTATTTGGCCAGGATTTGAACAACTTAGATAGAGAATCAGATTATTTCTCGACAACTACCAGAAGGCCAATTCCCGTAATTAAAAACGCTCAAAATATAGTCGCAATCTCATCTCAGCGACAATCAATGTCAAAAACGTAAGGAAATGAGAGGTATTTTTGACAGATCAGACTGTGAACGTTCTTAAAATTACGAGAATTGCCCCCTCTGATCAAAAACTATACACTTCCCCACCAGAACAAACACGACTTTGAAATCATAAATGGAGACAAAAATTAGGCCTTCCCAGTCAAGAGGAGTCTTCATTGTGAAATATCAAAATAGAGCTGCAATATTTAATGACATATACGACACGCAATAAATGTCAACTGTCAGTGCGTGTTATGTCAAAAGTGCTGCAACGATATCTTGTATCTCATTGTGCGGTGATCTTTAATGTTCTTAATAAATTCCCTCTGTAATACACGCAATTATGTTGACGATATCAATGTTTTCGACACAGCTGCCTTCATTCATTCTGGAACAACCTGTATCGACGCTCCTGATAACAGTGTTTGTCGCGCAACCATGGTTTTAAATAGATGATTTGAGGGTTTCATCATATAACTAGGCAGCAACATCTGCGTGGACAAAATTGCTTTATTTAAGGGTCGAATGGCCAGGCTGCAGTTATTTTGTATAAGAACAGAAGCTGGCCATATTATGGATAAAAACTAGACACGCAAAGGAAATACTGGGTATTGGACGCACAAATGATGGTATAAAAAGAACGAATACAGTCCATTGTTTATAGATTAGAAACTATTACTAAGCAAACAAAGCCCTGTCTGGTTAGAAAACGACAATAAACTGTGTTTTAATGAAATTCTGAAACCAACTAGTGCTTGACGATGATAATTGGCAATAATTATGCAGTATTCCATCTATGGAAAGCCATCTTTATAGCCACAGCCGAGTGCTCCTAGCCGACGGACCTTTAGATCGATTTTAGTACTAGTGTTAGTGTTTATGAGCACTTTACCTGTTATTATAATGCCGTTTACGTTAGCTGCTAGAGGCACCTGTCCCGATTGTGCTGTGTTATTAATTTTCAATAGGCCTGTTGAAAACATTATTATTATCCTTGGTTTTAAAAACCTTGATTGTTCTCATCGCGATTGTTGATGCTAGATTAGATCCCCCTTATTTATAAAACTTCATGCGTGTACGTTTCATACGGATATTTTCAACGTTATTTGTATTTACCGGTTCTCCATATTTAGTTATAGAATTCCTATTTTGACCATGAGCTAGCTGAACATGCTCAAAGCCTTCCTTTGCTCTCGTCCCGAAGTTAATTAGTTTCGCAAAATGTTATTCGTAGTCGTGAGTGTATAGCATGCCCCCAACTAGAAATAGTTGGGGGCATGCTATACAATCGTGCGGTAAGAAGTTGTCCTTTGCATGTTTCACAACGTCCTCTCTCCGAACAGCTGACGAGGCTAGGTTACGCGGGTCGCGGGCCGTAACACTGCCCTTTCTAACTATTAGCCAACTGTTGCAGAAGAGAAATATACACATTATCTGCTCAAATTGAAGAATAAGAGTCGCTTTGATCCATTCGGTTCGGTGCATTCAACAAAATCACTTTTTAAAGTTCAATCGTTTTGCAATTTGAAGCACGATGCGCGGTTGCTCTTTAGGCAGCAAACATGGTATAGGAATTGTTCAATATTATAACAAGTTGTCGTAATCGCAACGCAACTATGTTGAAATATTATGGATACTTGAAGGAGTTTTATATTATCGTCTGACTCTTTCTGAACCTACGAACTATTTTCCATGTACTTATTTACCTTAGTTGTAACACTCATCCATTCTTGGCAGACAGACTCGCAATTCAATGCTCGTCAGCGTCAGTAAACAAACATTACAAGCTCATGATCTATGAGCCTTACAATAAATTATAAACCCTATATTGTGATGGGTCAGACAAGGCCATGATGTCATTGTAATAGCTAACGAATGAATACTTATAAAACTCTGAGATCACCACAATTTAATACGTATAAGCGGGAAACTTCATCGTGTAAACATTTCAAAGGTCATCTGTTGAAAGTTTAGTCATGAATCTATGACTCGTAATGGGGCAAAAAACTGAGCTTTTATAGTAACGACAATACTAAAGCCCTTGGATTTAAACTTATACAATGTTGACGCCGAGCTCTAAAATAGATATTTCTTTTCAAACATCTTCATTTGTACAGAGCAAGTCCGTAATCAGATACAGATTAGTACTGGTTACATCTTAGTTGTGTTCAATAGACTCGTGCAAAAGATCCGGGATAAAGCTATTGAGGATTCTTGTTATATACCGACTGCACAGAGATTCCTTCGCCTTTCAAGTAATGAAGGTCTGAGTGTACGTCTAAAGCGATTGCTAACAAAGCTATAGATATAGATGCTAAGAGCGTTGAACGAAACAAATCCAGTTTTACCCTGTAGCTGTAAACTGTAGAAAGTTCTGGTATTTATTGCGAACATATGCTTCTTACGCTCCACGCAAGCCATCTAGGACAAACCACCCAATGTGAGAAGCAAATTTTGGGAAGAAAATCATCCAGCACCTCCCGACTTCGTTAAAACCCAGGAACATTTGCCTCTCGGCCGTGATCTGCAGTGGCCTACATGGAAAGCTCTCAACCGATTGCGTACCCAAGTAGGGCGCTGCAGGCACAACTTGTTGAAGTGGGGGATTATTGACCCATCTAACACCCAGTGCGAGTGCGGTGCCTCTGATCAGACAATGCCCCACTTGCTGGAGTGCCCGTTCACCTGCACCTTGGATGACTTAATGAATGCCACTGATGTCGCAATCAACGTAGCCACCTACTGGGCTCAAAAAATATAAAACATCGAAGAAGAGTACCATCGACACGAAAAGAAGAAGAAGCGAATATATACATAGTTTTAAAATTAAAACTGTAAATATTATAAGTAACGTTTTGCTAAAACAGCAATAAACCAGCTTTTATGTCTCTTGGAGCTAACAGTTTCCAGTTAACGACAGATAAAAGCTAAACTACGTGCGACTTTATCTTCTAGCTCTTTGGACGTTGCTCCTTAACCTTCAGAATCTTTATTGCATACCGTTAGACCAAAGAAGTGGTACACGCCGCACGATCAGAATTTAAAACACCCATTTCATTCCTTATTCAACTTAAGTCATTCTTAATTAGATTGTTGTCTGCTGGAAGGGAATTACTGTTAGTGTACGTGTTCCAAATCGAATGAGTTGTAAACAGCGTTTTTATCGCGAACGTGCAGATATGAGCCTTGACGAGGATCGGTTAGATTGTGGTGTGCATATGCATTGTGATTGTGACTGTGTAAGTTACACCGGATGGCGACGTATTGTGCAAGTCGCCGCGCCCTCGTGTTTCCGGAGCCATAAACTTTTTGTTGACCCCGTTCTGTACCGTTGTTTGTCCATAGCATCTAGACTAGATTTTGCAACAAACAGGCTCGCTATCCAACTTTATTTACTTCCAAATGCCTATTATATGTAAGATTCAGTAACATCCATCACCATCGAAATAATGACTCCCTGACCTCCACAAGAGCCAATGGAATCCAGGTATCTATTTTAGGAAACTAACTTTAGCGAGAGTAATGCACAATCGTAAATAATTCGACGTGTTTAAATCACGCGGAAGTGTGCCCGCAGCTGACAGGAGCAATGCGGACCGCTTCGGGAAATTTCACTTTAACGAAGCTATACAACCACAAATCGGCACGCGATCCAGTTTTTTAATTTGACAGAGTAGATTATATTAGCTCACAAGATTGGTGTTCAGTTTCGCTGTCGATTCTACATTCGCTTTTTTCATGTATCTATGATTTTCTAAGGGAATCTAGTTCTATGTAAGGCAAGACGAGAGTAATTAGAGAGGTGGGTACACTTTCACGACGCTGACCAAGGCCGGTTCGTGGTCAGGTGCTGGTTGCATTTCACTGTCGCGGGTCACTGCACTTCCCTTGGAGCTGCGTTAGTGATTCAGACTGCACTAGACGACTGGTTTATCCTAGTCTAACTGATCAAACGAATGAAATGTTGTAAAAATATAATATCGTATTCATACATCGTTATTTTTTTTAAATATCAACGCAATACTGTCGACAGACTTATGACAAAATCAATGTTACCTCGCCGACTATCAATCGCTCGAATACAACATGAAGGCGGAACGTTGCTAACTGCTGCAATTGACAAATTGATGGCCGCTGGATGCGCCGACGCACGGGCCCGTGACGGATTATCAAGTTTTTTCGCCGCCATCTTGGCAAAAATGGCGCGTCTTGCAGTGTGCGGGAGATGTATGTGCTGCTTTCGATTTCACGAAACTGAAAGTGCCTTATATGTTCGGGTAATGTCGTTGACTCTGATGTTTGTTTGTCACGCCTGGTTGGTTACATATCGTACGCCAGTACAATAGTTATCCTATCGTGTTCAACTAGAATGTTGTAATTTGGTGTTGTAATTTATTTTGTTTTCAGCCTGTCTTCGCTGTATGACGCGTCGTGCTTCGTTGACCACTGTTACTACGTGTCGTTCTAATAAGTTTTTGCTGCTGTTCGAGTAGCTTCGTCTGAGAGATTCATTGAGATGTTTGTAGACAAGGTTCCGTTTAGTTTCGTATAATTTTAATTTATGTAAATGTTATGAATGTTAGCAACTTAATCTTTAAGAGATTCTTAAATAAAATGTCTGGTAAAATCCCAAAAAATTGCAATTAGCTAAATCTTTATTTGAGTTTGAAAACTAACTACCGTTGTGTTGTCTGGGTTTAGCAAGTCAGACATATAATGTGCTAGTGCCATTAACTTTCTTTCCCAAATCTCATTTGAATATTGTTCTAATGTTGTACCAAATTGTTGTATTATTCAAAATAGTGATACATTTGATTGCAGGCGAGCGCGTTTCGTCTTTCGCCATATTATCTCATACATCGCCGCTGGAAAGTTGTTCTTATTTTATATAGTTTATTGTTGAAATATGTGTGTTAGATACAGTCCGTTGAACGTTAACTGACTATTTAATACTATTATACTTACACTTTTTTCTTTGAATGCAATTGTTTGTTTATGTAGTTCTGTAAGTTAATGACATATACCTACTACGATCTAGCCAGATAATAGCAAATCTTGTTTCTTCTTCGTGTCGTGCGTATTTTAACAACGTACGTTTGACGTATTTTCTTTCTTTCGATGGCAATCTAAACTGTGTCAGCCCAGAACTTAGAATTATCAGTATGTGGTAGAGACCGGATTATATGCTACTTTAAATGACCGAAGTATGTATGCAAATATGCTTTATAAATGCTCGAAATATGCAATAAAATCGCCAAAAAGTATAAAATCCAAAATAACAACATACAATTTTGTCAAATGGATTAAAACTGTTGTTTTTGTGTGTAATGCG
This sequence comes from Apamea monoglypha, assembly GCA_911387795.2. Taxonomy (NCBI): domain Eukaryota; kingdom Metazoa; phylum Arthropoda; class Insecta; order Lepidoptera; family Noctuidae; genus Apamea; species Apamea monoglypha. The sequence goes on along the minus strand of OU426932.1, from coordinate 3,573,721 downwards.
AAAGACTTACAAGGGATTTAAAAATGACTACAAAAACATTACTAATTACGTTTAATTTGAAATAGATATTATAATTTTTGGTCTTGAAAACGTACTGTTTCAAATATTCAGTAGTACAATTGTGCCTTCTATCCCATATTCTATTTTTTAATGATTAATTAAATTATTTTTCGTGTTTTTATGTTCAAATTTATAGAAAAATGCACAATCAGTAGATTTGAGGTGAAACACGCAATAACCTAAAAATATGCCAAATTATGCATGTGTATAAAATCCGGTCTCTAATCAGTAGCATCCATGGAGAACCTAAACTGGACGATTATATTTCAAGTTTTCTCATATTTACCAAAATACGGAACCGCTTTGAACTAATGACTCATTGTATTCATCAAACAAGAATCTTGTTATAGTCTGCCCTTTATTTGATAACTGGACCATGTTTTAGTAAGCTGCACATTGTTCTACAATGGTGTGGATGGTGTTATGCGCCAGCGCACCGGCTCCGTGACGTACCCGCGTTACGCACCATTGCTCCACCAAGTTTCTATTCCACCAGCTAATGACACCACCATCGACTGTATCCATGACATATTGCTAGTATCGTTGATATAATTTTACGGAGTGGTTACTTGGGAAATAATCGGTAGAATTTTGTCTGAATATGGTCATCTTTGTTTGAAATACTTGGCTGATTATTACGGATACTTGGTTAGATGAAAGTGCTCATCATCAAAACACTCATTCAGCAGTGCAAACGAGGCAGTCGCTATAAAAAAAAATACTATTCGAAAAATTCAGTACTGTAGTATCGTTGGGTCATCTGTTTGCCCGTCAAGCGATGGCCTACTAGATGCCGTTTCCAAGGACCGTTGACAACATTCCTTTTCGCTTTTCGAAAAAAAAAGGATCTTTCTTTAGTCAAGTCTCGTTGAAAGCCATTAACGTTGGTCGCCCTACCTGCGTAACGGAGCTTCGCAGTACGTCTAAACGTTTGTAATTATCTTGCCACTCTAGCATTTTGTCTCATAGCATGATATGTGGACAGCCTATTATTTACATGTTCCTGTCATAAAATGTGAAACATAGCCTCGACCACTTGACCGTGACGGCCGCAACTATGGACGCACTTGGAAAATGATTGCCATCTCCCTCTAACGATACAAAATAAGATTTACTGTGGTATTGTTTAGAAGGAAAGTAAGTGAAGAATTACGCAGTTATTCTGGGCTGTTAATGGAGAATACATTATGTGAAGGTACATTATGTGTAGCGAACAAAGCGTAGTTTCATTTCTTGTCAATGTTGTTAAATATTTACTGCATATAGAAAATTACTGCGATAGGATTCTATCGAAGAAGTGTCAACACAAGCTATACTTAACTATTTACTTATGTATTGCTTTTTAAACTATACAGCGTGGCAGGACATCGACATCGACGCGCAAACTGAAACCTTGAATTCAGCACATGATTCTAGACCCCAAAAATAATCAACTGTTTCAAAGAAAAGTGCAATACCTTGCGTAGGTATTGTCAAAATATATCGAACAGCATTTAATAACCGACGAAAAATTTCAACTCATGGGTTCAGAATCATGTACTGATTCTCACGATGATTTCGACAATATCGGTTTGCCCTTAGACTCTCTAAATTACCACAAATTATGACTTCAAATATCTACACCTAAAGCAGCACAAGTATTAACTGTTCCTCCAAGAAACAAAACGCCGTAGTGTTTACCATAGAAAGTCAGGCAGAAATAACGTTACTCAACGTGTAGAACCCTTTGACCTCAAATCGTCACGATGACTCATGAAACTTGCAACAATGAGCTTTCGAATAACGCTATGTAAGCAAGTATGGCACATAGGTGTGGAAAAATAACAAAGAAGGCATTTGCATCGAAAGCTTTAAAGGAGACGAAGATTGGTTTGAAATTGAATGAAGAACAAAATTATGAAGAAATTATTAATCTATTGCATCTGGATTTGAACAATACTTTATGGGGTAAGTTAAGAGACGTTTAAACGTCAAAAATGTATCGTTAAAAAGTCGCTAATCATAACTTCAAGCAACATTTATGATTAAGGGATAAATGTTCTGTGAAGGCTTTTGTTATATCTGAAGCTAACTAAGGATATAGTTTTCCTTTATGAATCAACAGACAGAAATAAGTGTTTCGTTAAGGTGGAAAGACCCAGAACATCGGTTTACTCAAGTGTCACATTGACTATATACTGAATTGCTGACCAACGTCTGTCGTATGGATGACAACAAAAATGAGAATATAACCTTCATACTTGCCTTTTGGTACAACAAATGTACAGAAAAAGACCGCCTAAGAGTCAGAAGACACTGAAGTCAGTTGACCAATAGACATCGTAATTACTATTAGCCCAAGCAATCACGAGAAAGATTAAAATATCAATGATTAACTGTCACAGACAATGAAAACCCGTCCTTGTTAAAACCGACAATTGTACAAACAAACGGACAATATAACAAGCTGTGGGCGTTTCACTGACAATACAACTCATGAATATTCACCACGAAGGATTCTATCTCAAACGTGCTATTGAGAAACAATATATTTACGTAAACCACTGGCTTCAAGAGGTTATTAATTGCCTAGACATAAACTCGCATGTTTTATAATGAAAACCATAGTTCTTAGGAACTTCACGCTATAATGGTCAGTTATATCGAAAAACTATACGAAAATGTATCAGTCGCATACCATGTCATTTCTATAAATGGCCCGATAAAAAACCGAAATACAAACTCCATGTTTGTACAGGAATTCGTGTTTCTCTGTAAAGGTAAAGAGCGTGACAGGTACCAGTAGTAAGTAGAATTCACATTAATAATAGAAACTGTCAATGCAATGCAATTCGTGGAGATATCAACTAAGTAGAGCTGTAGCGCCAATTTCGGACCAGCACCTGATATGAATCGCGATTGGATGACAAATCGGGAAAACCCCCCAGATCGATTCACACACAGGAAAGTTCGTAATGGCTCGTCAGCGCTTTTCAATTTTGTAGACGGACATAGTATTTGCAGTGGTGGTCCAGTTTTAACGGCTCCGACTAAAAGTACGCACGCAATCAGGCACTTTACTTTGTGTAAATAATTTCATCACCACTGCTCTCAAAACGGTGAAGAAAAACATCTTGAGGAAACCAGCATGTCTTAGAACCAATCATTCAAAGACTTGTGACATCTACCAACCCGCACTGGGCCCGCGTGGTAGATTACAGGCAACTCCCTCTCACACAGAGGAGGCCTGTGTCCTAACAGTGAGAATCATGATTATGCTACGTAGCATTCCTTTTCTCCTAGCGTTATCCTGCTTTTGCTTTTTCCGAATAAACCTTTTCCACTTCGCTTTTGATCTTTGATCTTTGTCATGCTGATAGGTTAAGATTTTATCTGTCATGTCATTCCCCCAACATCTAGCCATCGCATCACTACGGTGTTGCCTGGGCGAAACCATAAACATTTTGTAATAGTCGGTTGTAAATATCAGTTCCACGCCGAACCAGTGAACGAGGTCGTAAAAGTACTAAAACGGTCGTCCGTAAAGCGTAAAGTGTGTCAACTTTGAACGCCTAATCTGTTTTAGGCAATCGAGTCAACAGTTTGAGTCATTTTGTGTAAAGAGGGATTAAAAGTTTTACAGTAGGAAATTCTTGCGGCGATGAATCACTTAAATCAGGATCGGTCGATGTGGCGACGCTTGGTGGAGGCCTATGTTCAGGAATGGACGTCTTTTGGTTGAAATGATGAAGATGATGGATCACTGTACCTTTCATACAGGGTGGCAGGGACATCGACGGCCAAACTGTTACCATGATAACCGTTCAGCATTTGATTCTAGACCCTAGCGCAACCTGTATAGCTTTGAAACTGCTACTACTTTATCAGCTCCGTCATCAATGTTTGCACAAAAGCCTACTCCTATTCTTTGTTTAATGCTTCCATACTTTTGCAAATTTTTTTTTTTGCTGCTTACGGTACATTATAGCTTCACCACTTCTCCCAATATTTTTTGCGCTTACGTCAGATACAAGAGAAGGGATGAAAAACAGAAACTGCTCTTATAAATCGTTGTATTGTTGTAATTCAATAACAAGTCTAAAGAAATATTTTATAGTCACGATCTTATGCGTTAAAGTTATTAGTCAAGCACGGTTGAGAAAGGGAAGTCACGCGTGTTTATTCATTTTAGTCTATGGTAGTTGTAGGAAGGATTAGTAAGTTTTGGTTGGTAAAAAGGAAATAACTGGATGAGAAGGTATTCATGACGAAAGCATAAATAGCCATTATTGCCATTATTAGCCATCAATGTAAAATTTAAAATGTCAAGCTGGATAGATGAAGTTGGCGTCCAAATAGATCTCACTATGGTTTCGTGCAACAATTTGGTAAGGGTCTCGCAATTTTGAATCAAATATACCAGCTTAGTTCAGGACACAATTGTGGTTTTATTTTCAACCCTATGAGTGTTCACGTAAGTTCATTAGTCCATGTAGGATAAAGATTAAAGAGACTTACAGTAATCCCATGAGGATCAGGAGACCTACCAAGCACTAGGTGAAAATGAAGAACTAAGGGAAAAGATAAAATCCTGAAAATTAAATTACTTCATTAACTATAATATGGCACGGATTACGCGAGGATGTTGAAATACCAACGTTTTAATGATCACAACGTGAATCTATTTGTTGTTTTTGGAAGCCTTTAGTTGCAAGAAATGTTGCATGATGTTGACGAGAATAGCGAAGGAGACGACATTGACCCAGTTGCATTAAAAATGTGCTAGGATTTCATCTGTCATGTCCTCTGTGTCTGTGACATATGGCATCAATTGTATGGCGATTGGGGGACAACAACAACGAAGTTACAGGCCCGAAAGTAGTTAAGCCGTAGTCAAAACAAGTGTAAAATTCAATTTTCGTCAATTTTCAATCGAGTTGTTATTCATTCTTATTTCTTTCTCCGAACTAATCATATGTCCGTATTAAGTGACACGGAGTAGCCTAGTAGTATATTACCTTCCTAAAATACTGTATGTAGTATGCTCTATAATTCTAATGTATTCGACAGTTATTAGCTGGACAGATATCACAGTTCCCGTTCCAAGCAATTCACTTGAATAATTGCTGCATTACTTCTTCTTTCACAACATAAAAAAGTAACTTACTCATTACAAATTACCAAGTCTAATTAAATAACTAAACTCGGCCGCTAAATAGCGAACTCTAAAGAAATATAACATTCCTCTGCATTATGTAAAGTTTAAATGTTATTCGTACTAAAACTGTTGAATAACCGCTGACCCAAAACTGTTCATTCACATTTCATCGCATAAACTATTATAAACTTTTAATGCGTACTATTTCATTCTATCTCATATCATTATTGGGCGAGAAGGTGTACGGTTCATTTCTTTCCGTACTCTGAAAATATTCTGTCAAAGGCTAATCGTAATATTTGGTATGCCATGATCGGCATATCAACGTTGCAGGGCTCAGGTCTGAAATATACGTGCCGGTGTGATTGATTGCAGGTACTACATGACATATTTCAGCTTTTTTCTCGGGGATCATAGGGATGATGGCATTTTAGTTTTTAGTTTTTAATATTGTTTGCGAATAGTACAAACAACATTTAAAAAGTGTACTTAAGGGCTTCAAAAAAATTCCAGCTTCAACGTTTTAAAAAACTGCTAGACAAAGGCCACACTACCAATACTACGCCATATATTGTCCGTGCCGCTCGACAAGGACGGGAATAATCCCTTCCAAAAACTTTTAAAGCGTGTAGATTCTACATATTTCCATCGATTACCTCTTTTTACTCTGCCTTCTTTGAAATACATACATAATTGGTTTGAACATTTCTAATATTAGTCATCATCCCTGTTCAGCTCATTTCGCGGAACAATGGCATACCTACGTCTTAGGATTTCTCTTTGTTATTAAATAAAGGATCACAACAACTTTCCTATAGGTGCAATGCAGGCCACCTTTTAGTTTAGACTATCGCCAAAGGAGTCTGATGACCCAACCATTCTTCTCCTATTGTTTGACAATGCTATCATTAATTGTTATGAAAACAAGGTCAGCTTGTTCTATTGAACTATCGAATGGACTTGTATGGATTTGAGTCATGCGTGGTCATCTGTTTGCTACTGTTGGCTTTAGAGTAAGTAAGGGAAGAATAGGATTGTGTCTTGCTTCATTCACGTTATAAATCAATCTAGCAGGTTCATGTTGGACCAACGATTTAGTAAAGGTCCGGTCATTATGAGTACTGGGTCTGGGTGGGGTAAGGAGAGATCCTTGGTATACGACCCAGTGCGGACGTCTCGTCAAAAATGATGAGGGTTGAGACACCTTCGTAAGAGTTTACAAGATCTGTAAGAAGCTTGCCTATTCAGCTGACTTCTGATCTGGACAACATAGCGTTTACTCATAATTCGAGCCTGTGAATTTGTATCGCTTCATATTGACCAGCGCCTAAAAGTGAATGGTCCTTGTTTCCTAAAATTGTACTTCAGGAACTAACCATGTATTTTTTCTTTATTTTACAGGCATCGACGATTGACGGCCGACGGAAGGGTGCTTGCCTCTTCTGCCAGGAGTACTTTATGGACCTGTACCTGTTAGCTGAGCTCAAGACCATCAGCTTAAAGGTACGTTTTAATTACTATTCCTATTGTAGTTACGACCTGTATGTAGCCACAGTAATGCAGGTCCTCAGTTCATTCGACGGTCGCACAATGTATTTTTAGCGTTTTCCAATCGATAATTCTCTGCAGCAGGCCAGGCTAGAATTTGTACCTTTTAAATGGGCATAGGCTCGCCCCCTTGAAACCAAAACGTGGATGTATTACACTTCTGCCTTGGAGAAAACAGGTGTGATGTTATAAGGATGCTGATTTGAAACAACATATTCCCAAAGTAGATAATTTGCTGACCAGCAAATTTTTCAAAACATTAGGTATGTGAAGTCAACTACACTAACGCTTCCCAACTATAGATGGGCAATCCACCGTGTTTAAACCCGGTGCTTTGGTAAACGCCCGATAAACAAACCACCGGATTTAAACCCGGTGGATTGCCCATCTATACTCCCAACCCCCATCTTCATTAACACTATTGTATTTCATACCAGCAAATCCTTCGGTATCATTATTTACACCCTTCTTTATCGACTTGTAGGTGACAACAGTAGACATGCAGAAGCCGCCGCCTGATTTCCGCACCAACTTCGAAGCCACGCACCCGCCCATACTGATCGACAACGGACTCGCGATACTGGAGAACGAGAAGATCGAGCGGCACATCATGAAGTCTGTACCGGGAGGACACAACTTATTTGTACAGGTAAATGTCTATTACACACATACATACATAAACTCACGACTTTTTGCCCATGTAACAGAGACTACAGAATGCTACCTATTGCGATCCTAACATAGTTTACCTTCATACATCTGAAAGCCAATTCCCGTAATGAAATACGTTCAAAATCTAGTCGCAATCACATCTGAGCGACAATCACTGTCAAAAATATATGAAATCGAGATATTTTTGATAGATTGAGATTGAAGAATGCGAGCGTTCTTAAAAATACGGGGAAGCCCCTCGCGCATACACGCACGACGAACGGCGGTTGCGAGTACTACACACCTGACCTTGCTGAAGAACCTTTATTATTACTACTGTATATTTATAAACGCAAGTTGGAAGAGTCGCGAATAGCATAGATCGCCGAAAAGTATTGTGAGACTACGTCTGGAGAAGTACAACAACCATGTGCACCATACATAATGTCCACCCCCAAACAGCGTTGCTATGTTCCTGTATGGGTGCCGGGTAATTGCAGGCACATGAAACATTCCATATTAGTCTTTGGGATGGTAACTCACCTGCGATGCCAATGGTGTTGCATATGAGGCGGTGACTACTTAGCATCAAGGCCCTATTTCAAAAAACTGACAATGCGACATATTATTTGACAAAAAAATACGTAACTAACGGATTTCTGACGTCTGGTGCTGTTTATTAAAGCAGGAAATGTATGAAAGAAACTTGTAAAATGGTCTGATTGTCAGATTGTCGCCTGTCATCTGTTGTCGGTTGTATTAATTAAGTTCTAATGACACAGAAACCAGAGGAGTGACTACACTCTCCAACTGACAATATAGGCAAAAAATCTCAACTATTTAATGGACACGTCCAACTTTGATTTACGCCTGAATTATGAAACAATTATAATAAAATTGTGTGTAATAAATGGTCTTGCCCTCTATTATCATATTATTTTTATTCATTGCTGGTTATAAAATGTAGTGTTTTAATCATATACACTGCCCAACCCACTGCATAGCCACCAAACGTGGCAAAAAACACTAACAAGGATTTATTTACCCCAAAAACTTTTTATTGCCGAAAGTAATATCATACTAAACGCTGTTAGTATAAACAAAACCTGCGGGGTAATTGCGTAACACACTATCAGTAGCAATGGGTTTCATTTTGACAGTTCAACAACATTCATTGCGTTATTTACGTTGTTGAACAGACATATTTTTCGAACATATGAAGCAATGAATTAGCAATATCCTTCTAAATGATTCAGATTGTGGTTGATAGTGTGTTACGCAATAAGGGTTGCTGTTTCCGACAGGTTTTTTACTGAAAACCCTCTCAAAACACGATTCTCATGATAATCAGGTGTCATTATTTAGAACGGTGTTTCCCGATAAATGGTAATTAATTTTACACTCATTTTCATGTGTAAGAGACATTTTAATGAATTAGTTCCTGATAAGGTTCGGTTTCCACCAAAACAATGAGGAGAGCAGAAATCTTATCCTTCTTCTTTACGTCTTCATTTGATTTATATTTTGTCCGATCAGTATGTAGCCCTCTGGACACTTGGACAGTTCTATCATTGGCTTCGTCAAAATCCTGGAAGGATTGTGGCAGCTAGTTGTGCAAGATAGGCAGGAAGAGGTGGTTTCGGCCACAACCTCCGCAACTGCAGTACTTGTTCATTTAACTTTGGTAATTTATAGATCAGAGAAAAAAGTCCTCTTCCTTTCTAACTGTTAATTTTGCAGGACAAGGAAGTGGCATCACTGATCGAGAACCTATACTCGAAGCTAAAGTTGGTGCTGGTACGCAAAGACGACCAGAAGTCAGCAGCGCTGCGCTCACATCTCAGCCGCATCGATGGACTACTCGAACGCAGGGGGACTAGGTAAAACTTACTTTATTCCGTGTCAAGATTATACAGAAAAGCGCGGTTCTGTTTATTTATTTTCGACTTTATTTCAACGACGGCAAAGTTCAGGTTTTTTGGCAATTTAAACCATGCTTGGGCCTGTTGTTCTTTCAAACTAAACGCCACCGGTCGTAATAGTCGCGTTAGTCATAAAACATGCGAAAAGGACGGTGCATACTCCGTACCGGATTTCTAAAACCTATACCAAGTCACGTGTGGTCTGAGAATCTTAGTTTGCTTTTCATCAAATAAATCCATTCCATTTTGTAACACTTTTGTACTTTTATTATAGGTTCTTAACAGGCGATACGATGTGCTGCTTCGACTGCGAACTGATGCCCAGACTGCAACACATTCGCGTCGCTGGCAAATACTTCGTCGACTTCGAGATACCGGTATGTAACAACTTGTTGTTAACTCTACCAGCCAGTGCTAAGAGTCCCCACACGACAATTAAAAACTTTGAACCACAAAAAGAACATATTTGAAAACGTTGTTGTTTTGGTCGAAATTACTTTCGGAGTCTTGGGTCGTGGCTGCGTTTATAAACAGAACGATTGGCTTCACAGTGCAGTGCAGTGAAATAAATTGTTTCTGTTTTCAAATGTTAAGATTTGTTTAGACAGCAGATTTACCCACCAATCAGGCTTTTAGAAACTCATAAATATTGCATAGATCTAATATGCAGCTTTAATGTATTTCCAGACGAGTTTCCGCGCCCTCTGGCGTTACATGTACCACATGTACCAGCTGGACGCGTTCACACAGAGCTGCCCCGCCGACCAGGACATCATCAATCACTACAAACTGCAGCAGGTAATATTTACTACCCACTAACAACTCAAGTATAGGTGTACAAGTATCTTTTGGCGCATGGCCAAATTCGGAACTAACGCCGCCATCTTGTTTTTTCAATACATTTTACAAAACAATTGCACAAAATGTTTAGCAACAGCGCCCCCCTGTCAACGTCATTCGAGCGCCAAAAGATCCTTGTAGCAGTGTAGATCCCGCGTTTATTGATACGACTTTTGGGCTACCCTTCTATGCTATCCATATCTACGGGATACGTCACAGATCATTTAGGCGTCTAACATTTTGTACCCAAAAAAATTGTTGTTTTCTTACCGGAAATAACTTCCAGATATTTTTTTACAATTACATCAAAAGTCGACGATTACCCCCAGGCTGCTATTTGTTAATGTAAAGTAGGCAAAAATAAATTTTGCATTTTCAAACTCTTGCGGGTCCTATTTTCAATTATTGGGTACAAAATGATTGTTTACCTTTTATCCAATTTAAAATCCTTTATTTTAATTACTATATTCCTAAAATATAACAAGCTTTACGTTTAGATATATGTGTATTTTTTACTATGTAACCGTGCAGTGCCACGGAATGCATTTATCTATGTAATTTGGGTTCTTCTATACTCTCTCTATCTATCGTGTTACTGTCGCCTTCAGTTATCGGCGAAAGGCTTGGCAATGCTGACGCCGACGCCCACGCTGCAACGGAAAGAGATACCAACGGAAGTGGTACGTTCGCGGGTCGTGACGTCACTGACATACGTGCTATAACATCGCATTATTTGGTCACATCCCTGAATCATTCGAAACAAACATACTCGCATCTTTATGTCAGACGCACGCCATGTAAATCGCAAACGCTAAAACTCTTCTTTAATTTTCGTACTATTCGATACTCAAATTCACTTTTCAATACATTAATTTGGGACCCATGAAAATCGACTAATCATTTGTCTAGAAATATCATCGTTAGTCGATTTTTAGCCATAACAAATCATCGCTAATAAAAACTTTCGAGAGCCTTTGTTTTTTCTCGGTTGCATTTCATTAAATTTTCCTACTTTCAAGTTTGTTATTCAATAAATTGCTATCAAAATGGTATCTAATTTTGGATTGTAACGGAGCCCTGCCTATTCATCCGCTTCAAGTTTTGGAAATATATGAACTATAGAATAAATAATACTGGATGCTGATAAACAGGGGCATCCGGTTAGACTAAAAGCCGACTCCAACATGGTTGGGGTGAGAGTAGCAAAAATATCTTTAAGGATTAGGAGACCGACTTTGATGAGAACAGTTGGTTTATTCTGTAAAAATCTCGCCCTGAAATCTTAGGTATCTACCAGTTGAACCGGTATCATATTTTTTTACAAAACAAAAATAAAATATTATCATTTGCTGCCCCCACCTTGCTCCGCTTCCGCGGAAGACTCCTCTGCTAAGCGGCCTCCGTTACAACTGACTTTCAATTCCTTAAAATCTACTTGAAAATAGTGAAAATGATGCCAAGAACCTGATTTTGTAAATATAATAATCAAATCAGGCTCACTTTAATTCGAGACCAAACTTACATACTTCATGGTGTTACCAACGGTTTTTGAAAGCATTAGTCATTTAATCATCTGTAAAACCGGATTTGCACAATCGCGCAAATAAAATAGCAAGGTGAACAATCCCCGTGTCCTAACCTAAACGATCGGTTGCGCAAATACGCAATCGTCGCCTCCATGTCACTTATTTATTCGGAAAACTGAAAGTCCTTTTTTTTTTCTTTTTATTTATTTTGGGGATTTTTATCTAAACAGATATGTCAATCCCATCGTGCCTTTTACTATTGTTACATTAAACCTTATAATTAACAGATAAACTATACTAACAGTTACACAATTATATAAAATACTTGGGGTAAGGTTAGAAGTCACTGATGAAGGACTGTTATTAAATGACTTAATTTTTTGGCACCTTCTGAAGTTGGTTGGAATAAAATCGATTGTATTAATCCTACGTCAAGCCTATTTAAGTTCAATTCCTTCAAAAGTGACTCCCTCTCGCGCCTGTTGCGGACACAATCCATCAGCAAATGCTGCAGGTCCTCAATCTGATTACATTCTCTGCAATTCGGTGAATCAACTGAAAGTCCTGATGACGCGTTTGGGTTCGCCGAACAAAATGAACGCGTCAATCGCGTGTCTCGCGACGATCGCTTTGGTTAGAACTCGGCCTATATGAACGCCTTCGTAGAATGGCGAGACGAGCTCGAGTACGAATGTGTAAAGCCGATACATTATGTTTTCTATCAGTTTGGTCAATCAATCACAAGTTTTAAGTGCTTCACAATAGAATAAGGTGTCTTTCAAAAACGGTTGGTTTGTGTAGCATTGTGTTTCTTGCTGTGAGGGGTTTGTGGACGGTTGTGGTATTTGTTTGTTGTTCTCCTAATCAGATAACTTTAAAAATAATATTTAAAACGCTGTAAGTAACAAAGTATCAAAAAACGCAACTTTTTTATGCTGTGGTTATATTTGCAATAAACCTTATTATATCTTTTTCTGACTCCTTTTTTTTGAAAAGCATTCAGCAATTATCTTTTATGCTTTCCAAGTACCCAATACTGGTTCTTTTATGATGTAATATTTTTCTGCTGCATACTAATTGATAGTGGTGCTATAATTTAGCCAGCCAAACATTGATGAATAGATTGAACGGAATAAAAATTACCTTATATCATTACAGGCGCTGAAAATGAAGAAACACGAAGAACTCGAGACGCCGACGTTCACGACGTCAATTCCGATCGACGTGAGCGAGAACAGTATCGCCGAATAAGCTCGCTCCGGCCGCGCCTTGGTACAATAGTAGGCGGTAAATCTTTTCTAAATTATACCACCATCGCCCGACCGCAAGATGTATATCGTTGCATTCAAATAATGTTGCCAAAATTCCACAGCGCGATTAGGTGACCACAGAGTAAAAACTGTCCAAAACCAAACCTCTTCTATTATTAAATTTTACATTTTTATTCTATTTTAGTATATTATGATAGTGTGGACAAATGCTACATTGAGTTTCCCTCTGCTCGTGTGGACAGCTATTCGTGAGTAAGCAATGCTAATGCGCGACGGAGCGCCGAGATTTTATTGTTCAGTATGATACTGATCCTGCCTAGCAGATCCCGACGTGCCTAGACCACGCCATTACGGTACTGCGACATAGCGCTTCGTGACATTAGTCATCTTTACATTTTTTTACTCTTTAGGACACAAAGAGATTAATGCCATGAAAGGTGCTGATAAACAAATTACGTGAGGAAGTTTTATTTTTGTATTAAATTCATTTTTGAGTGTTGTCCTATCGGTAGATTTAAAATCTATGAGATTGTATGTTTGGTTTGGTGCAATCGAAATAAAGTTTTATGAATACATTCTGAGGAAAGCTTAAGAAATTTTGGACTATTTATATATTACTTGGACATTATTTGCAATAAATACCATGTTTACTTTGTGACATCTTCGGCACATCAGTTTATTTTATTTTTATTATTTGCAAATTGTTAGACGTTATTGTGGCCATTAGTATTTTGCATAAAATATCTCGAAGTGGTCTTAAAAACATTAAATGTGCATTTTATTTTATTGATGTTAGTGTATTTGGCAGAGGAGGTGAACAAATTAAGATGTGGTGTTTTAAACCATGTTGCATCAATCTTTACAAATTGCAGTGTACCTTTGTCTGTATATGGAAAATGATAATTTTACAAGTTTTTTTTTAAATAGTTTTAGTTTAGTTTCAGTGTTCAAACACAACGAATAAATGCCCAGGATGTGTTGTTGTATTATATTCACGATAGTTGTAAGGTTGCTTCACAGTATTCAATTTGTTTGTTCATTTAGGACACATATAGATTAGTTTTTAGATTTTAAAGAGATCAGTTTCGCAGCCATTTTGATTTTAATGCCTCTGCCTTTTTGTTACCGTCCCTTTGAACATCTTTTTCAACTGATGATTACAACCAATCACCTTGTGAGCGCTCTTGCCTGCCTTATGTTACCTTGTAGAAAAGGTATACTTTTTTCATAAGAATGTACTTATTTTGTTGTTTACATTTCAGTTCTTTTGTGTTTCATATTTATGTTTTAATTATTTTTACGATCCTTCAATAGAATGTTAGAAGTGAGGCTTTAAGTTGAACCACCTATTTGAATAATAGACATTTGGCTTCTCAGTATGAGGGATAATTGTTACTTTAAGTTTGAAACCCACAATAGGTCACGTATTTTTTTTTTTTTTATAAATTTGGCAAATTCATCAATATACAAATTACACTCAAATTCAGAATCTTAGATCATTTAAATTCCATTGTCCCTTACACAACTATCTACTTTAATATAATGTTAATTTTTGAGTTGGTTGCAATGGAATTTGAACAATATATGACATACGAGTTTGTGGTTCCGAAACTTGGTCAATGATTCTGAGTTCAAGTATGAACATAGTACACACACTCACTGGAGACAAGGGCGAGACGACCAGCATGTCGATTGGACAATGTATAAAATAATAATTACTAGATTATAATGTAAATGTTAAGGAATAAACCTGGATAATAATATTTTTTTTGTTTTGTTTTATTTTTTTATCTTTCGATCTGAGTTCCCTTTATTTTCTTCTTTGTTGATTTCTATGTATAGTCTTGATGACCATATGCTCAAATATTGCCAAAATCAAAATAATCATGCTTCTGTGCCTTGCTTTTAGAATAGTGTTGGTGACAACCGGCTGTATTGTGTACCCTATTTACTGTGTACTATCAATGTGATAATAGTAGCTTTTATACAATAAATATTTGAAATAAAAAAGTTTATTTATTTAGGTAAAAATTATAAAAAAACAACTTATTCGTTTTGTCAACAATTGCAATAAATATTAACAACATGAACAATTTAATCAAAACTTATGTGTTCTTATTTATCTAAGACTATTTTCTTCTTCATCCATTCATTTTTATAAACATCCCTGGACAACACGGAGCTTAGAAATGAGTGAGTAATGAAGGCAGTTATACCCCAAATCTTATATTCTTCAATTACAAAGACTGGTAAAATAAATCCATTATTAAATTGGGTATAATACTGATTCTTGGGTTCACATAACATTTCAATTGGAATAGAAAATACCTCTGATATTTGAGCCATATTAATGCTTAGGTCTTCTGGCATTAAATCTGGTATGGCGCCAACTACAGGGGTGACCAATACGTTGTTGTTGCGGCCGGGAAGCGGCGGCCCAACGCCCCAGACATCGATTCTTTCGGGCCGCAATCCGATTTCTTGATACGCCTCCCTCAACGCTACCTGTTTAGGACACTCTTCTTTGATAATCGTCCCTCCCGGAAAGGATACTTCACCACTATTATTTCTAACCTTCGTACAGCGTACTGTATACAACAGCGAAGGTTTATCTAATACTTTACAAACGGGCAATAGCACTGCTGCTTTGTCCGTTGGCACCTTGCCGTACCTTGGCGTGGTTAATCTTTTGAAATTAGTCATGCATCGATCACGGGAAGCTTGGGAAAATATATTTTGTATCCCAAACGATACTCTGGAAGTCATGTTTGTAGATTACATAGGTATGTCTGTGATTATACAAAATTTTAATTTTTCATGTTTTATGTTCAATATTGTTAAAGGCACATGTTTTTAAAAAAAATATTAACTGTAATTTTGCGATGTTTCCAAAATTGTGTCGGGTGTTTTTTTTTGTTTTGTCACTTGTCACTCTTTTCTCTTTCTCAAAAGTTCAAAACTCCATTTGACAAGGAGGTGACAGTTTGCAGGCAGTAATATTATTATAAACATACGAAAAACATGAAATGTAGAAATTAAATCATTTTAACCTCAATGGTCTATGATTAAATTGTGCGTATGTATAAAGTGCTCTGTGGATTTAATCACGCAATTTAGGGCTGGTCGCAATTTTAACGAAGGAACAATTTTGAATTTTTGACAGTTCTTCCATACAAAAACTGTCGGACGTCGATTTTATTCCACGAATAAAATTTATCTGTCGATTGAAAAATCAGCCCTAAACAACCAATTTTCATCACCTATCCTAATCTAAGTGATCTTTACTATCTTTGTAATAAGGTTGCTTTTGAGTTGTTGCCACTGACTAATCTGGCCAAATCACAGTGATCTTTATTCACGTTACTTTGGGGTTGTAGTTGGGTTGCTGCTGTCAGAGGTAAAATAACTGTGAAAGGACTGTAGCCACTACCTTAAAGCAGCCTCCGTAGACAATTGTACAAAGTAATGGGGGAAGCGCCGATGTAGCCCGCGAAATTTAAATTTTCTTACAATTTGCGGGTAAGTGTCAGGTTGTACTTGTACGTTATCAATATAACGCACTTCCTCTACTAAAAACCTCGTAATCAGAACACTGCGCCTTCGCTTGCAGAAAAGGAACAAGTATTGCCCGCACAGCAGTCACATTGTCTCTTTTGTAGAGAGTGGTCACTTTTGTGAGGCTAACGCGTAGTCCATTCTCTTATTACCTATGTCTATGATTGGTACCGGTACCAGAAGTAGTACTTGTACCATCGGTATTTCTATTTAGTATCGGTACTGTACCGGTACCAAACAAATATTTCCGTAAATTAGAGTGATAAAACAGATACAATAACTAAAAAGGATAGTTAATAGGCATTAGAAAAATAACTTCAAGGTAGCCAACTGTACAGGTTTCTCGTACAAATATGAGATTTGTGTACGCACCAGGTACCTGAATTTGGTACCGGTACTTGTTAGATGGAGACCCAGGTAGGTAAGTACCGAAATGGCAAGAACTGCTGAATACCGATACAAAATGTGTAAGTACTTTTAGTACCAGTTGGTCGTAACACAGAAGAAGCAGTTTAGTGTTACAGTAGTTTTTTTACAGAAAGGGTGACCTGATCCGTGAAGGTAACAAATAATTATATACATGTGGATATTTATCAAGAAGATTATATAATACATAACATGACTTCTACCTTAACCCTTTTGTGAACATACCTTGTGGAATGCAAATAAACGAATACGTATTCGAAATATGTATTTATAGAAATATAATCATTAGAATTATCAATACAAGTCTCTCAATAGGGTAATTTGAACTTAAGAGACTAGTATTGATGATTATTCGTAAAGCTATCAAAAAATGTGGTTTACTGCTTGAGTCGATAGCGCCGTTTTGGATGATTCCAAATTCCTGAACGTTCTGATTGTCAGCGAAAATTTCGCACTTCGCACAGCTGATAAATGTCAAAACTGACACAACTTGAACTATCTCAAGTTATCTGTCAGTCCTGTCAGTCACACTACTAAATGTAATCGGGTACAAAATTCACAAATTGTATGAAAACAAGAAGCGTTCAAGGTTTTCATTGTTTTTGGACTTTGCACTTAGTGGAAATAGCAAAATTTTGTGAATGAAGCCCGTTCATAAACTTTACAAAGCAATCATGTGTCTGAATCCGGGATCTCTTCTGTCCAGTGCCGCTAAAGAAAAGTGTATAGCTAACTTAAGTGAACTGCCATCATTAAATATAAGAGGTGGAAAGTCGAAACGCAGAGCTTCTGTTTTAGTACCTATTTGTGTTGAAAGGGGAGAAGTATGTATTTTATATACCTTGAGGTCGACCCATTTGAGCTCTCACAGTGGTCAGGTGGCATTTCCTGGCGGTATAATAGATGAGAATGAAACCGTGTTTGATGCAGCCCTTCGCGAAACGGAAGAAGAGATAGGTGTTCCAGCCAAAGATATCGAAATTTGGGCCAAAATGAGTGAAGTCCAGGGTCGAGACACAAATATGGTAATCACACCCGTTGTTGGCGAGATAAAGGACTTTGACATGGGGAAGTTGAGACCAAATGTAGATGAAGTAGCTGACACATTTACTATTCCTATGAAAGTGTTCTGTGATCCAGAAAATCATGGTTGCTATAAGTTCAACAATATATGCATACCCGTGTTCAATGGGGGCAAGCACAGAGTGTGGGGTATCACAGGAATGATTACACATCTTTTCTTACAATCCTTCTTACCTAATTATCTTTATGTCCCAGACTTTATAAAAAAAGAATTTAAATTAGATGAACTAATGCCTGCCAAGCTATAGACAAATTTTCTAATAAAATATACAGGAAATGGTTTAATAGGGTTTTTCATAGGGTGCTTGCAATAGGAACTTGTAAGTTGGTCAGTCTAAGTTACCACTATCTGTGACATTAGGTACAGCCTACAGCATGTCCATGGTAGCTATTTGACATAAACATTGCCTTTATGTCATCATTGAGGCCTGTTTTCCTAATTCAGGTGGTACCACAGACAACTGGTTGTTTGCTGTACATCATTTGAGTGCGAAGTACAAGAAATATATAATATACATAGGTAATATGAATTACGAATCAAGTACAACACAAATGACAATGTAAATAAAATAGGTTAGGCTTGTATATAATATTATTCTTTATGTTAAATTAAAACATAGGTATTTTCGTTTGTTTTTTAATTCATAATTTGAATTACATTTTATGTCACTTAATTTATTATTCTTGTATTGTATTAAACATTTTGTAATTAATTGAAATTAATGGAAAAATTAGCTCAGAGTGGCACAGAAGTAGTACTCAGTGCAGAGTGGGTTTTGTGCAATAATTCTGAGCTGAATTTGACACATGAATTTACAACAGAAACAAACTTTCACAATTTATCACTGGCCAGTCCTGCGCCTAGTACAGTAAAGTTACTAAACTGAATGTGAACAAGGCACAGCCCAAGAGCTTTGTGGAAAGTCACCTCTGCCTGTATCTCTGGCAATATTACCACTTTTACTGTCTTTTGCAATATTACCACCATATTATGTGCAAGAGTAATATCTTATTGGAATTATATAATTTGGAATGAGTGTATAGACAGATGTACTAAGCTAGGCCGCCAATGCAATGAAGAGTGAAAATGTCAACAACATTTCAGCCGATGTATTCTGTCAAAAACACAACAAAAACTTTAGTGAAGTGAGCTGTCAATAGTGTCAATCCCTAGAATCAGCCGATCGATTCTGTAAAAACTGTGAAAAGTTAGGTGAAGTGAGCAGAGGTTGTGGTGGCGGTGGTGGTGAATACACCTTTACCGCTGGATTAACTCAGTATCAATTAAAAGCACAATTAAGTACATAAAATAATAAAAATATCCATCTACAGATAAACTGATGGCCAAGTGATTAGATTCTGTTGTAAAACTAAAATAAGGTACCAATCTCTGCGGTGATACGATAATGTATAGTTATATTTTAATAATAAGTATATACACACAGTGTATTACATAATATATGTCAGACATATTCATAGTTATCTAATAAAAAATATGAGCATAACATTTGGTAGTTTTATTCATAACTAGCTTCAGCCCGGGACTTCGTCCTCGTGAAATTTCTTGTTCCCCCGACCCACACCGTCGCATTGTACCTATAGCGTACCCGCGCAGTTACTTCGTTTTGGCTTAGCGTTCCTTCCGACTTTTTTTCTCTTTGCTCGGCTTCTAAGGGTGCTAGCGTAATGTCAAATAGCTTACAGCCTTCCTCAAGACTTGGGCTATCAAATGCAAAAAGATTTTTTCATATCTGACCGGCAGTTCAAGAGATTAGCGTGTTTAAACAAACAAAGTCTTCAGTTGTTGTATTATTAATACTAGCAGCGCCCCGCGGTTTCACCCGCATACGTTTCGATCCCGTCGGAATATCGGTACAAACTGTATCCTATGTGTTAATCCTGGTTATAAACTATCTGTGTGCCAAATTTCATTCAAATCCGTTCAGTACTTTTTGCGTGAAAGAGTAACAAACATCCTTCCGCCCATCCTCACAAAATTTCGCGTTATAATACATATTACTAGGTTAGATTTTAGATAGTCTTCATTATTAGTAGATAATCTTCAGTATTACTATTGACACATGTAAGAAATAATAAACGGAATCTATCCATTTATTGTTACTTACATGTGCGATGTGTCACGATTTACTAATAAGTAGGTACTTAAGTTGCTATTGCTACGTAACTATACTAGTAGGTAGGTACTTACTTTTTTTTTTTTCTGGTTGGAAATCATCAAATGGCCCCTCCCGCTCTAGGTGGAGCGGAAGGGAGTGTCAGACTCTTACTGACTAAAACCCACCCATGTTCCTTCCTTCGCCCTTTATGTTCCGGGGTAGCGGTAACCCTTTCGGACAATCCCGCTGAACTATCCTAGTAGGTACTTGGTGCGACGTTTTGTGTATCATGGTGCGGTTGTTTTCCTCCAAATATACTCTCCTACAATCATAAAAGTAATAATTCATGTCATCGTTTTCGCTTAGCCATCTTATTGACTTTTTCCTTTTTGTTCGGCTCCTAATTTTTTTTTTTTTTTCCGGATGGGAAATCATCAAATGACCCCTCCCGCTCTGGGTGGAGCGGAAGGGAGTGTCAGACTCTTACTGACTAAAACCCACCCATGTTCCTTCCTTTGCCCTTTATGTTCCGGGGTAGCGGTAACCCTTTCGGACAATCCCGCTGACCCGGCAGGCTTCGGCCCTAAGGGGCCCCTCAGATTATGCTGACAACTCTTTGAGGCGCGCGTGGAACACTTACGCGCCGTCCGGCACGGGCCTGGTCCTGATCGGGCGGTGAGCTACCCATTGCTCTCCGCCCGCAGGCCCGCGCCTACGGTGGCCGGGAGTCGTCACGCGGCTCCCGACGCCCGGAGCGTCCAAAAAAGTCCAAAATTTTCACGCTTGATATCCGGCTCCGGACTGCAATTTTCTTGCCGCTAAAGTAAGTGGTACACACGGCTACACATCAAGCTATACATTTCCAGTTTTAGCTGACCTCGCATTGT
Organism: Apamea monoglypha; assembly: GCA_911387795.2. Classification (NCBI taxonomy): domain Eukaryota; kingdom Metazoa; phylum Arthropoda; class Insecta; order Lepidoptera; family Noctuidae; genus Apamea; species Apamea monoglypha. Next base: position 3,552,698 of record OU426932.1, on the reverse strand, counting down.
ATAGATTTTTCTTACAATCAGAAGTCAGCTTATACTGGTTATGTATAGCTTGATGTGTAGCCGTGCGTACCTATGAATCTATGTTGTTAGTTATTACAATTTGTGTGTAGAGTGTTATGTATAAAGGTACTTACTTACTGCCTACTACTAATTTTTGGAGGCGCAATGAATCCTATTCTGGCTTAGCAATACTGTTAAAATATTTATTACGATATGTAAAAGATGCTGTAAATGTTAAATTATGCATATTAATTATGTAATATTTTCATTACCTACAGGTTGTAGGTACTGATCATAGGAATTAGTGGAGCGTGTCGCAATAACGAGCTATTACAGCTAACAGTTAATAATATCGAAAAGCATTCAGACAAATTACTGTTAGTAAAATTGAAAAATACGAAGACGAACCTTGACAGGTCTTTTGTCGTACGCGAAGAATATATAACTATTGTAAAAAAATACCAAAATTTACGTCCAGCCAATATAAAAACCGACCGATTTTTCATACAATACCATAATAATAAATGCTCAAGACAGCCTATGGGAGTAAATAAAATAGGTGCTATACCGCGAGAAATTGCCCGGGTCACTGCTTTCGGAGAACTTCGGCAACGCTCTTGGCTGATTCCGGAGCCGATTTCAGCCGATCTCACCACTTTAAAACGTCACGGCGCGGCGGGTGGAAACAGAAACCTTAACCCCAGATAATCAAACTCAACTCAATGCAACTATAACGTTGCCAAATAAATCTGTTGCTTTTAATTTGCAGAATTGCAGTAATTTTACTTTTATCTTTTAAAATGTTCCATTTTATAGAATTGGTATCTACCTACAATGTTAATTATTTTGATTCACAATAAATAGTTATTTCAATCTATTCCTGTTTATTATTTTATCTCCTAAAGTGTTCTCGCTGCTGAAGTGAAAAGTTATGTGTGTTACACGAGAGCAAAGTTTTTTTGCATCTCGTGCCTTTGAATCCCTCGCCACACTCAGGATTCAAAATCAGCACTCGCAGCAAAATACTACTTTGCTCTCTTGTTGCACAATAGTTATTTGTGCAACAAGAGAGCAAAGTAGTTTTTTGCTGCGAGTGCTGATTTTGAATCCTGAGCAAGCGAAGGATTCAAAGATTGAATCACGAGCGTAGCGAGTGATTCTAAAGTTGAATCCTGAGTGTGGCGAGGGATTCAAAGGCACGAGATGCAAAAAATCTTTGCTCTCGTGTAACACACATAACTTTTCACTTCAGCAGCGAGAACACTTTAGGAGATAAAATAATAAACAGGAATAGATTGAAATAACTATTTATTGTGAATCAAAATAATTAACATTGTAGCTAGATACCAATTCTATAAAATGGAACATTTTAATAGTTAAAAGTAAAATTACTGCAATTCTACAAATTTTATTCCCGCTCTTTTATTTAAATTAAGGCGTGTTCGGAAATAGCACCCATGATATTTTATTATTCAAAATATATTACGTACCTAACATTTATTGAAACTACAAATAAATATTTACAAGTTAAATGTCAGTTTTATTTGCAGTAAATACTTATTTTCGTTTAAATACAACAATAAGTTAAAAATTCAATAAATTACATTAAAAGACATAATTTTCTTTTTGCAAAATTTCTTTAGTTAGTACGAAATTCCGAACGTGTTTGTCTTTGAGGTCGAATTCAAAATCCGAACTTCGAAAGGGCTGGTCTCTGTCTCTCTCTCTTTCTAATGGAGGGAAAGAGATAGAGTGTGAATGTTTCGAATTGTATGATTAACCCAAGGCTGAATAATATATATTTGCGGCTTTCTGAAAAAAAAATTAAAAAGTTACTTTGTCTCACTCAGTGAGCAAAATCGCATTTTGCTCACTGATTTCACGCAGCAAAACCTACATGTTTGAGCTACTGAAGTGAAAATAACTATTGTCTCACTAACTATTGTCTCACTCAGTGAGCAAAATCGCATTTACCTATTGTGTTATAGTTATTTTATTTCATTTTTTGCATCGTCTTCACATATCCTAATTATATACTTAGGTACTTGTAAAATATTGTAAAACATTTTAAAAGAGTACCTAATGAAGGAGTTTCTTGCCCATTCTTCTCCATACAAAAATTACCTTATGGAAGGGGCGACTAGAATCAATTCTATTTTAATGTGTAATTTTTGACGTTCAAAAGTGCCCTAAATGTGCCTATTTCAAATATAAATGATTTGACTTTGATTCAAACCACCATTAAGGTGAATGCTTGAGATAGGTCGATAGTCATTGCTGATGACATGATTGAGGAAAATAAAAACCTTTGTGATATTATTCCATTTATTATTCCATGTACCATGATTTGCTAATAAATCTCGCTACGCGACTATTGTTTGACTGGTGATCCTAATTATACTTATACACGACATTTTGTCTATCATGGTGCGATTGTTTTTCTCCAAATATCGCCTCCTACAGTTATAATAGCACTCATTCGTATATCTTCTCATGTCCGTCCCACAGACCGGGTTATACTGGGTAGTGCAAGTGCAATTCATTTCGGTCCAGTACGGCCATTTAGCCTTTACCAATGTGGCCACAAAAGCTGACATCAGAATAACAATGAATACTGAAACAATAATGTGAGAATTAAATTTAAATAAATCCAAGTAGGAAAATTAAAATCCTTTTTTGGTGCTGAATGTGAAGTGTAGGTAGATATTTCAGCTTTATATCTCTACAAAGTGGATGTAATTGAAATATCTGAAGTCATTTGTAGTCATTATGATTAACTCCTGTGTGGCGAACAGTAAAGCAGAAGCATAACCAGCCTACAATGTTCCCACTGCTGGGATACAGGTCTCCTCTCTGTGAGAGGGAGGGGGCCGTAATCCACCACGCGGACCTTGTGTGAAAAAAAATACATATATGTATGTTATTATATGTTAATTAGTTAGGTAGGTACCTACTAGATAAGACGCTTGTCTGATCCTATACCTACCTACAGAGTGATTCCAAATACGTGTAGGTAATTCATTAAAACAAGTTGTTTAAAATCTAAATCGTTGAACGTTGTTGTACTCACGTGCTTTGTGCCAGTGGTTTCGGTGCTTTGCAGAAAAACATGTTTGCAACACCTGTGCGTTTCTAAACATAGGTACCTACAGACGCCAGCACATCAAGCTATCCGAAACTGTCAAATTTTCCCAATCAAGCTTGAACCTAATGCTTTAGCGATAAAGTTGAAAATCTATTAAAGAAATTTGACAGATTGTAGTAGCTTGATGTGCTGGCGTCTGTACCTATACAAAAACTATATAGATACCTACATTTATTATCAAGTTATATAGGTAAGGAGGGCTTAGTAAAACCAATTAAATATCTTTGGAGATTCCTCTTAGAAACGGCCATAGGCAAGTAATTTAATTGACTGCTGAATATTTCCGTATTTAGGGTAAACCTCCCTTGTTGGTCAGAGAGTAGTGACTCTATATACCTACCTGTAGCTGGCAACATTATGAGAATATACCTAATGAAAACGAGAGTTGTCAGCAAAAATACCTATATTAAAAGAGAGTACCTAATCTAAAGGTTTTCGTTCAGCCTAATGGCACCGTTGCTATTAAGAGTGATCCCGTAAATTGAGTGATTGTGATTGTGTTCATGATTTGGGGACCCATATTTGCCGGTTGTTATTTATTTTATTTTATTTTATTGTCTTTGGGTGGCTTACAGCTATCAAATACATAAGTAGTAGTGAAGTAATAGACGACAAACTATTTACAAGCCTCCACAGTTAGTAATAGAGTATTGTTGAACACATTTGTGTGTACCATTAGCCTATAATGTTCCCACTGGTGGGACACAGGCCTCCTCTGTGTGAGAGGGAGTGGGCCGTAATCCACTACGCGTTGGTGGATATCACATGTCTTTGAATTTTTGCTTTAAGACATGCCGGTTTCCTCACGATTTTTCCTTCAACGTTTTGAGAGCAGTAGTGATGAAATTAAATACAGAGAATAAAATGCCTGTCTGTCTAAACTACTGGTATTCATCATCTAGTTAGAATGGAAGTCTACACCAACATAGTGGGGAAAAGGCTAGGCAGACGATGATTTAAGCAGTCATCAAGGTAAAAGCCTGAGATACTTCGATGATAATATGACTTGAAGGAAAAAAACCTAGTGTCATATATTTTATTCCATTTATTATTACTTACATACCTACACGTGCCGTGATGATTTACTAATAAATCTCGCTACGCAACTATCCTAGTACTTGGCACGACGTTTTGTGCATCATAGTGCGGTTGTTTTTCTCCAAATATAGTCTCCTACAGTCATAAAAGCAATGATTCATGTATTTTCTCAAGTCCGTCGCACAGACCGGGTTATACTGGGCAGTGCAATTACAGTCCATTTCGGGCCAGTAACCTCTGATCCATTTAGCCTTTACCATTGTGGCCAGAGAAGCTGATAGCAGAATAAAAATAAAGACTGAAACAATATGAGAATAATGTGAGAAATAAATTTAAATCCAAGTAGAAAAAAAAAACGAAACTCCCAGTAACAGTAACAGTAGTAATGGATTTCATTTTGACAGTTCAACAACATTCATTACGTTGTTGAGTAGGCAAGTTTTTAGAAAATATGAAGCAATGGGTTAGCAATATCCTTCAAAATGATACAGATTCAGATTGATAGTGTGTTGGTACCTACAGTGTTTCCAAATTCATGTTATTTATTTAACCAAGTGATTTAAAATCTTAAACTTACTTAGATTGAATTTTATATCTACTTACGTGTGTTGTGAACGTGCTTTTAGTGCTTTGCAGAAAAACAAATTTGCAACACCTGTGCATTTTAAAAAATATAGGTAAATGTTTTAAATAAAGGTAAATAAGTAAACAAATATAATATAATTATGTACTTTCATTTATGTCCGACAGACATTGTGTTGTCCAAATTCATTCAATTCAAAAACGTACACATTTTATCGATTTTTGTTTTTCGGGAAACAAAAAAAAATCTTATCCTAAAAACCTCATTCCGACTATTACGAATATTTTAAAACAAAACACGCCAAACCAGTTCAGCCGTTCTCAAGTGGTGCCCTTACCAACGAACAGCATTTCATTTTTTTATATACCAAGATAGATGTAGGGAAGGCTTACTAAATCCAATTAGATATATCAAGATTTTCCTCTGAAACGGCCATGTCTAAACTAGGTAGGTAATTTAATTGACTGCTGGGTCATATTTCTGTATTTAGGTAAAGCTACCTTATTGATCAGCGAGTAAAGACTCTATAAATAGCTGGCAACATTATTGGAATATTTAAAAAAAACACCAGTGATGTCAGTAAAAAAATATATTATTAAGAAAGAGGTAAACTAAAGAGGTTTTCGTTCAGCCTAATGGCACCGTGATCCAGTCAATAATAACTTCATGGTTCCTCCATTGTGCAAGACGTAGTCGTGCTGGCATTCATATTCACACATGCTATTGTAGGTAGTCTTTTGGTTGGACACCATGGCACACACGGGCATGTATATTTTTGGGCAGGGACACAACGGGGCCTTCGGAAAGCACATCGATGACGTCACCATCAAAGCGACGAAAAATACTGCGGATGAAAATTTTACATTTTGGACATATATTCTTAAGAATCACTTGACACTTTGAAAATACTCAAGATGAAACATTTTTAATTGAATGCTCGTTTTAAAAAAGTGTAGGTAGTAAAAAAAAAAAAACAGAAAACGCGTAATTTTCAGCTATTAAAGTTACAACAGCGTGAGAAAACAGCTTGTTGGTACTTAGGTTAGGTTAGGCTACCTATCCAATCAATAATTAAAAAAAAAACATTTATAACTTCGCTTAAATACATTAAATACATACATAAAGAAAATACTACATTCATAAAAATGTGAAAAATAATTAATTTTTTATAAAATTGTAAAAACCCCACACTTTTTGTATTAATTAAATAATAAAATAAAGTTTATACCTATGCAAAGTGAGGAATTAAAAAACCGAGTGTACTATATAAAAAAAAAAACTGTGCTAATTAATAGTTCTTACCAAGTTTATAATCCATGATCGATTGGTTAATTGTACGGCTAACTGTAGCACTTGTAGTCGACTGCGCACTATTACTTGCAGGGTACCGTTGTATTTATATATCTTCGTATCAGGTACTAATTGTTAACGAACCAGTATTATCGCTCCGTTTCCTTTTGATAATCCGTCAAGTGCAATAAACAGGTGACAATTAATCGTTAAGTGCGGGACTAGTATCGTCCTACGCTCCTTTGTAACGCTACTTAAATAAAACCCAGTCAGACGCGGACCTCGTCCCCTTTGTACTAAACTGCGTGATTTTTATTCTGCTCAGCTCGACGTCATAATCGCGGTTCTGTTATGAATATCCTTGGGTAAATTTTTATTGTCATTGTGTCTGGTTTTTTTTCCCTTACGTAGGATTTAATGAGTTGGAGTCGATCGTCTTTGGTAGTGAGGAATCCCAGGTGCCTAAGTAGCCACTAGGTACTTTTGAGTTAGTAAGTCAAGGATTCTAGGTTTAATATAAGGGCTTTGGATGGTAAATAGAAAATTAACTAACCTCGTAAAAAGCTAGTTAGGAGACATACTTCATAATCAACCTATAATGTCCCTACTCCTATTAAACAGGCCTCCTCTTTCTGTGAGAGGGAGTGGGCTATAATCTACCATGCGAGCCCATAGCGGGTTGGTGGATGCCACATGTCTTCGAATTTTTAGTTCGAGTTTGTCGGTTTCCTCACGATGTTTTCCTTCACCGTTTTGAGAGCAGTGGTGATGAAATAATTTACACACAAAGTAAAGTGCCAGACGCTTGGTTTGAACTCACGACCCAGACAGTCAGACACACTTAACATCACCATAACCCAGGTTACATCACTGTTAGCCAGACACCAATAATTTGAAAACTGAGATGTTGAACATAGGTCATCAGAAACCACTAACTGCTAAAAAGAAAAAAAGGTTTCAATCAACGATGGAACTTCGGATTAACTCCTCGAGTGACAGGAACCATCATTGCTGGTCCAAATATTCTAAGTTTTCCTAGTGATATGACGTAACGATTGCGTAGGTGATGCGGGCGGTCGATTATACAGCATACCTCGCAGAGCAACACTTCCCCAGTATTGTGACAATAGTGTCAGTGACACCGATCATTTATACTATCTTTTTCTTAGCCGCCGTGGTTACAAGTACAGCACAGACCACTCTTGTCGCACATAAATCAGCCCTTTGTTGGCAATAATCTCATCATCTGTCTACCCTTTTCCCAGTGTTGGGGTCGGCTTCCAGTCTATGCAGCTAAATAGGTACCTTTGTTGGCAATCGCCATCAGCTAAATCCCAATTTATTTGGGGTCGATCTTTAGCCATGTGTTCTGTGAGGTCAGCGCATGTCTTCTTCTTCCAAACATCTCTCTTCAGACTTCATCTAATTCAGTATTCTTCTAGAACCAAATCATCTTGCACACCTCTATCTACCCCTAGATGAAAATGTTGCTAAGCAATTTAATTAACCCTTATCTATATAGACAACCAAAAAAAACTTAATTGCTATGCTTGGTTTGACAATCGGAGCATGAGACTCCCAGTAATAAGTGAGAGGTGTCTCTAGTAAAGATAAGTAACTCCCCAATGTTAATAACATTCTAGTTCGTTTTCTCTGCTCTGAGTAGGGTGTCCGTTACCCTGGCCAGATGTTGTCGAAAATGGTAATTTGAATCTTATAGATAATTAGATTTGCGGCTTCTGTAATTGTTGCGCACATTTTTAAATTTGTTGCGCTTATAGTTTTTTAATTATTTCACAAAAACATTTCCTGCTGCGGTAACGTTACCCTAGCCAGACCTTTTTCTTTCTAATGGGAATATTTAAATAAAAACTAGCTATAAAATTAGTTGTCTAGATGAAGTAAATGTTGTGCCTTATTTTGTATTCAAGTTTTCTTCGGTTGCGAAGTTATTCGAGATTTTGCTGGAGTAACGTTTCTGGTTTTGCTAGATCTTTGAAACGGTTAAACGGATTCTTATCATATTTTGTACATGACTTCTTAGGAACTAGTTTAAATTTGTTTTTCAATAAAAAAACCAAAATAATACGTAGCTTAAAGGTTATTTCATTAAATAGAAAAACACTTCAATTGGTCCCAGCACTCTCAATAAGAGGTCTAAAGACTTACTTTAAACATTATTTTGAAGCTTGTAACTGCCTTCAAATGTATCTGAAGTTTCATTAGTATCCTGTAAGTATTTAACAAGTTATGATGATATTCAGTTCCTCACGAGCACGGTCTTGATGCGCGCAGTGTTATTTGGCCACTGGATTGGATATATGAACTGAATGTTATGTCAATTATTAGTTTTTTAGTTCAGTTGTATAACAGTAAAATTTCAGCTCAGTACGTTGGATAATTAATGAGATAATACGATTAAAGTCATTAGGAAGTGAATGACCGTTGTAACCCGACCAAGTTTAGGTGGTTACGAAAAAGCGAAAACGCAGAACATTATACTATCTTTTGAAATGTTTAGTATAATACACCTTACAATTTCGGTACAGACGCGTACACTGTTAAATACACAATAATATAATAATATTTTCTGTACTATGAAAACATTATTATTATCTTCCAGTTGCACAGACATAACAAAAATCACCGATTTAACATGTAGTTCGGTGGGACGCGGGAGGGGTGGGGTGAAGGGATAATACATTGTTTGCATAACGCACTAAACATGCTCCATAATCACATAATTCATCTTGTAGAGAGTGCGCGTGCGCTTCGGCAGTTCCGTTTCCTGTTTTTGCAAATATTTATCGAGTGCGTGAGAGCTATTTATAATAACAAGTGTGGCGAATTACTGCTGCTAATGTGGAGTGCTTCTATTGATGATCATATTAATTATGGTGCGGGCTGCTTGCTGAATTCACGAACAAGGTAAGCTTGCATAATGTAACTACAGAAATAGTGGCAAAATTATTAATAATATGTAGACTGTTAGGTACAGACGCCAGCACATCAAGCTACTACAATCTGTCAAATTTCTTTAATAGATTTTCAACTTTATCACTAAAGCATTAAGGTTCAAGGTTGATTGGGAAAATTTGACAGTTTCGGGTAGCTTGACCTGCTGGCGTCCGTACTTATCTAAAACTGTATTTATTTTAATGCTTAATTATTTGATTTTAGAACCTTTCTTATTATTTTCTTTTTTTCTCGTACTTAGTTATTACCTGGACTGGAATTCTCAACAATGATAACGACATATTTATCCTTCGCTACATAGTACCTATAAAACAAAGTCGCTTTCCGTTTGTCGGTACCTGTTTGCTTAAATCTTTAAAACTACGCAACGGATACTGAAGCAGGTTTTTAATAGATTGATTCAAGTGGAAGGTTTTTGTGTAGTACATTGTCAACATATGACTTGAAACTTGATTAATGAAATTCATGACTTAGCGACCGATTTTTACCGTTATCCCCATTATGGATTTAGACAAAAAATGTACTCTTTCTTTTTATTGTAGGTATAAACAGAATGGCAACATAGCAATAGCCGTGGGCCGCGATGATGGACGCGGTGATGGCAACATAATACTTACGTATGAGTGTGGTGGCGACTATGGCTGCGTGGTGAAGTTATAAAAAATATCGTTTGACATTCTCATTCATTCATTCTTCTCATTCATTCTTTCGTTTGTTAATACTTTAAAAGTTCAATTGAAATGATTATTTTACCTGTAAATAAACATTTTTAATAATCATGTAGTTTTTTTTAAAACTTGTGTACATGTCTGTACTAAATTTGCAACACTATCCTACATATTTTAGAAGGTACCATAATGTTCTGCGTTTTCGCTTTTTCATAACCACCTAAACTTGGTCGGGTTACCACGGTCATTCACTTCCTAATGACTTTAATCGTATTATCTCATTAATTATCCAATGTACTGAGCTGAAATTTTACTGATATACAACTGAACTAAAAAACTAATAATTGACATAACATTCAGTTCATATATCCAATCCAGTGGCCAAATAACACCGCACGCATCAAGACCGTGCTCCTGAGGAACTGAATATCATCATGACTTGTTAAATACTTACAGGATACTAATGAAACTTCAGATACATTTGAAGGCAGTTACAAGCTTCAAAATAATGTTTAAAGTAAGTCTTTAGACCTCTTATTGAGAGTGCTGGGACCAATTGAAGTGTTTTTCTATTTAATGAAATAACCTTTAAGCTATGCATTATTTTGGTTTTTTTATTGAAAAACAAATTTAAACTAGTTCCTAAGAAGTCATGTACAAAATATGATAAGAATCCGTTTAACCGTTTCAAAGATCTAGCAAAACCAGAAACGTTACTCCAGCAAAATCTCGAATAACTTCGCAACCGAAGAAAACTTGAATACAAAATAAGGCACAACATTTACTTCATCTAGACAACTAATTTTATAGCTAGTTTTTATTTAAATATTCCCATTAGAAAGAAAAAGGTCTGGCTAGGGTAACGTTACCGCAGCAGGAAATGTTTTTGTGAAATAATTAAAAAACTATAAGCGCAACAAATTTAAAAATGTGCGCAACAATTACAGAAGCCGCAAATCTAATTATCTATAAGATTCAAATTACCATTTTCGACAACATCTGGCCAGGGTAACGGACACCTGAGTAGGCTATGCCTAGATACTATGCAGGTCCATAAACGCCTTGTGAAATATGCGGGGTATAGACCGATAGCAATGATAGTAACCGATAGTTCGACCGACATCTCCATCAAGATCTACGTTTTGGAATGGGCAACTAGCTTCAACTTTCTGACTAACTACTCCAGAGGAAATGGCCCAAGAAATAGTCAAAGAGGGGCAGTAGACACAGAAAAGGTCTTCTTTTCGTTTTCACGGAACATCTATGTTACTTATACTCTTTGGGCCCAGTAGGTGATCCCGTTTATTGCGGCGTCGGAGGCATTGTTCAAATCGTCAAGGGTGCAGGTGAGCGGACATTTAAAGCTATAAACTATGCAGTGCTGCTGAATAGACTAGACTATGTTTGCATTGGATGTTAGATGAATGGAACAGAAAAGGTGGGATAATGACATCGGACAGGTCACCGCAACATGGGGTAGAGTGACCAGAGAGAGACAGGAATGGAGAAGGTTGGAGGAAGCCTTTGCCGAATGGCAAATGGACATACAAGGTAGCTCACGAACGCCGAATACGAGACTGAACCACACCTTATGTTTGTCTGACTAAAAAGTTAATAAATAATAACTATCTACCGTGCTCAATATTTTCTTAAAAGACTCAGCAGTTTCCGAGCTTGCAAGCTGTGATAGTCAAAACACACGTGGTTTACTCTGGTAGACGTTTAATAAAAAACACACGTAGTAAGTACTAGTACTCTGAGTCAATTTCTGCAATCGGGTTATGTCCCGGATTTTTGGAGCGGTACTTGATAATATTTTACTGATTTCCTGATACGCCAAAAGTATAGGAAGGTAATTCAAACCTTTGTTTTCCTGTTACCTCGCAATTAAATTTCAAACCTGTCGTTACAGAAAATCAAGAGTGTGCCTTCATTTTTAGTAATGTTTTGAGCCACCTGTGGCTAGATTGCTACGTCGCGTCGGGTCGACACAGTTCTTAAATAAGGGCTTCTTAAATGATGAATTCTTCTCATGCTAAAACAGCTCGTTGTGTGTCATTTTTTTGTGTGAAAAAGGCTTTTCTCTGCGGGGTACCGGTTGAATCTTATAGACCTCTATTAAGAAATTAAAATTACTAACTCTACCTAGTCTGTACATATTAGAAGTAGGAATATTCGATAAAAAGCAGTCTGAGCTATTTACTTAAAGAAAGAAAGAAAGAAAGAAAACATTTATTTGCTGATAATGTAGGTATACATATAAGTTCGAATAATAGGTAGTGAATTGTCCCGATACATTTTGCCTTACGGCATGCAAAAATTTACATTTGAATTTAAATTTTATATAAAACCAATACAATTAATAATAATATAAAACATTCGTATACAATGAAGAACATGTCATAATAGAGTAAAATAAGCAATGTCATAGATGTATTTGATGTCAAAATATGTAAAAATGTCGATATAATCATAATTTTATTACAAACAGCCATAATTAATTATATTGTAATCATTCAAAATCTTACTATATACTTTTTTCATCTAAGAATTCTTTAATTGTGTAAAAGCATTTCTCTAGCAATAGTCTAGTTACTCGTTTCTGAAACAAGTTTATTGGTAGATCTTTCAGATTTTCAGGCAATTTATTATATATTAGCGGTCCCATGGAAAGTATGTTATTTTCTAATAAAGCTGTTTTATGACCTCCTGTGTGCAATTTGAAGCCATTAAAGACAAAAAAAATCCTTTCACGATATCAAAGCCTGAAATGTGGAAGCACAGTGTTTCAGAACAATTGCTATGTCTGTTAAAATTTATAGCCAAATACCCAAACAAATCAGAGAGCAGCCGTTAAAATATTTAATGTACCGTAATTTTATTTCTTTTCCCCGCTAAGTTTCTCTGGCGAAAAGGGAGGTTTAGTTAAAGAGTTTCTCTTTCCAACGACAATATTATTATAGCATGTCAGAAAGTTAACATGTAAACAACAACTGTTTTGAATATGCTCTCATCTTTACACGTCCATCGAAGCGAGTTTTAATATAGAGTTATTAATAATAATGATTGTATCGCCAGTAATTACAGAGTTGTTAGATGCACGGACTACATGATGATGAATGATGTTGTATATTATTGTTCCCTAGCTGTGCACAATCAAGATGCATCCTTAATTTGTGATCGTTCAAGTTCAAGTTGTATGCAAGTGAAGGCTAACGAAGTCATGACCTTGTCCTCTGTATTTATATATTGTATAATGTATGTAGGTATAAGATGCACGATTGTTAAATGTTATTGTGCTGTTTCGGATGTGTAGAGACTTTACATCGGCAGTTTGATTAATTGACTTGTTAGACGACTGAAGACAGGTTAGACAGGCCAAGATTTTGCTGATAAAATGTTGATTTTAACTTTTTAAACTCTCGAAAGTGGCGGATCCAGGATCGTCGTTTGGGTACGTGTCGCTAAGGGTAGGTTTTAGCAAAGTAAATACTGAGAAAATAGCGAATTCAAAATTAGTCACGTAAAAAACAAAACATCTTGCATCTCAGCCACTGCGCCAACCGTGTCGTCTACCCGTATTATAAAGTGCTCTATGGTGTCGTCACTTGAAAACATAATACTTATTAAGGATAATTGATGACAATGGTACAGACGCCAGCAGGTCAACCTACCCGAATCTGTCAAATTTTCCCAATCAACCTTGAACCTTAATGCTTTAGCGATAAAGTTGAAAATCTATTAAATAAATTTGACAGATTGTAGTAGCTTGATGTGCTGGCGTCTGTACCTTGGGTAGTGTAATGCTTTCTAAAAAGTTTAATTAGAATATACTTAATATCAAGTTGATATTATTATCCGAAGATGGATGGCGCCGCTGAGGCCGGCCCAGGAAGAGGTGACGAGACGACCTAGACGCGTACCGCAAGGGTTGGGTCGAGGTGGCGCTAGAAAAGGATGCCTGGAAGGATTTGGGGGAGGCCTTTGTTCAGCAGTGGGACAGTGTATACTAAATAAAATAAAATATCAAGTTCACTTTAAGATCTGTCACGAAAGAACTCAGATGCTTTTGGAGGGAGCTTGAGCCCCTTAGGAGCCCCTCGGATTCACCATTTGGACGGTACATCAAGAAGCCTAGATCAAGAGCTACTGAGCTGCTGCACTTGAGCCATTTCCAAGACGGATACGATAAGTCCTGCAGGAATATATGTACTTTTATTGATTACTCACGTAAGTATTTACGTAGACAAGATAATATTATCGTATTATTAACGCGCAATAGGATGCAGCTTTGGCTCGTCTCGTTTTTGCATCCGGTTCAGAAATAAAATCATCATGGTTGAATCTCAAACTATACGACGCATCATCAGGATCGGTTTTGGTTCCCATCCGTAGATATAGCCTTAGAGATGGAGTCATGAAAATTTACTCGTCCTACCTAATTATCTAACTTTAGAGCCATGTTTAAACTGTCAACGGTTTTTAATTTCCGTACACAAAGGGTTAAATAGTCTCATGGCGACATGGAAAGAGCGACTGTCGCAACCCAGCGCAGGGCCGCGATAGCGGCGATAAGATCTATATCTATTTTTGAGGAGTGGCTAGAGAGGCGCCACGGCGCCCTCACCTACCGCCTGACGCAGGTCCTCACCGGACACGGAAGTTTCGGGAGATTCCTGCACATCATTAGGCGGGAGGAAACGCCCGGGTGTCACCATTGCCAGGATTGCCCAGAGGACACGGTGGAGGTTTGCCCCGCTTGGGCGGAGCACCGCCGTGTCCTCGTAGAGGCGATCGGCAGCGGCGGCGGCCTCTCGCGCCCGGCCCTGGTGCAAGCCATGGTCCGGGGCGAGAGGGAGTGGGAGGCAGTCGCCTCCTTCTGCGAAACAGTCATGCTAGCGATGGAGGTGGCGGGACGGACGAGGGAGAGAGCCTCCCGTCCCAGCCGCCGCGGGAGACGCTCCGGGCGTCGGGAGTCGCGTGACGACTCCCGGCCACCGTAGTCGCGGGCCTGCGGGCGGAAAGCAATGGGTAGCTCACCGTCCGATCAGGACCAGGCCCGTACCGGACGGCGCGTAAGTGTTCCACGCGCGCCTCAAAGAGTTGTCAGCATAATCTGAGGGGCCCCTTAGGGCCGAAGCCTGCCGGGTCAGCGGGATTGTCCGAAAGGGTTACCGCTACCCCGGAACATAAAGGGCAAAGGAAGGAACAAGGGTGGGTTTTAGTCAGTAAGAGTCTGATACTCCCTTCCGCTCCACCCAGAGCGGGAGGGGTCATTTGGTGATTTCCCATCCGGAAAAAAAAAGAGTTAAATAGTGTACAGAACCCTTCGTGTGCGAATCCGATTCGCACTTGGCCTCTTTTATGAATCTGTTACGATCAGTGGCCTGGTATAAGGCGGCGCTGATGGGTATCTCCAGTTGCCGGGGATTTGAAACGACCACCGCTCTCCAGGTCTTTTGCTTTCTATTTTTCCTGTTACCATTAGATGTTCCATAATGTGGTACCTCTGCGGGCAATGTGGCCGAAGTAAAAGTTAATGATCAATATACTGTTATTACCTATATTATGCCTATTTGTCACAACTGGGGAAAAATCGTGTAAAGGGAAATAATAATAATAATAATAATAATAATAATAATAATTTATTTCAGAAATAATATCCATATAGTGTTAGTAGTAGTATAACTTAGCCTAAATGTTAGTATTAAATTAAATTTACAATAATTAACAACTAGTGTACCATGGAGCTGTTCGTTCCGTGGTACACCAGTCTATTTGGGTAAGTGTGTCTGAACGCTTACCCACCTACGTATGAGGGGAGAGTCCCACCGATCCATGAACACATTCAGGATGCTATTGGAGGAGTAGCGCAAGCGCGCCATCATGGAAGCGCATCGCTTTCGCATGATCGCGGCAAACCCGTCGACACATGCTTCTGCGAACATCCCAGACGCGCTACATCGCCACGGCAACCCCAGAAGCACCCTAAATGCATTATTGTACTGCACGCGCAGGTCGCTGTATGCCTGTTGGGTAAACTTAGTCCACAGGCTGCACGTGTAAAACGACTGGCAGAAGGACTTAAAAAGCGTAACTTTTACTGATTCAGAACAGCGTGCAAACCTGCGGGCCAGCATGTTGCAACGGACAGCCAGCGACCTACGCTCCCTATCTATGTCTACATTGTCTTTTAAGTCATCAGTGACCCAGTGACCCAAATACTTAAACCTCGAAACCCGACCTAAGAGAGACCCAGAGAGTGAGAGTTCAGGCAGCTGTTTGTAGGTTAAAGTACCCGATTTAAAAACCAACCATTCACTCTTATCGGTATTGTATTTGAGCCCATGAGCCACTGCATAACTTTCACAAATTTTAAGAAGCTCTCTCATTGCACTCATAGATGGGCTCAGCAGCACCATATCATCAGCGTAGCTGACGTTATTCACGCAAACACCGTCTACGTGACAACCGATCTTAGTGCTACTGAGCCTACCCATCAGTTTGTTTATGTAAAGGTTAAAAAGACGGGGCGAGCTCAACCCACCCTGCCTCACCCCACAATCCAACCCATACATATCAGAGTATGAGCCTGCCCACTTAACTGTATTCTTTTGACTACTGTACCAATGTCTAAACAGTGATATCACATCAGCCGGGACAGTAGTGTCGTGAGTGAGCTTATGCCAGAGCAGGTAAATACCTAGGTCACAATAGACACTATGACCAAATTTGGTGTGTAATTAATTAATAGAATGGAGAGCAATAAATATTCCACGAAGATCCTATCATCGTATGTTGTTGTGGTAATTGAATACCGCTAAATAAATGGTAAGCAATCAATGGGGAAAAGTCTATGTACAGCAAACAGGCCTACGTGAACGGCTGATAAGGTATGACATCATTTATGTTCATGACTTACTGGGTCAGGGAATTTAAATAAACAATAAAAGTAATTGCACAAATAATGAATGTTTTTTATAGGTATTGTATCGTATTCTTGGTAAAATCGAGCGCAAATAAACATTGCGGGTTTTCAGTAAATATTTACGTGTTGAAATATTTGCGGAATTAACAAACACTAAGTATTACTGGTTTCCACATAACTGTACAGCGTATTGTTTTCCTTATCAATGTGAAGAAGGTACCTACTACTTCTCGTATCTTTTAGATTACTTTTGAACTGATGAAGTTGTTATTGTGTGCCTGTAGCAACAATTCTCATTAATTATCATCTGCTTATAGGATGCTGACAGTCGTGCCGTCCTTTTCTCGAAATTTTCTTGTTAAAAAAATACTGGAATTTCTCAGTAGCAGGCAAATCCAACACCGGGATTTGTGCCCGATTTGTGGCAATAAGAACAGTGGTGGCCCAGTGGTAATGGCCGCGACTTACGAGTACGTGTTGTAGCTTCGAACCCAGGCAGGCGCTTTACTTCGTGTAAATTATTTCACCACCACTGCCCTCAAAACGGCGAAGGAAAACATCGTGAGGAAACCAGCATGCGTAGAACCATAAATTCGAAGACACGTGACATCTACCAACCCGCACTGGGTGCCCGCGTGGTGGGTTATGGATTATACGGCCCAGCACTGCCACTCATAGAGAGGTATGTGTCCCAGCAGTGGGAACATAATGGGCTGATTATGCTAATAGGATGTTGATGGACTTGTTGTCTTTTTTCTCGAAATTTTGCTTTATAGAGTTCTTCATCTTCTTCTACCGTATTCTTGAATCGAGTGGTTTTCAGTTGCATGGATATGCGTAGAAGGATTGAGAGCCATACCCGTGAATCGAACAACGAATGTTATAATAATCTAGTACATTACAGTAACGAAGTCAAAACTGTATCTATATCGAATATTTTTGAAAAAAAGTAACTACCATGAGGAACGAGTCTGATGCCGAAAACGACCGAGTCTGTCTGTTTGTCTAGATGTATGATCCGGATTGGCGCATAAACGGCTAAACGGATTTAGATGCAATTTTGCCCACATATTTTATAACCTGGATTAACACATAGGGTACGTTTAATCTCGGTAGTACGTTCTCGTGGGATTTTTTCGAACATCCACGCGATTGCAGCCGCGCTCTAAAGCTAGTGTTTGTGCTCAATAGCCTTTGTCCTGGCCAGGTTGATTCCGTGCAGTTAGGTCCGTAGGTAAAAGTCGTAGTAACAGTTTACAGTTAGGGCAGTCCCGGCGGTTTTTCAGACGAAATGCCCTTGTCATTGTAGGCTAGGGAACCTAACATAAAATTTATGTAGAAAGGCCACCGTGACTCTGTGAAGTACCTATTTGAAAAACCACATGCAGCCCAGGGTTTCAGATTGAAGCGTCATTACATTTGTTTGTAGAGGAGTTGCACATTGCACTGCTGAAACCAGCACCCGAATTGCGTAACACACTATCTATCTCAATCTGTACCATTTTGAAGGATATTGCTAATCCATTGCTTCATATGTTCGAAAAATGTGTCTGCTCTACAACGTAAATAACGCAATGAATTTTGTTGAACTGTCAAAATTAAAAAGATTCCTACTGTTATTGTGTTACGCAGGTGTTGTTTATGAACTTTTTGGACTCATTATGGGTCAGTAGCATAAACCTGTATTTCTGTAATCTTTCCTGCATTATGTTATCTTATTTACGAATAAGAGACGTCGTACCGATGTAATAATGACACAGAAATGTCTTTGCTAACAAATCTTTTTTATGTTTCGGTCAATGGTCAAATAAGCGTTATTACCTAAACAATCTAATTGGTACAGACGCCAGCACATCTAGCTACCACAATCTGTCAAATTTCTTTAAGAGATTTTCAGCTTTAAGGTTGCTAAAGCATTAAGGTTGAAGGTTGATTGGGAAAATTTGACAGTTTCGGGTAGCTTGACCTGCTGGCGTCTGTACAACACACGGCTACACATCAAGCTATACATTTCCAGTTTTAGCTGACCTCGTATTGTTAAGGTTTTTCGTACAATCAGAAGTCAGCTTATACTGGTTATGTAAAGCTTGACGTGTAGCCGTGCGTACTAATTCAATATGAGTTATTTACCTTTCTAATAAAGGTAAGTATTTGTTTAACAGAAAAGTAACATAGAAATAAAACATAAGTAGGTACTACATAATACAAGGTTATTTTAAATTGGCTAGCTAAACTCCGCAGACGCGGTGGGTATCCATATCTAAACAATAAATAAATAATTTGTTGATTTTTTTGTAGGACAGTTATTGTAGTCACTAGAAATATCTGTTTAATAAAACTGTTTTATTTTATTTAGATATCGATATATCTAAACAAAATAAAACAGTTTTTCAAAAGAAAATAGTTTTCCTCAACTTATGCTTCCATAAAAAACGTTTTTTTTTACTTATGCTTCAAGTAACAACACTAACAGCGTCGTAGACCTCCCAAAAAAAAAACTTTTTTATTTCATCGTGTTTAGATACCCATCGCGTCTGCGGAGTTTAGCTAGCCAATTTAAGATAACCATGTATATTGACAGAGGTGTGGTGTGATCATCGAGTTAAGTAAGCACACAATACAATAAACACGTGCCTATTTGCTCAGAAATATCAAGTTAATAAATCTTACATTTTCCATCCTGTCAGCTGAAAGTTTCATCATGATCTCAGGCATCGGTCAAAACCGGCAAACAGAAAATTCTATCATCATCTGCCTAGCCTTTTCCCAACTATGTGGGGGTAGTAGTAAACAGGAATAGATAAATAAGTTATGTTTAACATATATTTGGTAAATTATGTATCATAAACATATAAAAAAAGTAAGCAAAAAATAAGTCAAGCGCAGAGTAAGACAAGGAATTAAGATAATCAATGTAGGTATACGCTTTTATAATAAACTCCCAAGCCCCGTTCAAGATCTAAGCCTTAATAAATTCAAATCATTCATTAAACGTAAGTTGTGCCAGAAAGCATTTTATACCGTTAAGGATTATATCGAGGACAAGGCTTGGGATTGAACTGCTTCCAATTTTTACATATTACATAACATAATCAGCCTATAATGTTCCCACTGCTGGGACACAGGCCTGAGTGAGAGGGAGTGGGCCATAATCCACCACGCGGGCCCAGTGCGGGTTGGTGGATTTTTACATATTGAATGTTTTTATTTCTTTTATTTTTCTCTTTTGTTGTCGGTTTTTTTATACACTTTGACATTTATGAATTTTATATATACAATGACATTTGCTTACTTTGTAAAGTATTCTATTATTTTAATTATTGTGAATGTGAAGACTATGTGGGTCATTTTATTTTTTATTTTCTCTGTTCTGTTAGTTTTGTCATGGTCTGGCAGTTTGAGTAAATAATGTGGCCTACCCAAATGTCCTTTCTTTGGTATTGTTCGTTGAATCGTCGAGCTCCTTAAGTTTTGAGTTGAGCTGCACGACTTCTGACAAATGCGTGCACTGACTGGACAGGTCCTCTCAATCTGTGTGGTTCTTTCCTTAAAAGACAATCTCAGACATCGATCTAAATGGTCTTCATATGATCTGACCAAGATTATGTCTGGACTTTAAAAGAGACTGTGACCTCTGAGTTTGTTTCGGCCTTTCTTCTTAGACTAGTCAGATAGGAAACGCCGACCACATCTAGTTTAATATTTTAAAACTAGATGAGGTCGGCGTTTCCTATCTCATTGACGTGTAAAAGTGTTTGTACAAACCTACTTACAAAATAAAATCATTTATCATTGAGCCACAAGCAATCAGAAAATTCTATATCTCTACCACCCTCCTCCTCCCCCCTCTCTCCTCCTCTTCTTTCTCTCTCTTCTTCTATCTCTCTTCTATATTCTTTCTTTTTCTTTTATAATTTCTAACGTGCGGAAAATTACCGTGGACGTGGACGTCCATAAAATGTATGGAAATAATTGGCTGTAGATTTAACAAAAGAATTTATATCCGGGCCAGTTTTGAGTGCTGCTTGCCCAGCTGCCATCGTAGCTTGTTTGTGAGGACCAACACTTAGAAACGGCACAGCAAAATAGGTAGTGGTCTTCACAGCATGTAACTCAATCCCCAGCTGTCAGCTGTCCAAACCTTGAAAACCGATTTAATTTTATCATCATCATCATTTCAGCCCAGAATCACCCCTGCTGGGTAAAGACCACCCCTTTCTTCTGCCATACTTCCTGGTTCTGTGCGTATCTCATCCAGGTGTTTCCCGCGTCTTTGACAATATAGTCATCGCTTTCAATGATTACGGTTCAATTATTTATTTAAAAATGTGACTGAAAATCTGTCTGTAATTTGTAGACTGAATTTATTTATGTATTCCACAAACACCCAGTAGGCCTAATAGGATTCGTATTACTAACTAAGTACCTACCTAATTCAATAAAGTTTATGTCCATGCGTTTTATTTTAGTTACTCTATGCTTAGATATATTTTCTTTTAATTAATTTCTTAATGATAACACAGCCTTTTAATGTTGTTCGCTGGTACCTTGTAATTGCAAATGTTAATTTTTACCGCTAATTTTGTGGATAGAAGAGTTTGTTTGTTTGTTTGTCAATACTTAATGACATGAAAGTACCAGGGCATGAAGAAAGCATGGAAAGGAAGCTCTGGAATATCATTTTCCAGATGTTAATTCGGTTTAAATATGACTGGAAGGCACTTAGGCAATTGACTTTCAGTCTAGATATACTAAGGCTCGTCAGGTTAGATAGAATAAATCTAAAACAAAATGAAAAGAAAGAAAGATAAGGCTAGATATCCGGAGAATTTGGATATTTAAGGAACTCTAGAAAATGGACCTTACCAGCATAAGTACAATTTTTGCATGTAACGAATGCTTCGAAACTCTTTTCTCTATTTTGATTTAATTTAATATTTGAATTGTTTTTTTATCTTTTCATTGTGGACGCTTTTAATGTTCTGCATCGTTCTCACATGCATAATTTTTAACATGAATGATTGTAACCAATACTTTGTAACCATATTATTGTGATTTAAAATAGTGTCCATGGAGTTTCTTGCCCGTTCTTCTCCATAGGTACCTACTACGCTTTGGAATGGGCAACTAGCTTCATCTTTTTGACTGACCGACCCTTGACAATTCAAAAGTACCTGTAATTGGTTTAGTTGAAATAAATAGTTTGAGTTTTTGAGTTTGAAAAGCACAGCGCAGGATAAACTGCATTCAAAAGTCGTTCTTGAAACGGACAAGAATAAAATTCCAAGTAAACCAAACTAATTGGGATTTTACAAAATAAATAGTAGACCAAATCGTCAATAAATATTATAAAAGTAATTTGCCGGCAACTCTAAGAACTAAAGTTAAACATTAGTGGAGTGACGCCACACTTATTTCCGAAAACAACTGAGTTAAATAAACAGTTAACAAGACTTCCCTAATAAAAACTGTTCACACATTGTCTGTTGCCGTCGCGCCGTCTTCTATGTCAACATAATTACCATGAACTAGCTGGTAATAGTACTTTACTGACGCACCTCGCGTTGGGGATTTACAATACGAAAAGAACCTTGTTTCTTCGCGTCTCGGAAAACACTATATTCATATAAAAACAGGTTGTCTTCAGCACAGAACATCATTACATTCGACGCTCACATCGAGCTCAGTAATCCCGGAAACATTTTTGGTTTTAAGTGCCGACCTTTGCCACAGCTTTTTTATTTTGTGAATATTCAGAACAGTTATTACGCAACTGAAAAATATGGATTTTAAATTCGGTAAGCATATCTAATTTAATTGTTTTTTTTTTAATTTTTGCGACGAAAGCTTTTCTTTATTTACAAAGGTATTATGTTAGATGCCTGTACTGTGTCAATGGTGATAAGTTGTCAATTATGATAAGATCTGACTAACTGGTACATCATAAAACTTGCGGTGGATCCGCTTTGGGGATCAGATTGGAATCACTCGACCCGAAAACGAATCACAATCATCTTGATCTTAAATCTACCTACAAAGCTATCTCCCTTTGCATATATGGCAAGGCACTTTCTTTATTTTACCATAATATACATATATAGGTATTATTACTGCAGTCGGTACAGCTACCTACATGGCCACTCAGCCAAGCCTTCTCCTTATGCGATGACAAACGGCTTGCATTCCTACAGCTTTTGCGTCTTTATTTTACTTTCTCCCCTAGCGGCCACAGCTGTTTGCGACGATAATAAGGTTGCTCTTCAATATTGTTCGAAGGACTTCAGACATAGCTAGGAGACAGGAAGTCGTGACTATTGGGAATGAATGCTTCATAATGCTCCATTGTTGTTATTTTCCGGCTATCTGCTAGCTGGCCTTAGATTAAACTGGTCTAAACATCTAGTGAGATTCCCAATTAATTTTTCTGAATCTGGTCTGGTTCTTAACAACCTAAACATTAATATGATAATGATGATACTATAAAACACAAAAACTATTCCGTACCTGCGTAACTATTTTGTCTGATAATTATTTTTCAAATTTAATAGTGTGAGTTATAATGTCAAGGTGAAATACTTGTAGTTCCTACGCGTATATATTTCTTTATTTGTATTTTTTTAATTCTGTACTCATATCTGTAATATTTATAGTGTACAGACGCCAGCACATCAAGCTACTACAATTTGTCAAATTTCTTTAATACATTTTCAACTTTGTCGCTAAAGCATTAAGGTTCAAGGTTGATTGGAAAAATTTGACAGTTTCGGGTAGCTTGACCTGCTGGCGTCTGTACATAATAAAAAATAATCTATTCTATGTTTATGTCGTGTTGTCATGAGATGCCACACGAGGGTCACTGGTCCAAAGTCTGTCTATACACCACCTTTCTAGAAGAATCTAAAGAATGAAAGAAGTACCTCTAGAATATGCAAGAAAGTAATAAGAACCGTCAATTAACTGTGTATCTATATTTGTTTTAGGAGTACTCCTGGTCGTCAGCGCCTACATCTGCACCTCGCAGGCACTGCCGCCGTGCACGTGCACGAGGAACTACCAACCGATATGCGGCTCCGACGGAGAGACCTACAACAACCAGTGTCTGCTGGACTGCGTCAAGCACAGTTCTAACAAGGACATCACTGCCGTCAGAGAAGGCCCGTGCGAAAGCGCTCCACCAAGTGCATTAGACTGTGTGTGCACCTTCAACTACCTCCCGGTGTGCGGTACCGACGGAAACACCTACTCGAACCAGTGCAGCCTAGAGTGCAAGAGCAAACGTATCGCTGGCCTAGAGATGAGCCACATGGGACCTTGCGTAGAGCCAACCACTGAGGCATTCGTCTGTTCCTGCACGAGGGAGACGAAGCCAGTCTGTGGAAGCGACGGCATCACCTACAGCAACGACTGTCTTCTCAACTGCGCCACCGCTAAGAACCACATGCTGAGCATCCTTAACTACGGACCTTGTAAATTCCGAGGCACGCAGGCGTACCGATATGTAACGGATGAATAGAAATATATATGCGAAATGCGAACCGACCGGGGCAAGCGTAGCTTTACTTTCGATCGATCCGTGCGGCTATTATACATAGGTAAATACAAATTGTAAGTGTCTATAAGTCTTCTGTTTTCTCTTCTACCCAAGTATTATTGTCTAAATATAGAGGGCCTAGTATCAAGCCTTGAGGGACACCTCTTTAAATATATTATGATCTCCAGTAATAATGTTTTTCATTAATATCTACTGGCTAATCCTATGGTTAGGTTGTTGTCAAACTTGCCAAACTAAGAAAGAGCTCTGGTAAAATAGTAAAGTAAGCATGAAATAATAACACTATACAAACACTAAGAACTCGTATGCTTTGGTATGGTTGCATTCAGCATTAAACATTTTACTCCCACATAAATGCAATAAAATTAAACAATGTGGTAATAACTTCCTGTTGCATTATAGGTTTAAATTATTTTGAATTTATTATAACAGGCGTATTAATGCTCATGGGCGCGCGTGTTGCAACTTTGGCGCAGGCTGATGATGGACTGATTGCCAAATGTAAAGAACAGAACACAGAAACAGAAAATTAGTAGGAGGAAGAAAAAGAAGAATAAAAATGTCGGCGTCTCATATACCAAGAAATATAGCTATAATTGTGCGGTAGATCGAAATCCTACTTTAAGGACCAAGTTATCTATAACCAAAACCACCGCTTCGCACCGAAACATATCAGAGATATTATAAACTGACATGACATATAACGGAAGGCAGGTTTTATAACTGTCACAATATGGACAAGATGATAAGAAACTTGTATTAGTCTGTTAAATTGGTTCGTTTCTGGCCAACGAAGAGGACTAAGTACAATTTCCAAGAAGGGCTTTATATTGGTGCAAACTTGTTAGTCCTTAGATGTCTGTTATAAAACATGTACCTTCTAACTAGTCCTGCTGGTAGTTGTAAACGGAAACTGGCAAACAGATTGTTGGTATTGGCGCCGATTCCCTTGTTCAGAAACTAAACTAAATTTAAGTTCAGTGTATCTTTTTCTTTCTATTTCATTAAGAAAAGGACAGAAGATTAAATATTAGTTTAGTCCTGTCAAATTAAGATACTCCATAGACAGTTTAGACGTGATTAAAAACATGGTTACTAAAAATACGTCAATTTACGTCAAGCGCTGACTAATTTGACAGGACTAAACTAATATTTATATTCTGTCCTTTTCTTAATGAAATAGAAAGAAAAAGATGCACTGAACTTAAATTTAGTTTAGTTTGTGAATAAGGGAATCGGCGCCATTATATGGAATATATTTTTTGATTAGCGTTGGGCACAATCATCATCACTCTTTTGCCCTTATCCCAATTTATTTAGGATCGTTGTAATTATCTTTGCCAACTTTAACAGCGATGCCAAATAAGAAAAATAATACATTTGGTTTATTAGAATAATTTCTTCGTGAACTACAGGGGAAATAAAAATATACAATTCATTATCACCTTAAGGACTGTATTGCTGTGAACGCGCGGTAAAGGCCGTGCCTACGTCTGTGTGCATATGTGATGTATCAACATAGAACGCTCACCTCAGACATGGTAATATTATCTATACAGTATTCCAACTTTATACAAACGGACGAAGCGCGAGTTATGCCTACGCGCCTCGGTCTCGACATGCGCTCGACATGCAGACAGTCGCGACTGTGCCGCAGTGACGAACGGATGGTGTGTTGTTTTTTTAACAATAACCGCGCGATTTTCTCACTAAAAATAAGTTCAAGTACATATTTAATATGACGAGTAGGATATATTGTGCTGTTTTTGTTTGCATGAATTCGTCAAATAATTTTTAATTAAGCTTTATATTAGAATGCGGATTTTTTATACTTTAAAATTTAATAATAAAGCATTTCGTACGTCTCAGTCGAGGCGCAAATATTTTTCGGTGGCAAATTTATAAAACCGATTATTTTGTTATTCAAACATAAACATGTTTTTTTTTATTAAATCTGCCAATCAAAAAACAACATGCATTTTTATTGAACACTTCCTATTCAATTCACAAAGCATTTTATATGTTTATAAAAAAAAAGTATATTTACAATCACAAAACTAAATAGAACACAAAGTAGGCAAATATAATTAAAATGCTGGAGGCGGGCAGCCCTGTCGCATGTTTACGTACCGCGCGGCTGTAGGCATTTATTTTAAAGATACGTGCCAAACACGCCACCGTCATCTACAGCCGACAAGAAAACGACATTTTTAAATACAAAATAAACGTACTAAATTAGGTTTTCTGCGTTTCTTTTTCCTATTATTTAAAACTACATTAATGAAACATTGTAAAATGGCGCAAGATATATTCATTACTTACATTTCGCTAGAAAAAACAATCATCAAAAATTGCTAACCGAAATCCGTAAAAAGTTTTCTTCCTCACGTCGTCAAGACACTGTCGTCATGACAGCTAGTAGATGGGTAAGTAAGGTAACTTATATTTCAAATTTATGAAATATTTTATTAAAAGTAGCTTACTATTTCTTCGACAATTATTTTTAATGACAACTATTCGTATCTGAATATTCATAATGCATAATATTTATAAAATTGTGGAAAAAAATCATAATTGATATCCATAAATCGATAGTTTAGGTACGGACGCCAGCACATCAAGTTACTACAATCTGTCAAAACTTTATCGCTAAAGCATTAAGGTTCAAGGTTGATTGGGAAAATTTTACAGTTTCGGGTAGCTTGACCTGCTGGCGTCTGTACTGTCCACTCGCGCATCCCTACGCAAAAGCGTTTATACAGTAATCGTACGAAACACTCGGAAATAGACGTCAAGCGGTGACGTCATTAGCGCTACGGGAGACTGCTAAAAGACTGCTGTAATAACGAATAGAATATTAAGGAACAATAAGAGCACTTGGCCTCCCACTAGGTGGACCGATGACCTGGTGAAGGTTGCGGGAATCCGCTGGATGCGAGTCGCACGGGACCGGTCAATGTGGCGACACTTGGGGGAGGCCTATGTCCAGCAGTGGACGTCTATCGGCTGAAATGATGATGATGATGAAGAGCACTTGAGAAACAGTTTGTTGAAAGGTGTGGTGATATCCATCATTGCTGTATCTCTATGTATTTCCCAACACGTTGCGTCTGGCACCTATAATGCGATTAGTGCTTGATCAGACCTTTTTAATGCTGGTATTCAGCTGCATCCAATATATATTCTTTGTCAGATCTGTTATGATGAGTACACACTTAGATACGAGACACAAACGCCAAACAAAGGCGTTACACGCCAACAAAGGCGCGGTATGGTGTTGATATGAACCATGGATCGACAGTGATCGTTGAGACGTGGTCGCGACACATACCGGCCTAGGAACTGCTCAGTGTTAACTTTTTAATGATACCCCACACCATGGGGTAGACGCGAGAAAAAAAAAAATCATCCCCACTTTACGTGTAGGGGAGGTACCCCAAAAAAAAATGTTTTTCGTGATTTTATTTCAGCACTTTGTCGACGTGGTAAATACACATATCCATGAAAAGTTTCATCTTTCTTGCACTAACCGTTTGGAAGGTAAGCCGAAAACGGACGGACGGTCGGACGGACATTACGAAACTATAAACGTTCCGAGACGTGAACTACGGAACCCTAAAAACGGTCGTCTTCAGCACAGAACATTCGAGCTCAGTATTCCGACAACATTACTATTTTTAAGTGTCGATAACCTTTGCCACAGCTTTTATATATATATAAAGCCTGGATTTTATTTCGTACATATTCAGAACAGTTTTAAACGCCACTGAAAAATATGGATTTTAAATTCGGTAAGCATTTAATTGCCTGTGTTATTACTTATTTAATTTGTTTTTAATATTTTTACTTTTAATTATTTATCCTTACTTATACATATTGCCGTGCCTTTATAGGGTCCATAACTGTATTTTAACTTTAAGCCTATTTTAACAACTTAATTTACATTATGGTATGCAAATGAAATGAAATGAATTAATTAATTAATTAATATTTGCTATTACCATTAACTTTAGCTTTACTTTGCGCGCCGAAAATTCATTAGGGGCAAAGATGAACGCACCAGTTTTTCCATTGAATTTTATGAGTCAAAATAAATTGGGATAAGAGCAGGAGAATGATGATTAATGTTATGTTGATAAGATGTTATTACTATCATATATTTAACAATGATAAAAAGTCAATTAGGACAAGATCAGCAGCGTAATTGCGTAACACACCATCAGTAGCAATCGCTTTCATTTTGACAGTTCAACAACATTCATTGCGTTATTTACGTTGTTGAGCAGACAAATTTTTCGAACATATGAAGCAATGGACTAGCAATATCCTTCAAAATGATTCAGATTGTGATTGATAGATTGTTACGTAATTACATACGTAATAGTGGATCAGCTTTAGGGAATCAGTCAGTCTGACTGATTCCCTAAAGCTGATCCACTGGTGCATAATAATGAGCTGTGAATCCGATTTGGGCATCAGACTGGAACCACATATGGCTCGCCATAACCATAATCACTAAACAGCTATTACATAGCCCTTTGCACTTTCTTTATTTGACCATATTCATATCATATTACTGCAGTCGGTACCGGGCCGTACCTACATACATGGCCACTCACCCAAACTTTCCCCTTATGAGTTGACAATCGGCTTGCATTCCTACAGCTTTTGTGTCTTTATTTTACTTTCAACCATAGTTAATCCATGGTAGTATAATGGGGAAGTTCTAAAGATGAATTTAAAAAAACTGGAAACTAAGACGTTGACAGATAGATCAATCGAAGCATGTATGTATATGATATGAATATGGGGTAGCGGCTATAGTTAAAATGTTGCGTTGCTAATAAGGTTGCTCTTTAATAGTGTTCGAAGGCCTTCAGATATATCTAGGAAACAGGAACTCGTAACTATTGGGAATTGTTCAGATTACCAACATTATTGTCATTTCCTGGCTCTCTGCTAGTCTATTGAAATGACGTGTGCTAGCTGACATATTATACCAAATACACAATTTAATTTAATGTTTTGTGTTTCGCAACGTATCAACTTTTCATACTATCGTATAAAATCAAGTTCTTCTATCTATCTAGACAGTTGTGCTGCTGGGGAGTTTGTTGCGCCACTTCTTCGGGCGGGTGTTTTGGGGGACCGTCTTATGTAGTTTTGAAGTTCAAAAAGTGCGAATTCTCTGCCTAGTTTATATAAATGACTTTGCACAGCTAGTCGAATATCCAATTCATTTTATGAATCCGGTTCATAACAACGCAAACATTAGTATGATAATGACAATACTACAAAACAAAATAAGACTATCGTACTATCTACTTTGTTTGGTTTATTTTTTAATTTTATCAATATTATAATGTCAAGGTGAAATATTAGTACCTAGTTGCTAAGCATGTATGTTTATCTCGTGTTGTCATGAAATGCCACACGAGGGTCACTGGTTCAAAGTCTGTCTATACACCGCCCTTCTAGATTCTAGAAGTACCTCTAGAATATGCAAGAAAGTCATAACAACCATCAATTAACTGTGTATCTATGTTTCTTTTAGGAGTACTCCTGGTCATCAGCGCCTACGTCTGCACCTCGCAGGCATTGCCGCCGTGCACGTGCACGAGGAACTACCTACCGATATGCGGCTCCGACGGACAGACCTACAGCAACCAGTGTCTGCTGGACTGCGTCAACTCCAACTCTAACAAGGACATCACTGCCGTCAGAGAAGGCCCGTGCGAAGTCGATCCAGCAACCGAATTAGAGTGCCTATGTACCTTCGACTACCAACCGGTGTGCGGTACCGACGGAAACACCTACCCGAACCAGTGCAGCCTGGATTGCAAGAGAAAACGTACCTTAGCCCTGGAGATGAGCTACAGCGGACCTTGCGTAGAGCCAACCACTGCGGCATTCGTCTGTTCCTGCACGAGGGAGACGAAGCCAGTCTGTGGAAGCGACGGCATCACCTACAGCAACGACTGTCTGCTCAACTGCGCCACCGCTAAGAACCACAGGCTGAGCATCGCTAACTACGGACCTTGTGAGGACAAAGTGAAGGTCGCCGACATTAAGTTCTAATAAGTCAGTTATTGAATACCTACTTAGTTGTTGTGTTAGAAGTAGGAACTGCCATCTGCATTTGAGTTGTTTGTGTCGCAGGGAGGAAGAATAGAACACAAAAATGTTAACTGTTTTAATTGTGGCGAGACTTTCGAACATCTGTCGAAATACTACGATCACTCATATTACCTATTTATATTATGAACTGTTGCGATCTGATGTATTTTATTTCTTATCTTTAAAAATATTTTAGAGTTTACTCTCGCCGTTAATGAATTTGTTGTCTATTGTTATTTATTAAATCGATTTTCAATCAAAGAAAACTTTTTTTATTTTCCTTTTGTTATTTATTCGCCACTGCCGCCATTTTGAGGGGAGAGCGGCGCGAATAGTCAGATTATTTATATAGGTAAAGCTAAACAAAAATAAAGATGTCGTGAAT
This sequence comes from Apamea monoglypha, assembly GCA_911387795.2. Classification (NCBI taxonomy): domain Eukaryota; kingdom Metazoa; phylum Arthropoda; class Insecta; order Lepidoptera; family Noctuidae; genus Apamea; species Apamea monoglypha. Next base: position 3,522,016 of record OU426932.1, on the reverse strand, counting down.
ACCTATGTAAATAAAAGATACGTGCAGGCATACTCACGGCACATTCTAAATCAGAAATCAAAACATAAAACGCTTAATATCTTAATTATTTCGTTATTCTAACGCCGAAAAAACTAATTCCAAAACTATTGCATTATAATTATATGCTGATAAGCATCGGCGTATAAATTTCGCTAATTTGTTTGCCTGTTTTTACAGATTGGCTGTTTTATAGTGCCAGAAACCGATAGAGAAGATGATGTATACTTTTGGTAAGTATATAATCAAAACTATTAAACGACTTGAATTCATTCTAATGCGGCAAAAACTCATGTGCTTAAAACAATAACATTTAGGTAGAAAGAATAGATTAAATCAATGTCTTCTTAATCTAAACGTGTGGATACAAATGTAATGTAAATATATTGTTTTATGAACAACATATTTTATTTCAAAGTTTACGTCAGGTTAAATTAAAATCTACGTATTGTTTACTAAAAGTAGTTAATTGTAATTGTTTGTTAGTGTTATTTTCACTTGAAAATACTTCAAGTAAATATAAAGGGACCTAGTACCAAGCCTTGAGGGGCACCCTTTTACACAATACTAATTATGATGTCCTGAGTTATAAGATTTTGCATTAGTATCTACTACCTAATTCTTTGGTTACGTTGTTGTCAAAGTTGCCAAAATAAGCAACTGCTCGGTCAAAATAAAAAAAAAGTACGAACACAACGAACTCGAATGCTTTAACGTAATTGTCATTCGTCATTAAAAACTTTAAGACGTGGAAAATAATTTTAACAGTTTATTTATCATGCTGCACCTTAGTAGAAATATAGGCATATTTTTATTAAAGATTTAATTTAATTTGTTTTTATTATAACAGGCGTCTTACTGCTCATGGGCGCGCACGTGTTTACAATTTTGGCGCAGGATGACGAAGAACTGATTGCCAAGAGTGAAGAAGAGAACGCAGAATCAGAAAATGTGGAGGAGGAGGAGGAAGAAGAGGAGGAAGAAGAAGTAGAGGAAGAAGAAGACTGTGATTGTCCCCCCCTCCGTCGCCCAGTCTGCGGTAACAACGGCATCACATACGCCAACAAATGTAGTTATAAGTGTGCGGCCGATCGAAATCCTACTTTAAGGATCAAGTACTTAGGTGCCTGTGACGATACCCTACAGTTCCTGATCAAAAGCCAAACCCACTACGCACCGAAACGTGTCAGGGGTCTTTAAATTAATGAATAAACTTTAATATAGGACGGAAGGAAGGTTTTATAACTGTCACAATTTGGTAAAGATGATAAGAGAGTGTAAATGTTTATTGTTGATATTACGTGTGGAATGGATTACCTGATTAGCGTTGAAAACCTGAATTATCTTTGCCAAAAAAGGCGGTGTCAAAAGTAAAAGTAAAAACAATTACTTCACTATCAGTAATATTTTATTTTATTAAAATAACTTATATCCTTAAGCAATAGTGTAAACCCAGAGGACACGGTGGAGCACACGGTAGAGGTCTGCCCCGCTTGGGCGGAGCACTGCCGTGTTCTCATAGAGGCGATCGGCAGCGGCGGCGGCGGCCTCTCGCGCCCGGCCCTGGTGCAAGCCATGGTCCGGAGCGAGAGGGAGTGGGAGGCAGTCGTCTCCTTCTGCGAAGCAGTCATGCTAGCGAAGGAGGTGGCGGGACGGATGAGGGAGAGAGCCTCCCGTCCCAGCTGCCGCGGGAGACGCTCCGGGCGTCGAGAGCCGCGTGACGACTCCCTGCCACCGTAGGCGCGGGCCTGCGGGCGGAGAGCAATGGGTAGCTCACCGCCCGATCAGGACCAGGCCCGTGCCGGACGGCGCGTAAGTGTTCCACGCGCGCCTCAAAGAGATGTCAGCATAATTTGAGGGGCCCCTTAGGGCCGAAGCCTGCCGGGTCAGCGGGATTGTCCGAAAGGGTTACCGCTACCCCGGAACATAAAGGGCGAAGGAAGGAACATGGGTGGGTTTTAGTCAGTAAGAGTCTGACACTCCCTTCCGCTCCACCCAGAGCGGGAGGGGTCATTTGATGATTTCCAACCAGAAAAAAAAAAAAAAAAAGGTTTACCGCTACCCCGGAACATAAAGGGCGAAGGAAGGAACATGGGTGGGTTTTAGTCAGACTCTTAAGTCTGAAACTCCCTTCCGCTCCACCCAGAGAGGGTCATTTGATAATTTCCAACCAGAAAAAAAAAAAAGAATAGTGTAAAACACCATGCACCATATGGCAACGAAAACCATAATTTCAGATAAAATGGTGCGCTAATAGCAAATATTGCTATAAAATCACGAAAATAGATATAATGACCGCGCTTAAGAAAAGTTGATGAGGCTAGTGTTGTGGTTATTCCGTTTATCCATCCCAAAAATCCACCCCAAGGTGTATATGCGGAAGTTCTTATCAAGTTCTTATTGATAAACGGCCCGGAATTAATGAATACCTAATGAGGATATAAAAAAATAACGTAATTTATTTATGGCCTACAAATGCTTCAAGCTGGAGGATTTTTCTTGTCTCTTTTTTTTTTTCTTGACTGTTTATACATATAATTATGTGTGTACATAAATGGTAAATAAATAAATGATGGTTCATTTTTGAGGCCACTCTTGCGTTCTCTTAGTAAAATCACAATAACAGGTTAAACCCTATCCAAGTCAGGATTCTGCAGTTTTCAAGCATGCTTCGATTGCTCTTGCTCTTGTTGTGGAAGTGAAGGAGCTCCACGTTGAATTTTAATTGCATGTTAATCTGTGTCTGTTAATATTAGTACCTTTACTAGCCATGCAGTAAAAGTACTTATATTCTAAAATAGCTCACGTAAAGGTTTGAAGTTTATATGCACTGGTGCATAAGCTTCAAAGCTTTCAATCAATCAACTCAGCCTATTGCAGTCCACTGCTGGACATAGGCCTCTCCCAGGCTGCGCCACAACACCCTGTCCTCTGCCTTCCGCATTCAGTCTGTCCCAGCTACCTTCTTTAGGTCGTCCGTCCATCTAGCTGGGGGGCGTCCCACCCCACGCTATGCTTCAAAGCTTTACTTACATCAGCTATTTTAGAGCTGACTGCAGCTATAGGTTGTTACTTGTTAATCTAATCAGTCAAGGGTTGTACAGTACAGTTAGCCCCAAAAAGATGTATACACGGACAAGGAACCAATTTATTGTCAAAAACCATGCCATAACATGGTCAATGTTATGGAATGTTTTGTGGCTGTTTTGTGTTTTATGTTTTTGACAATAAATTGGTTTAAGTACAAAACATAGTATACATTTTTTTTTTTAGCAAAACAAAGTAAACATTTTGTTCCAAAACAACTATACACCCTGAGACGTGTGTTTTTCTTTTTGGGGCTGACTGTACCACTACCTACTCAATTATCGGCCACTCGAAAACAATAAATGAATATGGTTTCGGACATTAACAATTCCTAATAAAACAAATAATATCACTAATCAATTAATGCTAGAATTTGTCAACAATTAATCGCTAGTGTGAATAAATTAATCCCGTGAAAGTTACAATGATTTTTTATTGATAAGAATTCGCTCAAAATGCAGATTTTTTTAAAACTTATTTATCACTTGGTCCAAGAAGGAAATGATGAGAGATGGATTATAGAGTGGGTGAGCAGATTATTTAATTTTTATAGTATCCCGGGGACTGCAAATGCATGTTCCATGGGCAATAGGGGTAACTAGTCACTTTTGAAAAAGAGCATGCCTTATAAGCACATACTGTTTGATCCGGTTGGCATAAGGGAACCTACGTTATCAGTCAAAGTACTAGAAGTCTGGTAAAAAATGCAACTAAACTAATATTGTAAAGAGAAATGATTTTATGTTTTGTATGTAAAACAGCTGAATGGATTTGGATTAAATTTGGTTGGGACATGGGCCATGGGTAGACCATGACATGGATTAGGACATAGGATACTTTTTATCCCGATATTCCCACGCGATCGAGGCTTATGCGGAAGAAACCGCGGGGCGCTACTAGATATACAATGAGCAGTGCGACAATGTTCCTAATTTCCTATCGATTCATTGACAAGATCTCGTGAATTCACGTGCAAATTAAATAGCTTGTATTGGCACGTCAGGTTCTCATATTTTGAAGGGTCGTTCTGAAGAACATCTGTTAAGATACACGAGGTATTTATACAAATTATGTTGTCATAGGCATAGTGATCGGTGCGTCACTGTCGCTGGTGACTGTGCAGGCAAACCCCAGTAGCCACGCATGCACAAGTTTCACAGACCTATCCGAGCCCTGTGGGTGCATACTCTCCCACGAAACGTTCGACCCCACCTGCGGGTCTGATGGCCACACGTACTTGAGCATATGCTTCTTGGAGTGCCGAAAGGCCATAGACAAGGTGGATATCAGAATAGACTATACAGGAGTTTGCTCTAAGGAGTCCCGCTGTACCTGTCACGCGGGATATGCTCCGATGTGCGGCAGTAACGGCGTCACTTACTCGAACGAGTGCGTTTTCAACTGCTTCATGAAGAAGGATAGCAGGGTCCGGTTGAAACACGAGGGGGAGTGTGGCAGTGTTGCCGAAGAAGTGTAATTATAGCTGATTTACTTTAACGAACTATGCTTAGAATGAATCTTGCCAATTAAATCTTTTAAGATGAAGTTGCTATCGTAATAGGGATGATCACATTTTTTTTAAATTATAAACTCAAAAAAATATTTGTTTGCAAATAATACTACATAAAGTCTAAAAGCTTAAAAAATGCCAAGTTATAAACGTTTTAAAATAACTACTAAAATAATAAGTGACGTCACGACTATGTAACTTCATACTAGCGCCATACATGGTCAGTACCGCGCGACAAGGACGGGAATAATCCCTACCAAAAACTTTTAAAGCTTGTACGCGTAGCTTCTCCAAATTTCCATTAATTTTACTGATTTTTTCGATTATCTCGTTTTACTATGTCTTCCGTGTAATTACATTATCTGTTCGGCTATTCCTTATAATAGTCATCATCTCTATTATAATAGCTCAAAATGCAAAAAAAGCAATTAAAATTATTTATTTATTTATTTATTTATTTACCATTTATGTACACACATATATAAACAGACAAGAAAAAACAGAACAGAAAAAAAATAGGTACAGAGGTGATGCTTATTTCACAAGAAATCTCTTCCAGCACACCCGAGACAGGACAATAGATACAGAGATGTAGACAGCGTGTGAAATAGTAAAGGAGACAAAAAATAATACATACAATCAAAAACATTTCTCTTAAAAAACTAAACAAAAATTGCTAGAATATACTAACATACATACAAACAAACGTACATACATACTACTAAAATAAATATCACTAGAATAATAATAATTATATCATATCCAAAATAAAATAAAACAAAAAATACATACACAACTATGATGAAGTGGACAGATAGTGTTCTTTTACTCTTCTTTTAAAAACTGCAACAGTTTGGCAGTCCCTAATGTAAGTACCTACTCGTAGTTTGTGGATAATACTTTGTTTCATAATTAAATGATACCCAATCACTAACAACCACTCAGGGCGCATTTCACCAAACTTTTAGGTATACCTAGAATAAGTCTTTCGTGAGAATAAATTTTGAATTTTTGACAGTTTTTGGGGTTCCGTAGTTCACGTCTCGGAACCCTTATAGTTTCGTCATGTCCGTCCATCCGTCCGTCCTCGGCTTACCTACCAAACGGTTAGTGCTAGAAAGATAAAAGTTTGCATGGATAATGTGTATTTACCACGTCAACAAAGTGCTGAAATAAAATCACTAAAAATATTTTTTTAGGGTACCTCCCCTACATGTAAAGTGGGGATATTTTTTTTTTCTCGCGTCTACCCCATAATGTAGGGTATCATTAGATAAGTTTTTTAAAAACATTGAGAGGTTGCTACGGCGATTTTTTGGTTTAGGTATCCGTTTGCAAGATACTCAACTTTCAAGCGCATTTTTTTGTTAAAATAGGGCGTCCCCCCCCCTCCTCTAAAAGCTAAAAATCTGAAAAAAATCACTGGTAGTCCATGTGATGAACTTTGAAGGAAAACTATAACGGCTTAGATAACTTTTTTAGTTCAGGAGTTATAGAGGCCTAACTTGTAAAATGCGCTTACTTGGAAAACTTCGTACAAAAATAACGAAATAAAAATTAAACATGTAAAATATTAAAAATTAAACGTTACGGACAATAATGGTTAAACCGTTTTATTCAATTAATTTATTCATAGTAATAAATACCAACCCCGCCTTCTAAATCCACGTGCCATTATGGGTGATTACGGAACCCTATTCTTGCGTGGCCAGATACGCACTTGGCCGGTTTTTCCATATTAGAACTGTCAGACGTCAATTTTATTCTACGATTAAAAGATAACTTTGGTAAAATCAGCCCTCAGTGGATTACAAAAATATGTTATGTTTCCTACAGTATTTAAGGAAGCACTTTACTAACCTATTAAAATCTGCAGGATTTCATATTTGGATAACCCAGGAACATGTCGTTGCCGCCCGAATTCAAGAAGTTATAATACTCGGTTTGGTAACAAAGCCCAGAGATACGCTCGATCGCCGCCGTGTGGTTGCCGACCGAAGAAAGAGAAGCTAACAACTGTACAGACAACACAAGCAGTACATACAGTCCGGCCAGCCCGTGAACCTTTCCCCTTTCCGATATGTAAAAATCAGGAAAAAGATGCGAACCCACGGTATTTCTATTTCCTGATCAAATAATCTTCTATATAAATAAAAATGAATCACCGAAATGTAGGTATGTACAGACGCCAGCACATCAAGCTACTACAATCTGTCAAATTTCTTTAATAGATTTTCAATTTTATTGCCAAATTTTTAAGGTTAAGACTGATAGGGAAAAATTGTCAGTTTCGGGTAGCTTGACCTGCTGGCGTCTGTACTTCCGATCGACTGCACCAAATTGGATAATTCTTTTTTGTGTGTTTGTTGTCAGGTTTGTATAGTTCACAAAACAAACAAATAATGATTCTGAGGCGGTACGAAGTTCGCCGGGGCAGCTAGTTTTAAATAGATTATTTAGTAATAATATTTATTTATTTTTATTTCTAAAATACTTAACCTAATTCACATTTAACCACACAACGAAAACCTCTCAGGGTTTATCTGCGTGTTGGCGAGTCGTTCATTATCAATTTTATAAACAATGTTAATCATTTATACCCGAAACTGTCAAATTTTCCCAATCAACCTTGAACCATAATGCTTCAGCGATAAAGTTGTAAATCTATTAAAGTTTGACAGGTTGTAGTAGCTTGATGTGCTGGCGTCTGTGCATACATTAGGAGAAATTTTGTGTAAGGAAACGCTTTGATTTGTACAGACGCCAGCAGGTCAAGCTACCCGAAACTGTCAATTTTTCCCAATCAACCTTGAACCTTAAAGCTTTAGAGATAAAGTTGAAAATCTATTAAAGAAATTTGACAGATTGTAGTAGCTAGATGTGCTGGAGTCTGTACTTTGCCTTTAATACCCTGCCCTGGGGTTGCATCAGGGAGGCACTCCGTTATCACCGGATGCCGACCTACCTCTATCGCATTGTCGAGGCCTATTTGACGGACAGGGCCGTAATTTACCCCGATCACCGGCGAGAGTGGAACCGGCGAGAGATGTCGTGCGGTGTCCCACAGGGATCGGTCCTGGGGCCGCATCTGCGGGATATCGGGTACGACTGGGTGCTGCGCGCCGACCTCCCTATGCGGCGTCAGCGTGGTTTGCTATGCTGACGACACGCTGGTCCTGGCGCAGGGGAGGTCGCACCCGGCAGCGGCCGAAATAGCGACACGCGGGGTTGCGACAATCATCGAGAGAATCCGGCAATAGGGACTCGAGGTGGCGCTATACAAGTCCGAGGCCACATTGTATTTATTGATTATGATTATAATTATATAAATAAATATTTTTTACGGCCGCGAATCATAATTATATCAACATACAACCTGACACTGATCTGTAAATAAAAAATAAATAAAATAAATAAATTGTTTATTACCACAAATTTCAAGTACATTGCACTGTATAGAGATTTAAATGTCGCGGGCTTATCAGATCCTCCTTAAATCCGTAGGCTAAATAAAGATAAGGTGGAGAAGGTGGATAAGATGAACATGGATTCTAAGAAATGCCCGTGCGCGGCGATGCACAATCCAGTGTGTAGCAACAATCACAGAACGTACGCCAACTTCTGTGTGCTGCACTGCTCCTCTAAGAAGTACCCAGGCATCAAGTTCCGACACTGGGGGGATTGTAGCCATTCTCACCAAGCACACGGATGGACTGACACAGTTGGTATGTATTAAATTACCAATTCCTATTATTTCAGTCAGTACTTCAGAAAATCGTCATAATTGTTGAATACGAGGGCGACACTGAAAGTTTTTAGAACTGGCCACTTGTAAACGATATAATAAAAAAATAAGTTCAAATTTTGAAAATGGAACTCTTTGCCAATATTATTGTTTATGTATTTTATTCATTTGTAATTTGTTTACGATTTGGCGGCAAATTGAAAATTGTTTGCCTCACGTCAGCATGAATTTAACGCGAGAAAATTTTCGTACAATTATTTTTTATGACTTTCGATGTCATTTAAGTCAACAAGAAAGTTATGATAGACTTCGATTGGCCTTTCATGATGAAGCCCCAACTCGTGCCACTGTTTACAACTGGTTTAATGAGTTTAAACGTGGTCGCACTAATCTCACCGATGATCTGCGTGAGGGACGTCCTTCTACGGCGACGACTGAAGATAACATCAGTGTTGTGCAGCTTATGATAGAGACTGACAAAAGAGTGACTTATCAGCCGATTCGGACAAGCTTAGGCATTGGTATGAGTCAAGTGCACAAAATCCTCCATGAACATTTAGCGGTCAGGAAGCTTTGTGCCCGGTGGATACCTCATAATTTGACAGAGGCCCAAAAGCTCCGTCGTGTTGATTGGTGTCGTGAAATGGTTCAAAGATTTAAGGAGGTGACTCAAATGCTGTGTTCGACATACTTACGGGTGACGAAATCTAAATTTATTGTTATGATGATCCTGAAACTAAGAGACAGTCTGCTGTCTGGGTGTTTCCTTCCGTGGAGTTGCCAACTAAAGTGAAGAGAGGTCGAGGGAAAAAAGATGGTGGCCTCGTTCTTCGGAAGGACAGGTCATTACGCAACAATTGTTTTAGAGGATCGAAAAACAGTTACTGCAGGTACACTAAGAATTGTTTGCCACTTGTCTTGGAAAAAGGTCGGGAGAAACGACCTCGCAGTAGGATCCTCCTTCACCACGACAACGCCTCGTCGCACACCGCCAAGCAAACAGTCGACTACTTGGCGACGTCAGACGTGGAATTACCGGGTCACTCGCCCTATAGCCCCGACCCCGCACCCTGCGATTTTTATTTATTTCCGAAAATAAAAGAAAAACTTCGAGGAAAACGTTTTATGGACGCCGAGGAAGCAGTGGCTGCGTTTCAAAATGCCGTCGAAGAGACCCCTAAGGACGAGTGGGCAAAGTGCTTTTCTCGGTGGTTCCATCGAATGCAGCGATGTAAATGGACACTATTTTAAAAGATATAATAAAACTAATAACTTGCTACTTTGTTCAGTTTTTGATTTTCTAAGAACTTTCAGTGTCACCCTCGTATCACTAAAGCTTTGGTTTCCTAGGAAAGCGGATGCCTCATATGTATTATAACGTCCGTCATGAAAATCTGTCATTTTCACCAGTATAAAACGCACAGAGCATTGGCGCAGGTGAAAATGACAGATTTTCGACAGCCCTTATTGTGTGACCGTTCACCGCTTTCTTAAGAAACCAAAACTTAACAGTCTTATTACAAAACGAGTTCTAACATTGGACCGACCCAATCAAATCAAAAGTCATTTAATCAAATTAAGCTGAGAATCAGCACTTTTCGAATGTCAAAATTACAAAAGACAGTCCCCCAAAAACGCCCGCTCTTCAACACTTCCTAGTGCTATCGCTGGGAAGAAGTGGCGCAACAAACTCCCCAGCAGCACAGCTGTCTGTTCAGTTAGAAAATACTTGATTGTATACAATACTAGGTACCTATGTTAGGTAATTAACATTACAAGATACAGAATATAAAATTAAATTATTTGCCATATGTCAACTAGACACGCCAATATACCAACAAACATAATAAAAACTATACATACTCAAGCTAAAAAATAATTAATTATTCATTTAAATAAAATGTAAATAAAAACATACTACCTAAATAAAAGCCTCCAGGCATAAAGGGCGTGACAGCTTACATATTTATGCATTGCTGGGTTCTGTTCACATAGCTGTCATTTGAAGTCACAAATGATAAACTAGGACCATCGAAGTAAAATAAATAAATAAGTTAATACTAATAACAATAACCTGTCAGTAAGCTAATTCTGGAGAAAGAACACAAACATTGTCTTGAGTTAATCAGGGCGTCCAACAGTTCTTATCGTGTAAGTAGTCGTTGATGGAATAGTATGCCTTTGAACAAAGGTTGGATTTTACTTGAGCTATAAACGCATTAAAAGGCTAGTCTGGACCCTAAATCTGCAAGCCAGTTATTGTGTTTTCGACTTTATTCCGACAAACGTAAAGTTCTTAATGCATAATTGACAACTTAGACTCGGGGTTAACGTCAGTCTTTGCAATAAGAACTGTAACTTTTTCGGAATAATATTCAAAATTGAAATTGATTTTTGAAATTGAAATGGCTCGATGGTTTCAGCCAGGATCTAAAGATATACCTTGTTTTGTAATAAGGCCGTAAGTGTTTACGCATCTTTGCCCTTGGCTGTACAAGAGATATAGTAAATTATAATCGTAATTTGTTTCAATTTACAGACTACTAACTAAAAATAAGAAGCGATTAGACGACACACAACTTGAAGATACCTACGACACAGTCAGAAACACCAATTGGAAAGGCAGCATTTGAAATAAGACTTTTTGTTGTGAAAACTCTGGCTCTATTTCGGCGATTTCAACTCGATATAAGTATTGATTTAAATCGATAATTAAAAGTTGCTAATTTCTTTCTAATTGCATTTTTATTAGTGAGCTCGTAGCTAAATAATAACAGCCACTCGGGGCGATCTTCTAGGTTTAGCAACACTTTCTGAGGTCGGTCCGTGGATGGGCGACCATCCATTACATACTGAGACCCCTCCGTGCCTCGGAAAGCACGTTAAGCCGTTGATCCCGGCTGCCATTCATAGATCTTGTTACGGGTATACAGATACAGGAGGCCGAAAGTATAACCATATTATTATAACAGTTGCCAAGGAGTATTGTGTTAACTGAGTTGTGGAGGTCAGAAGGCTAATTCTCGTAATTTAAAACGTTCAAAATCTAGTCGATGCCTCATCTCGGCGACAAACAGATGTCAAAAACTTGTCAAAAGGTAGGGAAATTAGAAGGATTTTTGACAGATTGATTGAGACTGAGATCAGACTGTGAACGTTCTTAAAATTACGAGAATTGCCCCTCAGATAGTCGCTATCGCTCCTTCAAAAACACTGATGCCGTAGCTTAGTTACTGCGACCAACTGGGACAAAAGGCCAGAAAATTAGAAAGAGGCTCATTTATTTAAAAAAGTTTACATCATTAGAAGCCCACAAAGTTTTTAGAGGGTCATTCATTCAAAAAAGCCTACTTCATTAATAGGTAAATATTTCCCGTTTGAATAAAACAGCGAATGGTTACGGAAACTTTTATAAATATCACAATACTTGTTCATAGATCCAGGTTAGCGAGCAGTTCATCATCCTCATCGTCAGCTAAGAACGACTTATCAGCGTCATCACTGTTGCTGCTCGATGACTGTTTGTTTGTATCATTTTGATCACTGGACGACTCCGCTTTGATGGAGTCTTTCCTTATATTAGTTCCCGGGATGTAATCGTTTTTATTTTTTGGTATTGTACACGGTGCTAGGTACTGGGATATGGTGTTTTTACTTTCCTAGAAAAAATAGAGAGAACAAAAAAATTTGATTGAAAAGTTGTGCCCGAGCATTTAACAATATTTTTGTAAGCCCATATTGTGTCCCACTGTTGGGCAAAGGCCTCCCCTTTTCCTATGCAAACCTCCCTGTCTTGTGCGATCTCTGGCCATGTTGGCGCTGCGAACGTTATTAGATCGTCACACCACCTTCGCCCTGGTCTATCTCGACGGCAATGTCCTCCTTCAGGCGTCCAGTGAGTGACGATCTTTGCCCATTTCTCCGGGTTCATTCGTGCGACGTGGTCGGACCACTCTCACTTCAGCCTGGCTGTTTTTGACTTGAATAATGGAGCACAGGTGTTTTTAACGTAATAAACTAGTATAATTTGAACTTAGTTTAATATTTACCTGGTGTTTCATTGTTGTGTCTTCAAAAGTATCTCTACTTAATCCTACGTTGTTGAGCACCTGAAACAAAATGTCATCTAGTTAATTGTAGCGATACCTACATGTAAACATAAAAACTACGTAGCAAGCCAGATAACTACAAGTTGCAGATAACAACAACACCGTCCAATCCTCCGAGGAACGGAGTATCTTCCCTTTACAATAGAGGAACGGAGGATCCTCCAGGGTTACAATGACGGAACGGAATATCCCTCCTTTTCAATGGAAGAACTTCGCACTTTTTTCCTCGATCTGTGTGTCAATATGATAGTGTATGCCGTACGTTGAGTTTGTTCTGCAGCATGGGCCACATGTAGTCGTCGGCCGTGCGCGCGCCCAGCAGGTAGCGCACGCACACGCCGCGCTGCTGGCCGATGCGGTGCGCGCGGGACTCCGCCTGGGTCAGGATCTACGGAACAAATAATATATTGAGATAATAGTGACAAAAAAAAAAACAATCAAATTTTAAAGGGAAACTAAGTTACTTTTAAGTAATCATGCCATTCTTTTTGTTTCTACGAGAAGTCATTAAAAATGGACTTGAAAAGTTAATTATTGGGAGGCTTACGTCTTCAACGGTATCAAACGGTAACGGTAAAACGATAGAACTGAAAAATATCATAAAAATGCCCAAAAGGATTTTACAAACCCAATAAATGGTTTTGACTGCCGCGATGGACAGCATCACTCACCCCGGGGTTCCAGTGCAGCTCAGCGAACAGCACGAGGTTGGCGGCAGTGAGCGTGATGCCGGAGTTAGCGGCCGTGATGGACAGCACTGCGCAGCGGCAGGTTGGTGTGTGCTGGAACTTGTCTACCAGCTCCTGCGGATTTATTCATTATTTAATCATTTGTCAAGGTTTCATCTTATTATACAGGCAGTAGGAAATAAGTTTGACAACGGAAGAGTTTCGATATTTTATATTTTCATCGCAAACGGTATTTAGAGGGAAATATGTTAGCGTCGTGAAGTGTATATGTATAGTATGGACGTCAAAAGTGGTCAACTTGACATTGATTTATTTTATTTTCTATGATATTTTTACGAAATACTTATCCATTTTATAAATTGGGGATGACACCAACCGATCGATTCTGTAAAAATCTCACCGTGAAAAGTTAGGTAAAGTGAGCTGTCAATAGTGTCAATCCCTAGCATTAGTTGGAATGACAGCTCACTCCACGCTCACTTCACCTAAGTTTTCACGGTGAGATAGTTACAGAATCGCACTGCTGAGGACAGAAAAGAGGAGGAAAGAGATAAAACTTTGCTCAAGTTTTTATTTCACAACTACGCCTACAAAGTTGTGAAATAATCAAATAAAATCTTGTTTTTTTTGGCGCCAAATTACAGTTTTTAAATACCGCTGATCTCTGCGTTAAACCGTGGACAGACGGGCTTGGCGAAACTATAAGGATTCCTTGATTTACTACGGAACCCGCAAAAGACCCTGTACTTACGAATGAGTCATACTCACTGCCCTAGTATTAGCGGGAGTAGATCCAACGATAGATATGTAGTGCACTTCTGCTTCGTCCAGTGTAAGACAGATGGCGTCAATGACCGAGCGGTGGTGAGCGAACACGAGGAACTTGCGAGTTGTCTCGCTCTCAACCAGCTGGCGGATGTACTTACTGCGGAAATAAAGACATATTATGTAGGGGATAAGGTTGATAATCAATTGGAAGACAATGAGTATACAAATTGTTGTACTTGCTGCAATACACACACGTATTTTGTAAGAGATAAGGTTGATAGTTGATTGAGAATTTGAGACAGATGGCGTCAATGACCTAGCGTTGGCGTAAACGACGAATTTGCTCTCAACCTGCTGGCGGATGTACTTACTGCGGAAATAAAGACGTATTATGTAGGGGATAAGGTTGATAATCAATTGAAAGAAGCTCGATGGTATCGTGTACGTACTGCAGTACATACACGAACAATTTTTGTTTTTTTATTCGAACACATGCTGAAGCTATTATTGGCATTTTAGACAACTAAATAAATAATAATAATAAATAATAAATCCCTGGACATTTCACACAGCACCATTTGTCCCAAGCTAAGCAACCTAATGCTTAAAACTAACAAGACAACGAAGTTGTTTCTGTAATTTGTACGCCAAGCGCCATTAACTTATTTTGAGTAATCTGCCACGAAAAACAAGACAATTTTAAAGAAAAAAAAAAAATCATAAAATGATAAATTGGTTTTCGAAGGATTCATTCGTTCATGAGTTACCAGAAAAGTATGAGTTTTACGTCCATAACGCAGTAGATTTATCTCAATTTGCAGTTTATGGTCGGAAGTTGGAATTTTCCAAAAAAAATCTTTAAAAATTCGATATCAATTATCGGGGTCAAAAATGTTCCAAATTAGCTCTAGTATCACCATATATTTCAAGGAATGCATCCAATTACCAATCCCCCTGTATTTGTTTTTGTGAAATGTGTGTTTGACTGACTATACTGGACGAGATTCAAGATATTTGAATTAAATTACAATTAAAATATTTATTTGTAGAATACTGACCATATAGCAGGTATCTTGACTTTCGCGGACTCGCTGAAGTACGTGATGAGCGCGGCGTGCTTGTCGGAGGACTTGCTGCTCTTGTAGGCCTCCGCCATTTCCGAGAGGCCTTTATCGGTCTCCTGGCTGTGGTTCAGTAGTGTTTGGTCTAGAAGTACAGTCTCTCTGTAAATGGTTTAAGTTTTGATGTGATACGTTTTTCAGTTCAGCTAGTCGTTTGCAAATACCTAATGTAAGAAAAACTTATTACAGTAAAGGGTCCCGAAACGATAAATTGCAATCAATTGCTATTGTAATTAGTAATATAGTCAATGGCTTCAATTGCATTGGGTAGACGATCAATGTGCGGATCAATGTGTATCAATCACGTAAAAATTGACAATTGCAATTGATCGTTTCGGGGACCAGATCGCTTATTACTTTTGCCACTCTACAATTACTTGAGAATTTGTATACAATTATTCATATATTCGGCTGTGTAGGACGGGGTCTGTGTCACTGTTCCATGTGTGGCAGTCTGCGTCATAAACTCCACAGGCTTCAACAACAGCCGCAAACTAAACTTGGTTTTAAAGATGCCGTAACCGCTCCCAAACTGACTTAATTATTTTTTTCCTGCTGAATTTAATTACAGATCAAGTAAGTAAGTAAAAAGGCAAATAATCATGTATTTACCAAAAGGCAAAGAATAATTTATTTACCAAAAGGCAAAGAATCATTTATTTACCAAATGACAAAGAATCATTGATTTACCAAAAGGCAAATAATCATTTATTTACCAAAAGGCAAAGAATCATATATTTACCAAAAGGCAAAGAATCATTTATTTACCAAAAGGCAAATTACTTACTTACACTTAACCTAGGTAACATCTATGGCTGTGTATTTATGGCTATTACTAATGAGTAAGACCCCCTTAAATCTAGGAAAATCCTGTAGGTATCTTTAAAGACAGCATATTTTAGTAGGATTGACACATTTTTACAAATTATTCATAATTGCGAATACCTCTGATGTTGACATACATATTTATTGAATGGGCTTAAAAGTTAAAGATTACTAACACTTATCCCGATAAGGTCTTTTAAACGTATTCGTGCAAATATACACTGTAGGAATAGTAGCAAATCTTACCTAGTTTTCTCTTCCAACTTAGTGAGGACCTGTTCCTTGGTCCTCCTAATGAGAAACCGTTTTTGCAGTAAGATCTGCAGCTCTGGCAGGTTGGACTGCCCAGTCATGTCCCACCCGAAGTTAGTCTGTTTGCCGTCGCAGTATCTCTTACCTGAAAATTACATTATTCGTTTTTTTTTATCATTGTCAACAGATTAATAAATAAATAATCAGTCTTTAATGATACCACTGCTGGGTCACAAGCCACGAGGCTGCCGCTCAAGGAGAGATCCCTCTCTGTGAGCGGCATAATACACCACGCAGGCCCAGTGTAGGTTAGTAAATGTTAAATGTCTTCGATTTTTTTGTGTCTGAGACATTTTTTTTGTTTAACGACAAAGGTCTATTTATGTTTCCGTGCCAGCATGGTCAGAGATCGCACAAAATAGTGGGGTTTGGGAGGAAAAACGGGAGACCCAGCAGTTTCACACAATGTATTCTAACAGAAATAAAAAACACACTAAACACACAACACTATGATGGCATATGGTACCTAAGTACTTACCATACTCAGTGTAGGATGAGAAGAGGCCGGGCTCTATCAACGTCAGCTGGGTGTACAACTCTGCTGGCCGGCTCAGCGCAGGTGTGCCACTCAGTAGGATCGCACGTTGGCATTGTCGTGTGATGTTGCCTAGGGCTATCGTGCACTGCGCTTTGTGGGACTTAAGGTAGTGAGATTCATCCTGAAATACAAAAACTTTTAATTATGTCAGTCTATAGATAAATTGAAATGGATACTTTGACAATGATTGTATATGAGAAAACAAATACACTTTGGGTATATGTACTTACTATAATAACTACTCCGAACTTTTTACTCTTCAGTAGATCTGTGTACATGCTGGTGATCTTGTAGCTTACTATCACGACCTCCGTCTGAAAGAATACGACATTTATCCCGTTATACAAACTTGACACATTTCTGTAGGCCTTTTTTATATTGATTTAACTAAGTATCAACTTCCACAGTGCTATCTTTACTATACATATATAATTCTCTGTACGTGTTTTGTCATCTAACTCCTCCTAAACGGCTGGACCAATTAGGATGAAATTTTGTGTGGATATTTCAATGGGTTCCTGGATGGTTTGAAAACACAATTGGACCTGGTAAAATTAAATTGCAAAGCAGTTGCAGCATAAGACATTAGGCATATGCACGATAATGGTGTTGTGCAAGTTAGTTTGGATCAATAATCAACACAATACAAATTCTTAGTGAGTAATCAACTAATTAGGTTAGCTACATATACTACTGACCTGCTTATCAGCAACAAATTGTGTATCCTTCCCACTGGTAAGAGTCGCGATGTTCATCATGGGTACTGAAGGTAACAGCTCCAGTATCTTGTTCTGCCATGTATCCCTGCAAGTTATATTTTTATCATCAGAGAATGGGAATACATGTGCTCAATAAAATTATTTTTATTTAGCCTGTGTACTTTTGCCATGCCAAATAATAATAATAATAAATACAATAAATAATACCCCACCGCCGTATCTCTACGTTGACGTCGTGGTGGGGCTTGCGCGCTCTAAACTCTAGGTCTGTGATGGAAGAGTTCACTTTTCCGGATCAGGTCTAGAGTGAGGAGCCAGACCAAGAGAGATACAGGAACCCGCAGGGCAGCATGTGGCGAGCTGTTGGGCAGTAGCGACTCCACGGACCCTATCTCCCAGGAGAAGTCTTGTTCCTCACCTCTGGCTTGCCTTTATTGGCCGGCTGGAGTGAACACTGACGAAGAACAGAGCTCCCACCTCATTCTTGCCTTTATTGGCTGGCTTGAGTGGAGATTCGCAAGAGCAAACGTGCTCGGAGGAAGGAAGTATTTCAGTAAGATGCTGGTAGGGATCTTGACCGTACTTCCGGGATTGTCCTGATAGCCGTGGAATACCTCTCCACTCCTCACAAGCACCTCAGGACATGTTGCCCCCTTGTTGCTACGACACTATGTGCTAGCGACCGTTTTCGGGGGCCCATTATTGAGTGTGCAAGTCACCCCCTGCCATTTCATCTGTGAATATTATATTTCATTGGTCAGGCAGGGGACATAGACCTTCTACAGTTCAAGGTAACCAATCCACTATAGCCACCCAAACCCATAGTCCGGTATATTTTGTTTCCATGTTCTGCAATAGTCCTGCACCAACCGGGGGTTGTCCTTGGGTGCACTTGCATGGTGCATACAGGGATAATCGTCGGTTGGGGCCTCCTCATCATTTAAAATTGTGTAAAGGGCCTCTGCGAGTTGGCTTCGGTCCCTCGTACGCCTTCCAAAGGACCGGGACCCCATGGTCCCGAGATATATTAAAAAATAATAAATAAATAACTTTATCTCCAATTTTACAATTTACATAAGGCAATAGGTTAATTCTAGGACAATATTCTTTTTTAAAATTGCTTAAATCACTGTTTGCTCCACTGGCACCCAAGCTAAGATTAAACTTGTGTGACCAAAGACAGTTGTGGTATGCTCAAGTATTGGTACCAAAAAAAAAGGCACAGGCCTCCCATCCCTCCTTCCACTTATCCCTATCTATTGGTCAAGTTGCAAGACATATTAATGACACTGAAAAAGTAATAAAACAGATAATTAAGTACTGAACCGTTTTATTTGGTAAGCATAGGCTTGGTTTTTAAGGGGTTGGCTTGTTACTGAATAAAATATATTAAGTTACTCACCTCATAGAGGATGTGGTGACTATGAGCAGGGGCCAGTTGTGTCGGTAGTAGCTGGCGATGGCGAGCGCTTGGAACGTCTTGCCCAGTCCCATGTCATCCGCTATCATGCAGCGACCCCGCCGGGATATACCGAATCTAAGGGAATGTTATAGGTGAGGTGACGCGAGTCCACAGGGCGGGAGGGACATCGACGTGCAACCTGTTACCATTTATTCAGTATATGATTTTGAACCCACTGTGTTCTACACTAGGGATTCCAATTTTTTTTACTTTACTTTCTCATTTTGATAATATTTTATGTAAGGATCATAGCAGGTGATAGGCTGTAGTTTCAAGGCGTGAGTTTATGTATGTATTTATTTTATCTTAGTTGAGGTTTGAAACTTTTTTAATTATGTTTATTTTTAATGACATTTACCTGACTCCGTCTTGCTGGAAGGGCATGAGTTTATGTCGTAGAGTGATCTCGATGGGGGACAAGTCAACACTGCTGGGGTCCGTGGCATTCTCCCTCAGCACCTACTTGTCACAATGGTGGCGAGTGGTGATGAGGACATACACAATATTAATAAATAACATACATTCATAATAAACAGATTATGGCAACTAGACCGATTACCACATTATTGTTTTAAAATGTTTGTAATAGTCCAAATTAGTTACTTATGGAAAGACAAATTCGCAGTTTCCTAGATTTTTTTCAAATTCGGGAAATACTGAACATTCTTGTTATTCTATGGTGTTTTTTATCAACTATAGAAATATAAACAAATGGAATGTGTCTCATGAGAACTTAAAAAAACAAAAAATTACTCAAATACAATAAAAAAAAACCTTGAAAAAGTTCCTAATTGATCAACTCATAACAATATTTAGTAAGAACTTGTGTTTGTGTACCCTCAGAACATATGGTGGGATGGGACCCAGCACTATGTGTGGTGCCAAAGGTGCCACTTTAGACATCAGCTGCTGATAGTCAGTGATTGCGAAGTTCCATAGCTTTGATTTCGAATCTGAAATAACGAAACAGGAATTATTGTAGGTCAAAGCATATGAATTTAAGTTTATCATGAAGTTTAAAAATATTTTATTATTAAATCTTATCATTGCTTATCTAATCTTATTATCATCTCCTAGGTATTCAATAAAATATGCTTCAAGTAAATGAAAAGTAACTTACCATAGTTTTTAGAAGGTAAGCTCTTGAATATATTGATGAGCGGTGAACAAAACTCTGAGGGGTTCACTTCAAACCTGTCTTCTGAGATCAAGTACACTGTACCACTAACCACTTTATCAACAGGGACATGATTCTCTACACTACTCCTACTTGCTTGAGGTTTAGCGTACGGGTGACTTCTATTGGAGTTATTAGTAAAGGATCTATAACCACCATTTGATGACGAAGGTAGTGGGCTTCCGATTTGAGCAAGACTTGATTTAGTAGGAGTATTCTGATAAGAGTTACTGTTAGACAGTAAGTTTTGTCGTTTCTGTAGCGCAGCCAGGCGCTTTCTTTCAATTTCTTCTTTCGAACACGACATTATTTAAGATTAACCCAATTCAAGCATCTGGAAGGTAGTTGGTATTATCGGTGGATACTTATTTATAACTAAATACTAATGTTTTTATTTGAACGAGCTGACAACTTATCAAGCAAAACGAGCAAAATACTTCCAGCACGAATGAATAAACAACTGTCAGACTGACAGTGTCAAAGTCAACGAAGTCTTGAAAGTTATTTTGGAAGTTTTGACAAGAAGCAGTCCATTGCTAGCAGAAGATAATTTAATTAAATTATTCAAAGGTGTAAATGCATGCTATTTATCTGATATTGTTTATTATTATATTTAATATTCAAATATCGGTGAAAGAAGAAACGTTTACATAAAAACCACAGCGTTATAAAGTCGCGTCCCCACTAGGGCTTCAAAGCCTCGCGAGGGTTTTGCTGTTGTTTGCAACGCGTCCCCATTATAAGAAGTCACGAGGCTTGGCCGGGCTCCCACTAGGGCCACGCGGCTCCGTGAGGTCAAGCCGCGCGGCTCTAGTGGGACGCGCCTTTAAATTTCATCTATGCAAATAATAGTCGCTCTGAAAGACTTGTTGGAACCTGGAACGCAAGTCATTTGGACTTTGACATTTTAGACAAGACAACTGTTGACTATAAAATTATTCTAAAGTGTATCGACTGAAAACGAGTTTCCTAAGGTTACCTTTCCTTTCTCCTCCGAACGAACAAACGAAACGAAAATGTCGGAAAACAGCAGCCCAGTAAAATATTTTTTAAGTGGTGGTTTTGGTGGTGTTTGCACTGTTCTAGCGGGCCACCCTATGGACACAATTAAAGTAAGATTACAGACTATGCCTGTGCCTCAAGCGGGAGAAATTGCCTTGTACGGTGGCACTTATGACTGCTTTAAGAAGACTGTACAGAAGGAAGGCTTCAAAGGCCTTTACAAGGGTATGTCAGCACCACTTACTGGAGTGGCCCCAATTTTCGCTATTAGTTTCTTTGGCTTCGGACTTGGCAAGAAACTGATTAAAAGAGACGAAGACCAAGTTCTTTCGAAACCCGAGTTGTTTGCTGCAGGTGCTTTCTCTGGTATTTTCACTACATCTATTATGGCACCAGGGGAGCGCATCAAATGTCTACTTCAGATACAACAAGGTGGTAATGTGCCACAGAAATACTCAGGCATGGTTGATTGTGCCAGACAGCTATATTCAGAGGGCGGAATGAGGAGCATATACAAGGGCAGTGTGGCTACAATACTGAGGGATGTGCCCGCCAGTGGTATGTACTTCATGACTTATGAATGGGTTAAAGAAGTGCTAGTCCCTCAGGATGCCAGTGCTAAATTGAAGATGATGGCAACTATAGTGGCTGGTGGTTGTGCTGGAATAGCTAACTGGCTGGTTGGCATGCCAGCCGATGTATTAAAGAGTAGACTGCAAACAGCTCCTGAGGGAACATACCCTAATGGCATGAGGGATGTATTCAAACAGCTGATGGAGAGAGAAGGTCCAACTGCCCTATACAAGGGTGTGGCACCCGTCATGATCAGAGCCTTCCCGGCTAATGCAGCCTGTTTTGTAGGGTTTGAACTTGCCATCAATTTCCTCAACTGGGTGGCCCCTAACCTTTGATAACCATCAACAATGCAATTTGAATATAGAAAAATATATTGTATCATAGTTAGTTGTAAGCAAAAGTAGTTGAAGTTGTGAAAGTTTAAATGATTAGAGAAACAAATATAATATTTTTATGATAATCACTGAAGTTCTCAAGTACCAAAACAGAATTTAATACATGACATAGATTTTTTATAGTAAGTATTTCTATGCAACTGTGCACAAAATAAATACCGAGAAGCCTCATTAAAATGTATTGACTATAAAAGTATTATTGGTTGTTATAAGAAAACTGAACATTGCAAACGTTATGTGCAGTGCCTTTCAAAGTAAATAAATGAAATATATTTTTGCAATCAATTATTTTACCAAAATATATCTACGTTTGTTTATCTTTTGATAGTTATTTGACACCACTTTTTTATCATGACAAGCATGATTTTATGTGTTCAAGTGTTATTGTGACTTGAGATAAATAAGTTATTGATCCTATTTACATATTTGCTATTTGCATCTTTACTTTTTCTTTCTTTCTTTATGATACTATTGTTATCTCAAGAGACAAACAAATATGATTCTATGACAAAAAGATTGCATTGGATTTAACTTAATGTTAAATCCAATGCAATATTTTTGTCAAATTATTTTTTTGTTGAATTATGAACAAAATCTCAACAGCAAAAATGCATGTTGGTGGCTCATAATGTAGATATATAGAAATGTATTATTGTTGTAATAATTTTAAGGAAATAAAACAGCATGTTTCAGTAAAACTCTCGCCTAAACTTTATTTCAAATGATTTGTCACTCCGGTGGTCTCTTGCCAACTTTGTTCTATTTTTATGTTTTACATTGTCTTGTGATTTGTCAATAGGTTTTTGTTTTGCATGTCCAAGACCTTTCCTGTCTTTCTTCTGTACAGTTTTTATAGGGTATAGTTTACCAGACCCATCTCTTCCTAGCCCAGACTGTCTATCCCATCCACCTTTAATCATCAACTGATATCCTTTATTCGATGCTGGTAACACATAGTTAGCTGGTATTTTCTTGCCTCTGCTTGCACTAATATTGTGTAATGTTGATGATAAATGCTCTTCTCTATCAGGGAATATTTTCTTACAAATCTCACATGTAAACTCTTCTTTTGATTTAACTTTGATTTTGGCTTGTTTTTGTTTTTCATTTATTGGCGTTTCTTTTTTTATGTATCTAAGTAAAATATCTGCTAATATATAATTTTTGTTCTTGATCACTAAGCTTCGAGCAGAGTTACCACCTTTATCTGTTACACATATGTCAATACCTCTTTTTAGTAGCAGTTTTACAGCATCGGTTGAGTCTGCCTGGCAGGCCATCATAAGTAAACTCCATCCATACTCATCAACAACATTTATCTTAGCAGGATATCTATCTAAAACACATTTCAGTGTGTCAACATCATTGTTCTGCACTGCTAAAAATAAATCTTTGTTTGTCTGAAGTGTTTCTTGTTGTTGTTGTTGTTGTTGTCTCGCGTACTTTTTCTTCTTTTCCAACACACGGGCCGTCTTCGTACTGCTTGAGGCTTTTGCGTGTTTTACTTCTTCAAGGTATAGTCTTCGTGCTTCCTCTCCACTAAATATTCCACTGTTTTGTACAACTTTTATGTCTTGCTCAGGCTCAGTGGAACTAGCTTTAACGAAATTACTGTAGCGTATGCTGGACATTTTAATAGGTATCAAAATATTATTATGATTTTCTTCTGTAAAAAAGATATAGATCTAAATTGGCGTAAT
The DNA here is from genome assembly GCA_911387795.2 of Apamea monoglypha. NCBI lineage: Eukaryota > Metazoa > Arthropoda > Insecta > Lepidoptera > Noctuidae > Apamea > Apamea monoglypha. The sequence goes on along the minus strand of OU426932.1, from coordinate 3,498,263 downwards.
ATCACATGTTTAGAACAACCAACGTAATTATTTCTATAATTTCAAGAGTATGGTGTTTTTCTAGGACGATAAGATGTCACTCACCTCTTAAATTTATTGACATTGACAGCAGGAACAGGATAGTCGCATTCCTTTTTACGTAGGTGTACACAGAGTAGAAATGATTGAATGCTCTAAATTATTTAGTGATCAATATTGGAACGCAGTTCTGTTGGGTTGCCAGTTCAGATTTTTAGAGTATGTTATCATTACTTTAGTTTTGGTTCTGACATTTGCATAAAAGACAATTAATTCAAGCGCAGGCTCGTTTCAATATATGTATAAATATGAGTGTGACGTCACCTGCTCTGATATTCAGGGGCTGCAGTCTCGACATTCATAGCGATCGCTTTACGAACGAATTCGGTCGCAAAGTCCCGGATTCATTCAAAGCGATCGCTATGAATGTCGAGACTGCAACCCCTGGACGCACTGTACAAGTGAACATAGAAGTTGCTTGCAGTAATGCATTCAATGCAGTCCATTTTACAGCTACAAAGCTATCACGAGTTCACGACACTAACGATCCGATAGATAACCATCCTGGTTAATAATGCTCTATGCAGACGCGATCGCAGCACAAGATTTTAAGGAGGGGGTCACTATGGACCGTGCGTAGGAACAGACGCCAGCAGGTCAAGCTACCCGAAACTGTCAAATTTTCCCAATCAACCTTGAACCATAATGCTTTAGCGATAAAGTTAAAAATCTATCTAAAGAAATTTGACAGATTCTAGTAGCACATCAAGTTACTACAATCTGTCAAATTTCTTTATTAGGTTCAAGGTTGATTGGGAAAATTTGACAGTTTCGGGTAGCTTGACCTGCTGGCGTCTGTACATCTCCTTGTTGGCCTAGTGGTCGCAACCGTTACTGCTGAGCATGATGTCCTAGGTTCGATTCCCAGGTCTGGTAAAGTGATATCGGGAACTTCTCAGAAGCAGCTTGGAGTCTGGAATTCTGCCCGGTTGGTGACAGTAGGCTCGCCCCCTAGGACATGGGACTTAAAGATAACTGGCGAAATATTGATGTAAATACTATAATGTAGGTACAGACGCCAGCAGGTCAAGCTACCCGAAACTGTCAAATTTTCCCAATCAACCTTGAACCTTAATGCTTTATCGTTAAAGTTGAAAATCTATTAAAGAAATTTGACAGATTGTAGTAGCTTGATGTGCTGGCGTCTGTACATCTCTGCTTACTTAGGTAGGGTGAGAAGAGTGAGCGTAGCGAGCTCGAAAATTTTAACAACCCGCCTCGATTCTGTTAGGTTTTCACGAGTGCCTATGTGTTTGTTGTTCTTAATGGTTTTTGTATAATATGCCCATCGGGGTCTCTTTGGCTCAAATACAGTTTTAAGTTAGTAAGATAAGTAAATAATTCATGCTCTCGTCTCGACAGCTGTAATGATTTTGGGGGTTCATGACCCTCATTTTTTTTTTTTTTCTGGTGGGAGTTCATGACCCCCATGACCCTGGCTCTATGCTAATATGACTAATGACATCGGATTGCTCCGCTCCTCTGTCTCTCACTTGTCCCAGTCAGTCTACACACCATTCTTATGTTATTATGCGGTGAGCCAGACCTTCCCGCACTTAGCTTCTAGTTTCTTTGCTTAGCAAAATAAACCCAGATTGCTCGATTTTAAATACCTGCATTTAAATCAAGGAATCTGGGTTTATTTTCTTCTGTCGCCACCATTTCAGCCTGTAGATTAAAACATAAAAATGTCTGCAAGGAACTAACGCAAAGATTTTATCCGTATCGTATCGTAGGTACCTACCTATCACCATGCTTGGCAAACGGCTAGATGACTGCTGTATACTGGAAGTTATATAAGGACGAGTTACAGTCTCTCCTTATGATTTAGCACCATAATTGACTTTTATGGCAGCAAATGGTAAGAGGCTTGAAGATGAGCTGCACACTGCACCAGCAATAACGTGAGGATATATAATTCCGTATCTAAATAACCCACGTCGCAACTATAGAGAAGAATGTGATACTCATTAGTCATTACAGCAGTTATAATTACCCGTCGATTGGGAGTGGATACAAAAAGTCGGTTTAATTTAGATGCGCTGTAATGCAACCCACGACCTTGCAATGATGAGGCCACTGTGCCGTAAGCTGGGCCCGTAGTGTCCCTGCCAAACAGCTAGCAGGTTGTCCACGACGTTGCGTAGATATTTAGGGTGTCGCGTGGTGACGTGGTCGTCTTGTAATATTGTTTTATTTTGTTGGTTTATTCGGAACGGAGAGGCGCGGGCGGCGGCCGTCAGTTGAGTCGCGACCGCCGCCGCGCTACTATAAGCTCGCTATAACCAAAACTTCTAAACACACCAAACAGTTCATCAATCAAAATGGCGTACTCCTGGGAAAACAGAGTTGCGTTTGTTGTGAGATATCTTTACGGTGAGTTTTTGTAATGTTTAACTGCGTGATCCCATTCGTTGATAGATAGATTTTCCGGACGAGGCTGGAAACTTGCGGCTGCGTACATATGTATATTTGTTGTTATGTATTTTTGTGCGGTTACAGGCCAGCTGATTAGAGAACATAGCGAAGAAATACCTACTTTTTAATCTAAATAAGTAATTTCCAGCAGGAGATGGCAATAGGTTGGGTTGATATCCAGATTTCTAAACATTTTCTAATTCCCACTTCATTATTTTTTCCCTTTTCCAACAATTTAGTCTAAAACACAAATAAGAACATTATTTTTATTAAAAAAAAAATACTTTATAATCGTTGTGTAAACTGAATAAATTGGAGTTTTGACGTAGGGTACACACCTACGTCTCTCTTACAAAAAATCAAACAATCGGTTAATTGTTTTGTATCGTTGGACTTGACCCAGCTGCTTGTCTTTATTTTTAAAATTCATTTATCTTCGGCCTAACGCGATGATATTACAGGATAGATACTTTACGTGGTAGTTTTAAAGAACAGATTTTGGACACTGAATCATTCATAACAGTTTAGAAATGCTGATGAATCAACAAGACAGCTAGCAATTTTCAGAACCATTACTTTTTCTAATGATGCTAGCATTGCTTTTGCTGTGTCAAATAAACAAGTAATTACAAATGTTTACGTAGTTTATGTATGAACGGGAAGCCCACTCATTCTTTCTACGTATCTCTTTAAACACACATACATATTTGACACAGCTTTCCTTATGAAAACGTTCACAGCAATTCAATTGTTTTGTAGGTATAGAGAAATTATAGGGTAATATTTTTACATCTGTCGTCGGCTTCGCCAGTTATATTTAGTTGCACACAATTACGATAAGCACTAGCAGAAGACTCGAACCTCAGTTATTTAAACATCACATCCAAAAGTCCTAGTGGTTAAATTTAATAATACCTAGGTACTGCTCGAACTGGGAATGAAACCCTCAGCAGTCGCGCTTGCGACCACTAAACCAATGCGACAATAATTTTTTCACACCACCTGCTCGAAAATGTCAAATTATATGTCAAGCAACCTTAACCTAAAGTGAGTCATTAGTGGCCGGGGGCACAGCCGGTCAATAATGTTGTACTGGATTTCATTATGACCCGCTGGTCAATAATGTGATTTGAATTTGGAATCTCACATGCTCAGCTAAATTGGCAGTATAGTACTAACAAACACCCTTTGGTGCCAGAAAGAGGAAAGCTATTCTCGATACCCTTACTACGCGTGGATGATATTCTCGATTTCCTACAAAATCATAACGACTGCTTCTTCATATCGTTGCCATGTTTTCGAAGACATAATATTGTAAGAATACAGGGCTGGTAGAATGGTTTTGGATGATTGGCTGTATGCATTTTGAATTTAGAACGTCATTGGAGACGCTCGTGAAAATAGAGTATTTTTGATAAAATGTGATAAATCGACTGTAATATAGATAGGTTTTATTATTTATTTATTTATTCACAAAATCCACAGCAATCTTTGCGCAGTTTACTTAAAATAAATTAACTAATGTTACAGCCAATTACTATTACGGTATTACGGCGCGGTACAGTATTTGTTATTATTAATGCCAGTTTAAATGTTATTCCATTCCTTTTAAAAAATGGTTCGTAGTTATCTAATTATTCTTACAATATTATATCTTCGAAAACATGGCAACGATATGAAGAAGCAGTCGTTATGATTTTGTAGGAAATCGAGAATATCATAAATACTTTGTTTTTCGTACTATGGCTATTATTTTCTCACAGTAGGTGTAAAAAGTAGAGTATCCTCCTCTGGGCTAAAGGTGTCTTTGCCTTGGGCTAGCTTGAATCCCTCGCTGCATTCAGGATTCTTGTATTAACTCCCTCGCTTCGCTCGTGAGTTAAACTCTTAACTCCCTCGCTGCGCTCGGGAGTTAAATCCCGAATCCTTCATTGCGCTCTAGATTCAATATGACGCCCGTGACATAAGACACAACTTTAGCCCCTCGGTGCATAATCTACTATTTGATTCGCATCCATGAAATACGAATTATCAATGTTAATACGAATTAACATTTCTTAATGTCCTACCTACACTAAGAAATGTTATGATGATTCGTATCGTATAGTTATTAGTGTACTTATGTATTTTAATTTTATATGATTTAAATGTTTGAGTACCTATTATTTTATTTTAATTTTTATATAAATTTTAAATTTAATGTTGATAATGACGTTGTCTGAAAATAAATGAATTATTATTAACATGGACAAATTCGGTCTCTATCAATTTCCTTAAAAGGTGTTTTGTTCTGGAGTTCGCACAAGGGTTGGTTTCTTGTCAGATAGTCAATCTTTCTGTTTAATTATTGAGATAGTAAATTAAGGTTAGCATCATCATCTGCATAACGTTTTCCTAGGTCTAGGTTTGTGCTAACCCCTAGGTTTGTGTTAGGGCCGACTTCCAGTCTAACCGGATGCAGCTAGATACCAGAACGCCACTTCCCGTGTGTAGTCTAGTCCCAAAATTTAGTCAAAAATGTGGGTCTCAGCGACAATCAATGTCAAAAACTTGTCAAAAATGTATCAATGAAATTAGAGGTATTTTTGACAGACTGAGACAGATCAAAATGTGAACGTTCTTAAAATTACGGGAATTGCCCTTCAGAATTATCCATGGAGCGGCTGAACTGCATTAGAGCAATATCTATAAAGATCAAACCGAACATGACAGTGACCTGTGCAGAATTCGTAGAGCAATGGTAGCCGGTCATCAATCTATTAACAACGGAACGCACCCACGAGATCGTGTGTCGAGCCTGCCAAGATTTCACAATTACTACTTTACTATACCCCAGAACACTATAAACTAGTCTTTGTAGGACAGCTACAGTGCTCAATGAGCAATCTCTCACGCCCACTCCTCCATGCCGATAGGTAATCAATTAACACTTGTTGAGACATCATTATAGGCTAGAATTTGGACTATGGAGCCATTAATTAGGTGAGAATCTCGGTAAGAGCTATCTAATAAGCTTTAATTAGATTCCACTTATAATAATCCCTTTATTCTTCTTCTTATATCACTACTTCTTCGCTTCTGCCCGCGACTTCGTCCGCGTGAAATTTATTTTTCCTCCGACGCGCGGGCAGTTGATCGCCTACCCGCGCTGTTACTTCGTTTTCGCATCGTTCTGGCTTTTGTCTTTTTGCCGTAGCGTTGCTTTCAAACAAACTCTTCAGCTTTATTAGTATGCTATAAGATAGCATTCGATAAACGTAAAACATTGTAAGTTTTGATAATGATCTGGCATTGTTTTTTTAGAAGCTTTTGTTATTGTCAACCGGTAGTACGGATTCATTTCGATTCTAATTTCGAATGTTGAAGGTGATGGCCCTCAAGCTTCTCATTTTCAATTAGTTCCCAGCCACTTTGTTGTGTCTGTTGCTGTTCAACCTATAGCCAGCTACGTATTGGTCTACACGTGCTTCCCAAGTTCCCAGATGTCTTCATCGACTATTTTAACATTGAATCTATTCTTATGATTGGCAAATTCTGTTATTGATGTACATAAACTTCCACTGTCCGTTGAACACCCGTGCACTCAATCATTGACATCAATTATAAGATTGCTGTTTGAAAAATCGTTTACGATTGTGAAATGAAGGATCCCTGGGTTTTGGCATGAGTAGCCACAATTAAATTAATAGTTGCCTATTGTTTACATGCTGTGCAGCCAACTGGGCAGCCACGGCTCATTTGCTAACTCGTTGCGATAATTGGGGATCGGCATGTTCTGATACAATGTTAATGAACCTCATACTTGTCCCTAGCGCAGGTGTCGTATGTTGACATGAGAACTAAATCATCACGTAAATGCTATTAAACTGACAGCTTTTAACGATTAAATTATCTTTGGGAGCAGCTGAGAGCTTACTGTCACTATCGTATCTAGTGTTTCGGGAAATAAGACAATGCCAAGAGAATAATGACAATAGTACATTCATCGTCCTTTACCTGGCTACCCTATTGACAAAAAAAGTCACGTAGGTATCTCTCTAATCGTTGTTTAACCTGTCTCCAGATATCGACAACAACGGCTACCTGGACGCGCACGACTTCCACTGCCTGGCCCTTCGCACGTGCGTGCTCGAAGGCAAGGGCGACTGCAGCGCCGCCCGCCTGGCCAAGTACCAGCACGTCATGCTGAGTCTGTGGGAGGAGATCGCGCAGCTCGCGGACTTCGACAAGGTGCCAGACTATGTCGGTTACCCACACAAGTACACTACGCGATGTCGGCAACGCTTCGGTGGACGCAATAATGCTACCTATATCTTTGTAGATTGTAGTCCGTAGATGGTAGAAAACTTCTGCATCCCGGTGATGGTTTGCTTTTGTGCAGTCTCGTGAATGTTTGCTTGAAAAACTCCTGAAATAGTTATTGCGGTATACCTATCTTGGCGTAGAAGAACTAATGTTCAGGCAGTCCAGGGTAAACGTTAAACACGTGAGAATTATACCCGTTTTAAAATTTTTTCAGATTACCTACTGAAGTTTACGAGTTGCCATCATGAACAAGTGATGAACTTTTTCTGATTACCTTCAGTGGTGTAAAAATATCCAGTTTCCGAACTGGTGTTCGACATCGACACAACACTCACAGTTTAAACTTCTTATACTACACGAAGATTTGATATAGTTACGTACAATACCTATTTGAGAAAAAGTATTCTTTGACCTTGTATTAGTAATGTTGTTTGAGTAGTTAGTCCAATTTAATTTTAACACGATCTAAACCAATAATTACATTGTTCAGTAGTTAATTAACAAGAAAACAAATATATATTAATGAATCTAATTTTCAATTTACACACACGCACAGCCATGCACACGCTTCCAGCTTTTATTTAATCTTGTAACACCGAATAGCATGTTCTCAATTACAAGTTTTTGCAGGACGGTACAATAACGGTCGACGAGTTCAAACAGGCCGTACAGAACAGCTGCGTTGGCCGAAGATATGAGGACTTTCCTCAGGCCATGAAAGCCTTCATAGAGACCAACTTCAGGATGATAGACTTAAACATGGATGGAGTTATCGGGATAGAAGAGTATCGATACGACTGTGTACAACGGATGGTGTTGGATGACATCAAAGTCGTAGACGACGCTTTCAACTCCCTACTCAATGTAAGTGTATTTGAAATGTATGACGTGTCTACCGTAATTTACCTGAAGCGCTGCTAAGATATCCACATTATTTTCTGATGTAGGTATTGCTGAGTAGGTCCCTCTCAAATATCCAGGTTAATGTTTATATTAATCAAAGTTTTCAGAATACGATTATACAAGCATCATTTTAACTTCATAAAAAAGACGTGAGAAGCTTTTCCTTTAGGGAGAACTTTATAATGGAGAGTCCAAATATTGTCAGACTACCCACATTTTCATTAAAAAAAAAACAATTAAATTTTCCCAGCTGCTCTGTTTTAATTACTACTCAGTAATTTTGTTTTAATAACTGTCAATCTGTGTAAGATTTATTTAACTACCACATAAACGTATCGTTAATTATTTTATATGCTGTAATCATATGCTCCAATCAATCGTAATAAGCTGTCAACCAGCACAGAAATTAATTGAGCATTGGTCACTAATCTTGACTTGGGATATTAAATCTTTTGTTCTACCATAAATTATGCCAAATAAACCTTAGTTTTGTCGTTTCCCTGGCAAAAGACAATATTTTATTATTATTTATTTATAGCTTACTAGCAGTGCCCCGCGGTTTCACCCGCACAAGTGTCGATCCCTTGGGAATATCGGGATAAAAAGGATCCTTTGCGTTATTATGATGTATAAGCTATATTAGGTACTGTAAAGTTTCATCAAAATCCGTTCAGTAGTTTTTGAAAAAAAGTGAAAGAGTAACAACCATCCATCCATTCATCCTCACAAACTTTCGCGTTTATAATATTAGTAGGAAGTAGCATGTTGTCCCACTGCAGGGCAAAGGCCTAAAGACAATAGCTCTTCTTAAAATAATTTCCAGTCCCCAGGAAAGTTTCCATCGCCCTTAATAACTGAACAGATAATATTTAATAATATATTTTGCCATACAGAAGACGTAATATGCCAATCACGTTCAAAATATAGATCGTGTACTAATACCCGTCGTTCTAGAAATACTAATATACTACCCAGCCATGTGGCGTTGGCAACCGATTCTGATGTAAATTGATGAGATTGACATGGCTGAGATGAATCCTCATTTCAAATTTTGAGGTGCTAAATAATTAGCTTTTAACAGTCCCTCACATATCTTCATTATAAGCCTATTGCAACTATCCATTACTGGTGCAGGCACGAAACCAAGCCAAAATATATTGGGATTTTTCGCGAGATTGGTTCTAAGATTTAAAGACCTAAGTGCAGATATACATATACACTAGGTACCTAACCAACTGATCTAGATGCAATAGTGTTTAAATAGCAGTCATGTCATTAATTAATGAATAAATAAACAACATCTTTGAAGTTCTACAAAATGTATAATTTTGTAATGATTTAAAGTGTGCTTACATTTAACACATTTGTCTACCATAACTCGCAGTTACAGGAAAATTATGAATGGGATATTTAAATAAGAGTAATGCGTAAACGTTGTCAATATTTTATGAAATAGCAACGTTTTTTTGCTTTACATTTTATTTAGTAAATGTTTCTTTCGTCCACACGTCTAGGAACTGAACGATAAAAACATCGTAAAACATATTTTGTAGAATAACCACAACAACAGTGAACTAAACGTCTTGTACGATATCTTTAGAGAATTAAATATAGCGAATACGCTACAGGAATAACCACATAGGTAATATGCGTTATAAAAAACGATAACCAGAAATAAAATTATGCAACTAGACGAATAAAACAATAAAGAGCTTTCTTCCTGGCGTGGAGCCAATGTTCGCGTGTAGATGGGTAGGCACATCTTCACATCTTCTAGTTAACACTTCTTCCACGCTTCGAGAGCAATTACTGGCGGGATCACAAGTAAATTGGCAGGCGGACGTTAGTTTATGCTCCCGTGCCTACAGTTGTCTCATGAAAGGAGATTTACAGTGGCATCTGACGTAAGGAATTAACGAAAATTTGATGACAGGAACCAAATAAAAGCGTGTTATATTTGTAGAATGTTGTTATTTAGCGGTTTTAAATATGTAGAGCTAGCGTTAACCTATATATCAAGCTATAACATTTCCAGTTTCAGCTAAAGTCGCATTGAATAGGTTTTTCTTACAATCAGAAGTCAGCTTATACTTGTTAATTACAGCTTAACGTGTAGCCGTGCATACACGCGAACCAAATATGTACCTACCTATTAGAGGTAAAAATAGAGATTGGGTAGAGACAAATATTAATTATTCTGAACATATAATTAAAGCGTCAGTCTGAAAATTTGCATTGGCTATTACTGTGATAACACTGGCATAACTGGTAACACCATGTATGATAGAAACTGACATTACCTTTTTGGTACTTACTAGATGTTGACGATACAATTTTCTTCCAGGACGATGACAGAAGGAAAGGTGGGCTGACACTGTCGAGATACCAAGAGCTGTTTGCTCAGTTCCTGGGTGATGACAGCGACAACTGCCAAGCGATACATCTATTTGGACCATTAGAACTATAATGATAGCCTTACTTAATCTAGTTAGGCTTACAGTTATGACTGAGACACCTACCAAATATTACTACCTAAATGTTGATGAAATTCTACCAACGAATTATTTCGAACATTTTAGAGAGTTGGGAAATCAGGTATTACATTTTTTTATACTATTTACTTTACCAATTAACGTTCTATCGACATTACTGTATTTCAAAGCGCCAACATAATTATAAATTTCATATTTGTGAACACATTTCAGTCGAATGCGTGTTTACAAAATTACATTTATATTTTTAACGCAGTGCGGAAAACGCGCCAAAAATACACAAACGCTGCGTCGATACAGTTTAAAAATAAACCATAATAATGCTAGTCTAAAATCTGTGATGCGTTCTGAATTACGTTAACTTTCCCGACTATTATATAGGTACTTCACTTGGGTGATTTCAAAACGTTTGTTTATTAAATATTATTTCATGTCGTGATTAGTCTTTACAATGCTAGAGATTTGTTTAGATATTTTTATATTCCCGTCCTAATCTTTCCTAAATAATAATTACTTATATTTAATCATTGTTGTATTTCGTTTTACGTGAATTTTATCTAAGGTGTCTATTGTGAGACGTTTTTTTTTTTTAAGATTTTTGGAAAGTTGATTTCCCCTTTGTCTTTTCTTATTTACTCTATGGTATCATTATAATTATATTATGTAAAACGAACGAGAAACCCTCTGGTTTTCATACGAATCTAATTTATTACTATTAATAAGCAACGGCAGTTAATTTTAATGAAGTTTGTGGGGAATGTGCGGGATATGCTGTGCTCAAACATACAAAATGAATCTAGTCACCTCGGTGTTAAAATGTATCCTTAATTAATTGTAAATATTTTTTGTTAAACATGGAAATATGTATACTTACCGAAATAAATTGTTACGATCTAAATTATTGTATTTTTTTTATGAACCCTTTTTAGTTATCTAATTATTACGTATACCATTTTTCAATCTAGCCCAGACCCAATGTTTTCCTGAAGACCAATTCCCATAATTAAAAACGTTCAAAATTTAGTCGCAATCTCATCTCGGCGACAATCAATGTCAAAAACTTGTCAAGAATGTAGGGAAATTAAAGGTATTTTTGACAGATTGAGACTGAGATCAGACTGTGAACGTTCTTAAAATTACGAGAATTACTCCTCTGTTAGGTACCCTATAGTACGATTTCTTCACACTGCCCCAGTTAAATATACACAGGCTGAATAATTGAGTACGGCCACAAACCACGAACAAGAATGATAGTAAATTTAAAATCAAGTAAATTTTTGTTTTTCTCCTTTATTAAAAATTCTATTACACAGATTTTACATACATAGAATGTCTTGTGAAACATAGACTTTAGATAATACGTACAAATTACACTATTCAAAACTTTAAATAGACATCAAATATTTTATTTACCTTTTTATACATTTACATTTTTATACCTACATTAGTACAATTTACATTAGTTCGAACGAAAATAACAACACCAAGGATATAGGGGATTGATTCGAAATTTCTAGGAGACCATTCCATGCCTTTTATTTATGTAGGTATAAAACCTAGCGACAAGATCAAAAATGGTCGAAAATATAATTTGTTTTGCGTTGCATCAGTGTGACAGAACATTTAACAAAATCGAAGATTTATCGTGTAAATTAAAATAATAAAGGTATTTACAAAAATGTTCCAAAAATAGATTCCACAGAGGTATACATAGTTTATAAGAGTTATACTTATTACTATAATGAATAATATGTTTTGTACACAAATAGTGTAGAATCTAAACTATGAGTTAGGCTGTTTACAGCAGTCAGCTAAAATAAGGAAGATTCATCGAGTGATACACTTGCTACCATCGCACTGATGTCTTCATGATAATTTAATACAAAAAACTAATTTTTATTCAAGTTACGCTTTCGATCCGCCTTTGTATACAACAATTGTATTATGACATTTAATAACTATGATATACATATCTAAATCCAGTTATTAATTCGAATCGTTTCTGTCATTTAAATAAATTGTTTTTAACATGACCAGTTACAATTTTACCATTTAGTATCATTTTTTCGACGTCGGCAACACCAACGACTATGCCGCGATACTATAATTTTCAAAGCAACGCTTTCCGCTAGTACAATATTCTGTCAAATTTTCAATACAACACCATTAAAAATAGAACAACACAATACTCAACTGTACAATTTTTTACCTTCTTATTTTCACGAAATATTCAATTTTAAACTCGCATGGCAGTTTTTCGTTTGTGTAACAAAAAGCATAGTTTTGTATCCATGTTTCATTTTTAGAAGAACATAATCGATTCTAGTTAACAAGTATCGATATTCACATTTAGCCTATGCTTTAACGTCAAATTGACTCTTGAAGGCACAGCCCACAGAAAGCTTTGCTAACTTTACACTACCAGTCAAGACATCATTAGATAAGATCGTTCGATCTATACAAGCTTTTACATAAGCAGTCCCAATAAGATATTTCAACAACGAATTGACTTTTCCCTTATAGTTTAATGTATCCGATTCTCTTCCTTTCCAAAACCACCTCTAACAAATCTATAACTAAGTTGCCAACCAATAAAATATACATTTTTCTAAACATTGAAAGCCTTTAATAATATGTTTTTTTTATCTAACCTTTCGATAGGTAGTCGAGTTGTATATTATAACTAGATTGTAACTAAGGTACACTAACTACTGGATACAAGTAGATTGGTTATAAACATCTGACTTTGTCACAATATCCTATTGATCAGTATTTCTACTTGTTAGATTGGAGAACAGTTCACACATAATGTATAGTGCAAACGATTAGGGAAGTACACTATACAGGATCCAATTAAATTAACTGGCGAAACTTCACAGATTCGAGGGGTATCGTTATCTAAAAACGAAAAAATTAACAGATATTCTAAACTCATAATTTCAAGTAACTACACTGCCCCAGGCGTTGACTCCGTAATCAGCTGTAATTACTAGAAAGTTTAAAGTTTACAAAATCTATGTTATTTTGTTTAATCGTTTTTACATATCGATTCTCGTGCTCAAAATACAGGATTGCCTAGATTGGGGCCAATGTAAAATCTCTGTAATCTTTTGAGCAATAAAGTTCTTATTATGATATAACTATCCCGTCTCTGAAGTTACGCTAGCTAATTTAATTTGACCCTGTAAACACATCACCTCTAATTTCAACTTACTCATCGCTTGCACTACAGTGTAAACAGATCTTTATGAGAAGTGCACATTATTATGGTGCATAAATTACCCAGAATATTATTCCCATATACATATTTTATCGTACAAATTAACCTACTGTATCAGATACTATGAGTGTACTATGAGAAACATAAATGTAATATCATACACTTCGAACAGTGTCGCACTCAAACTGTCAAGTTTTTGTTGAAAGTCGGAGGTAACTTTTTCATTAATTTCTCTATTCAGAACTGTCGGAGTTTATTTTATTTACAAATATACATATATTCGCGTTTTTATTAATACTTTAAACATCACTGCCCTGTTTTTGGACGCTTGCTAACAAAAATTCTGTAAAAGATAATTTTGTAGTAGTTTTGTAATACATCATGTCACAGCCGTTTTCATCTGATAGTTACATTATATCATTAGAGTTGAACTCTTTATTGGTTCTTCTACAAAACTGTCCGTTACAATGCTTCTGTCCAAGCTCAAACTCCAAGGGCACTGTTTCACGTCCACTTGACGCACGCGTATACGTAAAAAATGGCGCTAACTATCGTCAAACCAGAAAAAGCGTTATTTCAAATTATAATTACAAAATTATGGCCTTGTAATCCAAATAATAACGATTACGTAATCGTTATTATTTGACGTACGTATGTTATTTTGAAACAACCGGCCCTAAGTTAGGTGTGTGGGCTGAATATTAATAGAAGATAAATAAAATCAAGTATTTTTAGTCTTCAATAATATTCAATAGCATATTCAAAACCTTTTTAATTAATCATTTAAAAAAAATACTTTCTTTACTAAACAAAAAAACTAATAACATAATTATTGAACTACATTTTCATAAGTTTCTTTTACTTTATTTCATATTTGATAGTATGATTCCTTTAAAATATAATTTATATAAAAATTACAAAGCTCCCAAATTATTTTATAGATCCCCTATGATTTAGTACAAACTAAATACCTTAAGATTTAAAATTCTTATTTCTAAAGTACATAATTATCACAAGTGAATAGCTATCTTGAGTAGGTGCCTACTCATATTCTTTCAAACGCGAAAGATTTTGTCCACAGCATAAAAATTACCAACCTTAAGCCTTAAACTATAAGGTTTAAAATGGTAATTCGTGATTCGTCAAAACATATCCAGTCATTTTACATTTCTAACTTACACTATAATTTCGCTACACAATTCACTGTTCGAGTCCATTGTCTTTCACTAATACAAGTCTAAGATTTATACAATAAGGCTTTAAGCGCCATCTATATTATTCTGAGATCGATGTAACTAAATGGTGTGACTCACCGTATTGTTTAAATCTTAGTTCATGTGTGTTCACATCTCATCGGTGAGGCCGTTGACGGTGCCGCTGCCGGAGGCGCGCGATGCGCTCGGAGTCTCCTCTAGACTGCCGTAGGTGGGACCGCGCCGCGACTGCACTCGCCAACGTCCCCGACGACGGGTTATGCCTGACGGAACATCAAATTGTCATGACCCCGTTGTACCGTATGCACCATTGACCTGCACCATTTGATGGTGCAGAGGAGACTAATTAGTTTCGTTTGCACCATGAATATTTGACATCCATCATGGACTACGCAGTCCCCTATCCAACACAGCAAGCAACAATATCCTAAACCTCAGTGTATCTTCAACAGCTCGACTGAAATATATTCATGCCAAAGTTTTGAAAACACAGCAACATCTAGAAATGTGACATGAAACACTGCCAATTTATCATGCGGTACATTACTTTCATTAGACGTGGAAAACAAGCTTGGACGAATAGGTCGAGTGATTTCAGAGATTAGATATATACAACACCCATAAACTGATCATAGAGTGTAAAATGTCTGTAGAAATAGTCATGCATGCTTGCTTTACATTATTTTAATTAATAAGAACTGGATGAAACCGGGTAGCTTTCTGAGAAAGCTCACCAGTAATATGCGGAACACAGGTGCATGACCAAATGCTCTAAAAATGAAACATGGCTGAGCCCAAGTGCCTTCACAGATGGAAAAGCAACTTGGTATATTCATAATTTATGCTGAATGTTTGAGGATGAATCGTTGTGTAATTTATAAAAACATATACATATGTGGAAAAACCAATTAAATGACTCATTAGTTATGAAAACCAAAAGATCATTGAGATTAAATAGTAATTCAAATACATAATATTATGTTATCCTTGTCAGATAACGATATCAATACCCGGAATAATCGGTATTATTGTGTGATGATTAACACCGATGATACTGTATCAACTCAAAACGGTATCAATTGACGAGATAACGGTATGCCAGTGACTTCCTATTGGTTTTAATAATAAAAGAACAGTCAACAGGGCAACACGCACCTGCGGTCTAAATTCCGTGATAAAATCATAATTTCATTTAGTCAATTTATTGTGCACAAATATATTTTTTGTATTTCTTATAAATTGTTCTATTGTGGTTTTTAACACGTTAACTGTCTGCATAGCACACACTAGTTAATCTATTGGCGTGCATTATATTGTTTATAAAATCAGCCTATAATGTTTCCACTGCTGGGACACAGGCTTCGAGAGGGTGTGGGCTGTAATATTCCACGCGGGCCCAGTGCATCATATAAACTAGACAATTAATGTGTTAAATATAGATTTTTTTTAAAGAAAATGTGATAATTTAGTGCACTTCAGTCAGTTTTGAAATTGAACAAACTAAGTGATAGTGCTTTTTGTAATAAAAAGTAATCCTTACGTTGTTTTGGGTCGGGCTGAGAAGCTCCTTAGGCATAAGGAAAAAGTTATCAATTAAATTTTGTTATCAGTTGTACATTGGACCTTTACTTCCTAGTTCAACCTGGTGATATGCTATTTGCCTACATACTGCTTCTATTATGCGTTATGTGGTGATCATAAATACTGAATGATGATGCTGGCTTGTTAGACCATGCTTAAGTGCAAAACATACTGGATACATTCAACTCTAGCAATTACAGTGCAATAGCGCTGTATTAGTATACTACATGCGTCTGAAATGTTATCTTCTTGCCAATTTGCACTTAAAATGAGCAACATGTTTCATGATTCAACCTACACATGCATAAATAAAATGCATACCTGGCAACACTGAGCTGTGCACTCATACCATGCATAGGTGTTTTACAACTAAAAAATAAAACAAAAACAAATAATTAAAAAAGCATAATTTATTTTTATTATCACAAAATCTGCCTGACAATATGGTGCCTTTAGATACAGAACTATTTCCCTCTAAATTAAGTAAGTACTAACATTAAGTAGGAGATTCCTATCGTTTGTGATAATTTCTTTAATTATTTAATTCAGCATTTGGCATTCACTAAGGAATATATTTGTTTAAATTATAATATTTTATGTTTAGTAGGAACTTAGAGGGGAGCTTAAAGTAATCGAAATCTCTGAAGGATCACAAATTAATAATACAGATTGTACAAAACAAACAAGTCATTGAACTAAAATAAATATAATTTGTTCTTAATTTCCATGTCGTTTTACAGTTGTACCTGTAAAGACAGATACTCCTTGCATTTAAAGCTTTCTATTATTGAAGGAGCGAGTTGACCAACACCAAGCGTCAGCTTTATACCATTAGTAGTTTATCGTTTAACCCTTTTGTTAGTCAGAGTTTAGGAGAAAAAAATAAATAAAAAAAAAAAACAATACAATGTGCTTTACACAAAGCCTAAATTGTAATGTGGAGAAATTGACCATAAGTACGAATAATACGGATCTCTCCGACTGATGACACTGCCTTCGAAAAAAGTCTGCAATAGAATGAATTTCTATATGACCTTACAATGAAAACATGTATCTTATATTTACAACAACAAAAAAAAAAACGTTAATCTGAGCACTGGTGTTTTATTTCATATACATTTAATACTGTTACACATCACAACGTCCACCGATGTAATACCAAAATGTAGTACAGACGCCAGCAGGTCAAGCTACCCGAAACTGTCAAATTTTCTCAATCAACCTCGAACCTTAATGCTTCATCGATAAAGTTGAAAATCTATTAAAGAAATTTGACAGATTGTAGTAACTTGATGTGCTGGCGTCCGTACATAGGCACATTCTACACGCCGTGAAGACTATCGTTTTAGCACGCGGTGTACTCTATAGTCTCTACTCTTTGAGTCTTAGTCTATGCACACGACGCATAATTATTTTTTTCATCCGTCCCACATACTTTCTTTTTTCTGCTTTACGTCAATTTCTCTCACACACAAACAATCTAATCTAAGACACAGGTTGATTGTTCTATATAACTTATTCTACCATATAAAGCGTGCAAATAAAATATTAATTTGTTGATATTATTTCACATTAAATGGAATTCTTTAGAGCCCATTTTGTTTTGGCATAGATTTAGCGCCAATTGCAATTGGGTACAGGCGTAACTAAGGCTATATTGAAACTGTTGTAATTGTTAAAAATAATTCGAATATTGTTTGTGTTTTGGATAATGTTAAGCATATTACTAGCATAGCTATCATTTTTGTTTCTAATTTAATTGTGTTTTATAGTGAACGATACCTATTCTACTAGACTTCTGATGCCTGGTTAGTTACGCCAATAGTCAATTATTATAAAAAATAAATATTATCTCTATTTATAGTTATGTGATATTTGCTACCACACTGCCTTGTTCAAAGCTTTAAGTACGGTATAAGTACGGAATAATTCAAGAATTATTTTATTTTCTGAGCCTGAACTGTTAAATACCCTATGAAAATCATTTAATTACCTATTTATGAACTACGAAGAGTTTAAGCGTCTCCTAGTAAATATAAGTACTTTAGCGGTGTGCAAACAAAACAAAGGCAGTGACACAAAATCATAGATATACTCAATAAATAAAAAATAAAAATTTAAATTCGAAATCAATAGGAATGATCGCTACCGATACACAGCTAGGAATACAACGATCGATACATGCAAATAACAATAAAAAATATTATATTCGTGATACTTTTTTACACAGAAAAGGGTGTCCCCAAAACCATTTTGGTTAGAAACCGACCCCTTGCCACGGCATTTGCGATTTGAACACTTGCAAACGAATAGCTCACTACCGGTTAATATTATGATCTTACTTAGTGTAATAGGTAGGCAGTAAGAACTACTCATAAAATAAAATGAGGTTACAATGTATCAAATCACAAAGCACCGCTGTATACAATAAATGCTTTCAACAATATTAATGGGAAGAGAACCATATTCCCGCGCCGACATTTTTGTGACTCAAGACTGACGAACAGTCACTATTACCAGATATTCTTTGGCGTAAATAAAAAATTATAATTTAAATTTTTTAAACTAATTTTTGTTAATGGTAACATCTAATTCGATTCTAATCTCTAAAGAAAAATACTTATAAATGTTTTGGTCAGTCTGAGTCACAAAAAGTCCCATAGCTGTAAGGGTATCAACAACACTATAATACTATAGGACGTTATCCTGTGCTACTTGATGTTTGATGAGTCTACTCGACGCATCCGAGTCGCAGCACCTTCCCACTTTAAAATACACCGATGCGTTAGTACGGGAACTTGTAACGAGAATGAACGGAGCAAATCAATGGCAATCATTTTTATTTATGTGAAGGCATGGCGAACGATAGCGGATTACAAGGTATTGTATGGTATGCTTTTTAGATTCGTTAGGCATTTGAACTGAATATAACATTTAATTGAAATACCCGCTTGTTTATTGCCACCAGAGACAATATTTAAGTAAGTTTTTCTAACGAGTATTTCAATGAACAGGGTATTAAAAACGCTAGTGTATAATGAGTTCTAGTTACTGAAGTTAAAATTAAACTATGATCTAGAATGGTCCATCACGATCGCTATGCCACTATACTAAGTCACGTAAGTAACTCCTCTGCGCTAGTACGTACGTGTTCATTCTCGCTATAGTCAAGTTCACGCGGGAAGCGTTTCAAAGTTATACTGGGTGTATGCGTGTCCCTTCGCATCTCTTACTCTTGTGAGCGACGTCTCGGCCACCGCAACGTCCTTGCCACGCAGCAGCTGGTTGGCCAACTTCTGCTTGTTCACTGGCGAACCTGTAACGAGGATTCGAGTCACCTGCCTGACGAACTTGACGCTACATGCGTGTTAACACACTCTATGTTACGTGTAGCAATGTTTTTAATATGTAGTAATGTGCAATGAAGTGTCATGGTGCAGCGATGAAATGAAAAACAAAAGCAAATCGTGTGTTCTTTATTCTAATATTGTGGTTTATTGGAGATTTAATTGACTTTGATAATGATTAGTTTCACCTGTTTTGTTCAATTTAAATTAAAATCATTCTTGTTACAACAGAATGACAGCAAAAATATAAATGATAGGATTATCATATTCAGATGAAAACTGATAAGCATGCTGAATCAAATTAGCAGTTGAATATTTCTTAGTGTTCATAATAAGTTCACAAATACAACACCTGTGACTTTGTATTGTACATTTTATCATCCAACAGAGAGTTTCTGTACACGTTCCTCGCACAAGCGTCTAATGAAATCACCGCCACTATTAGTAAGGCACTACCAACGTTAATGAGTTAGAAAAGGCGAAAAAAAACAAAATAAAAACAAATATTCACGCAATGTCGCTTTTCAAAGCTATAGAATATTATGTCAAAACATCTATCGGCTGAGAAGGTCCAATATACAAGCGAAAGTTGAAATAAAAAATGTGCAGAAACAATAATAAAATAAAATAAAAAAACGAAGACCATGCAAGACCGTAACGAAATAACTTATAAAATATAAATAATAATAATAATAATAATGTCGTAAACAAATTGTGTGCGGGTGCGGGACACAGATGTTGCGACGAGGCCTGGCAGGTGATACTTTAGCTCATATTGACTAAGAAAATCCCTATTAGATAATTGATTAGCTGGGCTTGATGGCCAACTGAAAAAGCTGTTGTTAGGTAGTTTTGTCAGGGGCTTGATGTTAGATGGCCCGACCACTAGTTTATTGGATACTGATTCGATACCGATCTTTAAGTGTCGTATCTTAGGTACATGTAAATGTATTTAAAATGGGTTTTTTTTTATTTCAAAGATTTATTTACTCAAGTACTTTTTTTTCTTCTGTAAATTGGTTGTATAAACACTTTTACACGTAGAGAAATAATAATATTTTAAAACTGTGTGGTGTGTCTTTAGCCAAGCTTATGATGCATAACCATATACCGAAAGACGATCTCGTCAATGTCGGTTATGAGCATAGTAACACGTGTTAGGCCTCGTCACAGCCACTACCGTACATATCACTTACCGATATAGCTGAGCATGACAGGCAGGAAGATCAGGCCGTGAGCCGCGCCCAACACTACGATGCCCAGGTACATTCGGAAGTAAAACACCTGGAATAACGTAATTGTTATAGTACAGGTTGAAGCCCCGTAGTAAGTTTTGAGGAGTATTTATCTACCTATAACATGCATTTTGTTAAAAAAAAAAGCTCAAAGTTAGGAATTTTTCATACCATCTGCTCGATAATATCAAATTGTTATGTTATGTAAATCTAACGTTAGTCATAATGATCGTGTGGATGGGCAAGAATATCGTACCGAATTTAATTATAAATTGCTCGTTAATAATGTGATTTTAATTCTAAAAAATCGTAAGAAAACTTTTCCAATAAATATATATGTGAGAAAATCGAATTGTTTTTTAATTATTCCATCAACACAGTTACAGTTAAACGACTCATATTACTGGCAGACAGGAATAGGTTACTTCAATAAATACTTTAGACATACCTGGAATATCTGACTCTTGGCCGTGCCCAGCACGATGATGCCGCCGAACTTGGTGAGCGTGATGCCGGACAGCACGGACGAGCCCATGCGCGTGAGCGCCTCGGCCGCGCGCACCACGCGCGAGCCGCCGCCCGACACGCTGAAGGCGTGCACCACGTGCGAGCAGAACTCCACCGCGATGCCCACGGCCATCACCTGCGCGCGCCACACGTTATACCTCACTTCTTAATCTCACATCCTTTACGTCCATTGCCACTTACTCAACTATCTACTTAAGGGGTACACGTATTTCTATACACCCTTAGAAAGGCGATATCATCGCGGCGAGAATTGGATGACACGACGATAATATCGCCGCCATTCTCTCGCTCATGGAGACGGTCCCTTAGGGTTATGTATTCTAAAGTTGATTTTCGAGTGGCCATTTTTAATAAAAGTTCTAAATAAATTTTGGATACAATGGAATTTGAACCTTGTTTTGTTAGACATCAAGTTTATTGTTCCAAAACTTAATAATAATCTAAGATTCTGAATCCAAATATAAGTAACATGGCAAACATAGACGATAAGAGGCCATCTCCACGGGGAAGAAAATCACGACGATAGTCATGCGGTGTATTTGTGTGATCAATGCAATATACACAGGTTCTAGGACATTCCTCTCGATGTATTCCTTCGTCGTTTTACAAGCACTGGTGATGAAATAAGTCCACACGTAAACCGCGTGCCTGTCTGCTTTCGAACCCACAGCATACAACCCGTAAACCGCGGCCGTTACGACTGGGCCATAACTGCCTTTGCCCACCAGCGGGACAATATAGGCCGATATAATGGCTTAACTTACTATTTATTTGATAGATTATTTACTACGTACCAGATTTACGAGAGACACAGCGTTCAAACTAATGCCCCACCAGTACATCACTCCGCCGAGATTCACCACGATCATCGTGATTGTGATCACCACCACCTGGAAACAATGTTATATAACTATTTGACACCAATTGGAGAAACAAATTACTAAAAACGTTCTAAAAAAAATGGATTTATAGAATACTAGCTGCGCCCCTCGGTTTCATCCACTTAAGTTTCGATCCCGTGGGAATATTGCGATAAAAAGTATCCTATATGTTAATCCTGGTTATAAACCATTTGTGTGCCAAATTTCATCCAAATCCGTTCAGTAGTTTTTGCGTCAAAGAGTAACAAACATCCATCCATCTATTCATACAAACTTTCATGTTTATGATATTAGTAGGAAGTAGGATTTTCTTTCTAATTTTACCAGTTACTCAATTATAAGACCTGAGTCTTGAAAGGCTACTCACTAACTCATATTATTTAATTTTATTTAGTCAGGTTATAACTTTTTGTTGAGACTAGCTGAACCTTTTAAAAAGGAGATTACAATTTTTTTATATTTCAAAAAATAAAATAAACTCACCAAAGCCGAAAACAGATCGAAGCCCATAAGCAAGAAGGTCACGATGAAGATGGACAGCACGGAAATTCCCATAGACTTCAGCGTATCGGGCCACATCGTCAGATACTGCTCATAGAACACGTAGAACACAGAATACGGGAACACATTGATCGTCGTCCCGTTAGCCTTTCCTTGTTCTTTCAAATTTCTGTTCAATGTTTCCGTTAGATTCGCTGCTACGCTTCTAGCACCTTTAAGCGCAGAGTAGTAGTCATGACTGGTTTTGAGTACTGTGTGATATCCTTGGTAATACGTGGCGCCGACTTCTGCCTGAGTTTTGTTCAGCATGTGGTAGTTGACGGCTTGTCCGTAGGCCGCATGACCTCCCTTTATGCATCCGTTGGGGTCGGGTATGTCTTGTAGGAAGAACGGAACGTAATGCTTGAAGTCTGACACGTCGGGGCGCTGTTCGTTGCCCTGTAGTGGGATCTTGCATGATTTGCACGGTGCGCCCTCTGCGGAGTGGAATTGTAATATTAAGTGTTTGTTTGGTGGGCGATAAATATGGTCTGGGATGGATAGTACGAGTCAATAAAGAAAGGAAAATGCGTTTTTTTTTATTTGCCAAAACAGTTTCTAATAGTAAACTCCAATGACGATGTCATCGTCCAATAAAGAATAGATCTCCACGACTTAACTGTTTTCGTTTTAAGAAAATTATACATTTTTATTTAATGACTGCCTCTCATTAGCCTAGTTCCAAGCGCGCCAGCTCCTGGAAACGATTCCCAGGTCAGGCCACGTTATTAATATTTTTCTTCATAGGGATTTTTTCAATTATATGACTTTGGGTGTGCGAGAAATCGGCTCACCCTCCATTACACAGGACTACCTCTGCCTAACCCTTTCAAGCATACCGGCGTGATTTTATTTTGTGTCCAAACATTAATGGTATAATACTTACTGCTGCTAGGACAGAAGCTGGAGTTGGACGGGAAGTACTTGCAGCAGTCGCCCAATGAGGCCCAGTCGAAGAAGTCGTCCAGCCACGAGTTCGGCGGCTGTGCTATGTACGTCTCGTTTGGAGTCTTGTAGGCTGTAACAGATAATAAAAAACAATAATACTGTGGATATAGGTAAATTAATGAGGTTCTTCATTAGCATATAGTGGTCCACTGCTGGACATAGGTCTCTCCGTTATCCGAAGAGGGCTATCGCGCTTAAATTCTCCGCTAGAGGCGCTTGTGTATAGTAAGGTCCTTAGAAATGTCAAATATCAAATAATAATAAATGTTAAATAATGTTCACTGGTTGTTAGATAATTATTCATAATTGCAGTAAATATTGCGCCATTCCTGATTAATTATTCAGACACTAAGACAGTGCCACTTGTCATTTTTTAGGAATATTTTAATGTAAATATTCATTAGAAGTTTTTGAAGTTATGGGTACATAAACAAATGAAATACAAGTATTGACAGGGTCTTAGTCGCAAGTGGCGCCAACTGGTGAACTTAAAAACGATAGCCATCCAGCTGCTCATCAAATAAGCTTGTTTAAAACTAATCGTGCGGGTACACCTCGATGTATTTTCGTTGGAGTGACAACCAAATCTTTAACTCACCTGAATATAACTGCATAGCAACACTGTCGGGTCGACAGAACCTCGTTCCACATATCATATTCTGCGTTTCTAAATCCGAGTAATTCAATCCTTCCGTGACCACGAAGTACACTGGCGGGCCGATGTTGAGGTAACGGTTCAAGTACTGGAAGTATTTCAGTTGGAAACTGTCTTGAGGCATCGAGAGTTCCTGGTCGAGGCCGATTTCTATGTGAGGTGCCACCTGGAAGTAGAGTACTAGCGTTAGGTGTGTTTAGAACATTCTGGTTCAGTCAGAAGACTTGTTGAGGTTCTTTATTGGGAGTAGTGATGACGCCAAAACCAAACTGGAGTTGTCTTGTCACCTGACGACGAAACATTCTGAGGGGCAATTTCCGTACTTTTAAGATCGAAGAACTAACTTGTCTCAATTTGTCAAAAATAATTCTAATTTCCCCCACATTTTTGCAAATTTTTAACATTAATTGTCCATTACATCGAATTGGGATACCACAATTATTGCTTTCCTACACATTAAGGTCTAAAACGTTAATAGGGTTACTTACTGCAACTGAGGAACATAGCCATGCGAAGAACACGATCATGACGGAGGCCCGGACTTCCCGCTTCATGAGGAAGGGCACGTACACCTGCTTGAACACGTTGTACAGCGCGCCCTCGCTGCTCTCTGCACCGCTCTCAGCCTTGGTGCCTTGCACGCAGCAGAATACGTCGAACCTATAAATAGTAATTTGTTTAGACTCTATTCTTATTCAAAGTTATCTAATTATTTTTTTGCAATATTTTTTATAGCAAAGCGGGAAGGAAATGTTAAATATAATCTTAAAGCCTTTAAGATTAAAAAAAAAGAACTTCTACATTATAAACTACCAGCAGCGCCCAGCGGGCAGCTGTGAGATTATCGGGTTAAAAAGTATCCTATATGTTAATCCTGGTTATAAACTATCAGTGTGCCAAATTTCATCCAAATCCGTTCAGTAGTTTTTGCGTGAAACATACATCCAACCATCCTCACAAACTTTCACGTTTATAATATTAGCAGGATAGTAGGATGGACGATGCAGATGCAACTGAGGCCCGACCGCAAGCGATCCCAGGTTTTGAAAGTCTGGAGTTCGTACAATCGCTTTAAGTAATATAGTTATAACATACCTGTTAGCGTTTTGCCTGTGCGTATCAATAGCCAGTAGCGCCACAAAGCAGGTGACTTGCAGCAAGAAGTCCACAAGTAACGCGGCCCCCGCATACAACGCGAAGGCGCGTACAGCCGGCATGTCTGATAGCGCTCCGAGGAAGAAGCATACTGATTCAGATGCTGATGTTAGGAACATCGATGGTCCGACTTGGCCCAGGCTGTAAAGGGAAAAAGAAAATTACTATAAACTCAATTATATGGGGGTGGGACAAACCAATTTTATCACAAAATTCGCGATGTTTTTTAGTTTCCTTACCGCATTGTTGCACAAGTGCTTACAAAAAGTGTTTACAAAATCACCATTCCCTCGAAAATATTGGTTTACTTGTATAACTGCGTATTTTATTTAAATCTCCACTAGAAATAAAATTACAAGAAATATGGAAAAGCCATACTCAATAATTGTAATCGGTCACTTAATTTAGAAAAACTCAAATATTATGTCCTGGATAAACTTTTGTTTTCATCAAGCCTACTCCAAAAAATATTACAAAAGAATCAAAACTCACGTTCTTCCGATATGTTCAGCAACAGATTCATTAGGCCTCCTGCCTTCCCTCTGGTTGGTCTGCACGAGGATGAAGATATTGTCCACGCCCACAGCCAACACAAGGAAGGGGATAACTTCGATGATGATCAACGTGGCTGGTACGCCCGCGAAACCGAACATACCCACTGAGCACACTACTGACGCGAGTACAATGAATACACCTGTAGAACAATAATGAGAATTAGTTTTAGTTTTGCTTGTTGTATTTATTTATTTATTAGGGACAAAAAATCCTACAAAATACAGAGAAATACTTAAACTAAGATTTAACAAACACGTAACCCACACCATTGTCCACGCTTTAACTAAAGGTTAAAAGAAGTGCTAAAGTGCTGTATTTTGCTATAAACGAACTCAGAACAAAAATTCTGGAGTATATTTAGCTGAGAGCAGTCTATACTTCGGCTCTTAGCTCTAAAACCCTTGATAAATACGTTATAGAGCTTTGTAAGGAGAAATGCTTGAGGAGACCGTATAATTTGTTACTTAAACTTATATGAACAACAAAGTGGGCAAAAAGAAATACATCTTACTTTCGGTTATCCTCTCAAATCAATGACCATGAAATGGCAATACTCTTTTTTGAATTAAGGTTTATGAAAGACCAAAAGTACCTAATCTGCATTCGCGATTTATTTACTAAAAATGTAAATAAATATGAGTTTATGGAAAAATAACTTGAATTCCTACACAATAAAGTTCAGTTTACGATACAACTTCAAACATTTTTATAACTTTTTGAATAATGCTAGTCACTCTGAAATCAACTTAATCACCATTAAAATAAAGTTGATATTTGTTTAACTTGAAATATCGTAAATTTGAAACATAAATAATATTTGAATATAGCTTGAGGAATAAGATAAAGTAGCACAATAAAACTCACCTCCAAGTCCCAAAGTAACTTTACTATCGATCAACAGTCTCGAGAAACCGGTGAACCTTCCAAGCGATATCGCGATATACGCGAACATGATGAAGTAGGACACCAAAATCGTCGATATGTCGGACTGCGACTCCCGATCGAGCTCGTCTTCGATCGAACGCTCTGAAGTGTATGCGATGTCCATGTACGGCGGCATTTGTGTTCTAGTGTAGTTCTCCATGAAGTGAATGAACTCTTTCTCCCATTCTAACGCTGGTTTTAACTGAAAATGAAAGATGATGGTAAATTGTTTTGTTGTAAAAAGTATTTATTTTTTATAAGAGTTAGTAGATATTTGTGTGAAAGATTAAGGCTCGCCTTACACAGGTGCGACGTATTTCGGATAAATTATACACACAAGTAGGGACTTGTGGCGATGCGAATCACGAAAGAATCGCAAAACGACAACGTCGCGCATCATTGCGCCTATTTTGGGGAGCCTTAATTTAACAAAGTCGGTGAGTTTTGCGATGGAACTGCAGAGCCAAAACCAAAGATATAAGAAGTAAAATAAAAAAGCGGTCAAATGCGGAATAAGCTCAATATCACTGAAAACTAAAAATTATTAAAAAAAAAAAACATTCGGTTGGGGTTGGAACTCAAAACCCGATGTGTTTCTACGAAATAATACCAGCTTGTACCGCTGACAGTGGCAAGTGGCCCCTCCTGTAAAAGTGGTATGATATTAATCAGACAATTTGTCACAGTGTTCCTTATACTATTTTACCCACTAAACAGATATAATCAAGTTATTTTTATAATAGGCTTTATTTGTACTGAATGCAATAATGAATCTATCGGTTGGTTGCTATGTTATTCCTGCCACTGTCGCACAACAGGGAAATTACAATTGCTCGATACAGATGGGAACATGTGTAAGTCAAAGCATATTGTGTTAATTAACATTAGTAGATCTCGACTTGAGAGAGCGAAGTGCAAACGAGACGTCAATAAAGAGTTTGGTCCGGTCGCACGGCTCCACCAGTAATATTATGGGTTTCCGTAAATGTTAGTATATTATACTTATACGCGGCATTACGCCGGGATAGGATTTTTTTTGGCCTCGCACAGGTATATTTTTATTTTCTAATTTATTTAGTTTTAAATGTTTTTTTATTTTATTATTTGCATTTCCTGTGCGCGTCCCAAATAAAGTATTTCCTTTGTAGGTATCAGTGCGCGGTGTACCTGCTCCTTGTCGTGCTTGTTGTTGACGAGCAAGGTGACGATGAGCGCGGTGGCTTCGTGGAACCGCGAGCGCTTGCCGAGCGCCTCCCCGGGGGCCAGGAAGCCGCCCAGCGCCACGCCGGGCAGCACGGGCCCGCGGTACGAGCCGAGGCAGTCGGGCAGGAACGGGTTGCTGCGGCAAGGGGAAATATTCAACATTTCTTCTAAAGCACTAAAAATCCAAGCCTCGTTTACGCGAGTTTCTCGACCGAATCAGGAAGCGAAAATATCCATACGAAAATGCATAAAGTATCTTTCTTTTTACGTTTTGACGTTCCGATAAGATTTATATGAACATAAATTCCACCGACGTCATTAACAAATTTTGTAGTCTTACCCAGAGCACTTCAGAATAGTATCAAGATATTCGTTGTCCTCTTCCACAGCTTCAAAGTTCTCGATGTCATTCTGCCACCAGCCCCAGACGGACTGCACCACACAGTCGTAAGGGTTGATGGGACCGCTGAACGAAGACGTCAGAGGGGCGAAACAAATGTCCTGGATACCTGTCTTGTTGCCCAGAGCTGCCGAACATATTTAATAATTAATTTTTTATTCATTATTGGTTTATACTAATGGTTGCTTAATCGAAACATAAATAAAAAAGGCGCGTGACTCTATATTCGTGCGACAAATAGTCACTCAAAAATCAACTTAGACTACATATCACCAAAGTAAATAGTTAGGCGTGCTACACACTTCTTCTTTCAATTCGGCTGTATTTGATATACACCAGCTTTGCTGTTGACTGCCCGAAGTAATTACTACACATATTCGGCTCGTGCCGACCCGCAAACTCCGTTTGGAATCTATCCTCGCTGAATCGTGTTCGGTTCTACTCGGCACAATGCGATCTAAGCCGAGCGGCTTTTCCCGAACAATATCTACTCGCCCCCTATTACATGAGACTTAAACATAACTGGCTAAATGTGGATGTACTATAGGTACACTTCTGTCTAGCTCTTCGGGGAATATGTTACGTTATGTTATTCGATTTTGCCGCCTGGCTGTGCAGAATCGGGCCGACCCGAACAAGTGAGAAGCACTCCTAAGTAGCAATGGAATTGTTAAAATCTAAGATTCTGAATTCAAGTACATATGCCACTATCACATTATCCTCACCCATGATTCTATTCTGTAAGTCTAGCACATCCTTGAGGAAGGTCGCGTTGAAGACAGGTCCGAAGCTGATGTCACCGTTCAGAGTGCTGTGCTCGATCTTAGGCAGGCCTTTAGACGTGATGATCAACATCTCAGTTCTGTGGACAAAGTGTAAAATTATAGGTTGTGAATCTGTGCAGTTAAGGGTTGTTAACATTGTATGACCCTGGACCCTATTTAATGTAACTGACAATGCGACATATTTGTGTAAAAAAACTACATAATTTTCACTTTTTCACTGCAGTTTAATGAAGCAGAAATCTATGAAAAAATCGATTTAAATTGTCGGATTATCGTCTGTCACCTGTCGGTTTTATTACATAGGCCCCTATGATATTATTTTTTTAACGAAAATAACAACAGGATGCTTAGTTCTTCTTCTTCATGTCATTGGTTGGACAGTAACTCAAAATTTGTTGGCCTAAAACCTCGCCATTTTGACGGCGTTATCGGTGGCAACGCAAGATGCTTAGTAACCAGTCATCATCTTCCTGCCCTTATCCCATGTTACTTGTGGTCGGCGCAACACGTTTTCTTCTTCCATTCTCCCCTGTTAAACGTCACGCTATCATTCACTCCCTTCTCTTTCATATCATTCCATCCATCTTTTCTTCGGCCTTCCTCTCCCTCTCCATCCATCAACACGCTTAGTACAGTCCTAAATGATTTTAGTCAAATTCGAGCACACGGACTGTTAGCCGTTATTACAGTCGACTAAAATAATTTATCTAAAGGCAGATTTTTCCAACGCCAGATAATTTTATTAGAGAAATAATTTTGAATTTTTGACAGTTCTTCCATACAAAAACTGTCAGACTCAATTTTATTCCCCGAATAAAAATTGTGAACTGTCAAAATTGGCGTTGGAAAAATCAGCCCTTAACGTATCACTAATGTAAAGCTCACCTGTAGAAAGGTTCAAAATGCGAGTCAAAGTACTCGCGCTCGAGTCGTGAGCGAGATGTGGGAGACGCCCACAGCTCCACGGGGTTTGTGGTCACGATCATGTAGCTGATGCCGTGGCCTAGGCCGACTACTATACAAAGACCTGCAGGACACAAAAAAGGATTAGTTTAGTACTGTTTATTATGAGTTATACAAATAAATTTTAATAAAACCAGAGTTTTTAGATTAAACAGTTACAACTTCTTTAGTTTGGTGGGGTAATTGCGTAACACACTTAAAATGGCAATCGATCGCAATGCCTTTCATTTTGACATGCATTGCTTCATAGCTTTGAAAAATTCTTCTGGTTATTAATGTAAATAACGCAATGAACGCAGCTGAACTGTCAAAAATAAAAACATTGCGTTCGGTTTCTGCATATGGAAATAGTGCTACGTAAATACACAACAATATTAAAGGTACATAAATTTAAATGTGGAAAATTAAATGTAATAATATTGATAATTCAATTAGGAAATACATTTTAATACAATTATTGAAATGTGACATCAAATTTGATGATTGAAATGTGACATTGGATTATAAAAGGTTACTGATTTTGCGCATTTCGCCTTGGTGATGGGTCTTTTTACACAAATATTCTCTCTGTGAGCACTTACCAACAAACAGCACAATCCACGGCCTGGACGCCATGATGGTTCCCCACCACTGGAAGAAGTCCTCCATCCTGGTCTCAGTCTCAGCGCCGAGCTTCTCGAAGAACGACGCGTCACCCACGACGCCGTCCGGCTGATCGGTCCAGCCCGCGGGCGGGGGGTTTGTAGTCATCTCCTGGTTGTTTTCCGATGCTACACCTGTTTATAAAGCATATTTAGTTTTTTTTATCAGGGGTTGAGGAAAGATATGGCTCACGAAAAGTGGCTTTTTACGGTGGGTACATCATTATATGTGACACGTAACATGTAACGTAGCACGCGTTGAAACAAATTCGCCTAGTTGTTATGTTACACTTCTTATACAGGCTGGCAGGGACATCGACAAGCAAACTGTAACCATGAATTCAGCACATGATTCTAGACAAAATTTCTACGCAGTGGGGGTTCAGAATCATGTACGGAATCCATGGTGTCAGATTGCGCTAAGATGTCCCTGCCACCTTGTATATTTGGACGGAATGTTCGTTTCTACATAATAATAATGTTACATTTCATGTTACGTTTGTCATTTGGGTTTAATTATTAAAAAAAAAAAGTTAATTTAAAAAAAAAAAAAACTATTTTGTCAGCAATAAACCAGTGGGTCAGAGTATATTTAGAGGCTTGAACCATAAGTTGCTAGCCACTTTTATCGAGAACCATATCAAACCGTAGTACAATTTTAATTTAAAAAGTCCATGCATTGATAACTACCGGCCAATACATTCTGTTATTTCATTTAAAAAGATTAAAACTTTGATTCATCAGGCTTTTGACTATATTTGACATGCTAAAAACACACCACTCTTAAAAATCAATGACTAATTTCAAAATCAGTAACGATTTCTTCATTTTTAATTTCCCCATTTGTAAAACATGCATAGACTTTTCTTAAACATTTAAAAAACAAACAATACCTACAGACAAATACATTATTAAAAGACAAATACAAAATACGAACAAGTTTGAGTATAAAAAGACATTACATACGAGTACATACATAGATGTGTATGTGGTTAAGTAGAGACAGAAAAACAAATAAAGCATGCAACGTATAAGCTGAATACTTTCATTATAATGATATCAAAAACATCAAGAATGGTAACGAAAGTCTCTTAGGTACCTACTTACTTAGAATGAATATAAAAAAGTAAAAAAAAAATACATTTACAAAGGAAGAAAAATAAAAGCATTTTTTGTAAGAGATGTTTACAGGGATTACCAATAGGGGAGGTCGCATCAGGCGGCGGCCGACGCGATGACACGCGGGGTTGCGATAGTCGTGGAGAGGATCCGGCAGTTGGGTCTCGAGGTGGCATTGCACAAGTCCGAGGCCATGACGTTTCATGGGCCCCGGAACGCGCCACCACCGGGATCCCAACTAACGGCAGGAGGGGTTCACATCGGCATCGAGACGACGATGAAGTACCTGGGTCTCGTCCTCGACAGCCGGTGGAACTTCGTCGAGCACTTCCGACGTTTGGCCCCCAAACTGGAACGGGCTGGGGCCGCCTTCAAGCGGCTCTTGCCCAACCTGGGGGGGCCAAACGCCTCCTGCCGGAGGCTTTACGCGGGGGTCGTGCGGTCCATGGCCATATACGGGGCCCCGGTGTGGGCGCGTTCACTGCGGCGGCGAGCCGCCCACTACCTGAACGCGCCCCAGAAGGTGGTAGCCGTAAGGCTAATCCGGGGCTACCGCACGATCTCGCGCGAGGCGGCAAGCCTCCTTGCCGGACTGCCGCCATGGGATCTGGAGGCGATAGTCCTCGCGCGCCTGCATGAGTGGCGCGCGGAGGCACTACGCCGGGGGGAAAGTCCGCTCCCGCGGCAAATTGCTGCGGAGCGGACGGACCTCCGGCTCGATCTCATGGCGACATGGAAAGAGCGACTGTCGCAACCCAGCGCAGGGCACGCCGCGATAGCGGCGATAAGACCCCTCTTTGAGGAGTGGCTAGAGAGGCGCCACGGCGCCCTCACCTACCGCCTGACGCAGGTCCTCACCGGACACGGAAGTTTCGGGAGGTTCCTGCACATGATCAGGCGGGAGGAAACGCCCGGGTGTCACCATTGCCAGGATCGCCCAGAGGACACGGTGGAGCACACGGTGGAGGTCTGCCCCGCTTGGGCGGAGCACCGCCGTGTCCTCGTGGAGGCGATCGGCAGCGGCGGCGGCCTCTCGCGCCCGGACCTGGTGCAAGCCATGGTCCGGAGCGAGAGGGAGTGGGAGGCAGTCGCCTCCTTCTGCGAAGCAGTCATGCTAGCGAAGGAGGTGGCGGGACGGATGAGGGAGAGAGCCTCCCGTCCCAGCCGCCGCGGGAGACGCCCCGGGCGTCGGGAGTCCACTGGAGACTACCGGCCACCGTAGGCGCGGGCCTGCGGGCGGAGAGCAATGGGTAGCTCACCGCCCGATCAGGACCAGGCCCGTGCCGGACGGCGCGTAAGTGTTCCACGCGCGCCTCAAAGAGATGTCAGCATAACGAGGGGCCCCTCAGGGCCGAAGCCTGCCGGGGCAGCGGGATTGTCCGAAAGGGTTACCGCTACCCGGGAACATAAAGGGCGAAGGAAGGAACATGGGTGGGTTTTAGTCAGTAAGAGTCTGACACTCCCTTCCGCTCCACCCAGAGCGGGAGGAGTCATTTGATGATTTCCCATCCCAAAAAAAAAAAAAAAAAAAAGGGATTACCAATCTTCTGAATTTCGGAAGTTATTGATAAAACCAATGAAATTTTGACCTAGACTAAGTCTGTATTGATATTCCAATTATGTTGCACACTGTGTATTACTACAAGTAGGGTGGTTTTGGTAATTGGGTGTAGAAGACTAACACAGTTTAACATGTACACACTTTCCTAATAATTTAGAGCACTTGAGTTTTCCGATCATTTTTCCAATTTCCCGGATCGGCGAAATGGAAATGCCCCTTTTAAACCACCGACGGAAAAAGAGGGGTGTTATTTTATGATCAGGTGGAGGAAAAGCAACGTGACAGCCGTCAAGTTTTGTGCAAGTAAAAACTTTCAGACAAATAGCATTCACCTTCAAACTAACATGCATGGCAATTAACAAGTCCCCGATGACATTCCTCGCTATCGCTAACAAACTAGCACCAGTGATAAATGTATTGCACACAAGCGTTATAAAATCGTGTCAAGATTTCCAACGCATGATATTGATTAGGTTTACCACAGAATTAGCAAGAACTACAGGACCAAAGTGAAGCAATGAAACCGTGACGGTGTAATTACCAAAATTCTACATTTTATGTTCATTATCATCGCATTGCCATGCGTCAATGGTGCGTAATCATAAATGGTAAACGACTGTACAAATTTGACTCTTACGTACAGACGCCAGCACATCAAGTTACCCGAAACTGTCAAATTTTCCCAATCAACCTTGAACCTTAATGCTTTAGCGATAATGTTGAAAATCTAGTATTAAAGAAATTTGACAGATTGTAGTAGCTTAATGTGCTGGCGTCTGTACATTGAAATATAGTTTTAATTACAATTATTGACGTGCGCTTGTCCATTATAACGTCAAATCGAATAACTAGAGATGCAATTTATGTAGCATGCCAAAAATTTGACAATTTGACGTGCGAATCGTTTGCCATTTGGGATTACAGTCAACCCCACGTGTATGGTAAGGGTCTACCTTTTATAGCAGAACTTTTTACGTCATAATATTGTTTTGCATAACAACGGATAGCATAAACTTCATTTCGCAGAAAATCATTTCGCATACACTCAGTTGTCATACATTCAAAACTCATAATTTTGTTAGTCAGAATCATCTTTAGGCATAATGTTTATATCCATAATAATTAAAAAGCAGAACCATCATATCGCAGAAAATTCACAGTCAGAATCGTCTTTTGGCATACATTTTATATCGATAGTCATTAAAAGGCAGAACTGATTGTTTTCGCCAATTATCATTATTCAATAAAACAGTTGATTCTGCATGTATTTACTCAATAAAACAGTTGATTGTGAAAGCATGCATGCAGCATGCATGTAGCATGCAAGCAGGCATGCAACATGCAGCATGCATGCAGCATGCAAGCAGGCATGCAACATGCAGCAGGCATGCAACATGCAGCAAGCATTGTTTCTGTCACGGCTCCGGCGCTGCGGGGTTTGGGCGGCGCCACGTGAGCTTATCGTCACAGATGGTTTTAACGCTCACCACCGCAGCTTCGGCTTGCCTCGCGGGCCGCCCTACCCCTCCGCGCCTACGCGGGTTTAAATTACACTCTAGGGGTAGGGCAGACAAGACTGCGTAAAGTCGGTTTCGCAGCGATTCGTTTCTGTCACAAAATTTTGCAGCACAACGTATTGACTTTTTATGACACAAATTTAATTTAATATTGAAAATGCTACCAATACATGCTATATTTAGAACATTCTATGTCACTTTTGCAGACCATTCGATTTTAAATACATTGCACGTAGGTTATCTAACCATTCGACAGCATAAATTTACTTTATTTAAATTATCAGTTTTATTCCATATATTATAAGTTTTTGATGTTTTGAACACTAATTTTTACAAGAAGATACATCTATTTTAATTTTTGATGTTCAAATATGCACCCATACCAAATAATCGTATCTCTAAATAAATGTTATGCTAAACAAAATTATGCATAATATTAATTATGGCAATGGTAATTATGCGAAACAAAATTCTGCCAAGATAAAAGTATGCCATTGTAAATTCGGACACGTAAATATTCTGCCAAACAAAAGTTATGCTAAATAATTTTTATGCCTTAAAAATATTCGATTAAATAAGATTATGCCATGTGAGTTATGCCAAATAAAAATCGGAGTATCAAGATTCTGCCAAATAGAAGGAACCCGTATGGTAACAATTACACCCTTTATTTAGAAGCAGTAAGGGCGGTTTTTATAGTTCAAGTGTTACTACGGACGTGCGGTCGAGTTAATTCCGTTGAACTCTAAGAGCTACAAGGATCTTTCGGCGCCTAAATGACATTAACAAAGGGGCGTTGTTGCCATTTGTAAAATTATCACAGAAGTTGATTTGAAAAAACAAGATGGCGGCGTTAGTTCCGATTTTAGCCACGCGCCTAAAGATCCTTGTACCGTTGCACATAGATGCTTATCTAAGCATGTGGTACAAACACAGAAGCTGCGTGTATGAATGAGGTGTACGGCAGTGTGTGACACTACCGCACCGAGTGGTACGTACTGGAGCGGTGCGAGTGCAGCGGACTGGTCTCGGGCCCGCCGCGCCGCCGCTCTGCGCCGCGCGCCCAGCCGTCTGTCCC
Organism: Apamea monoglypha; assembly: GCA_911387795.2. Lineage (NCBI taxonomy): Eukaryota > Metazoa > Arthropoda > Insecta > Lepidoptera > Noctuidae > Apamea > Apamea monoglypha. Next base: position 3,462,017 of record OU426932.1, on the reverse strand, counting down.
AACACCACCCAACGTTACGTCACCGCACCAGCCACCCGCTACCTTACTGACTAACTACTACCTCAAATACTCAAACCATTTATTTAAATTAAACCATTTACAGGCAGTTTTGAACTGTCTAAGAGTCGGTCAGTCAAAAACATGAATCCGTTTGCCCATTCCAAGGCTTCTATGGAGAAGAACGGGCAAGAAGCTCCGTTAAAACTCTTTTAAATCTAAATATTACCCAATAACTAAGGGCTAATTTCACCAATTAAAACTGAACACGATCAGCACATGTAAACCGCTTTAAAAAGGAGTCAGTGTCATCATTGTTCTGGAATATGGACACTGACAGCTCTTGAATACGGTTTACATGTGCTGATCCACCCGTTGATGCCGAACGTCCAACGTATATACACTACGTAGATGCTGCGCAAACACGTAATTTTTTAAATCACGTCTATAAATTGACGTAGTGTCTACGTGGCCCCAACGCAACGTTAACGCCTACACTAGACATACGCTAAGTGACTCTAACTGGCACCGAAGGACTAGGGGAAATCGGTAGATTTATTTTCAATATTTGCAGTCATTTTCAACATTCATAAGCAGCGGCAAATGGTCTATATACTTACCACTTTACGCGAGTTTTGTTTTTTTTTGGCCATAAGTGATTTATGGATCAGTTATATCGACCGAAAGTACTGGATATTTTTGAAATCTTCCCTTTTTTGGGGTTGTAAGTTAGGTCAAAATTAAGTCTGATATATAGGCTCGTCAATAAGGTAGTTTAGGGCGGCTACAAAGTAATTACCATAATAAGAGGTTATGGTCTTGAATATAAACTTATAAAGTTATTTATATCTTAATAGATATGAACTCAAAATAAAATAATTATTTTTAGACAGCCAAGGCCAACGTCCACTATTTTAAGAGGAAATATTTATAAACTTATTAAAACGTAGTTTCACTAAAAGTTTTTTTTTCAATTCATAATAGCTTTAGTAGAAATTAGCCATAGCTGTATTCGATGAATCAAAATAAACCTTAACACTTTAACTTAAAGACTATATTAGCGGTGTTATGAACAACCGTCTCCGTTAGTAATTAAAAATCCAGTTTATGGTAAGTAGAAAAGCATTCCAAAAGAAATTATACATAATAATATGACTCCTATTTACTAGCTACACTCGAAAACCTTATCCATTGTTATAATGAGATCAAATATACGTTATTTATATACAAGGTGGAGATGACAATACGACAATAAATGAAACTGTGTATAAACAATGACGTTTCCAGTCTGCATACGAAAATTCAATTAAATATATCCACTAGTTTAGTCACCATAACTAGCCAAACTTTGACAAAACTCAAAGTCACTTTTTTAACTTCATTGCTAGGATTTATTTGATAGATCCAAAATATTGTTATGCATTAGTAATGCCACTGTATTCCTTTATTGTCGTATTGTTGCCTCCGCATTGTATATGAGAAACAGATAAAAACCCCTAATAGGTGTAGAATAAAGTTGTTAATGTATTGACAATACGTCATTTATCATTTTGAATAGTAGGGTGTGAATATATCATAAATAATGTATGAAACATTTACTGTATAAGTAGATGACTTTTTACTGTGTAATAGTGTATTGTAGTGTTTAGGGTAATATGGATAATAGCGGCTAACTTATTCATCAGTAGAAAGATCTACCTATTCATTTATTGGATATCTCTTTAGCCTTAACTCATGGTAAAAAGAAATTCAAATGTTTGGAGTTCGACATAGCATCCAAAATAATTTTTTTTCGATCTTATATTAGTGACAACTAGTATAAATACTTATAGCTTGTCGTACTGGTAATTTCATGAAACTAATGAATTATTTTTTAATTTCATAAAAAAATGTCTTGAACTAACTCCAAACATCTGAACATAATTTCAATACTAAAATCCTTCCAAAAAAAAATCACACCATACTGACCGACAACATTCTCCTGAGGAGTGCAGCAGAACACCCCGCTAAGGAACAACGTGGTGAAGATAATGAAGACGATGGCCATGATGACGGCGTACCCGTCCGCGCCCAGGATCGTGAACGGGGCCAGCGGGGCCGGCGGCGGGGGGGGCGTGGGGCAGGAGGCGCTGCAGTCCAGGCACGAGCAGCCCGGCTGGCCCTGAGGGAATTTAAGAGGTTATTTTGGGGCGAATAACAATTTTGTTTTACTTATTATATTCATGCCTATATTTTCCCATTGTAGAGCACAAGCCTCGGATACTCTCCATCCAAATCTCTTTGTTTGGGGTAACTAAGATCCAGTATCAAGGGAGTGAACTCCCTCGAGATGGCGCGATGAGCTACCCGTCCGGGCATCTCCATTTGTCCCTACTCAATACAAACTACAAAAAAGAAAAAGAGGCGATCGCAGCGCCACAAATGCGCCACCATTTTGGATCGCCGGTCTCTTTTTTGTTGTCAACGCAAAAAAAGTTGTGTAATTTGATAAAAATACAGAAGTGGTACAATTTAAGCGCCGGTTCAATATGAAAGAAAGAAAGAAAAAGTATTTATTGCGACTCGTACAGGAAGATTATAAAACTGAACTAAACACAATCAAAAATAAAAATAAAAAACAAATTACATAAAAAAGAGTAACAAAAAGAAAATATAAAAAACAATGATATAGGTAGGGTAGGTGGGGTAGGTAGGATAATATAGGTTACTCTCCTCTATACCCTTACCAAGGCGGAAAAACATGTCAAATAGAGTGTCGTATTCGGTATTTACATTATTCAAATTAGGTATAAAATGAATTATTATTGATATCCTTTGTCTACGGTTTCACACGCACTACTGTGTCCATTCCAGGTGCACGCATTGATAATAATTACACAATGTTAATATAACAGTCGTGGGAATATACCCATAATATCATTAAATTGCCAATTTCATTATGTAACAATCATTATAATGGTATGTAGAAAATTTTGAAAACAATCGACATTATTATTAGCATCATATCACTGATTATAATTTGTTTGCGATCGGCTAATGACCTACCAGCTGCGACTGAATATCTGATCAAATTGATAAGAATTTTCTTTTTCATTGTCAACACAGGTATGTGAAATAATGGCATTAGAACGAGCCAGGTAATCTCTTTCAAATAAAAGCAAGTTTACCTGATAAGCGATAAGAGTTTACCTGAAGGATGAAACAAGGAAAACTTGTTGGATTATCCAACAAGTTTACCTTGTTTCATCCAATCTGTGTCCAAATTCAGTCAACATTTATGAGTTGTCTTGAATAATCAGATAGCCTTAAAAATAAATTACTTACAGGAGGTCCTTGACTACAGGGTCTCGTATAAGGATCGTACGGCGTCAACCCATGTTCGGGCACCGGGTCACTGACATAGTTGATCTGGAAGGGCGCGAAGTTGTTCACGTCCCCCATGAAATTGAACCAGCGCTCGGGCGTGCAGTACTCCGCTCCGTACTCGCCGCACATCAGGTCCAGGGCCAACTGGTTGGTTGATGGCGCTTGCACCTGTTTGTAAACACAGACTTAGTTGAAGATCGTATATATCGAGTAGAATTTTCTGTATGAATATTTTTGAGAGTTAAATACTTTGACGCACATGAGGTGAGGCGAGAGGTACATGCGACAGCAAATAATATAAATAGACTAGACGAAATAATGATATTTCAATGTTGGAAATGTTAGACTATGTTTAATTTGATTTTTCCGGTAGATGACCATTGGATTTGTACGGTAGATAACCGTTTGCTTTGTCTAGTAGATGAACATAGGATTTATCCGATAGATGGCCTCGCTCTCAGGCCGATAAAACCATCAAAATATAAAATAAAATACAGGAGATAATCGCGATAACGTTGTTTTGATCATACGTAAAAGAATTCAATAGATATTTCAGATAATACTCTAAGAAGACAAGAAAGACGGCACGTTTGTATGTGTTGTTTTCACACGTGAGGCTTTATTTATTTTACAATTTCTTAGATAAAGACTGGGAGTCATATACACACAGATAAAACTGAATGTATATGAAAATAACACTACCATCATTACATTCACGTCTTTCCAGAACTTGAAGATTAAAAACTTTAAAATAGAAACCAACTTCGACTCAGTTCTTTCACACTAATATTCAACCTAAGTCTTAGGTCGAATGTTGGTTTAAAAGGACTCTTCAATATATCAAATAAAGCTCATGAAACACGTTGGACTTTTATTGGTCCCACAAAGTGCTTAAGTGTGTGCGATAAGGAAGATCAATCATTAAATATTAAAAAGCAAAAACCATTCGACTATTTTGAAATTACAAAAGATTTTAATATTGATGACTGCTACAGTGCAAGCAAAGAGAAATATAATAAAAAGACGGTAGGCACAATTTTCATTTCAATATGTCAGCACGTTACCTGTGGCGAGCCGACCTACTTTTACACGGAAATCATTCAACCGAGTCGACTCATTCATGAAGTTATCATAATATTATTATCTGTAAACATCAGGCAATCGATATTCTACGTATCGATTCATCATCAACAGAAACCAAGTATTCATTCATGGCAAGTTTACTATGCGTTTGTACTTGCGAAACATTCAAATAAAAACAAGTTGAAAACTCTGTTTTCTTTCGATGTATCGAACCGTGTTTGTATTGTCATAGAAGTTGTTGAACCGAAAGTTGTTTTGACGTTTCATACACGACGTATGAAACGTCAATCGTCGAATCCAACTCGGCTGGGCGGCGTTCGGGAGGCTGCGCGGTATCTTCTCGTCCAACTTACCACAGTGTCTCAAGACGAAAGTCTATGACCAGTGTGTGTTGCCAGTGATCACATACGGGACTGAAACGTGGTCGCTCACAATGGGCCTCATCAGAAGGCTTAAAGTCACTCAAAGGGCAATGGAGAGGGCTATGCTCGGAGTTTCCTTGCGTGATCGAATCAGAAATGAGGACATCCGCAAGAGAACCAAGGTTACCGACGTAGCCCGAAGAATTGCCAAACTTAAATGGCAGTGGGCAGGGCACATTGCTCGCAGAACGGATGGCCGATGGGGCCGAAAAGTTCTGGAGTGGCGACCGCGAACCGGAAGACGTTGCGTTGGAAGGCCTCTCACTAGGTGGACCGATGACCTGGTGAAAGTTGCGGGAATCCGCTGGATGCGAGTCGCACGGGACCGGTCAATGTGGCGACACTTGGGGGAGGCCTATGTCCAGCAGTGGACGTCTATCGGCTGAAATGATGATGATGATGATGACACGACGTAAGAAACATCGACGCGCAAACTGTTACCATGAATCCAGGACAAGATTCTGGGGCCCACAGCGTAGATGTACTATCGAACGTGCAATAACGGTCAAAATGTATGGAACAGCAAATTTTTTTAAACTGTTTTTTTAAGGTACTTTACCTGTGAGCAGGAGTTGAAGGTAGCAGACATATAATTAAAGCTGAGGTCGTAGGTCACGACGGTGACCTTTTCGTGAGTAGCTGGAAAGAAAACAAACGGCAGGTTAAAATTTATTGAAACATCGAGAGGAAACTCCGAAGTGGTATCGGCCGAATGTTCGGCCTTTTCCTGTTATTAAGTTACTATTTGGTTCGGAGTTCGGTCGGTCCTGATCCTACACTCCTACACCCTTTCGAATATTGACTATGGTCCCGACCCAACTCAGCTGATCCGAACTTTTTTCGCATTTTCCAATAATATTCGGTTCGGCCATGTGTCGGTCCGTTCCGAACATTCGCACTTTGCACTTCGTAGTAGACCCCCAGGTATGTCCTAGAACCACTGGGCCTGTTTGGTGGACTACGACCCTCTGCAGCTCTGGGGCTTATAGAGGAGAAGAAAGCAAGGCCCGAGTCCTAGCAGTGGAATTAGTATAGGTTGATTATAGGTGCATCACAGAACACATCGGCTCTGCGCGTGAAGAACGTTCATAGGTCTTTTATCTACACCCAGTTTTTCGTTTAATAAGCCAATATCTATTTAGATATTATGCTTTCAGGAACTAATAAGATATAAAACGTAACTTAACTAAAACTCACCATTGAACGGAGCAATCGAAGAAGGATACAAGAACTCGCTCTGATTCGGCGAGCACGTCATCCCGCAAATATGCTGGAGAAAATTCTCGAGGCATGACGGACATCTTTGTAGGAAGTTCTCAGCTGGAACGATCTTCGAGGCCAACCCGTCCAGCTGCTCGTCACTACAACATGAGACGCCACCAGCAGCTATCGAGGGGCAGTACTTCTCGAGTATCGCCTGGAAACAAACATGAAACATTCAGTAAGTCTTAGAACAGCTGTATTTATGGTTTAAAGTTATGGTCAATGGGGTTTTGTCAAATCATCAGCGTCGTCTACACTTATCACTAGCATCTGCCCTCGACTTCGTCCGTGTGAAATTTCTTTTTCCTACGACCACTGTTACTTCATTTTCGCTTAGTGTTCCTTCTGACTTTTTTTTCATTTTGCTCGGCTCCTAAGAGTCGTAGCCTGATGTTACTTAGCCTATAGCCTTCCTCAAGAATTGAGCTATCAAATGCAAAAAGAATTTCATATCCGACCATTAGTTTCAGTGCGCGTTCAACACAAACAAAAAACAAACTCTTCAGCTTTACTATTAGCATACATGTCCTTATGTGGCAACGTGCAGGCGGTTCACCTGACGGTAAACGTGGCCTCCGCCGCTTTTGGACATCTGTTTAACAGGCATCGGAGATACACACGTTGAAGAACCTAGAGGCATAAGCTGAAAAGTCCCACATGCTTCTACCTAAATACACCTGGACTGCCATCCTTCAAAACGGTACAAAGCAAAACTGTTTGACGGTAGACAGCTTTAGTAGAACTACTTCCTCTGACGACTCATTCATTATTAAGAGCTCTACTACTAGGCTAATCTACTGGGCTGAACTTCAAAATGCGGCTAAATACACGTGTTTGAGTAATAAATAATCAAATAGATGGTGAGCTATTTTCGGCTGGTGTTCTCTGACTGGACTCAATATGGGTACAAAAGTTCAAAGGGTAGATCTTTGAACTCAACAGATTCGATCGTCAGTCAATGCCCCCAGACGTTGAGCTATTAGTTCAAATGGCTATTTTAAGTGAGAAGCAATTAAACTTACTTGGAGAACCCACAGATAATCCGACGCCAATGTAAGTAGGTAAGTAATGTTTGGTTTAGACCTATTATTATTATTAAACCACTAGAGAATATTATTCTGTTTAAATAATTGTGATTTACTATAAACAACAGTCATTTTGGCAAATCGACAGGAAAACAGAACCTTTATTTCCTTTACATAACATCACTCCTGAATTTCCGGACGAAGTATACAGCCTACATTTCGCCAAATTATGGTTAAGTCTTATGTAATGAGACCCTCTATTTCCTATATTTTTCCATTTGCTGATAGCTTAGGGAAGCCTTTTTTTTAAGCTGATCAGCTTAAGGAAAAAAACATATTTTATCGATGAAACGATATTGTTTTAGGAAAAAAATTGGTTCGCATTGGGTAAAATATTATTTTTACTTCTAGAATATTCATTATTTACCTACTTAAATAAAACGTGTCACACAAAAGCATTAAAGACGCTTTTCGTGCCTGTGTGACCGCGTTGGTCTTCCGAATTATGAAAGCGATTTTGATGCGGTTTTCACTAACATTTAGAGAATTTATTCCGGAAGGTCTGTGTTAAAACATACGTATTAAACTTATATTTAATAAAAAAATCTCGATATTTTGTGAAGTCGTAAAATCCGTGCAAAGCAGAGGCGGTTCGCTAGTAGGTAATACAAACAACTCTATCGTTCGTGAGCCGTATGGCATAGTTTACAAAGGCAGACGGTGTGGAACAACGCCCATGCCACCGGCAACTGACGGGCGAACTTGTTTAAAGGTCATTCGACTCGCCCTACGAACATTATACTCGAAATAAACATTGATATTTTATTTTATTTTTATTTTCTTTTACTGGCCAACCAACAATTGTTTACACTGTAAATAGGTATTTAAAGTCACTATTTACCATAATCTAGGGTTAGTGTAACAATTTCTTACAGGTTAGCACCGCATGCCCCATAAACATAAGGCTACATAATATTATTATCCAACGTGAGAAATTGTCTCGATTTCCACAGCATTGTCGGCTTTTATTAATTAAGCCTTGTTCTTTCAAGTCAATGTTCAATTAAAAAAACATTCAGTGCGGTCGACAAGAGACAGCGTTCGAAGCAGGAATACGTGCTTTGCGAATTTGAACTTTATTAGCTATTAGACAATTGTCAAACTGACAGGTGTCAGGAACGCATTCTCTCAACGGCCGGACTGTAATCAGCAGGCACTTTAAGATCGTCCCTCATGCTTGTGCAGACTTTAGGCACAGTAGGCGGCAAACCAGTTAAGGGAGAAGCGTCAGGGTAGCCCGCGAAATTCAAATCTTCTTACGTTTTTTACAATTTGCAAGTCAATTGAAGAAAATATGATTCGCGAGCGTAACATATTTTCAACCTTATCGTAAATAGTAGCAGGCTTAAAACTTATGGAAAACTATGAGCTTGGAACCATAAAGTCAGCTATTAAGTTAATCAATTGATACGCTATAACGCCAGCCATTTTCTATAATCGAGAAAAGATAACGATCACAGAACAAAAGAAAATCGCGTCATACATAAATACATCATCGAATCGAGTCTCGACTCGTTATCAGCCGATACGTGATCAAAGAGTGCTCATTGTTTGTTTGGTGGCAGTAAATCTAAACATACTACTCCAGCTACTAATTAACCGTGACTCTAAGGTTATCAGCAGGTCTGGAAGCTTTCAACATAAGATGAATCACTTGGTTGTTGAGAATAAAGCTATTTTGTTGGAAGAAATTCGCGGGACTGAGTTCGCGATAAGATGACCCAGTTTGACCGTCATTAAACAAGTAATTGATGAGATTTCTTTTTTATCGTTCGACATTTATGGTGATTTTATTACCTATTGTAAAATTGTAGTGAAGTGTAAACTTTTACAATATACTCCTCTCTGTAGAAACAAGATCTTCTTGAGAAGTCTGACGCACGAGTGAAGGAAAAAGTTTGAAGACACGATCAATAAATATTTTCATCAGTGCCTTCATTACCTTATTGAAAGGAATAACAATAAAACAAACAGGTATTTCACCCATGAACAGTCACATAAAAACATTATTCATTTTATATCAGCGGCATAAAAAATACCACATACATACCTACTCAGATACGCGTAAAAACATACCCGTCTTTGCTGTCGCACAGTCGGGTAAAAAGAATAACAAACAAATGTAGATGTACAATGAACGAAAATATCGTTTGTACTTATAACAAATTGCGTAACTGTGAACAATACCGTCATGTCATCACCTCATCACGACAGTCTAGTTCGACAAGCTCAAACTAAAACGTTGCCGATGACCAAATATCAATAAAAACATTGTATATTATGTACATTTCGCACATAGGCACGTTCTACGGACACGAGGCGTGACGTCACGTAACTATTCGGGAGCCCTATTCGCAAGTCTGCTGTTGTTAATTAAAACACGGTTTCCTCGGCTTTCGACCGTTGCCAACAAGTAATCCTCTTTGTATCATCCATGTAGTCCGCTTGGAAAATTCAATGAGGTTGTAGAGTCCTCACAGATACATGTGAAACTGAAAAACGAGTAAATCTATCAGGAGGCCTACCATCACCTCTTATAGTAATATTATTTTAATCTTCTTCAGTGTGAGAGAGTTGGAGCTATACGTCCTGTTTACTGCCCACACTGAAATAAGATGAAAATATTACTGATATATAAGAGGTGGCGGTAGGCCTCTGTACATTTTTGTTTACAGAATACGTTGTCAGGTTGATTCACAAATAGGGAATCTGACAGAATGAAAATAATTTCAGGCAGATTTGATACTCGAAGCATAAATCCGAGTAAAGTAATGTATTCATATATTTAAGCAATCATAGATGTCTTCCAAGATGTTATAGGTAATATGTAGATGAAAATATAAGAACAGTAAGAAAACCAATATTAATTTTCTTTTTGAAAGCTTTTTTCACAGTCATAGTACATTATTTCCACTTGAACAAAGAAAACCGATCAAACACTGTCATTTCCAATTCGCTGACAAACTTTTCCTAGCATATTTATTGCAAGGAACCTTATTGTTCGTCAAAATATGCCTTTCGAGGTCGTCGACCTGCTCCAATAAATATTATGACAACCGGCGCACCCGTGTCGCAAATATATTGCCTAAACGGCCCCACAACAAAGTTAAAAAAAAAACGTGACAGTACAATAACTTCTAGAAATGTTTCATGCTTTTATAATAAACAAACTACTTTGGACGACTTCGATCTAAATTCTAACCGAACGGATGGGAGCAATGGACAAAAAATATTGCGTCCATATACATAGTTCGCCGCTGCCTCATTGTCTTGCCCTTATCCCGATTTTTTTGGGGTCGGCCCTGCATACCTTTTTCTATCTGTTAGTCGTCATCTCGGGAGTCACCCCTTTTTTAGCCATAACATCATCTTTCACAAAATCCACCCATCGCATCTTTGGTCTTCCTCTACTCTTTTTATCTAGACAGTCCTATATCTAATTTCTGGCATGTTTTGTTTTCTTTTATCTGATACCCCAGTCCAATTACGTCTCTCAATTCCTTATGTAGTCAACAAATCTCCAACTCTCATCTTTTGGTTGATTGACGCACAAGTTACAAAGAACTATTGTATACTATAGCTATCAGTCCTCCTTAGTAATAATTAACGTGTGACTCAGTCCACGGTTATTCGGGGAAATATTAATGAATAGCAGATAAGCTATCTTCTACTCAATGACATATTTAAAACTACTTAACATACCTACTATTCGATTGACGTTCAGAGATTTCTTAATTGAATTAGGTCTAATAATAAGGTACGATAATAATTAATTACGTCACATCACATCACATCACATCAACAGCTAATGTTTAGTTGGCACTTTGCGAATAGTGATAACAGAAATTATTTTAATAATTAAAAGAGCGATCAGACATCATGATGATTAAGTAAGTCTTTTTCTAATTTTAAAAATATACTAGCGGACCCGGCAGACGTCGTCATAATCTTTATTAATTAATATTTTTGATATTATAATATTTAAAAGTATAATTTATGTGTAAATAACGAAATAAAGGAATAAATATTATAATCAAATTAATTTAAATTAAAAGCGACACGGAAAATGATCTTGATCTTCTAATGCAAAAATGGTAGTTCCAGAGATAGTGCGCTCAAACAAATAAACAAACTTTTCAGCTTTATTATTAGTATAGATGTAGGAATGTGCAGGTTCATTTCATTTTTGCAGGTTTTTTTATTATCAAAAAGCAAATTAACAAAATTAGTAGATAAAACACAAGTGTGACTGATGGAAAAACCCATCGGCAAAAAAATTACGACCCATCCCATAGAAACTTTCAAAAATCCTTCCTTAGTGCTCGCTCGCTCACTTTCGTTACAAAAACATGCTTCTAGACCAGCGGCTGTGCTTTGGCTGTCAGTGAGGATTTTTATAAATTCTTGAAGAAAATATTTCATGAAGAATGATCATGTTTCAATCGTGCGCATCAGGCTAACCTAGTAGCACATGTCGCATGCTCAGAATCTCAAATGTCAAATAATCTAGAACAGTATCAACAGAGTATCATATTTGGAATGGACGCGACACGTGACGGCTTGTGTAATATCATGCATAGCGTATAAACCCTGCCAGATAATAATAAACCTAAATAAGTATAGGTACCTACAGCTATGGGACTATCATGTACTTCAAACACGCTGCCGGTATTGAAAACAGGAAACAATCATTATCTTCTAAAAAAATATATTTTAATTTTTTTTTTTCAGTTTATTTAGTTTATTTATAATAGAAAGAAAAAGATGTATTGAACTTCAATTTACTTTAGTTTGTGAACAAGAGAATCGGCGCCAATATTCCTGTTGCTAAAAATAGATACATGGTACCTACTTTATGTAGAGTCGGAAACTTGGAGAGGATCTAAGTTATTGACCTATTACGTGACCATCCAGAGGGTTTCATCTTGTTTGCTTTTCATTCAACTACCAAAAAAAAACCCCTTTAACAACTTGAGTTTTATTACGCCATTATAATAATACTTAAGCTCCTTACTAATACTATAATGACTATGTGGCAAGCTATGATGTTGATGGCAACTGGTGACACCTAACAACGGGTTCAAGATTTCATCACTACATGACATGACATCTATGCGGTACGTAGATATGACATCTAGACAGGTTGCAAAACCTGCAAACAAATGCAGTCTTTAAAAAATAATTAAATACTAAAAGTTAATTAACGTTTCATTTTCCACGTGTACTATTTAAGTGTTTGTTTAATTCTTTGTTTTGCGTATCAATTTCATTAGCATAGCAATAAATGAGACAATTTACTACCAAAAAAATAAATCAATACCAAAATTCTCTTTGGCTGTAAGTTCATAACCTACCAGACAAAATCTTAAACAAAAAGTTTATAACATTTCGACCTTGTCTTCCTAACTGCTCGTATTTGCATACTAATTCGTCTAACCAGTTCTTAATTGAGAGTACTCTCAGCATGTTCTCCGGAAAATATTTCGTTTGAGCTGCTTTTCCAAAGACTTACGTACGAAAACATTAGTAAACTCGTTTATTTGGGCCTTGGTACGGCCTTCACCTACAAGCTGCCAGTAAAATTAAACAGAAAATGGCTTTCCCGTCATCTTGAGCCACTTAACCCAAACCACTCTGAATTTAAGTGTTCTCCCGATAGTCTACGACATAATATCACACTATGTTCTTATCAAAATGATTATCTATTGTGAAGGTTACACAATCACAAAAGCAGGCAAGGAAAGCATGGGTAATAAACGAATATATTGCTAATCACAAACTGATAACTAAAGGGGCTTGTGGCTAAGTAATAACAGCCGCAGGGGTCGATCGATCAGGTTATGCTACGCTTGCAGTTAGTCCGTGGATGGATGACCATCTTTACATACCAAGACCACTCTTTGCCTCGGAAAGCATGTTAAGCCGTTGGTCCCGGCTGTCATTCGTGGACCTTTTGACAGTCACGTTACGGATCGTCAGAAGCCCGTATGTCTGACAAACAGTCTTACCAAGGGGTTTCGTATTACCTAATCAATGGGTTGTGGAAGTCAGATAAGCAGTCATCCTTGTAAAATACTGGTACTCAGCTGCATCCGGTTCTGCATCAGCTGCATTCCCAACTATGTTGAGGTCGGCTTCCAGTTTAGACTGGAAGCCGACCTCAACGTAGTTGGGAAAAGTCTAGGCAGATAATGATGACGAAACTGATAAATAAAACCTCTACGAAGAATATTTCGTAGGTACTTAACATGTGTGGATTGTAATACTAATGGTATATTGGTATCTAGACGACATACATTATGAGGCGCATACGAATTCCTGATAGAGCACCTGTGTCCATATCTTATCAATATTAAAATTTTTATGAATGACTAATAAATGTTTTTATTACCTATTATTTTAATGATTAAGTCGTGCTAAACGTTTTTATATAATAGGCGTAAAGGACGTCTGTATTTAAATTTTAGCGGTTTAATGGAAAAGTTTTCTGTTAAAATACAAGCGGATTATAAAATTAAAATACGTATATTAATTCGATTGCGCGTTATAAATCAGTCATCAAAAATAACATATAAAGTAAGTACGAAGTAAGGATATATGGAATTTGTTTACTAAATGCAATTGTAGGGGTCATATTATTAATATCTTCAGGAAACAAAATGCTATACCGCAATTTAATATTACCTTGTGATATATGTATTTCCCTAATGTAGCAATTATTTTATGATTTCTGACGAAGTGCGGAGCTTCACGCGTAATAACGCCCCAAAAGCCATACAATGATAATTCTTCCCATACAAAAATATTGACTAGCATCACTGTGCGTCAGCGCAGCACTACTAAGTTCTCATTGGCTGTCGCGGATTGATGTCATAAGTTACTTTAGCGTCCATTACTCCATTTGTTTACAAGAAACTCTTTATGACAGTAAATAATGAAGTTAAGAATGTCGTTAGCGTTGATCCAGCCTGCGGTAGGCTTGGGCTATCCGGTTTGCGCAGGAATGACGGTGCATGCGATAACGCTATTAGGTATTTAGATTTAATACATGGACATTTACGAGGAAAATACGTTTGGTAATTAAAATAATATTCCAGTAGGTAAGAATTACCCGAGAGAATTTTTTATTTCCTCTTGAAATAAAGCGACTGCCTAATCAGCCTAGTTTATATGTTATTTACCTTATTTTGCCTACCTACCTATATACTTTGAGTTTTTTTTTTTTAGAGCCCCCAGTTTTTTACTTACCATCTTTTGCGAATCTGAAACAGCTATTGCCACGATTATGTTTAAAAGTGTAATATTATACAGTCGTAAGATAGATATATAATTTTCTCTGGATCTTCTACTGCCCCCCTGAAAGTCTCAAACACCCACGAGGGGGTATTATTGCCCACGTTGAGAACCTATAGCCTAGTGCCTATTACCATTACAAGATGATTTAATCACGTAAATAAACGAAACTCAAAACTACCTCGAGGTCCTCTTAATTTCCCAATATTGATATTTAGGCCTGATTAAATTCTAAAATCTCAAATACTCAGAATGTCCAAAGGATATCTTGTGGTTTGTCATCGAAATTCATAGGTTGAATATATGAGATTTTGAAGTCATAAATTTTTGTATCGGACATGGAACGCCCCAAGGCCGTATCGACCAAGGCCCGTCGGTGTTTCAAACTAACCTAGACGCCATATTCAGGGTCACAAGCCCGAGGCTACAACACCACAAGTTCTAATTTTTAAACTACCTCTGCATGCTGACAGCACGCGATAAAAGCTAGCTCTAAAATTTGTTATCAGGCTTTGCTGTCTGGTGGGTTAACTATGCACGATAAGCGATATTCAATATTGGCATCATATCTCGTAGCAACAATCTCCTCTTCTTCCTAGGTGTCTCCCAACTGATGTTGCTGACTGTTGGAGTCGGCTTCCAGTCTTACCAGATGCACCAGAATACTAGTATTTTACATGGAGCGTCTGCCTATCTGACCTCCAAAACCCAGTAACCGAGGAAGACGATACCCCTTAGTAAGACTCTTAGTAACAATCCCAACCTTAATAGTAACCCTGAAGACCTTTTGTTTATCTATTCAGACCACGTCCCTTTTATTAAGGCCTCCTTGCTCTTCATCTTCCTTTACTTTATCGATCGGCTGTCGTAATGTGTCTCCTTTTACAGAACTTCGGGACCTACTGAAGGAGTGAAGGCTCAGCATTTTTTATGAATGTTCCCGAGTAGTTACGTCATAATAACATACCTACCTGATGGCCACACATAGGCTATTCCCATAGGAGTCTATCATCCTTCACTGAGTCAGTGATTGCGGTATCGATTTCATATTACGCCGCGGTCCCCGCTCATGCATAATAAACCAATACCACTTTATATTATACGTTTTAAGTATATTAATAATGTCGTCCACCTGATTAACTTTCACCGTTCGTGTGTCTAAGTGTTGGTTAGTTTTCATTTCATGATCGAAGTGAACGATAGTCGAAAAGTCGCGTGTCGTATGTATTCATAATAATATCTAATCTAAAGATGTCAAGTACGCGCCATTTCGAAAGTGCTTAAAATTCTTGTTATTGTTTTTGGGTAAGGTAGATGACCTAGCAAGGTTATCATTTGAAAACTGATGATATTCTCTGCTGTATTAATGCAAAGGAGATCCGCAAACAGCCCTAATAAATTAGGCCTCAATAAACAAAAATGAAATAATTTGGGTTTTCAAGGAGTAATATTAGTCTATAGCCCTGTGTAATTAGTTTTTTGATATAACATGGGATATGGAAATTAAAAAAAAAAACTTTATTTCAGACAGTAGTCAATTAATCCCATTAACATTTGTTCTCGCTCTATCTTTAGGTCATGAGTTTGAGTGATTTTAATATGAGGTGAAAGTTCGTCACAAAGGCAAATTGGCAATTGTCCAAAAACACAGCAAGGGTCGGTAATTAAATGTAGCACAAAATAAACATATAACGCAAGTCCACAACACGAACGAGAAACGTTATGACGCTATCCGGCAATCTGTTGTTGACAACCGATTGATTGACAAGTGACAGCCGTATCAAGTGTTGCAGTTCGCAAAAATGCAAATCGATTTTTCTATAAAATCATTAAAATAACACAACAATAACAAAAAAAATACTTTATCTTTAATCATTGTTTTGCAATAAACTCATAAAATACTTTTTAAGTGAAAAAAAAATATAAATCGAACATTATAATACAAATCTCTTGATGGGAAAAACATTTTTTTTTAATATGGCAAAATCAGTTGTTATTAAAACAACTGCAACGCGAGGAATACATCAACTGACTTTTCTTTTTTTTTTAATTCCTTTTTCCTACGTTTTTTTAGGAAATGATAAATTAAAGTAGGTCTTATAATTATTTAAATATTTTTTCGAATGGTCTAATACTTTGTCTATCGGGGCCATGACTCGCCGATCTCCTTTAAGCATGCCAAAACGCTGTGATTGTGTGATTCCGTGTCAATGGTGGAAACACAGATTATTAATTTTTTTATCTTCACAATAAAAATTCCTTATTTTTGCCATTTAATTGACGACATCAGCTTAGGTTAATTTCTCACAATTTGCAAAAATTGCGATTTTTCTTAATTTTTACAAAATATAGGGATAAGTTGTTAATTTAAAGTAAGAAGCCAGTCTGGATGACTAGATTTGGTAAACATTTTATTTTTTTATTGTAAATAAACGTTGCCCCACACTAGGAATTACTATTAATTGGATATTTTTTAATAGTTAATAATGTACTTGATCCCTAGACATCGTGTATTACCTGCTGTTTATCATGTTTGAAAGTCATTTAATACAGCCATAATAGTTTTTTTATCATGCTTCCGGAACTGACCACACATTTTTTTTGTGCTAATGTTGTTTTAAAAACGGAAAGAACATTTATAAAACAATCAATTCAAAAAATATAATTTACATAAAATGTAAAGGTACTTAACTATTTAAATAGCTCAACATGTGTACAGCTGAAATAACACCATTACAAACCTCTATCAGCCGATCATCGAATAATTTTACGATATCACAAAAAGTGATCGCATCACTTCCTGTCAATCTATCAGTTATTATTTATGCTGTATCCTCGATCGGAAGCATAAACATAATATGCATTCAATAAAGATACTGAATATTATATCATAATTAATATATAGGAATGATTATAAATACTATACGTTACACGGCACATTAAAGGCATTAGGTGTTTTTGCAACGCTTTTACTTGGCAGTTATGAAGACCTTCAAATGCCAAGTGACAAACTAAAATGTAACCATAAAAAAACTGCGAACAAGAATTCCTTGAAACACTGGAAAAGTTTGTAAACGTTTCGCGAACTGCCTTGGTGAATAGCCGTCCAACTATTTGCGTACCGAGATCAAACATTGAGTTTATAATACGGATGTACAAACCAAACTACGCTCGCGATTAGCACTACTTGTTGGAGGAGTTGCCATAAACACAACTTAGCATACCAAAGACAAAATCGCTCTCATCTATTAGCAGGAGTACTCTAGCAGAAGCAGCTCTTGGTTCAAGTTCACTAGCGTAAAAATCTGTTCGCAATTCCGCAGACACCTTTAGGGAGAATAAAAAATGGATCCAACCGAATTGGGCACACCACTCCAGTAACTTTGGACATGAAACATTGCAGCCCTCTGCGGAATACAAATTACTGAAGAACGATCGATACGACTAAACGAGATAAGGTTGTCTGAAGGTCGAATATCAGTTTCAGCTCAATGCGACCGGAGGACCCTAAAAGGTTTATAGGTAAATGGTGGATGTAATAAAAGCATTTGAACACTTTCTGACCAAATGTCAAGGGGTTAACGCGAACAATGAACATTGAGGTCCGTTAAATAATAAAGGCGTGTTATGAGAGAAATATTCTCAATAATACTTGTATAACCAAAATACGTTTTGGTATTGTGAATAAGGAAAATCAATTGACTTATTGACATACAAATGTGTGAAATGGCACGAAGCGAAATAAATTGGCTTTGTAAAGCATTTATAGCCGATGGCCAATTTGATGTTTTATGAAATGCTATCTTTTACATTCCTTATTAACAAATGGTTTACCAACTTTGACTAGGTATTATTCCAAAATCCAAGTTAGTTATGCTTTGAAGATTTGTAAAACTCTAGACACTATTTTGAAACACAAGCGTTTCAATTATCTATTTCAATCAAGTATATCACTGATCATTTTCCGCCAATTTACTTCCATTAGTGTCATGTTACCAAGCAACTTACATGAGAGTTAGACGTTATTGTGATCCAAGATGATTTTACTACTCGGAGAATGCTGCACTGTCATCAATTCGACAACGAAGAAAGTGCAAACTTTCACTCGTGTTTGACTAGTCTTCTTTTTACAACGAAGTTATCGTAAATCGTCATCAGGACGGCCATTATGTTATTTAAATAATTTATGACCGGTCAGGAAGTAAATTATTGATTCGGTTCAAATATTCCGTTTAAATACATTATGACATTCGGAAGTTGCCTATGTTTACTGATATATTTGAATCGTGTTCAACACTAGGAAGTTAACCTCATCACGAGGCACTGAATGATAAACATCAACGATCATCGTCAAAGAATCTAATGGAAATTTCATTCCTATAACATCTAAGTACATAATAACTTACAAATTCAACGAAAAATTCACTTTCTGGCAGCCAGCCCAGAGAGAGATTGGTGTGTGAATTCAAGATAAGACTCAGTAGCTCCGGGCTTATTTTCTTTCACATTTGTTTGTATTGTATTAAGAGTGAGACGGATCGAGCCAATCATAACTCATCGTTTGTCTGTGTGAACCATACGCGAATCTTTAACAAAAACATCTGTAGGTTCGTACGCATGTTTTGATGCAATAGTGAAGTCATTCGTCAATTTGGCACATTATCGAAATTAACGCAGACAGCGACACCAAGTTTTACAACAGGTTTTATAAGTTTCAGCACATTTCCGTGTTTTTTGTTGTCTATGATGTTGATGGAATTCGTTTGTGACGTCATTTCGCCACTAATGATTTAATCTTATCTCGCGTTATTATCTACTTGGATGGGCACAAATAAAGCACTTCGGACTGACCAATGTAACCTGAACCCCGAAGAGGTAGGAAACACTTTCCTATTTATCATTAACATAGCTATCTTCAAAGCAGCAGAATCATTCTAGACTTGGGACTTTGTAAATGCCTACTAGTAAATACTGTTGTCAACAATGTCATCATTTACAATTTCCGTCAAGTCAAAGATGACTTTGCAAAATTATTCAATTGCAAATTATACAAAAAAAAGTACATGATTTGTCCTCAGATCTCCAAAATTCAATTTAAAAATTGACACGTTATTATATAATTTTAAAGTTGTCAGTTTGATTTCCTGCGATCATTCTCTTGGTAGGTACTGTAGAGGTTTATCTGCATGGGGGCGACCTCACATAATACAGGCCGGAGATAATTTAGAACGGGTTAAATTCGAACGTTCAAACTAGCGTCATGTTTCTTCTGTTAGGATTTTGATATATAACTGTCAGTGGTGACTCGGGCTAGAACATATAAAGTCGTGCTTCTAATACAATCTTAAAAAGAGTCTTATAGTTGTTTAATTCCAAGATCCCCTCAGAGGACTCCTCAAGTCCTCACATATGGTGGAGGCGCCGGGTAGGCGCTAAATTGTCGAAGTGTATGCGCTAAATTGTCGAAGTGTAAGCGCTGAATTGGCGAAGAAACGTACCCCATACGTATAAACGAAGTTTTTGAAGAAGCGAGACCTCGCATTCAGAGGATAGAACAGGCACAGAAGAGTCGCCTGAATATTATATGCAGCTAAGTGGTTCAATATTTTTTTGTGTAAAGAGATTAAGATGGCTCAATATTATACGGGCAGTAACGCATGCCTAGAAGAATTTATTGAGGCATTCAAAGTAGTTGCTAACTACAATAGATGGCGTAAGAGCGATTGGGCGCTGATATTGGGCGTATATCTTGAGGGTGCTGCCCTGTGTGTTTTTAAAATGATGTACCACGATGGCATGACATTCAATGCGTTGTGTGATGTACTACGAGCAGAGCTCCCGTGCCGTTGTCACAAAGCGTTTTATAAGAGGCAACAAGAGGAGATTGCACAACATCTGTCTGAGGGAAGCGGACAGGAAAATTTGTTAAATGTAGGTGATGATGCTTGTTTATTATTTAGTGGAAGACAAGATGGCCCACTACAAGATGAGCAAAGCTGCCTAGAAAGCAGCGTGGAAGTGGAAGCTGATGAAAAAGATGATGTCGAATGCAGCAGCCAAGGGTGCAGCCCAGCAGAGGATGAGAAGGAGCCGATGGAAGTGTTCGAGAGTGAACACGAGGAAGATAATGAATCGGGTCAGTCCAGTCCTTTTATTAATATATATAGCTGTGTTTCAGAGCATCAGGATGAGCAGTATTATCACGATGTCGAAATTAATCAAAATAAAATCGCTGGTGATCAAGTTACTGAGGATAACTCTGTGATTATTGATTCCGAGACAAAGGAGAGTTGTCTTGTCGAGTTGTCCACTGAGATAATGGAGAAAGCTCAGAGCGTCGTAATGTCGAATGACGACAGTAAGCTGGACTATGAAGTTGATCTAGTTAAAGCCGATGTAGAGTTGTGTGCAGTCAGAGACGAACGCACAGAGGTGATGAACAATTATGTGCAATTGAAAGAATTAGTTAATTCTCTTACGGATGAGGGTGCAGTCTTTAATCGTAGTGATCTTATCATACATCACATAGATGACCCTAAGATTAACAATTCAATCTCACTTCATTTCAATTCATTTTTTGCAGATAGGTTTCAATCTTTAATGATATTAATAATGTTAATAGTTAATATTATTCATTCACAATGTGCTACTAACAATATAGAAAAAGCACGAATAAAGAAAAAATACTCATTTGATAGAAAAGTTGAAACTAAACGCTTAATTCCAAGATGTTTTTCAATGATTAATAACTTTCTAAATATATTTTCCTATAATTATCAACATTTTATAAAGAAATTTTTAATTTTAAAAAACAAGTTTATAAAATGTAAGTTCAGAGATAAAAAACTTTTTGATAAAACATTTTCATATTATGTTGTAAACTTTTGTTGTCTTTAGTTGTCATTCATTGTCACATCAACGTTAGATAGATGTAAACAACACTTTTAGTATAATGATTATTATGATACAGTATATTAACATATCATTTGTGTTCTTTTTTCATATGCTGGGATAAAACACCGGACGCGGCTGGGCGCGAGTGAGGTGGCTCACCTCACAGCCTCAGGGAGTCTGAGGGAGTGAACATATCGTCGTCTTCATAGGCTGAGATAGCATGAACGTACTCCAGAATTTAGTAACGCGAGTTAAGAGGAGCTAATTAACCTTCAAAGTGTGGTCACTCCTACAGGGGGGGGATGGCACTCCACTCCCCAAGCTGAAACCATCTTTGCATACGGGGCATAGCCTTCGCAAAGTGTGTCTGGTTGGCACAATTGGTTCAACTTATATTCAACTTATATTCAACTTATATTGGAGGACCCACAGTTCTATCAGTATTGACTGATGTTTCATGGAGTTTGAACTTGGTGAGAACGGAATAGATTTTTGGAAATATTTCCTCTGGAGTATGGGCGTGAGATAGTTTTCTTTCGATGGACACTGACCTCTTGGCCTTTTCCCTCCCTCTGGCTCAATACCGTCCGATGGGGTAAAAGAGTTTGAAGTTAAGATCATCTATCTGCTTTAAGCCTCATCTAGGCTGATGTGAACTGTCACATCATATTGTTAGTATATAGGAGGCCGCGTCGCCTCTTTTTCGCCAGTTTTGGCGCGACGAGGCTTAAGCATGACAACGTTAGTTTATGTTGGTGCACAGTGGCACATGTAAATGTTAACTTACCAGACACTTGTCATAGTGTCGGACTCGCGATTCGTTTGTCCTGACTTAAGCCTACTCTTGCAAGAGTTGGACCTCACACTGTATATATTATCTGGCGTTAGGTAACTGTTATCTTAGGGATAGGCAGGAAGGGTCTGAGCGTTCGAATGCTGTGAATAAAAGTCTTGTTGAGAGGCGGGAGCTTACCAATCCTTTTATTCAAGGATGGGCGTAGCTCATGTAGAGGTTTATCTGCATGGGGGCGACCTCACATAATACAGGCCGGAGATAATTTAGAACGGGTTAAATTCGAACGTTCAAACTAGCGTCATGTTTCTTCTGTTAGGATTTTGATATATAACTGTCAGTGGTGACTCGGGCTAGAACATATAAAGTCGTGCTTCTAATACAATCTTAAAAAGAGTCTTATAGTTGTTTAATTCCAAGATCCCCTCAGAGGACTCCTCAAGTCCTCACAGTACCATCTTGGAACTAATTGACAGGCACATCCCATTTAAGATACATATCTATGCAAAATGCTAAATATATGTATATTATAATGATAATTAATTACTTGTTTCTTTGTGATAAAAAAAAGTCCCACAGAAAAGAAACACATTCATTATCTATTTTGGGAGTCTTTGTCCTTCAGTCAAAATATTATGCAGAGTGAGTTGGAAATCTCCAGTTCAGTACAATGCTATTGATAAGCATTGGATATTCATTCGATGACGTCATGTTACCTGAACTGAGTCAGTATTGAAGTTATTTCATACAACTCATATCGACATCATATCTTTTGTCGTAAAACAATGAATATATTTTTAAAAAAATGCGTAATCTTTATGTCTGGACAGGCCCATCTGTCCATAAAATGTTTGTTTGCGATAAACCATTTCGCAGAAATATCTTGAGTTGCCTGTGAGGCATTATAACGCATAGGTACGTGGGAAAGTTATGTGGTACTGCGACGGCATTCCAGAGGAACTTAACGTTTTGTAATCTTTCTATGTCTAGACTTGGTTATTCTATGCAAATTCTTAGCCTTAGGACTTACAGAATATAAGTAAGTACATACCAGCACATCGAGCTACTACAATCTGTCAAATTTCTTTAATAGATTTTCAACTCTATCGCTACAGCATTAAGGTTCAAGGTTGATTGGGAAGATTTGACAGTTTCGGGTAGCTTGACCTGCTGGCGTCTGTACATTTAGTTTTTTTTTTTATTATTTATTTGTCACTTAAATACAAAAGATTACAGGATTATTCATAATATTCAATAGCAACCAAAAACCACTAAGATTTAAACTTGTGCTATCATGAGTCTATCTCAATATCAAACTATACAATGAAGCATTATTTTTATATGTATGCGTTACGAGTCACGTGCGTATCTTATCTTTAAGATTTTGTAATATTCGGAAAAGAAGGTATAATAATTATTTATATCGAAAAGCGCATAAGTCATTCCCTGCCACAGCGATCACACGCTGCCCGCCAACAATAGCTTTTCTATTATGTCTGTTGTCTGGCTGTCAACGTGTTAAGGAGGGATGACAAAAAATACTAAAATAAATATTAACATTAAAACATTTTCATTAATAAAAGTTCATTACCAAATTTCAAACTTTGAACCTCAATATCAATTCAAATTATTCAAACATCAATTCAAAAATTCTCAATGATAACTTGTGAACATAAAAGATCCTGTTTTACTTAATTTTTATGTACATATGAACAATGAAAATATGAATTTATGTATATATCTTGGTTTCGCATTACTTCCTCGTTTAAATGGGAATCGTAAGAACAAACATCAGATACCTCTAACATATTGTGAATGTTTCCATAAAGGAAGTAACCAGTTACCCCGGAGCATCTCCCTGCGGGGTGTAACCTTCCGTGGTCTACTTGGAAGACTCTGAACCGTCTCCGGACACAAGTGGGAAGATGTAAGTCCAACCTGGCAAAGTGGGGCTGTCTTAATGGAACGGCAGTAGGGTGTGATTGTGGAGCTATGTCATAAACCATGCTCCACCTTCTATCCTGCCCTCTGTGTCCCAAAACATGCAGTCAAAGTGACCTCTGAGCTGCCACCGACACCGCCGTGGAAGTGGCAAAGTTTTGGGAAAACAGCATTTAAAATACAGTCGTGCCAGCGACACGAACGAGAAGACCAGTTACCAAATCCAGACCGACGTTCAACAATCTTATAGCAGGTTGGGGTCGATAAATAAAGACTAGTAGTTTAAGCACAAAATATGACACTTCAAACTTCAATATAAGAACTCTTTAGAACTGAATCAACTAACAACAATAGGAAATATCTTATGTTGCTGTATATCTAATTTTGCAAGAGAAGCTCTTGTAAAGTCATGATGAGATAGCAACGGCTGCGCCGAAAACACGTGCATTAAGAAAACGTGAAGTTGAAAATAAAAACAAATCGTTTAACCTCAAGTCAAAGAAGCATCTAGAACGAAGGAAAAAACATTTATAATTATGTTATGGTTATAGATGGGCAATCCACCTGAGTGCTTTGGTAAACACCCAATTTTGTGGGTGTTTCTTGGTTGTTTATCTAGTTTATTATCGGGTGTTTGTCAAAGCACCGGGTTTAAACCCGGCGAATTGCTCATCTATAGTTGTGGTACCTACATAATCAGAAAAACTAACATCATAGGTATCTAACGCAGAGTTACCAAATGAAATAGGAAAACAGACAAAAGAAATAATTAAAAGTGTTCGCTGGATTTCAAAATTGAAGTTCACAGCGAACTTTTTTAACTTTATTAATTACAGTGTACAGCAGCCTAATTGCGTAACACATTTTCGGCAAATGATTGAGATTAATTGGTTTCGTTTCGATCGCTTTTTGTTTCATTTTACAATTTTCGTATTGCGTAACTTCACCTATCATGTAATAGCAACCAACAGCTGTTGGTTTGAAACGCTAGTGAACGATAATATGTGATTAAGAAAATCAATGGATCATTTATTATGTACCAGGCTATTCGCACGCTTAAATTAAGTACCCTGTATCTGTGTACCTTGTTTTTATTTCTAATAAATTATTATTATTATTATTATTTAAAAAAAAAATCCAATCGCGTGACTCATTCATTAGTAAAATGTAAATTAACTTAACCTCACGAGGGCTTAACTTTTTTTAAGTGAAACGTATTTATATTATAATTCGGTAACTAATTTGTAAGAATTCCATTGGCATCAGTCACCTGCTAAAGAAAGACGCTATATTTAGGTTATTGGACTCGTACTTAGTTTTCAATGGAAAAAAGAACCAGATTGGCCTTTATTGGCTCAGGATCCAGTGTTTTAATATAAATAGAATAACAGTATGAATTTGTTGGTCAAATCTTATCATGTGCTATTATGACCACATGAGAGACACATATAGTTTAAAAAAAGGCCTTTGACTAAAGCGACCAAATTCAATACAGTTAAAAACAACGCCTTTTGCATTCCTATGACGTCTCAGAACATCATAAAGTCACAAATCAAGATTCCTTCTAAACCCAAACATTACAGAATTCATGCTGGAAGAACGATAAACTTCCCAGTTCCCAGATTCAAAACAAAGGGAGCAGCACCAAATGTAAACGAAGCTACATAGATCTCGGCACGTGGCACACATCGGGCGAAAATTAATTGATAGCAACAATGTAGCGTGCAATTGTTTCCATACGTGCCACAAGATACTAACCAGAGGGTCCAAGGTGAACTTTAGCTCTGATAAATGGATAGCAACCGCCTGTCCAGCACTTTATATCTGGATACAAAACAATTGCTTGAAGCCTACGTCATCATAAACGTAAGGCAAAGGCGGAGGAACTTATAGCATGCCTGTGCCATACAATTGCTGTGATTCACGCAGTTAGCTACATCTAATTGGTATTTACAACTCGCAAGGATATTGTTATCGTACAGACAGAGTGCCAATGGCTACTGTTTGTGAGTCAATGTTGACAATATGTCATCATAATATACAGGTTATAAGTAATTGTCAATATCCAGTAGCGATACATCGCAGTATTTTTCCCGTGTGATAGTGAATAAATAACTTCAACAGACCCATTCTTATAATTTTTCTCCTTAACCGCAAAGAGAAAAGATCCCAACTGCAATAAGGGCCGATTTTTTGATCAGTAGTTAACCATTAGTTACTATTTTTTTAACAATTGGTTGATTTTAACTACGGATCAAAAAATCGGCCCTTAGAAGCACGCCACTCATCATAAACTAACTGACCGCTGCTTGAACAGCTGCAAACAATCACAACTGTCTCCTGTCAGCGTCAATCGATGCAGCTTTCATTTAGCCTGAACGTAGCTATTGTTAGACACGGGTCAAGTTCCGCCTGAAAACTAGGACTTGTGTGACGTCATGATTGCATGCACATGCTAAATATAGCACCGAGAACACAAAGTAACCTCACCCGGTGACCCAGATAAGTGTCGCTCACAATGCTCTTGGGGGTGCAAAAACTGTTTGATATCCGGAAAATTAAACTGCAATATTCACATCCTGCGCTAAAAGTGTTCAAACAGGAATTATGTTCCTATATCAAACAAAGTGAAAGGAAAGAGCTGTGCCAAGTGTTTAGCAAATGTTAAAACTTAATACGACTTTTTTTGCGCATTCTTGGAGTTCTAAAACTAAAGTCCGACAAAAGAAACTTCAACGCTTCTAGAAACGACTAGAGCCTTTAAATTAGTTAATTAAGACAGAGCTGACGACGACGACGCGACGTCCGGGAATGTGAAATTCTTGATGAATCTGTTAAAATAATTGGTTTGTACTTCAGCAACAAAACGTGACATTTATAACCAGTTTTACTTAAACCGACCTAATTTAAAAATAAACATCAAGCAAAACCTAAAAACCAGTTCACGAAACGAATTATACGCAAAATCAGAAGTTGAATAACTAAAGAACTAAATTCATATTAGTAAAACAAAATGAAATTGACATGAATTGTGAGTGAACTATAAACCGTACACCTCTAACCCTTCGGGGATTACAGGCGTAATTTTATGTGTGTTAAAACATACAAGTTACAGCTGGAGAAAGTAAAACTAAGAAATTCCCGCTGCTAATTGTCACAAAGAACAAGACAAGGTAGATGCAGCTAGTCTGCGTTAGCCAATCAGAAGTGGCCGCAGTACGTCAGAGGATGAGGATTAACAGCCAAGCTGCATTGCTCATTATGCTCTAACAGGCTTTACGTAAGTGCTCTACTTACACATATTTAGTGCTACTGGAAGAAACTTCTTTAGCTGTAAATTCTTGGCGCAGTTCCTATTTAAAGGAAATAACTTCATTTTGTAGCGAGGAACTTCCATTTATCGGCAGATCTTTGTCAGTGAGCTCGTATATTCTGGTGACGCTGATGATGTTGACAGGTATGATTACTCCCTAAACACAGTTGTATCGCTAATGATTAGTACTCACCATTGCAGTGCTCTGGATGGGCTTTGCAGTTCCATTGTACGCGCAGTTTGTCGGTTTTTGTGAGTCGGAGGAACACACGCCATACCATATGCAGTGGCCTTCTGCCGATGCTGAAGGTATCTGTAACAAACATATTACTTAGTTTAAAAGCTAGATAAATAATATGATGAGTTTTTTCTAGAATTCCCACGACAACGTGAGTAAATAACTGGTTTCTATATTATTAGAAGTTGTATAACATGAACATTTACGTGTTGCAAACTTTTTATTTCGGCAATGTTTTATGTATGCTACAGAGCGTCGGTTTTATGTTCTTAAACTTGCGCAAGAGAATTTTGTTTTAGGATCAAATCGCCAACCAATATGTTTTAGACTGAACACTCAGACTTTATCTAAATTGAAAACAGATAGCTTATGAAATTCGTTACGATGTAGAAACCTGCTATTTTGAAATGTGATACCGGCGCGGTGGTGACGTTGAAATATCAAGGAAAACGTTGTAAGGAAACCCTTACGTTCTTCTACGTAGCGCCAACTACTTGTCAACCAGCATTTAGCTCAATCACTAAGGTGGAACTCGAGTGACACGCGAATGACGCACGTATGAGATGTCTTCGTAATACGTGCTTGTAATTATTTTGTCGTTGGAGAGGCGTATCAAACGACTGGGTATAAGCTTCATGAAGGTTTTATCTAATATCTACTAACTACTAATAACTTTGATCAGCAACAAGGAGGGCATGATCTGGATGCGTACATTGTGTAGCGATGGACAAGCTATGTGTGCCAGCAAAAATCGCGTGCTTCGCAAAATGAATGAAACATATGGAACTAATCAATTATTTTACGTAATGGAAGAAAACACGCGAACTTTGCTTACTACACAATATATTGCAAAACACGTGTAAAATAATTTTCTATTGTTTAATTATTTATCTGCTAATTTATTAAAGACAAATACAACATGAATCATAAGGTTTGGCTATCGAGTCTTGTTATTAAAATAATAATTTTAGATAACTTCCAGGATGGACAAAGATCATCAACTACAAACGAGTAATGGATCTATTAGATGTGATAAGAGAATATCGATAAGCTAACATGTGATCACACTCCAACTAACATAGTGTCACTAATATTTAGATAGAAAAAGGAAATATCATCACTACAGAACATCGTCAAGATATTTTACAAGACTGCATTGCATCATTACATTTTTTTTGGTCGTCATTCATGATTTTGTAATGATTACATACGAAGACACGGCCGGGGTCTAAATAACAATCGTAGGTTTTCACATATGCATGAACATAATTACAAGTAAAATGGTCAACAAGTAGTAAGTTTGCCACAGCATGGCGGCGTCGCCAAGCGTGAACTCGCTAAGGTATGTATCTATGAAACATGTCGCTATAAATAAACTTGTAAATAATGTTCTGGAAACGCGTCATGCATTCACTATAAACAAACATAAGTAGATAATGTTTATGATATAACTCTCTACACTTGGTAGTGAGAATCAGAACGAAGTGGTTAAAGCCCTGCTTGATGTTGCTTCGTTTTACTGTTGGTTATTTGATTATAAGCATAAAAGCATCAAGTGGACCAGGCTGTATCCACAAGCCAAATAGTGTTACCCAGCATATTTTTGCTAAGCGATATGACTGTGGTTTCCTCAAAGCAGAATATAAGGACACGCTTACTAAGAGCTGATTTGACCAAAGTCAGATATCTTTTATTCGTGGAATAAAATTGACGTCTGACAGTTCTAGTATGGAAAACTGCCAAAAATTCAAAACTTATTCTTAAAATAAGACTTGTTGTAGGTATAAAAGTTTGGTGAAATGCGCTCTAAAAAGGTAACAACAAAACAAATTGAAAGGACTGTAAAGAGTCCAGGAGACTGGGGAAGAATATGACGTCCGTAGATGCAAACAACGATAAATTGAACATCAATATATTTGTAATTCAATCGAATAGAACGGATGTCGATGATGACGCTAGAATTTCATTCAAAGGACAGCCATGTGGGGCATAAGAATAGTAAAGAGCCGGCCCGTTACAAATTACAATGATATTGACAATTATTGATGTTATTGAATGAGAGTCGAGCTGTTTACAGAATCCAGGTCACACTTTGAATTATACAGAGGTGGATTGAAAACAAAAACTGTTTAGCCCGTGTTTTACTTCGATGTTGATGTTACATTACACCAAATAAAGCCAAAATCCACAAAATTACTGCAGTTCAATACTTTGGCAAGTATCATTGCTTTCAAAGATGTGATTGTGGTTGTACAAAATAACAAGGGACAATCAAATTACATACTGAAGAGTGACTGAGATTGAAGAGTCTACGAATCCGTGGGCTGAAGCCTGTATAGTAACTTTTAAAATGAATAAAGTACTGTTTATTTATTATACATAATCGTTTTGACGTTGTTCAATAATTTTTCACTTTTTAGTTGAACCTAACCTAACCACACAAATTCATATAACACTACTTGCTATAGAAATATCAGTGACAGAAAGTTATTAAAACATCATCAATATAGACTAAGTGGAAAAAATTATTGAAGCTAACTCAAAAACTACACAAACAAACGAAAAAATTAAAAATAATTAAATTTAACCGAATTGAGAACCTCCTCCTTTTTTTGAAGTTGGTTAAAAATTAAACGGTTCCTGATTACTTAAACATACAGATCTAAAACGGTTGGTCGGTAAACGATTTCCTATTTGAAACGGGTCGCCACCATGCATATAACATTGACTTCAGAATTCAAAATCAGTACTAAATATTTAAGACATTTATGACTTTTAAAATTGATAAACAAATTCTGACCCAAAATCATGTTTTTTTCCTCAGCCAACTGAATATAACGGTGGAACAAAAAATCTTGAATAACATTGAATAATTCACGTGCGTATCATGAAATATATCAACAATAACATTTTAAAATAGGCAAAACCTTTATTTATTGTATTTAAATCAAGTCACGAAAGCGAATTCAAGAAAAACATTAAATAAACGACAATATTTTAGATTACGTCCAATATGCGGATCATGGCAAAAGCCGGGTCTAATAATAACTTCAGCAAGAGGTTGTAGGAGATCAAATCGATCAAATTCAATAATATTCAAAGAGCAAGAAACAGTTCAGGACTCTCAAGAATTTCTTTGTCTTCAAAATGCGGATCATGGTAAAAGCCGGGTGTAATAATAACTTCAGGCAGAGGATGTTGGAGATCAAATCATTTAAATTAACTAATATTTAACGAGCAAGAAACAGTTCAAGACTCTCAAGAATTTCTGTCTACAAAATCTTCGCGAGACTATAATAGGAATTTGTGCCATAATTGGAAACGAAAAAGGACTATCACGTAAACGCTTCACGCGTCTGGCGAAGTTTTGCTTCACAATCAAGTAGCTATTCATTTAGATACAAAATACAAACAACCCCAGGTTCTTTCACCCATAAGGTACTGCCCTCAATCCAGTTCACTGTCCATTTCAGCCCTTTCAACTTTCAAGTTATTGAAAGCCTTTACACAAAACCTTTTGCATAGAAAGGTTCAAAGCCCTCAGCTCTGTAATTTCTGTTGAATGTTTACGTTATTCCTACAATCATGTTTCTTTCAATATGCCCAGAAAACCGCATTATGTTTACACAAAGGAGCTACGTATTACCTTCGCACTCGTTAATCTTGAAACGTCTAGCTTAGTAACCTCTTATAGATTTTTTATAAATCACGCAGTACTTAGACACCTGCAAAAGCTTCCTAAAAGACGTTCTGCTAATGTACAAATTAAAGTTTAGCATACAGAATACAGAAGGCTCATTTCCGTATTTAAAAACGTTCAAAATCTAGTCGCAGTGTCACCTCGTCGACAGTCAAATAGGTAAATTAGAAGTATTTTTGACATATTGAGACTGAGATTAGAATACGAACGTTCTTAAAAATACCGAAAATTGTCCCTCAGATATAACCTGAACTTGTAAATTGGAAATTCGCTATAAACGAAACGAGAACACATCGTGATTTAATGAAGTTACCATCTACGCTAAATGTATTCAAGGTAATGCAAGTGAACGGAGCAATAGTTGTAGCAAAGATCAATCAATACACTACGGTTAATTAGTAAAACCAATATATTATATCCTTACTTCAATGAAATTATGTAATAATCAACCAAGATTTGGTGAGGAGATTAACACTACCTAAGCGAGACCTACTTTCAGGTTTTTTTTTTATGATCTACGAGCGAACCGTTCTGTTTTCAACCTTAGTGAAACCTGTACAATGTATAGGACACATCTCAGAGGTCTATCGATCCTTACCGACTGCGGCTTGAGTCGTTGACTCATTAAATTTTCGCCTGTAGAATGGCTTCTAGGCGGTCGATTAAATTAACGATTCTTTTGACTAATCTCCTTTTAATAGTTTATAAACGCAAGACTGTATTGGCTGTCAAACAATACTAATTGTCCTTCCCATACATAGGTTAACTACTTTTATAACGGAGCCAACATTATACAGTTCAGTTTCGATGTTCATCGGAACATCGAAATAAATCAGTGTGACATGAGATGTGATCACACGCCGAGAGTGAGTCAACTTCCGTGATGACAAGCGGTAGGCTGAAGGATTATCAGTTGAGTCAGTTGTTATGGACGGCTTTCGACTTTACACCCAAACTGGTGTTACTAGTTGTAAAATATATTATTACAAATTTTTAAACAACTTAATAATTTGTCTGGCTTCCGTCGTTTCGCGTGTCACGGTATCGTTCCGTCGTCACTGATCAATATTTACCGCTGATGTTCCCCCTAAACATGGGTTTGTACGTCAAAGCTCAATTAGCTATATGTCCAGTAGGAAGGACTGACACAACTCCGTAATTGCTACAACCCCTATTTGTCATTGGTAAATCAGGCTAAATAAAACTTTATCAGTTTTGTAATAAGGGTTGTTTTGCTTCAATATTGCATTTGTTATTGACTGACTCCTGCAGTTGTTAAACTTGAATCAGGACTTTCCGGTTTTGCAAGTGAGTCATTGCGAGATCATGACGTACTTAGGGGCTTACAATTGTGTATTTATAATGTTTCGTCGTCGGTAGATAAATAATTTTCCCGTTAAAGGTAGGTAGGCCAATTCAGTTTGAAAAAACAAGGAAATCTTTGATGCTTATATGTATGCATAAAGTCCGAATTTATTTACACTTTAGTAGGTTTACAATTCGGCGAATAGCGGAAAAGCAGAAATTCAAATTTACCCGAAAAATAAAATAACTTGTCACTGTGATTTAAAAAAATAAACAGAATCTGTAATCGAAATAAACGGCGTAGGTAGGGGACTCGGGGTTAAATAATTTTGAAATGAGACGTGAACTGCGAAAAGTTGACCGTATGAGTACCGATAAAAAATATTTTCATTGCAATATTTTTGCGTAACTTTCAGTGAGGTCGATTTGCGACCTTCAGTCAGTTGTCATCAATGTTTGGAACCAGTGTCCGTTACGATGCGCCCATTATAAATATAAACATTTGACAATTATAAATCCTGTTCTTTGTATAGGTATCATATTAAAATTATTGATTTTTATTAATAAATATTTAAATTTACTAATGCAATTCAATAAAATTATGAAAATAACGGTAGAGTCCGATCCAATTGCGTTCTTCGGTATTAGGCGTTTTTACCGGCAATTTCTGTTTCATTCCTAAAATCTGTGTTCGGCTTCTAGATGACGGTGACAAAATAAATGAGATTTTATCAGATAGCACAGGAAAAAGCAGCTCTTAGTTACGTCCCTGCCACAAATCCCTGAATGAATGAAATCTGACGAAGATATACGCTGTACAAGCCGTCTAAGAAATTAATTCCGTAAAAAAACATCGAAATCACATTCGCTATGACCTCCACAACGAGCCAAGGTTTCCAGAGTATCCCGAATTATGTATGATATAGTCCGTCCGAATTAAAACAAACTTTAACGTCCGCTGGCGTCAGAGTCGATG
The DNA here is from genome assembly GCA_911387795.2 of Apamea monoglypha. Taxonomy (NCBI): domain Eukaryota; kingdom Metazoa; phylum Arthropoda; class Insecta; order Lepidoptera; family Noctuidae; genus Apamea; species Apamea monoglypha. Next base: position 3,428,348 of record OU426932.1, on the reverse strand, counting down.
TATGCAACACAGGATTAAGTCGCGAAAACATTGCTCCTTAATAACGATGAGTTACGATGACCTTAGCGCAAGGATGTTTATATAGTACATGCCCAATCAACAAGGGGTACTAAGTACATTGGACACGAATTAATTAATGTTTAGTGCGAAGTTTTAATGAAACGCTAATCATCTGTAGTTTTCTTGAGAGTGGAAAATTACACGTTGCGTACAAGGCGCTGTTAGTAACAGTATGATGTGCAGCTACTTAATTGAATTACTTGTTGAACCCAAAGCGTTTTCCAGAATATTCGGAGAAGTAAACTTTTATGTATTGCGCTAAAACGAGGCTACTGGAAACCCGACTAATTAAAAACATGCTACAAAATACGCCCTAAAAAATTGGGTCAACGCCAAATTTTTAGGGCGTTCAAAACTTTCAAACCAAGCGCAGTTTCCTTTACATTTTCGCTTTTCCTACTTGAAAGGATTCGGCAATTAACATCATTATTTTCTCGCGGACGGTCGCCTTGGAGGAGTGGTAATAAGGAAAACGAAGCTACTTATTATGTGCCTCACGCACGCGTGACGAAGACTCGAAGTACGCCGATGAACCTTGGCGCGTTTGCAGTCGCAACCATGTCCGTTCCTGCAACGGGCACGCATTGATCCTACACCATCGGTTATGGGAAGACCTTCTAAAAGGGCTACTATGAATTTAATTAAAATCGCGTTTAGAAATACATATATCGCTTATTTATATTCTGGTTCGGCTTGAATTTTAGTAGGCCGTTTACATCTTGAGGATGCAGAGTCGAACTTGACTCCTATCGAAAGGACTGGCCCGATAGTGCAGTGTCTGGAAAAGGAGGCCTTTCCCCAGCAGTGAGATGTTACAAGCTAGATGGATACGATAGATAGAGATAGATTAACATCTCGGTTAATGAATGTGGATGGTTATACCATAAGAAGGGGGAAGACAAAAAGACTGTCCGGCTTGGAAGGACTACTGCGAGGACGGCCAATTAAGAGATGTATGGATGGAGACATGCTGTGCCGACCCCAAATTAATTGGGATGAGGGCAGGAAGGTTCTTACACTAAACATGGTGATGTTTATTCGGCTAATGTCAATAATCCCCCAGGTCTAAAGTTTCCGGAATCATAGCATCCTATGGTAATTCGGTAATTAACATAATTCTGACGTAACATTCATCCGTGAAGTTCAAACATCCGATAGTTTGATGGGTTTGAACTTTGACTCCATTGATAAATGCTAATAATAGCAGTTTTATTGATAGCCTTGTTTAAACTAATTTTGATATGGTTTTCGTTATGACACCAAATTGAATCCCAAGACATGTCTTTACGGTTTGAACGTGCACATTAATGCAGATGTTGGCAAAGGCCTCGTAAAATAGTTAACATGCTCAAACGGGCTCCTAGCCTTGATCTAGAAAATACAATGGAATTGTCCTTAACATTGATGGTAGGAAGTTTGGAGTAAATTGGATTTAGACAAGGATTACTTATTGCCATATTGTCACGGCCGTCCTTCCGTAAGTTTAGCTTAGGTCAAGGCTGCGCGTGTCGCGTTATTCAAATCTGTTGATTTGCAAGTATTCCGTGTGGTCGTTAATCATTGCCTTGTGGACGGCAAAACACCCAGTACAAATAGGTGCCGACTGACGACTTACAATAACAAAGAATGTAGGTACCTAGTGTATTTAAATATATCGAGTCTTAGCTTAGGTACCCACCTCGAAATACATTTTCATAGAACATATTTCTATTAGATATTTTCGTTCCTTTCATGTTTTGGGCGTATTATCGTCGTAAGGGAACTTAATGCGGAACCGGAAATGTGAAATTTAGTCGCCCGTAGGTGCTTGTTATTAATGAAGTGGTTATCCCACTTCATGAATGTCAAATCTATGAAAAGTAGGATGTCCAAATAGCCTTAGAATCCTTACAAGAACAAAAATAGTGTGCCTTAAAACTCAAACATATGTAGTTAACATTATTATCAACTAAAGCATGTTTATTATTTGCGTAACTATGTAATTTAATTTATAGATAAAACAATGAACTTGACTACAATATTGTTGTGACTGCTTGTAGACAAATCTTTGAATAAAACTACTGAACTGGTAAAATTTATCACAAATAACTCAGTAGATGATCAATAATGGTCAATAAAATTGTTTCTATAGCTTTATGGACAACACAGACCCTCTAGTAAGCTTAATTCCGTATCAATTGAAGTGTACAAGCGGTTATTGGTATAAATTAATCTTAATTGGACCATTTGAGTTCCTGATTGACATATATCAGCTTGTGTCATGTCAAATTGTGACCACTCAACATATTTAATGACTGTGCTGTACTTTCTAGAATGTTTATGTACTTCCCATGCTATGGCATAATTAACAATGTTCATGGTAGTGTGTTGTTTGTCAATAATTAGTCTCTGAATTATAGATGTACGGACACTAGCACATCAAGTTACTACAATCTGTCAAATTTCTTTAATAGATTTTCAACTTTATCATACTACGTGACAAAGTTGAAAATCTATTAAGGAAATTTGACAGATTGTAGTAGCTTGATGTGCTGACGTCTGTACAATACGTTGTTTGGTTTCATTTACCTATACATTTTTAGGACATTAATCAATCACAGCTATGTATGTTTATGCTTGTTTGTGGTTTTCCCTTAGTCTAACCGGATGCAGCTGAAAACTCGTATTATAAATAGAGTGACATCCTATCTGACCTCAACAACCCAGTTGTTGGGTAACATAATATCCTTTATGACTAACCATTATGACTGTCAAAGATCTAGGAATGATCGATATTGGTCCAAATTGCGATTGTCACAGGGCAAGAGAAACAAATGTTGTTTCTCTTGCCCTGTGATTTCTGTCATTTTGATTGAGTGTTGTCATATGACAATATTATATTTTAAGAACAGCAATAAGCAAAGTATTACATATTGTAAAAGGCATTTTTTTTATGATATTAACCACTTTATCTTACTACCACTACTACTATTCCCTCCCTACTACTACTTCCTACTTCTTCTAATTTTTTAACTACTTTTGGGTTTTTTTTTTACTTTTGTGATGTGTTAAGTAATTGTAACTATACATTTTCTAGCAATGTAGCTGTAGTACTAGTACTTGTTGAATATTGATAAGGATAGATTAAAGTCAAGCAATAGGGTGTGATATATTATAAATACATATTCATATAAACATCATTTTTCTAGTCATGCACTGATGATAGATAGACTAATTTTGATAACATGAAAACTTATACTCAAAGCATTTATTTCAATTAAACCATTTACAGGCACTTTTGAATTATCAAAGAGTCGGTCAGTTAGTCGAGAAAGTTGAAGCCCATTTCAAAACGTAATCTCTATGGAGAAGAACAGGTAACAAAGTCATATTGGAAGAAACCAAAATCAAAAATAGATTTAGGCTATATTTGTAAGAAGTATAAGTATATTATTGACTTTGACATTATGTGTTTGATTTCCTGCTGGTTGATTATGATCACCTGATGCTTGACTAAAGTAAAACAATGCAAAATATAAACTTATCAGTCAAGCTGACTTATGCATGAGTTACTTATGAAATTCTGTTATCAAACTTACTATTTATTATGGATCTAATTTAACTGCCTTTGCCTTTGCTGTTGGAAAGTATAATAAAATTCTAACTAGCATTATGAAATAACATTCAGGAAAAAACCAAAGACCACTGTTTGGCCTTACCTATACATTCTGTAACCATTTGAAAACCAATTTCTCCATTCAGATAATTTATGCTATTGTTTTTGGGCTGTATATCAGTAGGTACTTAGGTTTTGTTGGGTAATATGCTTGGAATATTTGTATGCATGATATGTTTATTGAGTAAAGTTATATTAATCAGTGTTTGCAGGTTCATAGTTGATCTAACTTCCACTTGTCTGTGAGCTAATAGTATTATAGTAACATTCGATTCTATTTGTTTTGCATTGGTTAAAAAGGTAAAAATTAATTACAGATTGATAAAATATAATCAGTCCAAGAAGACAACAACAAAAACATTTTTTTTTGTTTAGTTACGGAAAATGAAGTCACGCGAGTGAAACTTCTGAGTCATTTCATACTAAAAAAATCACTAAGTAGAATACGATCAAACAGCATAACTGCCCTGAGATGGCAAAGAAATACGTAGAAATCCACTACTATTACATTAGTCGACTTATTAGCGCGGAACAATGAAAATGTAACATTTAGTATTCACTTACGTATTGCGCTAGTTGTAGTAGAAGTAGACAATCCAAGAAATAGAGAAATCGACGCGAAATCCCTCCAGCACCAGCCATTTTTCCACACTTTATTTCACGAATCAATGTAGAAGACACAAATATTCGTCATATCATAATTTCACGAACAAAAGATACGCCTTGGAATAATGATTACACGAATTTTATTTTTTAAGGCGCACTACTTCCACGACATTCGGTGAATAATAAATGAATGACAGTTCGTTCGTCTGCGTTCCACAACCGATAAAAAATATAAAACAAAATGGCCGAACTACGTCACAAAACGTCTTTCATTGTTACAATGCTAAAATAAGAATTTCTACCTCCTCACTTCATGGTAGAAAAAAATACCGACAAGGCCAACCGACTAGTCTGTTTTGGAGCTACATCGCTACCGACAAAAGTGCTGTCGAAATCTGTGCCTGGACGTGAGATTTTGAAAGAATGACCAGTAATGCCAGCCGATCGATTCTCTAAAAATCTCACCGTGAAAATTTAGGTGAAGTGAGCTGTCAATAGTGTCAATCCCTAGCATTAGTTGGAATGACAGCTCACTCCACGCTCACTTCCCCTAAGTTTTCACGGTGAGATGGTTACAGAATCGCACTGCTGATGTCCATAATGGTGGTACTTCACTTCACACACCACTGACCCTCTCTCCTAACAAGACGCTGCCCTGCCTATCTACACACTTTTGTTGTGACCCAAAAGAACTCTCCCTCTCCACATGCAAAAATGTTCTCAAACAATGGCTCAAGTCACATCCGGAGTCCTACTCCACACCACACCACATGTACACACACTAATACACTTACACACCACACGCGCACACACCAACACACCCACACCCTATTTTTGTTTATCTAATATTTTATTTTTCATTGTTTAGCATTTTATTTTTCATTGTTTAACATTTCATTTTTAATTGTTTAATATTTTTAGTTTTAGGCTTTGTTCAGTGAAATTTAAGCTTTATTTATGTTTTTAATAATTTATGATTTAAGTTTTACTTTCACTTAGATCTCAATATTTAATTTAGTTATATATAATCATTTGCAATTACTTACCTATTCTTACATAAACTCCAGTGGTAAATAGCATTATGTATCACAACTCTGGTCCCCAAGATACAGGCGCAGCCTAGTTTGGGGACCGCCGTAAAGATCCAAATGATGATCGCTAACATTTCATCATCTTCCTGCCCTTATCCCATGTTACTTGGGGTCGGCCCAACACCTTTTCTTCTTCCATTCTCCCTTGTCAACCGTCACGCTATCATTCACTCCCTTCTCTTTCATATCATTCCTCACACAATCCATCCATCTTTTCTTCGGCCTTCCTCTTCCTCTCCTTCCATCAACATGTATATTCATCACTCTTTTAGTCACATGCGTTTCGTCCTTTCTCATCACATGCCCATACCAAGCCAAACGAATTCCTTTCAACTTTTCTGTCACTGGCGCTACTTTCAAACCTCTTATCTACTCATTTCTTATTTTATCCATTCTCGTCACTCCACACATCCATCATTCTCATCTCCGCTGCATGCAATCTTTTTTCATCCGTCTTCTTCACAGCCCAGCATTCAGACCCATAAAGTACGACAGGCCTTATCACGGACTTATAAATTTTCCCCTTTAACTTGAGGGGCATCCGTGGGTCGCAAGTTGTTCCTGTGACCTGTCGCCATTTCATCCATCCAGTTGATCCGGTGCGTTTTGTCTCGGTCTACTTCGCCATCTCCTTGGACAAGCGACCCGAGGTACCGAAAGTCGGAGCAGATCGTTAGGGGCGTTCCGGCGAGAGATGGGCCTAGGAATGAGGAGGAGAGACCGCCAAAATCACAAAATATATACTCAGTTTTGGTCCGACTTACTCTCACGCCAACGGTCTCGAGTCTTTCCCACCACACCTCTAATCTGAGGGGCAATTCTCGTAATTTTAAGAATGTTCACAGTCTGATCTCAGTTTCAATCTGTCAAAAATACCTGTAATTTCCCCAAATTTTGACAAGTTTTTGACATTTGTTTGTTGCTGATATGAGACTGCGACTAGATTTTGAACGTTTTAAATTACGAGAATTGGCCTTCAGCTCTGGACCTCTAAGCCGTTCTCGACAACCAGCACAATGTCGTCGGCGAACAGCATACACTAGGGAGCCTCCTCTTGGATATCTGATGTAAGAGCATCCATTATCAGCACGAAGAGGTACTGGCTGAGTGCTGAACCCTGGTGCAAGCCGACAGCCACATCAAAGCTGCCAGTAGTGCCCACTGTAGATCGGACTTGGGTACTACATCGACTGTACAGACGCCAGCAGGTCAACCTACCCAAAACTGTAAAATTTTCCCAATCAACCTTGAACCTTAATACTTTTCCGATAAAGTTGAAAATCTATCAAAGAAATTTGACCAACGCTCATCGCCATCGCTCTAATCAACTGCACATACTTTCCTGGTACGGTACGCCTTTCTCCTTCAGCGCCCACCACAAAACTTCACGAGGCACTCTGTCGTATGCCTTTTCGAGGTCAACAAAAACCATGTGCAAGTTCTTATGCGCACTTCTGAATTTCTCGCACAGCTGGCGGATAGCAAAGATGGCATCTGTTGTTCCTCGATAATAGTTACAGACCGATATTAAGTTAATTTTAAGGTAATAATTGTAACATTGGTTCAATAAATTTATTATTAATTCTTATTATAATAATACACACTTAGCATGTTTGTGTATTTGTTCTAGTATTTGCCCAAAAATCGGAGGAGGATGTTAGAGCTTATTTTGCCTTTCTTAAGACGACCCAATGACCCATTTTTTGCTGTACATATTTGTACTAAAATGGAAGGTTAAATGTTTTTTTAATAAAAATACTGAAAAGTGTTATTAATATGTATGTCTTACTATCTTTCCTAACTTATGAAATTTATAAATGCGAAACTCACAAGAAAGTGTGGGGTGCTGCTAGTTTAATGTACCTAATAAAAGAAATAATGATATTCGCAGTTTATAGAGACTGGAATACATGTCTTAGGATTTATCAAAAATCGCCCCCTATCTAGTTTCATCTAGATAAGATGAAAAAGGTGAAAAACAGTTTATTATTCCGTTGGCTAAATATATTGAAACCTAAACAACTTTCCGGGATACCATAAATTACAAAGGATGTTGCCGCGTTCCAGACCCCACATTTTTGTTAATCATCTTGGTTACCTAAATATCAAATCCCAAAGTGTCATATTTGTTGTCAATTTGACGTTTATATACGTTTATATTTTGGTTATTGCTTACTTGCTTACTTGCTTAATGGAATCTTGTTGTTGTTTTTGTTTGTGTACTTAGCAATCAATGAAAAACTATGAATTAAAAGTAAATATAAATCTTATTTTACACAAGACTATTTAATAATAGTGTAATTATATGGTATATAATATAGAGTACATTCAATATGTAAGGCAATTTGGTTACATAGGTGTTGTGTTTATTTCGAACTGAAAGCATTTTATAAAATGGATCGAAAAAAAAGGCAAAGGGGAATATATGTAACTGTAAAACAGAAAAAGAAACTGATAGAATTAATGGCAAAACATCCTGAGTTGATATCAGGCAAAGTGACTCAGGACTTCAATTATAGGGACTCTCAACAACTGTGGCACACCATCACGAATGAATGCAACTCTATACCCGGCGCGAAGAAATCTTGGAGGCAATGGAGAAAAGTACTATTCTTGCTATTATATTTTCTTTAAAATCCTGAATTTGTCTACAAATTAAATAAAAATATGTGAATGATTGTTAATTATTTATTTCCACAACTATAATAGCTACCTACACTCATCCTAAAAAATATTAACTTGAAACGATATTTATTATTTCAGACATGGCATGATTTACGGTCAAAGACAAAGAAACGGCAGGTGGAATCAAATGGTCAGCTACCAAATTTAGTGTTGATGCTCACGCCAGCTGAGCAAGAAGCCTTGGGTCTGAAGAATGTATCATCAACAACAAATCAAAGTACGGAGTTTATACCTCTTGAAGACCACAATGATGACAGCTTTGGTAATGTGGTAGAGTCTAATACCTCATACAGTGACCTAGAATCAGCACCTGAAGAAAAAGTATTCACAGACTCTCCCGAAGTAAATATGACAAACCATAAAAATAACACAAAACAAAACTCCAAGCACAAAAATGGAGATTGTGCTTTCAATTGTGATATGTTAGCAGCACAGGAACAACGAAAAATAGAAATCAAAGAGGACTATTTAAATTTTAAAAAGGATTATTTACGACAGAAATTAAAATTGTTGAAGGAACAGACTGAGGCTCTGAAAAGTATTGCTAAAGAACTTTGTGTGAACAAGTAATGATGTGGAAGATTCTAAACGAAATGGTTTCTTTGAATGGAGGGGAGTTGATGGTCATTCATCATGGAGACTGCTCCAGGAGGCAGTTTCATGAATGCCTTCTTGCAAGAAGTTGACTGTGTAATACAGAGGATGGTGATGAATGGTCCCTGAATGCATTGGTTGCAATTGAAGAGATGCTGATGTTTTATTGTGATACTTTACAATTTTTTAGATACTAGTCAAATGATGATAATAATAATAATAGTTCTTGAAATTCAAGCAGAAACTTATTTTTAAATTCATTGCTTACTTTTTGTTTTGTCATCTGCATAATGCATAATCGGTCTTTAACATTCCTACTGCAGGGATACAGGCCTTCTATCTGTGTGAGAGAGTGGGGCATAAGTCTTAGATTTTTTGGTTCTTGGACATGTTTCCTCACAATGTTTTCATTCGCTGTTTTGAGTCACTGCACTCAAAACAGCTAAAAATGACACAAAGAAAAGTCCTACTGGGGTTCTAACCCACGACAACTTGTAAGTCGGGGCCACCACTAGGCCACCACTGCTCCTATAAGGAATTAAAATCATTTTTTCTAAAGCTTATAAATTATGCATAATATTAAAAAAATAGAAACTGGAATAAATTAGATATAGGTATTATTATGAGTACTATTTACTGATATATTATTACTGTTCTGTTTGAATTGCATTATATTAGGAAACAAATATGTATGAAATAGTAAGCATTTAATTTAAGAAATATACAGCAGGAGTCAAAATACTGGGGTTAGTGAATGGTTTTAGAAGGCTGTAATTGTTATCTTCCCATATGAAAATAGATATTAAGTAAATCTAAGGGTTTATACATTAAATGGAGATACATTGAAATTATTGCTTTATTCTATCATACATCTGACAAAATGTGGGTGTACTGTATGTGCATCTCTGTCTAACCCTTCGGAAAATAAAAGCGTGATGATAAGTATGTTACATCTAACTACATCGGGCCGTCCGCTTAGTGGCCGTTTGTTTTGTCACTGGCCGGCACGCACCAGCTCAAAAAAGCCCAATCACACGTACCAGACCACATCAACACATGGTTGGTCGCTAAGTTGTGAAAAAAATGAAAGGATTGTTCACACCGACCACATTTTGCTGTCAAAATCAACCGTGTTGGCGATACCGACCACGTCGCAGCCACAACCCAATCACCAGCGAGGCCACGCATTAGCGGCCGGCCACATCGCAAATACTACGTTGCGTCGACAATTTGATTTGTCGTTGTAGTTACCACAACGAAACTGCAATAGGCTGTAGCGAAACTATTCACTCGTAACCACTGCTTGCCCACATTTTGTCGCTGCGATGTGTTGTGTTTTGGCTGTGGTTCGTGTGAACGGACCCTAATTGTTATTGGTGACCCGTGTTGCTGTACGGTCTTTCCATTTGCTGACAGTGGCTTTTAATTCAAGCGACTAAAGTTGCTGAGTGTATAAGCATAACGATCTCAGTTAAAGAAAGTTTTATGTTTACGGACGACCTCGATCACAGTCCCAGGATGCTCGAACCTCGATTGGTACAGTCCGTCTAAAAAGAGTAGACAAATAATGAGGGCGCCACTGTCGTTTAACTGGTATCCCCATACTATATAATAACTGGTTTTGACACTTGCCAATTATTAATTGTATTAATTTTTTAATACAATAAATATTTTTTTGTGTAATAAGGCATTAATATTTTGTGATGATTCTAAGCTAACTTAGTACTTCACATAACCACTTTACATCACAACTTGTGGTTAAATCCTACTAATACATATTATTATTATAAATGCGGAAGATTGTAAGGATGGATGGACGTAATGTTTATTACTCTTTCACGTAAAAACTATTTGGATGAAACTTGGCACAGGAATAGATTATTACCTGGAATAATTTATAGGCTACGTTAATTTTCTCTCTGTATTCACACGGAAACGGGAACTGCGCGGGTGAAACTAGAGGGCGCAGCTAGTAAAATAATAAAACAAGAGTTAAGTGTTTTTAATAAAATATTTAAATATAAAATTAATCCAACATATCAACATCTAAATATTCGACACCAGACATGTTGTCATCTATTGCCCCAGGAGAATCTTGCCGAGAAGTACAAGGCAGACAGGAATCTTCTGATTCTAATTCAGACTCACTGCTGCTGCTATCCTCACCAACTCTTATAATTAATTTTTCTATATTTTGATACAGCCTAGGGCCTCTTTCAATGTACTCCATTTCAATTTTTTTGACATGGTCACAACATGATTTCCAATCTACTGGAGTTATAGAAGCAAAAGCCTCTTCGGTTAATTGTTTTATATCTCTGGATCCAACATTTTGTGCTGCCACTTTTCTTTTTGCCAAAGACCATATAAGTTCAATCGGGTTCAGGTCGCAGTGATAGGGTGGCAGCCTTACGACTGTATGTCCATGCTCGCTCAGTAACTCGTCAATCTCATAAACTGGTTCTGGTTTATTTATTTTCACCAAATCATAAAGCATAGGTTTTCGTAGGGTCGGATCAAAATTAATATTATTCTCTTCGAGCCATAATTTGATTTCGGCAATCGTGCTGGATGTTGTGGGAGCCTTATTTTTCACAATCGAGTGATATGGGGCGTTGTCCATTACAATAATGGAAGGATATTCAAGGTTTGGGATGAGCTTTTCGGTTACCCACTTATTAAAGTTTGTTCTATTCATTACAGAATGATAGTCTTCCTGTTTGTTATTTCCACTAAAAATTAGAAGAGAGTTCGGTACAAAACCTTTTTCACTTCCTGCATTGATGAGAATCCATCTTTTCCCTTTTGAAATATCTTGAATAATTCCTTCGGTTCCAATAGATTGCCAACATTTTTTTAATTTGTACGATGAGTGAATATAACTTTCATCTAGATATATAATATCTTTTTGCAACTCTTCGGGTAAGTTACGGTTGTCCATAATAATTTTTAAATATTTTTCCCTTTTAATACAAATATTAGTATTTTCCATCAAAGCTTTTCTGTTTGATTTACATTTTTTGTATTTAAAACCAATAGATTTTAAAATTTTGTGTAAATGGGCTCGACTTCCATTGAAACCAAGGTCTTCCCTTACCATGGTTAGTATTTTATTAAGTGTAGGGACTTCTTTTTTTACACTATAGAAATAATGCACTTTTTGTCGGATTGCACACTGGTCAAAATCGTCTAATTCTTTTCTTGGTCGTCCCTTTCTATGTTTAGCAGGAGTACTGAATTTTCCTTTAGTTTTGGATCCTTCCGAAACTATTCGTCGCACTGTACTCTCGCATTTACCTGAAAATAATAATTGTATTGTTAAGTATCAAAACCAGTCACACGCACTATAAATATGCGTTTTATTTTCATAACCTCAACTGTAGATATCAAAGTAACTATTTCATGATAAGACCGCTCTTGGATAAGACATTACTATTTAAAGGTGTGTAAAGTGACATAAAAGTACTACATTAATTCATAACTTACCAGTCAGATCCGCTGTTCGTTTATAAACGTCTTCCATCTGCGTGAGCAATCTGCCGGCTTGGAATTCGGCTAAACATCGCATAAACACTTTGTATATCACTTCACGAGTGCCGCTGCGGAGTGTTTTATTCATTTTTCAAATGTTTATATTAAGTTTTTGGATAAAAACTAGAATTTAAGCAAGAATTCAAATGAAAGCAAACAATGTTTACATTACAATGACAAGCGAGTGACAAGAATGACTTTTAATGAAGTGTTGCCAGCCACAGAATATAGTTAGTTCCACAAACATTAATTTCTACTCTTTTTAGACGGACTGTAGAGTAAATAAGACGAGTCGCTCTCGGTTCTACTCGACCGACCAGTCTGTTCTTACCTTAATATGTTTCACCAATGTAGTTTTTTTAACAGGCAACTTTGGCTGTGAAACTAAACTAATGCTGCTTTCCCTATATCACAGAACAAATGTTAAGCATTATATTTATTGCTATCTCTGTTTATTTAGTGATATCAATATATTGCTACTTCGCCCTCACAAAGTAGATTCTGTCTGACATAACTTACGTCAAAATTGATTTATTTACAAAAGTCGTCAACATACCCCTAAAGAAAATTAGAATTTTAAATTGTATTTAAATAAATAATTCATTGGTTTTTCGAATTACTCTGTTGCCGAAAGCGGTCGACTGCTTCCGTCATGTATCTACGAATGGGTAGAAATTTTAGTTTTGTGATATTAATTGCTATTGGTAAGTTTTGTTTTCTATTTATTTTTTTCTTCTATTTTCAACGGGCTGGTTGGACCTGGTTTACCTAGGTAAACAATGTTCTTTCTTTTCTTCCTGCATTGGTTTGGGTTGAAAGGGCTGCGGGGACATTGATGATGCTTCGTAATTATCCGATGAAAGATGATTGATACAGGGACTCAGTAAAAGGAGAAATTCCTATCTGAATGTTACACCTGCATAATATTGTGATAAGGGATTGCCATCAACCAACCAATGTAAACATGATTATTGTACTCCGATCTGTAGAAACTACATTTTATTATGATATGATTTTCAGTCCAATATTTCACATCCAATAAGCTGTAAGTAATTATATTTAACAAATTATATTATATGTACATTGAACTAAAAATTGATTAATAATTTACCTGCTGCTTTAATTTATCTCTCTGCAAATTAAATACCTTCTGAATATTTAAATATTGAGTTAATTTATTTTAATTTTTTTGTTTGGGTATTATTAGTCAAATTACGAGAATAATACAAATCTGTAAGTAAATTGCATTGTTCTCATATCATAAATCTTTTTCAACAAATTACAATATCCAAATTAAGTCCGGTTCTCTTATTTGAAAAACTAGTTAAACACAAATAATTCACGTCTTGTTAATTTTTTGTTTCAGGCCTAGCAACAGTTACTACACAATTTGACATTCAGGAAGAAGTAGAAACAGAGAATAAAGAAAACATTGACCTCAATGATGTCCCCAATGTAGACGAATCAGAATCATTACTGTCCAATGTTGTGTCCGATGTCAATAAAACTCTCACCAATCTATACAATACTGTAACTTTGGCCAACATTACTGCAGAGAACAAAACAAACTCCGCAAATGAAACACGAAAAATAATAAGGTGCAGAGAAATTGTCTATGACCCGAATGAGGAATTGGAACCAACTGTGGAAATAGTCAATGCCTCACAGTTGATAAAATTGTTGCATGTCAATCCAGAAATAACAAGCAGAGACATGGAAGCTGACTGCCTGCTCGTCTTCTTCTATGCCAGAGCTTGCCCTTTCAGCGCTAAGGCAGCACCACATTTTAATGCCCTTGCAAGAGCATATCCTAACGTGAAAATGGTAGCTTTGGATGCTTTGAAATATGGTGGAACAAATACTGTTTATGGCATTGTCGGAGTGCCAACACTGAAAGTGTTTCACAACGGCAGACCGTATGGAAAATTCAATGGCACAGATTATAATATTCAGTCTTTCAGTAAATTCCTTCATGCTGTTACAGGAAAGCATGCACTAAATCTCTTAGTTACGTCTAAGGACTTCCAAGGGCCGGTCTCAAGTGTTGTGGAGACTGAAACTGATTATTTTTTAGTCTTATCATGGTTGTTTATTATTGTTTGTTCTATTTATTATTTTATGCAGTCCAAATGTTGGACAATGATTGTGGAAATGATCCAGAATAACTGGAGAGAATCAGAGGCTCAACATGAACATAACGATTAGTTTGTTGTAATTATATTATTTAATTATTAGGCGAGAAATGATTAAAATGCTTTTGTTTATATTCGTTTTTGAGTTATTGATTAGGTGCTTTCTGTCAGTTCATTTACAAGTTAGGTACCTACTACTACTACTGCTGAGCTTGGGGTCCTGGGTTCGATTATAGATAGAGAATTTCTCAGTAACAGCCCGGAGTTTGGAAGTTGGTGGTGTGATACCCCTGTGCAAGCACGTTAAGCCGTTGGTCCTGCGCCTAATTTCTCTCCGGTCGTGTCGGATTGCCGTCCCATCGGACTATGAGAATGAGGGAAGAGGGAACGAGTGCACCTGTGTCTGCGCCCACACTTGTGCACTATAATATCTCCTGCGTTGAAGGCTAGTCTGCCTTGAGATTGACCGCCGTGGCCGAAATACAGTCTGGAGAACTTTATTTAGGTAGGTACCTAATACATTCCAATGTAAATATCTTGCTCTTATGGGGTTGTATAAAAGTACTCTGTGGGACGTGGGTGCAGTAAACCCTTGTGATTCAGAACCCTCGTGTTGACTTGCTATATACCCTTCCAAAACGATTGGATTAAGATCATCATGCTCATAAAATATGTATTTTTGTGGCGATCATGTTATATATGGTTCTCGCATCATAAACATATCTAAAAATAACTTTACGCTTGAGTTACGTGCTTTGGTTTTTTTTAAAATCTTAAAACTGTTATTGCACGGTAAACAAACAGACCGGTAAAAAAACATCTCCTGCAAGAGGCACTGGATTTCTAAACGTTTCTAAAAATGTCGACTTGATACTGACGTGTCGGCTCGGCTTCTTTGACAGATCGTCAAATAATAGGGATGGTAATCATTGTAAATTGTCGAATCGATAAAATATCTTTCATAAAGTTTTGTTGCAGGTACGGAGTATTAGTCCAGTGTGTTTTCAATTAAAGTGGTGATTGCCATTAATTCTGATCAATTGGAAAAAAATCAACAGGCATTCATTACGTAATTAAAGAGAATGTGTGTGTGCTTATCAAATACCGTCGTGATCCGTTACTTCGCCTGTGCCACCTATCTTCGCCTAATTTCAAATAAGTTGAAGTTGCCATTTCTATTTTAGGCTTGGCTTCGCGTAAAGTTACTAGATAATAAGTATTTTTCATCTATGGCAAGATTTCGCGGAATAATTGTGACTAACTTCACGTTGTTGGTGACCAGTGCAATTTTTTCACAAGAGAAATGACATGTTTTTTTTTGTCTGCGATTTAACTTCAGTTTTATGCAGTGATACAGAACAGGTAAGGTTAAATTTATTATTAAATTATAAACTACAACTAATATTCTTTCATATGACACTAGAATTTTCTATCTAATTTACGTTTAAAAGTGGTAATTCAATAAAATGTTATTGAGGTGATAGCGGCAGCCATCTTGTTGCCAAACTTCGCCTGCCCCTAGGGTTGTCAATTTCAACATTGTAATAATATTTATTTATAATATTTTTTTTGCTATTCGTATTTTATTATTTTTTTTTTTCAATTTCCACTCTAATGTGTAAGGCATACCTTAAGCATATTGGACTAATTATCACCTACTAATTTAACTGTTTTATTTTCAGATATTTGGAGGTCAATGGAAGACTTTCCATTTTTTATAACAAGTTACCCGGAAAGAAGTGGGCATACACTTTTGTAAAACGAAATAAATCAGACTTAACCTACAGAGTGATCCAAAATATAAAAAGAAGCCGTGCAGAAAAATCCCCTGAAGAAACGGAGGAATATTTAAAAAATCTGAAGCTATCACTGGAAGGAGTCTCTAATGAGAACATTGTAAATTACGACGAAATTTAAAAGAGGATCAGTGTTTACTTACCCAACAATAGATGATATTTGTACTATGAAGCATTTAGATGATATTGTTAAGGTATTGCCTGAGCCAAACATTTCTCGAAGGGGTCATATCATATTTAATATTGATTTGAGTAATTACAACATCCAATAATATTTAAGTCTATTTTAAAGAAAGTGTTTTTATTTTTGTATTTTTGACTGACGTGATTTGAGACTGATTTAATGTCTAAGTATTAATGTAAGTTAAATGCTGTTGCTGTTTACTTTTTTGATAAAAGTTTATTTCTGTTATTAAGCTAGAAACTTGAAGCCTATGATTGGCCTTATCTAGTCTGATTTAATATCTAAGATTTAGTATTGATGTACCTACATGTGAACTTAAGGATTATGAGCCAAATATTGTTGTCTAGTTCCTATGTTTCCGAATTAATTAAACATTTATATGTTTAATACGACTATTTAGTTATAAGGTAATTATTACCTGAAACTACTTGTATTTATGTCTGCATTGATCTACAAAAAAAGCATTGAGGTAGGTAACTAAGTAGATTTAAGAATACGAATAATTTAAGCAAATATTTTCGCTAAGTTTTTATGATAAATATTTTTTGGCACTCTAATAAATATTTATCAACCTCTATTTTTCTTTTTTTTTTTGTAGAAACTGTTACCTCCCTTTATTTTGCAGTAAGGTAAATTAACAAAAAATTTTGGCAGCCCTATCAACAATACATCAAATGTATGGAGTTACCTTCAGACTGTTGCCTAACTTCGCCTACAAAAGATTTTTTTTAAAAAAGCGACTCTATGATGCTTTATTTAAAGTTTATAGTCATCTGTCACTTCCCAAAATGCTTACACTAGATGTAGTAAGTATTGTTTCAAATAAAATTTAATATTTGACGCTATGGCATGATGTAGGCGAAGTTAGAGAAAAGTACCAATACTTCGCCTATCACATTTAAGACCAATTTTTAGGCAAATAAGCAATGAATTTGGAAGAGTAATTACATAATATCGATAGATGGAGGTATAAAAAATCGTTTTTTAACATTCGTGATTTGAAATACTTTTAAATCTGGAGGAGATGTTAAAAAAGTGTCAAAACCCAGGCGAAGTAACGGGTCACGACGGTACATAAAATATGTATATGCACATGATCGAAGTGAAAACTTACGACTGAGCCGAATATACCTGATCCAGGATTACCATTGCGTTAATGGAAACCCTTCCAGTATTCAGAACCCCAGTACTTCTCAGAGTTGTGGGCGCTTTAAGCGTCACTATCACCAACTTTAATTAAAAATAACTGAACTCAATGAACTTCGATATCGATAATTAACGTCATCAGGTGCACACAACACTACCTGTCGTCACCCACCATGTGATCAAAACTGATAAATTATCACTTACTTTAAGAAAAAAACGTACTGATATTTATGTGGAGTTCAGTAGCAATTTTACGTAATAACAGTGACTTGATAATATGGGTGTCATAACCTCTTTTATAAGTTCAACTAGAGGCAAGGTTATACTTGCTACGGTGGCTGCACTTCACATCACAATATACTTTGTACAACCTTCGCTTTTCAAGGGCGAAAGTACGAAAAAAAGTTCAGCTTCTCCACCTAGCTACCTACCTAAATAACCGAACGGCCTTGCCTTGCGGTCTTGCCCGCGAACAAGGAAGCCCGACGACCGGCTGGAAAACAACCTATTGATTGATGAATTATAAAAGAGTAGCGTTGTTTGCGCCGTCTTTAGTCCGCGGTGTTCTTGTAAGTGTGAGGAAGATGAGCTCCGGAAGATACAAGGTGTTTGTGACGCGAAGTGACATGCCAAAAGGTGGCGTAGATCTGTTGAAAAAAGAGTAAGTATTAGTACACTTATTTCATAATAGTTGAAAACTATGTATGTATGACGAATCACAATGATTTTTAATTTGCTAGACCGAAATGACAGCTAATATATAATAATAGTGTCATGTTGACAAAAAAAGATCAACTGCAGCTGCCATTTTAGTCTAAAAAATTAAAAATTAGGATGCATTCAGAGGTTAGAATGATACTAAAATCAAACTAAATAGTGTGTTTGTGTAATACTTTTGGGGATTAATGAATCATTTAAACTTATTTATGGGACCCTTTAGGGTAAAGGGTCTCATTTTCAGAACAAACATGTTATCAACGTAGCTTCAACTCGTAACATTTAAGCTGGGCCAGATGGTGGTTGATATTTTAAGAGGTATTGCAAAACTAAATGGTAAAACTGTTTCAGAATTTTAGTACAACATTTTAGGAAGCTTAATTTACAAGAGAATTGGTATTTCTCAATAAATATCTATCTTTGCTTAATTTTCATTGTTATTTTCTGAAAAATATAAAATTCTTTGCTCTGATCCATTTATTGTATTTATCTAGAAATAATAAAGAATGTACTAATGGAAGGTAGTTTTCTATAAGATTCTGGGCACTTGGATTTTCCAGAAAATTCCATTAGACACATAAAATAATGTTTATGTAGGCTGTGTTATTTTTCCTTGTATTATTATAATAAATAGAATAAATAGATTCTTTGTATTTGTTGTATATATAGGTACCTACATACTTCCTAGTTGTATAAATTTATGTTTGTTGGGTTTTCAGTCTACCCTCTATCATATTTGTTATTCCTACCCTACTCTTATGATTTATCCACTTGTATTTCTAGGCTACTAGGCTCAATACACAAATTACGATATTTGGTGTTTTATTGAAGACATAATAGTATTACTCTACAACGACATAATAGTATTACTGAACAGACTTTGATGAAATTTGCACATGGGTAGATCATGACCTAGATAAGAATGTGATACTTTTCGTGGATATTCCCAAGGGAGCGAAAATTATGTGGGTGAAACTGCGGGGCGCAGCTAGAATTGAATAATTTTTAAAGTTGTTGCCAAAAGGGTCAATTTCAACCAATATTATGTGTGTTATGTTGGTCCTTAACACAGATAATAAACACATTTTAAGTCTCTCAATAAATCTGGTAAACTCTCAAAAACTGAAAATTCTATAAACCTTTTTTTTAATTTACAGATGTGATGTAAAAGTCTCTACTCATCCTTCAGTAATGCCAAGGGATGAGCTTCTCAAACAAGTTGCTGGGACAAATGCCATCTACTGTTCCCTAACTGATAAGATTGATAAGGTGTTGTTGGATGCTGCTGGGCCAGGCCTGAAGGTGGTGGGCACCATCTCTGTGGGCCATGACCATATTGATGTGCCTGAGTGCAAGAAGAGGGGCATCAAGATTGGCTACACCCCTGATGTACTTACTGATGCTACAGCTGAACTTACTGTGAGTACTTCTTAACCCAGATAATGTGACGGGCTTTTGAAAAGACCCAAAATGCATACGAACGACATGCGTACCCCTATATTACAACGGATCTTTTAAAAAGCCACCTTTTCCTGGCTTTCCTGGAAAAAATAGTAATATTTGCCAGTGAAAAGTATCTGTAAATGGGTCAATCAACTTAGCTTATTGCAGCCCACTGCTGGACAGGCCTCTCTTAGACTGCGCTCCAACACCCTCCACGCCACTGCGGGGGGCATCCCACACTAAGTAACGGTTTGAGTTTTAAATAATGTTGAGCACAGTGGGTATAACTCTCAATGTCAATAGCAATAAAAAAGGTAATTTATGAACTCATGTCTTCTTATAATTAAACCACTAATTATAATTTTCCCACATTTCCAGCTCGCCCTTCTTCTATCAACATCCCGCCGTCTGCCCGAGGCGCAGCATGAAGCGCGCACTGGTGGCTGGAAGTCCTGGGCTCCTACGTGGATGACCGGTCCCGGTCTCGCAGGCTCCACCGTCGGCATCGTGGGCTTCGGCCGAATAGGGCAAGCCGTTGCACGCCGCGTTAAGGCTTTCAACACTAACAAGATACTTTACTACAACCGCAGCGAACGACCTGAGGCGAAAGAAACAGGAGCTATCAAAGTCAGCTTCGATGAAATATTAGCTCAGAGCGACTTCGTCATATGCTGTGCTGCCCTAGTACCTGAAACTAAAGAGTTGTTCAACAAAGCAGCGTTTGAAAAGATGAAGAAGACTGCTATTTTTGTGAATACTAGCCGCGGTGGTACAGTCGACCAGGATGCGTTGATCGAAGCCTTGAAAAATAACACCATTAGAGCGGCAGGTCTAGATGTCACTACTCCAGAACCACTGCCTTTAGACAACCCGCTTTTAAAACTGCCTAACTGCGTGGTATTGCCTCACATAGGCAGTGCAGCTATAGAAGCGAGAGACGTGATGAGTGAACTCACTGCCAACAATATATTGGCGGCGCTCAAAGGATGTCTAATGCCAGCGGAGTTGAACTGAAATTAGCATTTTGGTTGTAAGGACGCGCACATGTTATGTAATTATATGTAATTTATTTATCTAATTATTGAATTTTGAATAAAATATTATATTCTATAGTTATCTAAGGTGGTTTTAGTTTAGTTTAAAAACGACGTGGATGAGTTAGTAATCTGATCCGATAGATGGCGCTAGTGAGTCTCTCGAACATTCGATTTTATTTATATGTGTGATTTTTATGTAAAAGTAAGCTAACAAGGGAACAGTTTCTTTGTCATCATCTTAGTGTTCATACACTTGAGCGGTACGCGTCAACGGCTGAGGCAACTGCTGCCGCCGACAACGTGCCGTTCGTGTATTTGAGATTTATTTTCTGTAAAAGTAAAAGTTTTTCGTTTTTTGTAAAAGTTCTCTCGATCTAGTGTTACTTAAATATGAGTTAATTGACTTCTCGTAAACTATCAATTCGATGCAATAGTACTTCATAGATAGACTGATCAATAAAGTTGTTAATTTTCCACTACGATACGGATGATCGACTGTTCATCGATTTCGTTTCGATTAACTCATTAATTGAAATTCCAAGAAATCGTCATGTTCTAGGCGGAAAATAAATTTGTTTTTTTTTAGGCCTTGCTAATACCTTACCTGAGAGTACCTACCTAGTGATGACATTAGCATAAAATCGTTCGAAAATTGTACGTTCTCAAACACGCGGACATTTTTTTCATAATTTATGTCTCACTTGCTGAAGTCACATCATCTGCCTAGCCTTTTCCCAACTATGTTGTGGTCTTCTTCCAGTTTAACCGGATGTAGCTGAATACCAGTATTTTATATGGAGCGACAGCCTATCTGACCTCTATAACCCAGTTACTGGGACGACACGCCTTAGTAAGACTGTTTGTCGGACTTTCGGGCTTCTGGCTACCCGTAACGACTGTCAAAGATCCACAAATGCCAGCCGGGACCAACGGCTTAACGTGCTTGCCGAGGCACGGAGGGGTCTCGGTATGTAAATATGGTTACCCATCCACAGACCAATCGCGGCAAGCGTAGCTTGACCTGTGCGGTTGTTATTATCTAGTCACGGGCCCCTCACGGGTCTCACTTGCTGAAGTGTCTTAAATAAATAATAATATATGGTCCCAAATGCCCTGCAATTTCGTTGATCTGCAGAACATCGCCACGGCACTGGGCGCAAGCAGTACCGTCGATACAAAAAGAAAAAGAAGAAAGGCTGTTGAACTACTGTAGATTGCTTCATTGATCAAGTAGGCGCTTGCTACGAATATGTTTGCACCAACATAACGGGTGTAATCATTCCCTGGTGAACCAGGTGGGTGAACAGCAAAGAAGAAGAAGAAAGAAAAGAAATAAAATGCATTTATTTTGCACAAACTAAAAGACACACAATACACCAGACAACTTTTGTAACTGCCTGATGCGTTCTTTCCCAAAAAGAAAATCCGTGATCGATTCGGCTATAAAAATAAAATATGGAGTTTGAGATGAATTATGGTAGATGGAGAATTTTGGAGCAGACGTGTCTACAGCACCCTAATCGCGTAACACACTATCAATCTCGAATCTGAATAATTTTGAAGGATATTGCTAATCCATTGCTTCATATGCTCGAAAAATGTGTCTGCTTAACAACGTAAATAACGCAATGAACGTTGTTGAACTGTCAAAATGAAATCCATTGCTACTGATAGTGTATTACGCAATTGCCACGCAGGTGTACCCATGTGTTGGGAGGTGGGTACGTGTACAACAAGTGTTTATTTGGGTCCGGAAACGAACGAAAGTATACCCACCTCCCAACACATGGACCAAAGATTTGAAAATAACAGGATGACTTAACTACACTTGTTTTCATTTGTTTAGGCCGGGGTTCAAAGTGCCGATTTTCATACAACATGTAAAAAAACCGTTAAACCAAGGTTTTATCTCCCAAGGCTTTCGGATATGTAGAGGCAGAATGTATTCTAGTTCTAAACTAAATGGTCGTATTTATTAACTCGTCATCTGCCTAGCTTTTTCTCAACTATTAACCGAATGCAGCTGAATGCCAGTATTTTACATGGGGCGACTGCCTATCTGAGGGGCAATTCTTGTAATTTTAAGTACAGACGCCAGCACATCAAGCTACTAGGGTAGACCGAGGCGAATCGGATCACAGGGCGAATCGGATCAAAATAAGAAATCTGCTGATAATTCAAATATCGCATACACATAGAAGGCACTCAACCGGCGTTATACGTCTCTCCTCTCACCCCGCACCTCCCGACATAGGCAGTATTTCGATCGCGCTTGTGAATCAGTGTCGATGCCGCTCATCAACGACTCGGTCGTTTGTGTGTGTCGCAATTTTGGCGCTCATCTAAGGTACGTATTACGATTTCTTTGTGTCATATTACGGATTTGTGTTAAAACTTAACTACATTGGTTTATATTGTTAAGCATGGTGTCTATATCAGAGAATCAATTCGCTTTTAAGTATGATCTTAGAGGTTAACGTCTAAAATATTTATTTCAAAAGTCTTGATTATGGGGCTAATCGGATCATATCGTCAGGGGTGAATTGGATCACATTTTAAACTTATTTATTACATGTTTGAGGTTATTGATTCATATTTATTTCATTGTAGGTAGATGGTTCGCACGTACAGAAGAAAGACATGCCGGAGGATGGTCTCAAGAAAAAATGAAGGAGGCTGTAAATAAAGTCCAGAACAAAGAGTTGACCTTACGTAAGGCTGCTGAGATTTTTGCAGTGCCGTTCACGAGCTTACAGAGAAGAGTTAGTTTATCCAGGGGTATTATTAAGCGTCGAGGTGGACAGCCAGTTTTAGATGAGACCACAGAAAAGAAGTTAGCTGACCGGCTATTGCACTTGGCAAGTCGTGGCTTCGGAATTACACCCAAAGCGGTACGTAAGCACGCGTTTGAATTTGCAGAACGTCAAATACTAATATAAAAATTAAGAGCTCATCTGCAAAATAGAGAGAGTGGCACTGCATTTACTGTTCCGAAATATTCGTTCATCCACCATCAGAGGATTGGATTCAGTGCAATGTCTGCGAAGAATGGTGCCACGAAAAATGTGCTGATATGGGGGGGGAATAAAGGACCATATATATGTGAATTATGTGCCGATAATTAATACTGATCTCATTATTAATTTTTTACTGATTCCAAAGCTATAGTGTTAAGAAACTTAAAATTTTGTTACATGTTGTGTACGATCCGATTCACCCCGAAAATTGGGGCGATTCGGATATTTTTCTTTTTTTAGTTTTTAATAGTTAATTAAGAGAATATACGTATGACTTAAGTTTTAAAATGTTTATTTTATAGCTGATTGTTATTTCTTACGTTTTTATCAATAAAAATAACATTATATAACACTTTAGTATGATTTGTTCAACCTCAAAGAAAAAGTGATCCGATTCGCCTCGGTCTACCCTACAATCTGTCAAATCTCTATAACAGGTTTTCAACTTTATCGCTAAAGCATTAAGGTTCAAGGTTGATTGGGAAAATTTGACAGTTTCGGGTAGCTTGACCTGCTGGCGTCCGTACATTCACAGTCTGATCTCAGTCTCAGTCTGTCAAAAATACCCCTATTTTCACTACATTTTTGACAAGTATTTGACATTTGTTTGTCGCCGAGAGACTGCGACTAGATTTTGATCATTTTAAATTACGAGAATTAACCTCCAGACCTCCACAACCCAGTTATTGGGTAATACGATACGCCTTGGTAAGACTGTTGTCTGTTTGTCAGACTTTCGGGCTTCTGGCTACCCGTAACGACTGTAAAAGATCCACAAATGCCAGCCGGGACCAACGGCTTAACCTGTTTTCCGAGACACGGAGGGATCTCGGTATGTAAAGATGGTCACCCACCCACAGACCAACCGCGGCAAGCGTAGCTTAACCTGATCGATTGATCTGTCTGGCTGTTATTATTTAGCCACGGACCCCTCTTCGGTCATATTTATTAAGTAGGTAGGTATCTTCTTGAAACATTTTTTTGCGAAAAGTCTACAAGGTACAACTCACTCCGTCATGGGGTTGGTGGTTCCATCGCCGACGAAAGATGTTCCGGTAGCAATTGTGATAATTAGTGATGCAGTAACTGAAAATGGATTAACATAAATTAAAGCAAAAATATGTTGTGTCTATAATTTATGTCTGATTTATACTGTTTCCAACATGTGACATGTATGTTGATTTCGAGCCACCGTTTTAAGCTTTCTACCATCTTTGATGACAGCATCAGCTACCCGCTGCCTCAGTTCAACCGAGTTCTTGCCCCGTTAGGTTTTAATTTTTTTTGTAACTGTTCTCATTGTAAAAGTATTTTTCATTTTATGAATACTTAGTTGCTTCATTTTGTGTAGTAATTTCTCGGCACAACACTGGCGCCATACCAGCAGAACTTTTAGCCTCAAATTCCATTTTCAAAGTTATCTCAAGCGCAAAAAATTACAAGTAACAAATTAGGTACCAATATTGATTTTAGGTTTAAAAACATAACTTATAGTTTTCCAACTGATAAGTGCCACTCGCACATACTTAAATAGCTGTAAAATTGATTGAAGTAGATCAAAAAGTGTAAGAACGGAAAATAAAAACTTATGTAACACAGTAACAAATACATAATGTACCACCCAGCGAAAACCAAACTAGGTAAAACGTCTCTACAACGTCATTAAAACGGCTGCCGAAGCAGCGCGATGGTACAACGTTCAGTGATGCACTTCACATTTACTGCTACCTCTTTTCTTAAAGAAGTTATTCGCATCGGATCAACTTACCCCTGGCACTTTGAACCCCGGCCTTCCTTAGTTTAATAAACAAACTCAGCCAAAATTACGACAGGTGCAGTAAGCGAAATCATTTCGCGAAGTGGGCCAAAAACGCGCGGTAACGCAGTGCTCTTGCGCCGTAAACAAAACAGGGCGTAGTGAAATTTTTGTTTTACGTGGTAGACTGGTCTCTAATGTCCATTGTCTGACTGGCCAGTAAAGTCTGCAGTAGCTGGTCAGTCGGTGCGCCGCCGTGCTCGCGACCGGTCGCGCACGAGGGCAGCTGCTTCTCGATTGTTTTCTATCGAAATCAGTCTCGGCACGTGTTGTGTATGCGTTTGGATGCAGTGGACTGAGGTGAGTTTACGGATGAAGATTTTCTGTTTTTCATTAAGCTGCTCGACTGTTGGATTATGATTTTTTAGGCCTGAAACTCTTAATTAGGTAGGTACTCCAAAATTCTGCGTACCGGTGTGTTGCATGAATAATTTGGCGAAATGCACTTTAGTCCTTATCAATATACATATTTTTATAGCCTTTCCGGCCAGCTGCTCTAATCACCGAATCTAACGTAACGTTTTGGTGTTTGACTGCAATGTTAGCGATAGTGCACTTCTGCGGGATTTTATCTTTTACGAACACAAACTGTACGAAGTTTCAGATAAACGGCTTAACTTGGTATGCTTCCAGTGCAGTTTCAATAGGGACCTAGTTAAAACAAGCCAATTAAGCCGATTCATTCCATAATATCCTGATATCTAGTTGTTAGTAGTGTAGTTAGTACCTACCAAACGATTGGGAAAATGTATGACACTTTGATTGCATTAAGAGCTGAACACTATTAAAGTCTCATCTACTTAGAAATAACAATCTGTCCCATTTGCCTGACGACTAGTCAAAGCTTTGGATAGACACTGATGCTTGGCTTGTCTTGCTACGTTTTTGGATGCAGAGACCCCGTTTGCCGCTTAAACAGCAGCGGAAATTTCTACCACTACCAAGTAATGCGTTTATTCGGGGAAATTCATTCAGGATTTAAATATTTCTGATCGTCCCAAGACTTAGGTACAAAAATACTTGTTGGCCTACCTACCTAATCTATGCTGTAGTTGTAGCTCCTGCATACCTAATGCTTCCAAGAAGTTCATCATAGCTATTGGATTGTTCTTGACGAGGAGTTTGCAGGTCTAGCTGCAAGAGAACCTTCTTGCAGCTGGTCCTTCAGTTTCTGCCAATTGCCACAGTCACTGCTCACACCTGTTTGTGGAACCTTTCAGTCGTTTGGTTTACAACGAACAGTTAATTTCTTGAAGGTTCCAGTCTTCAATGAGCCAGAACTATGAATTCTTGTGTTCCTCTGGAGGTCAGATGCTGATGCTTTCCACCTGCTGCTGTTGTTTACATAGGCACTACTATTACTTATATACTCCCATTATTGACTCGTATGGAGGAGGTCAAGGTCGAAGTGACCCACCGATCACGCGACTTACACAGGAACCTGAATTTCGCAGTTGCAGCAGAAGGTAAATGTAGACATCTATGTCATTTCATGTCGCTAGATATGTCATTGTGTGTATTCTGTTAGTTATGTACCTAGCATAACCCGTTGAAGGTCACAAATTAAGAAGTAGGTAGGTAAGGTAGCTAGGTAATTGAATATAATTTTCCAAACAACAGGACTGCATCAAATAATTTATAGAAGTAGTCAAAAGCTGAAGTGCAGTTGCACAAGGAAATGTTTGATTCCAAATTAAATGTAACATTACACCGTTACTTATTTTAAATTAATTTCACAAACTAATCATAATTAAGGACCCACCTAATTAGCGAATTTAACTAATTATCGACTTTCGTGAGTTCTGAAACGTGATTCACTTTCCGAGACCGCTTGCAGTCGTCGCGGGAATGCAAACGGAATTCATTAAAAGTGTGATCAGACTTTCATCTTGTTAGAGAGGAATCTAAACGTTACAATAATAAAGTAAAGTAACGCACAAAAATCATAGAGCCGGAGCTCGGAAGAACTGAATAGTTTGATAAAAAAACTGCCGCGATGACTTTCTACCGAGCAATTAGAAGATTCGCACACGAAAGTGCAGTGGAAGTATTTAGCTACGACAGTATGCGCCCGCGCCGGGAAATGCACGATTTATGTTCGCGTCAACGCGTACTCTCTTAAATTTTTGATGAGATGCTGTTAAAATTGTTTTAAAATGTTGCAATGGACGTTTGAAATCATGAGATTATACTGCCTACCACAGGTTGTGATTTATCAATTTTTCAATTAACCTTCTTTTAAAAACCTTTATCAAAATACTGGCATATGTAAAAAATATAACGCCATAAATTTTAGTAAAAAGGTAGGTAATCGATTTATTTTTAAATTATAAATACCTAATATTTTATGGTTTCACAGTAGTTTTTTTGGGCGTAACGGCCATTATGACGTATAAATTATCGTCAAAAACAAAAAAAAAAGGTTTTATAGGAACGGCTTATAATTTGGACTGAAAATGCGGAAAGCAAAAGTAGAACCCGAGGTAGAGGATACAAAAATATCTCGGAGCACTTAA
Source organism: Apamea monoglypha (assembly GCA_911387795.2). NCBI lineage: Eukaryota > Metazoa > Arthropoda > Insecta > Lepidoptera > Noctuidae > Apamea > Apamea monoglypha. The sequence continues at coordinate 3,400,322 of OU426932.1, read as the reverse complement.
TCTAAATCAATCGATGCATAAAAAAACGCTACGGTATAGATATTCCTTACGATGCAGTCTCTGAAAGTCCGTAATTTATAGAATCTTACCTCCGTTAAATTGCGAAATGATTAGTGATCTTGTTACAAATGTAAAAAAAATTCGATCGACGCATGCAGTCTATTGTGATTACACATGACGAGGATTTCTACTTTTGCATTTTCTAATTTGACAGAAATGTCTGCTTATAAATTCTAATTAACTCGTGGTAGGTAGGTATTAATTTTGATGCGTGGACTGTTAATCCTAATGTTATGCTTCATTATGTATTCAAATGCGTATTTACGTTTTGATTTATCCATTCGTGTTAGTTCAGTCACTAATTAGGTAATTTTAGTTTAATTCTGAACTGAACTCGGGTTGTCTCATTCATTGTTGGGATAAGGCTTTCATCATACAGTCTATTCTAGATATTTTCCAAGAGCTTGTTGAGGGCCATGCACATAAAGGTAGCTAGAGTCCTACAAGGATCTTTTGGCGCCAAATGATATTGACAGGGGGGCGTTGTTGACAAAACAAGATGGCGGCCTTAGTGCCGATTTTGGCCACGCGCCAAAAGAACCTTGTCGCGTTGTACGCGACCCTGAAATATCGAAGGTGAAATCAAATCCAAAACTTGCAAAATGGTGGTGTCACCAAAAAACCAGTTAACGTGATAAACGGAAAAAGTTTTATCATCAACTAGGACCTCACTGAGTACCATTTTATTTATGTGGTCAAGTACGATGCCGCGATGGTGACCAAATACTTGAAGATGATGCTGAAACTTTTTTTGTCAAAATCATTCTCAATTTAGGAACTATGAGAGACCCTAGCCCTAAGTAGGCATACTACTAGGTATAAGAAGTCCGTAGGATAAAAGGACTGGGTCTGAAAAGTATAAAATTACAGCTGATTTAATATTGTAGTATAGTAGATCTGCATAATCGTCTGCTGCTAGGATGTTCGTGGGTGTGAGTTGAATCTCAATTAAGTCAGATATTAAACAATAAATGTCACTGTCGACATACTATGCAGTCCGTGACGACAATTTAAGGAATAAATTAAGCCTTTTCAATGTAATCAACATTGTTCATATAGAGATAACTGCGCTAGTGGGAACAAGTGACGTTTTGTTTTTGTTCACGACTTTGACCGTGTCAAGTTCGGTTAGTGGACGTTATATTTAAATATAAGTAAGTATAGGTATGATATTTGATGTAACGAATAGATTTTGAAAAACCTGGTTTTATTATTTGATACTTAATTAATCGGTTGGCTAGTATACCAATGCCTGGCACGGTGATACTTACGTCCACCGCAACCTGGTTAGTCAGAAAAAAAAAGCTGGCTGTAAATTTTTCTTCCCACCATTTTTCTTCCTAACTATGAATAGGATAATACACATTATTATCCCATGATAATAATGTGTATTATCCTATTCATAGTTACTTACTGCAGACACACAGTGCAGACATTGCATTAGTGATAATGAAGCTACCATCGAAAGTTGATAAGGTAGACAGATCTTTGAAAGAGATCCCTACTCCCTCCCTCCCTACTAGCTTGGTCATGTTGTAGGTAGATATGGGTACCAATACCAACGAGAAGTCGATTAAAATCCTGAATCGCTATTCAGCTAGTCCTCATGACTGAGAAAAAATCCTCGTACTACTATTTTACTCACTTAGATACTTACAGACAATGATAGTTTATGTAAAAAGTACTTATAATAGTATTGGTTAAAGATTTGATACTCCTTACCACAAAACAGATAATTTATCTGTTCTGTGCTCCTTACCATTTCTTTAATACATATGTCGGTATTTTCGAGCGATTCAAAACGAAAAGGTGTGTGTATTATCAATTCATAAAATCACATCCTCCTAAAACCCATGTCATAATTATTTTTGCATCGACTTAACTACATCAGCAATATGGCGAGCACAAAGAGTTCTGCGATCCTGTCAAACTGGTCCCGCGAATATGAGCGTGTCAAAGCTGCGACTTGCGACTTTGAGTCTATGGCCATTGTGTAAGGCCAGTCTAGCTTTGGTATGTATGTAGTAGATACATGGCTAAGTCTAGTTTGCCAACAAGTTGAGCGAACTCTTTTTTTCGTTGAGATTTAAAATGTAGGTGTGGTGGAATGTAGGAAACGTGCAAGTTTTAAAGCACGCAAAGGCACTCCCCTTATTAGATTTGTTGTGACTTAGGCCTCAACGGAGCATAAACCCAGACTCTAGGCTGCTCAATCAACTCAGCCCATCACAGTCCATTGCTGGACATAGGCCTCTCCTAGGCTATGCCACACCAACGTGTCCTCCATCTTCCACATACAGCCTCTCCCAGCCAGAATTCAGTAACAGCCTAGGATTAAAAGGTCTCCTAGGCTGCTACTGAATTCCTACTGGAAAAAACCAATAATAGACCAATGACTCATTGGTCTTGGCAATGATACAGCCAACTTGATTTGAAAAAAGAATAATGTCCAAATGTCACTGTCAAATGATGTTTTCGTGTTTTCACTTGTCCTGTTAGTGTTGACATGAAATCGATGCCGTCAAAACTTCGATAATTCAAGTCATCGATTATAAATGACTAACAACGAATTTGCATACTCGCATATAAATAATAAAAAATGCGTTTTGTGTCGTCTTAATGAAAGTGGTTTTATTTAAGTAGGTTACGTAATATACTGAGGAGTTTTATAATAAATTGTAATTTTAAGTAATTATGTTTGTGAAGTAATTAGTTTTTTTACTTTATAAACTTGTTAATTAGTAGTAAATTGGATTATCTAGATTGGATCTTTCTTTTTCTTAGGTAGGTAGTAGTTAGTAACGCATGTTAGTTAGATCGATGTGGAACAGGATCACTAGGTACACGCAAGATAATGAGTCTTAATTAGATTGAACTTACAGACCTTTCTACAATGTCATAGGATTCTACTCTTATAACGTAACGTGATTATACAAATTGAAAATTGTCTCTCTTTTATCCAGCCATGACTGCACCCAACCCAAGTTTGCAAAAACAAAAATAAAAATATTTAGTTTCCTCATGTAACTCAAACTGGCAAAGGTTTTTACAACACTAAAAGAACCGGATTCCAAATCCGAAAGGTCATCACAACCAGCCAGACAACAGCCACTTACGGAAAGCGAAAACCGTAAAACCTAGACAAAATATTGGTCAAACAATGGGCATCACTTTCGAACAGTAATGTGGAGTAATTCCCACGTACCGATTACCTGTTCCGTATGAGCGACGCCGGAGTGATAACGGTGCCCGCAACGGACAAGCCTACATACACACGCTCGCGGAATAATCTGCGAAACTATTGTATCGGGAGCGTTGGCAAGGAATTTACCATATTTGGCTCATGGATGTGGCTAAACTACAGCACTGAACGGACGATCTGCAAGGTTCAGGGCCAATTTCACCAAACTCGGTCAGTTTTTATTGAGTGTTTTGCAGTGATACACAACAAAATGCTAAATGGTGCATTTAATAACTAATAGATATTGGTAAACTTGAGCCTTAGCTTATCTTCTTACGATCGTTGTATTTTTTTTTACATCAAGAGTTGAAGACCCTTCGTTATTTAGCGAGTAGGTACCTTCTGAGTACAGACGCCAGCAGGTCAAGCTACCCGAAACTGTAAAATTTTCCCAATCAACCTTAAACCTCAATGCTTTAGCGATAAAGTTGAAAATCTATTAAAGAAATTTGACAGATTGTAATAGCTTGATGTGCTGGCGTCTCTACATTAAACTGTCGGGGTTGGTTACCAAATGAAACTCATTATATATCGGTTTATAGTCTCTATTTTAGATTAAAAAAACATAAACACATAACAATATTTTAATCAAATCTCCATTATAACATCGCAGTATCGTCTTCAGAAAAGCGTCGTTGGTCTTTAAGGCTTCTGCTGGCAGATGATGAACCTCTCGGCTTCATTCTGGATCAACTTGAAGATCGTGGTGATGGCTTCTTCGTTCTTGCACGACATGGGGGCAACGCCCGAGCGCTTTCCACCGCCCCAGCTGGAGGTGAACGTCAGCTGTGCTTCGGCGAAGAGGCAGAGGCAAGCAACGAAGAACATGAGGAAGCAGATCTTGTTCATCTTGAAGTGTTTTTTGGTAGTACTGATTGCAGACGGAAGAGTGGTGGATGTATGATATCTTTCCTAGAATTCTCGGGCTTTTTATAGTCGATCCCATAATTATGTAGGGACAAAGAAGCCTTAGCAATTTTAATTTGTATGTAATTTGCAATGGCCGATGACGAGAGTTGATTAATTGGAGATTTTCAATCGAATAGAAGCCTCGAACGATTAATCATGTAACCGGAAAGTCTTACAATCAGAAGGATACCATAAAATGATTTTGTAGTTTGGAGGACAGCTGGAAAAAAAATTGGCTAAAATAATAATATTAAGCCTCATCTGGTTAAAATTGTAGCTGGTCCCAACATAGGGGAAACCATGCATCTTTACCTGGGTATGGGTACGACGAACAAAGTATTCGCTATTCTTTGATTGCTTGTAAAGACTGGCATTTTTCGTCTTGGTTGAGAATTTTTGAACAGTTTGAAGAACAACCTTCTTGAATATTATGGCAATGCCGGTTGTTTTTGCAAATTCCAAGATCACCAAAGTGTAAATGGCTCATTACTGGCAACAGAGTCATCACGAGTAGGTATAGGTAGGTAGGCACAAAGCCATGTATTATTTTATGTGCGTGTGCCTACTTACTGTCGGCTCATCGACCCATACTTCCACTCATAGAAGGTCTGTACCAAGGCCAGCTCCATCACTTGTCGGATGAGCGCTTTTTGTTTTTGACAAATTGAATGTTGCAAATTATACAACATTAATGCATGGATTGTATAAACCTATGTGAAAGAGAAATATATGGGTGGAGGCTTCTAAAATAGGTTTGAGATCTTAAAACGTGCGTTTTAATACTTTCACTTATTGATTCAAAAACCCACGTTACTTTCCTAAAGCGTAAAGTTGCGTTATCAACCTAAAATTTGCATGTATTGGCAAAACCAGATTTCGAAAATCATGTGCTAAGTAAGGACCTTGGCCAGCCTTATAAATTACTTATTACAATCATTTGTAGTTTGCAGTTTTGCTAAGCACATCTTTGTTTTCACAACAGCTGCTTGCACACTTATATCCAAAAATGGCATTGGAGTGTTTGCGGAGTCTTTTCTTTTCAGACTGAGAAGCAAGCGCAGTTGTTGCCGACAAGGCTAGTTAAATGAAAGCAAGGCTAGCAAGGCTAGTTGAATGATGGTTAGTGAAAGGGTTACCGCTACCCCGGAACATAAAGGGCGAAGGAAGGAACATGGGTGGGTTTTAGTCAGTAAGAGTCTGACACTCCCTTCCGCTCCACCCAGAGCGGGAAGCGGGAAAGATTTGGGGCTATAATGAGCGGCTCTTTGCACAAATGTGGTAATATTTTACTCCATATCCCAGCACTTATGTATTTACACAGTGTGTAGCTCAAACAAAGGCAAAGCAAAGGTCGAACGGTAAAGGAATTTTACTCTTGAAAAAGTTAAATCCCAGAAAATACTTTACGTCATCTTATAATCCACGCGGAGAAAAATAAAGTTATTTTCTCCGCGTGTGTTTATGACATGACTGGCACTATTGACGATAAAATATAGGAATCTCGAGATACCATTGACTTATCTTAAGTTCATGATCAACGAGAAAGATAGGCACAGATAATGTAAGGTTTACTATTTATCTTGAGAGAGTTTGGTCTTGAAAGTTATTGTTTGTAGGTACTTATTATTCTTTCTTGCAAACTTTGTCGGTGATGGACAGTCAATTAACAATTCGACGCGACGATCAGCGTTTGGAGCTGTTTGTATTTTTTCTCAACGTTAACTTTCTTTTACATATGCATTTTTATTGGCTCGGTAATGTTTTCTTTAATAAGCAGTAACTTCTTGCACCGTCGTCGCATCATAAGCACCCCGGCTCTACTGTTTTTGCTTGTCTAAACTTCGTTCTTTCATACGGTTTCTTTTCTTCTTCGTTTCTATGCAGAATAAATTTGTAGCCAGAGCGCAAACTGTAACACTGAATTAAAAACAAAATTAGCCCTGCGGTACATTTTAACCGCGTAGGTACTACTTTTTTATTTCAGCTGTTTTTAGTTTGATAACCGACGAGAAATTTCTTCTCTACTACGCTAGAATCATGTGCTGAATTCATGGTTACAATTTGCGCACACGTTAAAAATTTATCTTGTATAATACATACCATGAAAAAAAAAACAAATTAGTTTTCACAGTATCTACCTCCACTCTATACCCGTTTGTTCTTAGTTAAAACTAATGGCATACCCTGTGTGACCGAATCCAAAATACAGGGTGGCAGGGACATCGACGCGCAACCGCTTACCATGGATTCAGTACATGATTCTGGACCCCCCTGCGTTGAAAATTTTCGTCGGCTTTTTCTTAATTTTTACGTTTTATTCTGCATTTTTTTTTACTGTAAACTGTATAAAATCATTATTTCTATCTAACCCAATGAGATTTTTAATTAAAAAATAGTAAATTCACTTGTTTCACTTAAAACAGCAATGTAAATAGAACTCGAAAGGGCAGCGCGCGGTATTGCGGTAGGTAGTGCGCGCGCGCGCGCCATCCGCGGAGCGTTTTGATCGCGTTGTTTGCAATACATTGCGCACTCAAAAATGTAAATTTTTTTAACAGGTCATTTCCGAGATGAATGACTTTCGTAATTTTATTTACGGCATCGGTGTAACCTTTTCACGACGTTTGTGCGTCGATCTCCCTGCCACCCTGTATAGTCATAATAAAAGCTATATCCGTGAGATAATGTCAGGACCATAGATTGATCGTAACACTTGTGTTAGCAATTATTGTCGGTGATCTCACACTTGTGGCAGCGTTCGCGTGAATGTCGGATTTTCGACCAAAAGGATGATGTAACTGGTTCCGTGGTCATCTGCATGTTAGCGGTCAGGGTTACCGAAAACAGGCGGTAAAACTACATATTTAGTAAGATTATAAAATATAGGTATGTATAAGAATATGTGTATATCGTCTGTGACTGTTTTTTCTGATCGGAGCCCGTGAAACTGTGTCCTGAATCGATTTGATTACTTTAGTGAACGATATTGACAAAGTAAGAAGATAAAGGACTAGATGATAGAGCTGAACAGCATCCTATGCGCGGTCTCCTTTCAAGAACACGTCTACCCCAACTGTTATCAGTTTTACGGCTAATATGGCCGGCCCATTGCCACTTCAGCTTGCTTATTCTGTGAGTTATGTAATTGCGTATCACATTATCAATCTGAATAATTTTGAAGGATATTGCTAATCCATTGCTTCATATTTTCGAAAAATTTGTCTGCTCAATATAGTAATGAATGTTGTTGAACTGTCAAAATGAAATCCATTGCTTCGTCTGTTAGTGTCTTACGCACCTCGCTGTTTAAATTTTAATACAAAATGAAAAGATAAAAAAGCTTCCTTGTGTATGCTACCATTTAAACTGAATATACGTCACAGTTACTTTAATTTTGCACAAGTAAAGCACACAACTGTCAGCCCTGCTGCGCCCGCGCAGTCAGCCGTGCATCTAGTAATTGGACCGGCCGCCATGATGTTACAAAATGTTTATTGTATTGTGTACGTTTCCGCACATATATAAAATTGACATCTATCTCAAATACTACGGTTGTAGCCACAGAACAGATAAAAGTTGTAGCGACTTACTGACATACTGTTTAGAAAAACAGGGTTTTCATGATAATTTATTGTGTATTGTGATTTAATTAATCAATCATAATGATTGTGGTAGGTAGTATGATGTAATTGAGTGTGATTGTGATAAAGAACTAGTAGAAATAATGAGTGTACGGTCACCAAAGGTGTAAAAGTAACCAGGGCCGACGGATATAGTTGTAGTTTTGTAAGAAACCGATGGATGTTTTCGAATAAAAGTTAGCTTAATTTATAGAAAACAGACAGTTCATTTATCAAATTAAATTTAATTCGAAAATATCCATCGGTTTCTTACTAAACTTCAACTATATCCGACGACCCTGGTTACTTTTCTCCTTTGGCGACTGTACTCCCGGCTACATATAGGTAAGGTATACGTTCCAGAATAAGCTGACCTCGCATTAGTTCGGCTTGCCGTACAATAAGAGGTCAGCTTATGCTGGAAAAGTATAGCTTGATAATTATGTTGCAGTGTGTACCTTTATTATCATACTAGCTGCGGCCCGTGGTTTCACCCGCATAAGTTTCGATCCCAGGGGAATATCGGGATAAAAAGTCCTATGTATTAATCCTGGTTATAAACTATCTGTGTGCCAAATTTCATCCAAATCCGTGCAGTAGCTTTTGCGTGAAAGAGTAACAAACATACATGCATCCATCCAAACTTTCGCGTTTATAATATTAGTAGGATTGTTACAACTACAGGGCTATTCCATTTAAGGGTCATAAACAAAACACACAAAAAAAATGTGACTTTTAAAAATAAATGTTATTACATACTTCATACATTTATATTTTTGTTTAATTAATTATTTTATTAATTTACGATACAATATCCTGATAATATTTAATTAACTTTAAAATATTAAAACTAAAGTGAGGCTCAGGTCCCCTTCCGTGGACCGTGCCCAACCTAGGTTCATAAGTTTGCGTAAACTAAAAAAATACTTGAAAATAAAAGTGTGAATATATTTTCATATATGTTTATTACTAACATCTTAAAGTTCTTATTTTACGTTATTATGAAAAATTAATACACAGTACAAATGCATTATAAGACTTAAACATGTTGTTACCGATTTCGCGACCCCTTCCGTGGTCCAACTAAATTGAATATTCAATATTTGTGAAATGGAAAGCAGCTCTAGTTTATTTATTTTGGTTGGCAATATTGTCGAGCTGTTAGTTTGAGTAAAAACTTTAAGTGATACAAGTTAACGATCTGTGAAAATTTATTTTCAAAATTGTATAAACAAGTGTTATTTAACTTTTGTGTAAAAGGTCGTTGCAACTTTTCTGTTCCATCCATATTTAGGTAAGTATTGGCATAAAAAATACATTATCGATTGAACTTGGTGTAATATAGGAGGCTATTTGCAAAAATCAGGTGCGCCATATTGTAACCTCAAAATTTTGTGGTTTGAAAGACAATTTTAGTTTGTTTAACCCTTCCGTGGACAAACTTTTCGGTGGACACAATGTCCACGGAAAAGACCACGTCCACAAAAGTGACCCCTATTCCAACTTATACTTTTTATGACACAAGTAAGATTTAAAAACCTGTGTTGCTAGCTTTGGCTTAGCACTTATGCATCGCCCGCACTCCCGCTCCCGCCTTGACACTGAATAGAAGCTATAATTATGTTCGACAAACATTATGGTTTATTAAGAAGCATTTTTTTAAAATTATCTGTTTTGTTAACGCTTGCTATTGCTCAAATTTGTGTGTACATGTGGGTTATGATTTCTCTTTCAGCTAATAATGCCTAGAACAAGTAATATTAGGCATCTAACTGATGAAGAAAAGAAGATTAGGCGACGTGAACAAAAAAAATGAGTATGCGGCGAGCGTGTGAGCGATGCTGCTATTGAAGAGATACGCAAGAAAGATAGAGAAAGGTATTATAAGAAGAAAGAAAGAGGTGAAATTAAGACGATTGATCAATGTACTCCGAGACAGCAGCGTCAAATTAGGAAAATGTGGCGTGAGAAATCAAAAAAGCTTCGTGAATTAATAAAAATGCGGAATGCCACCGCTGCCCTATTAGAAGAAGATACTCCACCGTCAAGTCCTTCTTCGTCATTTTCACGTGCTGAAGTTGGAAGGGCAATTGCTGCTCGTAATAAGAGAAAATTAAAAGAAAATGTAGCTTTAAATTTAAAGGTATGCAATGAGCAAACAAATAAGAAAATACAAGATGCGTATAAGAAGGCTAGAAAAAAGAAAGAAAACAATGGGAAAATGGATAGTTCTAAAAAAACAGTATTAAAAAAGGATATGAGACAAGCTGTGCATGATTTTTTAATACAAGATGAGTGCAGTAGATTAACTTCTGGTAAAAATGAGACGATAACCCGAATGAAAAGTAAACGTCAAATTCGATTATTAAATGACACTGTTAAATTTACATGTAGTTCATCACGTACTTTTTTATGTTCTGCCTAGACAATCATGTAGGGAAGTGTCAATTTTATTTCCAAATCAAATGATTAGATTTTTGAGTCTCTAATAAAACTTCGACAAGTCCTGCACTGGCGCCGACGATATAATCATTTTGTTAACGGAAAAGACGTCATTTCTGTGGACGTAAAAGTTTTATTTTATTTGATTGATTATTTTGGATTGTTTGTTTTATTTTTAATATGAAGAAGTAAAGTACAACGTAATTGTTTTTGTAGTAAAGGTTACGAAATGTTAGAGTTTATTTTGTTGATTAAAAGCTCTATTTTAGTCTTTCCTGTGGATTATTTGGTATTTTCGGTGGACACATAAAAACTAAAATGTCACATATTTTCATGAAAATAAGGTATTGATCTCTGATTTTGTGGAGGGTATAATTATTTTGCTATTTTCCATAATAAATGCTGATTTTTTATAAAAAAGAAGATATTTTTATTTTTTTAAATTTTATATTCCTGTTTTGTTTATGACCCTTAAATTGACTGTTTTTTCTATCATAATATGTTGCTGTATGCAAGATATTATATTTTATAATGAGGTTATTTCCAAGCAGTAGACTGCTTACGACTTCCCGACGCGGTATATTCGACATGATTTAATTTGTCAACTATTTCATTCGAGAATAAATCGTTGCGTGAAGCAATAAGGTCTGTTTTCGGTAAATAAGTAAATATGCATATGTAAGGACGATGTGTTAGGGCAGCCAGTGACATCCTGTGATGAAGTCGAAAATAAAAAAAAGATTTTTGTATTGAGTTGATGTGATGGTAGCTTGAGTGTAGATCAGGTAGGTTGTAAGCAGTAGTTTTAATCTACCGGTCTATTGAAAACTGTAGGGAGTTTGAAGTCAGCTGTCACTCCACTGTGTTATTCACTTAGGTGAAGTGAAATTAAAAAGAGCTGTCAATCCCTAGATTCCCTATCGTCAGCCCTAGCGTTCAGCAGTTCCCTAGCGTCAGGTACAGGTAGGATGACGGTTAAGCTCACTTCACCTTAGTTTTCACGGTGTGATTTTACAGAATAAACCGGCTGATGTTCGGATAAACTTACGATGTTGTCCTGCGACGACATTGTATGTTGGTAGAAGAACCAATTCACTCGAAGACTCAATTGAAGACTCCCAGAATATAGCTATCGAGAAACAAAAACACGTACAAGAAGTCTTGCGGTTCGCCAAATAAACCCATTAACTGCAGTTACACTACCTATGTATTTTGAGAGGAGACCCTTCTGAACTCAGAAGTAGAGAAGACCTACAGGTACAGCGATGTAAACCTAAGATCAACCATGAAAAGCAACTGGCTGTAACTTGTATTTTTCAAATACAAATGTCTCTGAAACATTAACAAACTGCTAAAGACTATGATACTGATTGTACTCTAACTTACTTCGCTAATATACTAATTATACTCTAACTTACTTCGCTAATATACTGATTGTACTCTAACTTACTTCAATAAGATACTGATTGTACTCTAACTTAATTCGCTAAGATACTGATTGTCTTCTTATCTATGGAGTCTTCAGCACGTAACGCCATGCGCCAGCACACCATGCGGCGCAGCGAAGCAACGATTGTATGGTAATGTGCAGACAGTTTTCTGTGCGTTGAATTTATATTACATATAATGGCCGGTTATTGTAATATAATTCATGATTGATTGTTAGGACTTGGGACCCATCTTTCTTGTCTGATATCTCTAATATCAGACAAGAAAGATGGGACAGGTTTTCTTTTTTTTTTGTGTTAGCTGCAGTTGCTAAATAATAGAAAAGTCTTATTATGTTACTGCATTCATGACTAAAAAAATATTTTGGTATAAATTGTGAGGAGGAGAAAAAAAATTAAGTTCCTGTCGTTGATGTCTTTTGAGTGAACCCGCACAGGTCGTCAGAAGAAGAAATGGTTTTCTGAATACTTTGTGAATGATCGTCGTGAAAAAAAGTTTTGAGTATGAATGAGGATGGCTATACATTTAAAGTGTAGGGGAAGACTGTGTGAAATATGATATAGTTCATTATATATATAGAATTATATATAGAGAAATATGGAAGAAGAAAACGGGATAAGGGCAAGAGAATGATGATGAATTTGATAATAATCATTATTGGTGCTATCATATGTTTCAATGTTTTATTTTATTTCATGTTTTGATTGTTGTTTTTATTTATTTATGTCTAATTGCATGCTGCACTGGTTGACGTCATCACGTCAACGCCGGCTGCCGCTGAAAACCAGCGCTGGGGCTCTGTCTCGTATAGGGTCTTAGCATATGCTGAGCGATGGCTGTTTTGCGTGACGCATGTTTACCCCCAACTTGTTGTTATTTTTTTTTTATGTGGTTATGTTCTTTTTTATGCGTCATGTTTGTCGCAAATAAATGAATTTTCTTTCTTTTCTTACTATTCGAATGTTTTAAACTCTAATCGGTTTCTCATTTCTGTCACATCTGCACAAATTTCTGTAACATTACTGGCATGCAAACTATTTGCTACCTAAACAACATTTGCATTAACATTATCTGATCAATATCTCCATTGTTTGGTCACACATTCACATAATTGTTTCATGTAAAGGAATCCAATTGTGTGCCCAATCCGATTCTTATTCGGTAAACAAACAAGTAGGTACATATGTAGATATGTCTTCGAACAACAATGCTTGATCTGTTTGTCTGTATTTCGTGGAGAAAGCAAAATCAAATCATTTATTTCAAATAGGCACATAAAAGGCACTTTTGAACGTCAAAAATGACATTAAAATAGAATTGATTCCAGTCGCCCCTTCCAGAAGGTAGTTTTCGTATGGAGAAGAATGTGCAAGAAACTCCAGCGTAACTTTTTTAAAATGTTTTTCAATATTTTGCATACATTAATGATATAATTATGTGAAGACGATTCGAAACGAATTCGGTGTTTGCTACATTTTGAAAGATGATCAATATTTTCAATATTTTGTCCTAGAAAATGCATTTATGGCAGTAACAACTAAAATATTAGGTCTTACCTTAACCAGGAACCACCTCATTTTAGTTGAGCTCAAGTTAAACATCATTATTTTTACCAATCCTTCCTCCAAATGATTCCTCCAGTTTTATCACAATCTACGACTTACGAATTTGAGAGTGACTCCAAATGATTCCTTCAAATATGTAACATTTCTACTGGTGTGCATAATAAAGAGTTATTCTATCTATCTACAATGAACAGTTAAAAGGACCTATACCTATTCTGTGGTGTTCACCTGCAAGCATGACCATGTATGGTCGCAAATATATATTTTTTGTAAACGAATCATCCCTTTTCTTACTCTCTACAGCACCTACACACCTATTTAATCATAGCATCCAAGACCACACGCACATAACAAACCGTATCATTATTCAAATTGCACATCACAGTAAAATCACGAAGAACTTTGACATCCCAACCTTAATATCATTAGCCGAAGCACTTAAACCTGCACGATTGATAGGACATTCAATTATTAAAACATGGTGACATTGATCCGTGTCCCGTGGTCCCATCTTTTAATGTCAATTGGTCGGTCATGTGATTCCGTTCACGTACATATGTAAGGTCATTTCAATCAGTTTGTAGACGGCCTGCTAATTGATGTATTAGCTATTACTTTATTTGTTTTTGTGGAGGTAGGTAATTTATATCTCGAGTAATAATTTCTGTATCATCGCCTCTCTTTTTCGTAACGCACAAAAAATTTCAATCTGAATAATTTTGAAGGATATTGCTAATCCATTGCTTCATATGTTCGAAACATTTGTCTGCTCAACAACGTAAATAACGCAATGAATGTTGTTGAACTGTCAAAATGAAAGCCATTCCTACTGTTACTGTGTTACGCAATGAACCCGCGGTCCCCTTACTGCATGAGATGTAGGCCAGTCTTCCAGTGAAAATCAACGAAAATCAGCAAGGTTGGCAGCGGAGGCGACTGCTATAGGCAACCCCTTAGTCTCGGCAATGATATAGATAAGTCAATAGCAGCTATTGGAGAATCTAATCTAGAAATAGTCATATTTGGTTTTGCAATGTCGATACATATTTAGTTTTGCAATTACTATTAGGTAGGTTTTTATTCCTCTTAGATCCGAATTGTCTAATATTAAATTGATATTACCAACCCCAGCCTGTGGCGTAACAAGAGGGTGGCAGGAGTGGCAAAACGCCACGGGCCCCCAGCGGGACCCCGGCCCGAGAGGGCCATGAGCCCAGGAGGATCCTAACATACCTAAGTAAGTATAGAAATGCAAACTTTTTTTCGACCACTAGACCAAGGAAGTGGCCACGTATTCAGTTTTGTAGGGAAATTACGAAATCTACGTGGAAGAAATCGCGGGCGAAGTGCCAGTAAAAAAAATATAACGTTGGTTGAGCTTCTTCACATTGAGGGAGAGCCCTACCAATCCCATGAATTCGCCACGGGCCACAAAGGGTATAGTTACGCCACTGACCCCAGCTTGCTGTAGAGTCTGCTTATTGATGCTGTGTTAGATCTTAAAATCCATATATACTCGTATATCTTCACTAATACTCGTAATAAAGTTTGTTTGTTTTTTGTTTGTTTGTTTTAAACGCTCTAATCTCTAGAATTACCTGTCGGATTTCAAAATTCTTTTTGCATTTGATAGCCTTCAATTCTTGAGGAAGTCTATAGCCATTTATAATCAATCTGGGTCCATAAGGAGTCGAGAAAAATGAAAAAAGACACAAAGAACGCGAAAATAAAGTAGGCAGGCGAACCGGTGCGACGGGATAGACCGGAGGAACAAACAAGAAATTTCATGCGGACGTAATCGCGGTCAGAAGCTAGTCTCAAAGAGATTGATGACTGGGCTTTCCTAAACATGTCTGCTATTTGTTGCTGTGTATCAAACAAATTCAATGGAGCATCAAAGAGACCTGTCCAATGTCGGCGACGCGTGACAATCTAGTCTAGTATCGCATTACATTCGCTAGATTACAGTCTAATTATTTTACCTAGATTATTTCACTTCGTCACGTCTAGGTAGGTGTTTCTAGATTAATTTCCGGAAATAGAATAATTACTTAACTACGCTCAAATGACACAATATCTTGAATGCGCATTTAAAAAGTTAAATAATTAAGAATAGGTAATGAAGGTGTAATCAAAAAATCTTAATTACATTATTTCAGTCGGATTTAAAAAAAATATTCGCATGTCACGTAACTCAGCCTTTAATAATAAAGGCATACGAGCGAAATGTTGTTAATGAATTGCAGTAATTAGTGTTGCCCCGCTTCAAATGTTTAATGATGTAACCGCTTTCGCTGACTAACAATACGCGTCTTCCTGCGGTTACGATGCAGTTTTTTGCGTTTCATCTCTTATTGCACTCTGACACAACAATTAAATTAGTTGAAATTGAATGGATTCTTGAAGAATTAGTGGATTGAAAAAGTGTATTTGCCTCCGTGCCTCGTTATTAATTTTCTACACACATGCTAAGAGGGATGGTATTACACGAGTGGATAGAATAAGAAATGAGTACATAAGAGGAAGTCTGAAAGTGGCACCGGTAACTGAAAAGTGTGTGGAAATCGGTTGTCATGGTATGGACACGTGTTACGGAGGAATGAGGAAAATGTCGTGAGGAAAGTTTTGATTATGAATGTCGATGGCTTTGGTTAGGGGAAGACCAAAGAAACGATGGATGGACTGTGTGAATGGTGATATGGTTAGAAAGGGATGTATATAATTGTAATGGGCCCGCGCGAGGCTTGACGGATTAATAATAATGAACAATTTTTAAACGAGTAAAGAAATACATGATGTTAAATATAATTAAAGAAATAATAAATAAATAGACAGACCTGCATATACAATATTAATAGAATAGGTGAATGGAAATTTAAATACATAGATAATAGGATATAAAATAATTTCTAGTGGATAAATTCAATAATAATAATACATAATTATGAATAACAGACATATTTTCATAAGTAAAATAACAAAAATAAATTATAACATAATACTTAATAATTATACTACATTTATAATAATGAAAAATGTTTAAGCGAGTTAAGAAATAAACAACATTAAATAAAATTAAATAAATAATAAATGAATAGATAGACCAGCATATAAAATATTAATAGAATAAGTGAATAAATGCAAATATAAATCCATAGGTATAAAATAATTAATAGGATATAAAATATCTGTAACTGAATAACAAAAAAAATCAATAAAGCGCTCTTGCTCTCTCTACTTATTTAAAAATTTGCTGTGCCCGACAGGGTCCATAAATGTTTCTATTATTTTTCTTTTATTTACCACCTGTAATTGTACATTATGGATTGCAATAAACGATTTGAGATTTGAGGGATTGACTACTGAGATGACTAATAGAGTATGGAAGAAAAACACATTTATTTATTTTATTTATTTAACCATTTATTATTATTATTTATATTATTTATTTACACATATATAAAGGCACTAGAGAAAAAAAAAAAACAGAACAGAAAAATAGGTACAAGGGTAATGCTTATTTCATAAGAAATCTCTTCCAGCATACCTGCGATAGGACAATAGAGAGAGAGAGAGAGACGTAGACAGCGTGTGAAAAACTACAGGAGACATGTTGCGCCGACCCCAAATAAATTATAAGAATAAGGGCGGGACAATGATGATGCAGGAAAGGCGATGGTTGAAATGTCATCCCTTTCAATTTGGGCAATTGTGGTATTGACACGGTCTAAATGACTTATACAACCCAACACCTCATCAAACAGTTATTGAGTCAACAAAAAGCACGACGAATCGATGTAAATTGACGACACGGTTGGCGCAGTGGCTGAGCGATCGACTGCTGCGCTGCGTGTCGCGGGTTCGATTTCCACACGGAACAAATATTTGTATTGCCTACAGGTAGTTGTTCCGGGTCTGGCTGTTTGTGTATGTGAGTTTAAATGTTTGTAAACGCACCCACGATACAGGAGTAATTCCTAGTGTGGGGAAACGATTTTCTAAAAAAAATAAATAAATGTAAAATGGAGTTATGACAACAGACAAAAGGTCTTGATTAGTGAAGGCACGACACCCCCAATGTTTGCGATGCTTTTGCCCTTAGCTTGCCGTTACTATGCAACTTGTGTGGGTAAGTAAACAACCCGCATGTTACGGTAACCCTCTATTGATTGCACAGCATGAGGGCTCATAAAGAAAGACATTGTATAATGGTACTTCGGAGTGGTTCATGTGTAATTCCTTAACTCATGGATGCTCTACTATTATGACTTCTTTATCGCATGATGGTGGTGGCGCAGTCAGATAGTCTGATCGTGGTGAAACAGACAAACGGATCGACAACACACGGCGTATGATTAATAATAGGATGGAGGTTTTTGGGTACGAAACCAAAAATAAAATGGCATTTTATCGTGTGTTTGATGGTTTTCATAGCAAAAATGATGACCTTCCACACAAACGTTCATACCCTGTATGACACCTTTAGGGGATGTATTTTCAAAAATACTTCCTTAGTGCTCACCTAGGTATACAGGGCTAAATAAAATTTTCTAGCGAAACTCCGTAGACGTGATGGGTGTCAATATCTAAACACTTCAAAATAAGAAAAATAAAAAAAATATGTTCTTTTTTGGGGTCACAGACCTTTGGTTTTGTTGTCTTGAAGTATGAAAAGTTGAGAAAAATTGTTTTTTGTTTGTTTTATCGTGTTTATATATTGATACCCATCACGCCTGCGAAGTTTACACAAAGAAAACTGTTTTTTTATACTGATATTTCAAGTGACAACACTACCTGCGGTTGATGACTCAAAAAAAAATGATCTAATTAATTTCTTTTTGTTTGATCATATTTAGATATCGATACTCACCACTTCTGTGGAGTTTCACTAGCTAATTCAATTTGACCCTGTATAAGGAACTTTTGTACAAAACTGAATGCTTCCAGATCTTACGAAGAGTCTGACCAGTTAAGTGAATTTAAGATTTTTTTAATAGGTCATGAACTGAACTGAACGATTAATGAAGCTATTACAAGCTTATCGCAGTTAGTATCGAATGGTACCAGCAGACATCGACCTCCATCGATCAACTGATGTTTACCGCGTCGTGTGCCGTGACGGAGCGCTACGACTACTGACCCACATATGCGATACGTGCCGACATGGCAATGGACTGTCAGGTGACAATCATGTTGGAAAAGGTTTTTAAATGATGGTACTGTAAACTCTAGGGTAAATTCTCAGGCGGCTTAAAACTCTTGGATGAAAAGAGGTTCTAAGTAAAAACCGCCATCAGTAAGCATGGTTCTATTGGATTCCTACTTCAAATGATTTTTAATATTCTTGTATCTTCTGGGATTTATTAAACGATCATTCAACAACCATGGTGGATTACGGCCTACTTCCTCTCACTGAGAGGAGGCCTGTGTCCCGGCAGTGGGAACATTGAAGGCTGTTTATGCATAACTATGGTATTCCATGATCGGAATGGGGATGCCAAAAATATGGTGATTGCAGTATTTGACTACGAGTCAAAAAATGGTGATTGGAAGTCTGTTACAATCACAGTGATTTTTAGCATTGTAGCTATAAGGTTGCTACTGGCTTGCAGCTGTCAGAGGCAGAAAGGACTTTGACTGATTGACTACCCAGGATGTGTTGACGTTTCGTCACAAGTGATGAAGGCTCTTCAAAATAATATGTTCTGATTTTAGTTAGAAATCATTATTATACTGGAAATGACTAATGCACTTACTTATAAGAAATGACGTGCACTTCCTATCAGTCGTGTGCTCTCCGATGAGCGGCGACATTATTGTATTGACAAGTATCGAGTATCGATGGAGAAAGCGGCGACTATTAGAAAGTTACGTAAGCTCCTATTCATGCTATTTTGTGAACACATTAGGTACCTACATGAGTTTGTGGTAAAACACAGGTACATACTCGTACGTGTACGTGTAATTTTCTATGGCCTTCAAAAGATTGAAATATTAAGAAATTTATTTGCAAGAATTGTAGTAGGTACAGACGCCATCAGGTCAAGCTACCCGAAACTGTCAAATTTTCCCAATCAACCTTGAACCTTAATGTTTTAGCGATAAAGTTGAAAATCTATTAAGGAAATTTGATAGATTGTAGTAGCTTGATGTGCTGGCGTATGTACATTAGGTACAGATGGTCGGGTTTTTGTAACAGTTTTTAAAACAACTCACTAAAACTAGCATGCAAAATGATTGATTACATGAATTAAATAAATTAAGCTAATCAAATTGGTACATATTTCATAGTAAATTTAAATGTCAAATTGTGATTTGTGCTATCGTGACTTTTGTCCCCCGCCACGTGCAACGACGTAACCAAAGTCACGACGAAAAAGAAATTAAATCTATGTATTTCTTTTTGACAGAAACATCGAAGAGATTTGACAGGCTACAGTCTGTTCACAGTTATTTACCTCTGCCAGCTGCAACGTAAAAACCACCTTATTTTGACGAGAATAAAGATCACAATGATTTTGACAGTCTAGTCAGTGGCAGCAACCCAACAGCAACCTTATTGGAATGAGAATAAAGATCACTGTGATTTATACAGTGATGATGATCAAAGGTAAAATAACTATGAAAGGACTGTACGCACGGCTACACATCAAGGTACACATTTCTAGTTTTAGCTGACCTCGCATTGTATAGGTTTTTCGTACAATCAGAAGTCAATTTATACTGGTTACGTACAGCTTGATGTGTAGTCGTGCATACCATTTCTTTTTGACAGAGGCTACTTAGAAATTTGTCAATCAAGAATTTCTTTCTGACAGAGGAGAGTTAGAGATTTTTCGCAATGTGGCTTCTGTTCAGACGCCAGCAGGTCAAGCCACCCGCTGCTTTAGCGATAAAGGTGAAAATCTATTAAAGAAATTTGACAGAGTGTAGTAGATTGATGTGCTGGCGTCTGTACTATCTTTGTTTCATATTCTTAAGTAGGTACCTTTGTATCATCTCACTCATGTTATTATTCTCATTCATTGTCAATCTGTATTTTTATAAAACAATATCTTAACAATGTTCAAACAGCTTTGTATAAAATGGAGTGTTTAGTTAATTTAGAGTGTTTTAGTTTCGTGCAAGCATAACACAGGTCAGTTCTCACGGAGGCTTTGCATCCGGGTCCAATGGCCTTAGACCTTAGATATACTTAGGTACTATTAAGCCAGTACAGACAGTATTAAGCAACACAACAATCTCTCCCTGGACCTGTAGTGCTATTCTGTAAAAATCTCACCGCGAAAACTTAGGTGAAGTGAGCTGTCATTCTACCTGATGCTGGCGATTGATACTACCTATTAATTAGTATAATTTTCACGGTGAGACTTTTACAGAATACAGCCGATCTATTCTGTCAAATTCTCACCGTGAAAACTTAGGTGAAGTAAGCTGTTAATCCCTATAGATTCCATAGTGTCAGATACGATGACAGTTCACTTCACCAAAATTTTCAGGGTGATATTTATACGGAATAGGTCAGCTGTACTAAGAGATATTTATATCAAGGTGTCCTAATATTTTGTAGCTATCTACGGCTCATTTCACAGTTTCAAATTTTATTCGCCAATCATGAAAAAATTTCGTCATATTACTTTTATTAGTATTTCGTTGGTTTGCGTCATGCACGGCTATAGTTTTCGACGCACGCCATTTAATCCGCATACAGTTACGAACCCAGTTATTACGAAGAAATACTTTTTGTATCGCAATACCGGTCAATAGTGCGCACAATGGCGCAGGATTGTGTCGTTAGGCTCGAAGGGTGTGCTCGATAATCGTAATGCTAGTTTGCGACACAATTCGATTCGTGATAGGCCGCGGAAGTGTGTGACAGCACTACGATTTGATTCTGCAAATATTTGCATAACTTTGCCTCATGTTTTGTCTTTGTGACGGACTGGCCAGAGACAAAGAAAGAACTTATTGCATAGTGTTATGTTAGTCTTCGCAGAGAGTACATATTAATGACCAATTAATGATTAATACCAATCCATGGACTTATTGTAAAAGTAAAGTATAAGGATGAAAATAAGGAGAGTAAGTCCATGAGCCCATCTGCGTCACTTGAGGGGAAGAACCATATCAATCACGTTATCATGATTGAGCCAGGCTGTCAGTCGGCATTTCAAAATATTTAAATAACTGACTGATAACAAAGTATACTGATATATGTATTGACCTGGTTTCCAATAATTAGTACTATGAATATAAATATTAACGAATTATGGTATTAAAAATTACCAAATGCTTCTAAGAATCAAATTCAAAGAGAAAATATTTGAGTTTGAAAATTCCAAGCAGGAGTCATAATTATTTCGGTATATCTCAGTAGCAATGTCGTTATTTTCCGTGAAATTGAACTGTATAGCCCGAACTGTATTCAAGTGCTGTTTTGTTCCAATAAAAAGAAATGGGACGTACGTAATGCTAAAAAAACCCATTTCGCTATGGAATAAAAGGTTTGTTCGCTGAATAACGCTTAGGAGTTAAATGTGCGTACCGTACTCGTATGCGCAATACAATGCAGCTGCTTTCTTGCTGTAGGCCTTTTAACTTCGTTAGCGAGTTCAGCGATATGTTATTTCTGATTTAAAGGTATTATAATTACACCTATTCCACTGATTTCCAGGTTCTTCATCCAAGAAATCGTAAAGAAGTTGGTTCCTTTTTTGCAGTGCTTTCAATTTTTGTTAATCCACTGCCGAATTATTTTTTCCTGCTCTACTTTCGTTGTTACAAGTGAGCCTTGTAATATTGTGAATTATCTGAATTCCTTCTCGTCTCTCAGACTTACCTATTGTAGTCTGAAATTCCACCACATTTTTGCTTTCAGCCAGTGCAATAAAATTAACAACGCGCAATTCAGCAGCTATGCCTGCTACAATCGCTGTATTGCGTTGCGCCATACATTCTCTCGTTTCCGAGCGGAGGCAGTCGGTCGAGAGCGCGCAGCCGTGGCGTGCGTTGCGCATCGAATGCTTATCTTTATTCAAAAACTGCGCCAATTTGAAAGTTGACTAAAAAAGTTTTTAATTTGTGCATCTGTTCAGTGACCACGTGACATTTTATAGGATTCGAAAAAGGAATTTTTACTTTTTTTATTGTGTAAGTATTCTGTTTTTTTTTGTGCGTACATTGTGCTTTGTTATATTTCTTTGTAAAAATGCTTTATGAGATTAGTAGCGGTCGTGTATGGTATTGCGGAAATGCAAATTAAATTGAATTATGCTTTACACACATGAAATTTCAATTTTCTGCTCTATTTTATTCGTTTATATTTTATAAAGTCTACTCAAAGTTTAAATACTTCGGTGCTATAAGAAAGATCTTTCAGCTCTACGTAAAACTACAAGATTCCTTAAATTAATTTTAACATTGGGACAGAGGCTATATTTGAACAATACCTTTATTAAACGGCTCCTTGACAATAATAATTTTTTTTATTGTTGTCTGAAATGTTTCTAAATGTCAAGCAATAAAGTTTTAGAACATTCAAGGTTAGTTAAAAAAAATTGGACATGCAACGTTTTCATTTCTTATTAATTACATTGTTTTTGTTATACTTACTCACATATTTGAAGGAGTCTACCCATCTTGAGCATATTGCAATGAGCTTTTTTCTTTCGACAGTGATTCCTTAAAATATTAAATGGATACTCTGTTCAAACTCAGCCGGTCTATTCTGTAAAAATCTCACAGTGAAAACTTAGGTGAAGTTTACCAACCCGCACTGGGCCCGCGTGGTGGATTACGGCCCACTCCCTCTTACAGAAAGGAGGCTTGTGTCCCAGCAGAGGTTGATTATGCTTGAACCAATAATTCTCCGGCTGATGAATTCGACACAGAATAATGAGCGTTAAGAAAAGTATATAATATATCCGGTACAGTGATGTAGCAAATAAAAAATATAGTTACGTACCAAAACGCTCGTTTACTTCATCTTAATTAATTTAATGTCGTGAAGCTTGCAAATGCAGCTGTAGTAATTAATTTTAATCTTTTACGGAAGCAGCTGTAGTAAAAAGTCTTACAAAAGAATATTTTTTTGTTCAACTGTCGTAATTAAAAAGAATGCGTCGGTTACTATCTTTTACATTTTATTTGTTTGTGGTTTAGTAATAATTCAAGATTTTTTTTTCGCGTTTAGTATTTTCATTTTTAGGCTGTACCATTGATGTGTTTACTTCTACAAACTTAAAAGCAAGGTTTTTCAATGATTTTTTGACACATTTGCACACAAATAATTTATAACCTAGATTAACACATAGCTAGGGTACTTTTAATCCAGGTAGTACGTTCCTGTGGAATATTTTCCGACATCCGAAACCGCAGGCAAAAGCTAGATATATTATAACTTATAACCATCAGTACCAAAGACGTTGTAAAATTCCAGCAGTTATTTAGCACTAATTACTCTGTTTTAAATGTCAGGGATTGTAAACATTTTGTATGTTATCATAATATGGAAACTAATGGGTACTTCGTAGTGTGGACTCATTGGTTCACTCGCCCCCGTTCTGAGTCATCGGGTAGCGTTCATCACAAGGTCTGTGGGCCGTAGTACTCTAACGTCTCTAACGTACTGGGTGTGTCATATCATATACCGTATACAATGAAGTTAATATTTATCTTATAGATATTAGTAGAGGTTCCTTACATAAAGGACTACGCTATAATAGTTTCCTCGTGGTGAAGAAAAGCCTAAGTTACATTGAGGAAAATTCAGACGACCTTTAAGTGCATTCGCGTTTTTATAAGACCCTGTATAAACATACTTTTTTCCAATATACGGGGTCAAAATAAATTAGCTAGCGAAACTCTGCAGACGTGATGCGTATCGACACGATATCTAAATATGATCAAATAAAAGCAAAAAAAAATTGAAGTTTTTTTGGGGGGTCAATGACCGTAGTCTTGTTACTTGAAGTATGAGTTGAGAAAATCTGTTTTATCGTGTTTACACAAAAAAACTGATTACTTCAACTGACATTTCAAGTAACTACTGTTGGTGACGGAAGGCGAGGTGACATCGTAAAGATGTCAAGCGATCAGCTGTCAAACGATGGGAGGATATAAAAGGAGGCACTTTGTGTGGCAACGCTCCTTTTTTGCTTGGACAGCGCTCGGAACGTACATGCTACCTGACCATTATAGTGTGCTTGTGTTATTTTTTTTATTTTCATAATTTTGTAACGTTTAAATTTAAGGAATTAAAGATTGTTTATTTTTTTTTAACCTATTTCACTTCTGATTCCTAACATCAGAAGTGGGATACTTAAGGATTCATTTGCCCACAAGTTAAAATTAGTTTTCAGGCTTACAATTTTTAATTAAAGCGGGTACGAGTAGTAGTAGCTATGGATAGATCGAGTCGTTCACGTTCAAGAAATAGTGCCCCGCGTTCTAAACGATCTCGTAGCCGCCATCAGCGGAGCAGAAGGTCACGTAGCAAGTCACGGCATTACGATCGCCGTTCCAAGCGCGAACGAGATCGTCGTGGGAGCCGCCTGAGGACGCGAAGCCCTGCATCACCGCTTCACCAACGATCGCTTGAGACTATTGTCTCGCGGTTGAAAGCATTAGAAGATCGTTCACGGGTAATAGCTACTCCGGAAACAGGTACTGTTACTGATGCTTCGGCTGCAACCACGGAGAAAATAGTAGAAGCAATACAGTCGTTAAAGTCAGTAAGCACCCATCATTTTTATGTGTCTAATTTCGATCCAAATGTGCATGATGTTGATCAGTGGTTTGACGAGGTTGACAGGGCTCAGGTTTTGAATAACTGGTCAGAAAATGAGTGCCTTTCCCGCGTTGGGAACTGTCTGAAGGGAGATGCTAGGACTTGGCTTAGTGAATGGGTTACAGATGACCGTTCATGGAACAATTTTAAAAAGGATTTTCGGTCACTTTGTGTCAAGAAAATTGATATGGCAAGTATTTTGTATGAAGTAATGAGCTCCGATTCAGACAGTTACTCAACCTACGCTGAATATGCACGTAGATGTTTATTACGTTTACGAATAGTAAAAGGATTATCAGGCGAGTTGATAACGGCGATTGTTATTAGAGGGATAAAAGACCCTCAAATTAAAGCAACTGCTACTAATGCAAACCTGACACCTGACAACCTCGTTAGTTATTTATCTACCTTCGTAAAGCCCATTTCTAAGCGGAATAGTGACAGTTCACGTTCGAAAGACAACAAGAGCCCACTTATGAATAATCCCAAGCGCTCATTTAGGGGTCAGGGTCCCAAATGTTTCACTTGCGGTCAGATAGGGCATAAGCAAGTGGGTTGTCCTAAAAAGTCGAAATCAAACGATGCGACTGAACTTAATAAATCAGAATCGAATTCTACCTCCAATAAGGCGGTATGTGCATACTGTAAAAAGACGGGTCACGATATTAGTGTTTGTTTTGCTAAGCAGCGTGCAAATAATAAGCCCAATAAAAGTAATGTTAATTTCTGCTGTTCCTATAAAAATAATTCCAGTGACATTGTAGTTGGAATGGTTCAGGGTATACCTATAGACATTCTGATTGATAGTGGGGCGTTAGAGGTCTCGTTGATTTCGTCATCAGTGGTCAATCATTTTTCTTGCTCGAGGAAATCAATTAATAAACAATTGAAAGGAATAAGTGATTCCATTATTAGTGTTGATTGTTATGTCACGCTTATAATAGAGCTTCAGGAGATAACTCTCGAAGTGGATTTGCTTGTTGTGCCTAGTGTATGTATGAACGCACCAATTATAATTGGTACTGATGTGCTAAACAGGGAAGGGGTAACCTATATAAGGACCAGGGAATCTCAACGTTTAACTCATAATAAAGCTTTATCGGGGGTATCCACTGTTAAATCTGACGTGCAACTCGATGGTTTTAAAACCGCATTAATAGGGGAAGATCGGGAGAAACTCGCAAGAATACTCGATAAATATTCTGAATTCATGATTTCTGGTACGGCTACGTCTACAGTTACCACAGGCCTTATGCACATTCGATTAAATAGTGAGGTACCTATTAATTATCGTCCTTACAAAATGTCCTACAATGAAAAGCTTAAAGTTAGAGAGATTATTCAGGACCTTCTTAGTAAAGGCATAATACGTGATTCGGAGTCCCCGTATTCAAGCCCGATTCTTCTAGTGAAAAAGAAGGACGGATCGGATCGTATGTGTGTGGACTTTCGGGCGCTTAATAAAATTACAGTTAAGGATAGATATCCCTTGCCTCTAATAGAGGATCACATTGATCGACTAGGGAAGTCAAACTTCTTCACGCTTCTTGATATGGCTACCGGATTCCATCAAATTAAATTAGATGAGCAATCAATACCCTTAACTGGCTTCGTGACGCCCGAAGGGCATTTTGAATACTTAAAGATGCCGTACGGGTTAGCCAACGCACCCATTATATTTCAACGTATTATTGCAAATACATTGCGCGAATTCATTGAAGCAGGCAAAGTATTGGTGTACGTCGACGACTGTATGCTGCTGTCCCGTTCAGTTGACCAGGGTTTACAGGTATTAGATGATGTTTTAGCTGTATTGACTAAGGCCGGTTTTTCAGTGAATTTGCGCAAGTGTTCATTTCTATGTCAAGAAATTGAATATTTAGGCCGAATTATATCAAACGGTGGAGTCCGGCCGTCAACAAGTAAGGTCCAGGCGCTCGCGAATGCACCTGCTCCCCAGAACGTCAAACAAGCAAGACAATTTTTAGGTCTAGCTGGTTATTTCAGAAAATACATATCTAACTACTCGATGAAAACTGCTTGTATTGCTCGTTTGACGCGTAAGGGTGTTGCATTTGTCTGGGGACCACAGCAGGAAAGCGTTCGCAAAGAGCTTATTAAGTCTCTTACTAGTGAGCCAATATTAGCCATTTTTGACCCAGAGCTTCCTGCTGAGGTTCACACAGATGCGAGTAGTGCAGGTTATGGAGCGGTTTTACTACAGGTTCATAAGGATGGCAACAAGCGTGTGGTTGCTTACTATAGTCAGGTTACGAAAGGTAGTGAACAACGTTACCATTCTTATGAACTGGAAACACTAGCTGTGGTAAAATCTCTTAAGCATTTTAGGCATTACCTCATAGGAATGCCATTTACTGTGGTGACAGACTGCAATGCCTTAAAAGCCACTCAAAATAAGAAAGATCTACTCCCGAGAGTAGCGAGGTGGTGGATTTACCTACAGGATTTTGACTTTGTCATTCAATATAGGAAAGGGGTAATGATACCTCACGCAGACTATCTTAGCCGTAACCCTGTACCTACGGTAAATAACATTCAGAAACCGCGTAATTGGGCTCAAATCGCACAAGCTGGAGATGAGGAGACTCAAACTTTAATCAGGTCTTTAGATGAGGGAACCTTGGACTCTACACGCTATGTTAAACGCAATAATCTTTTGTACTATCGCTTCACACCAGTAGGTGAGGAGTCTAGGTTACTTTGTTACATACCAAAAGGACATCGTTTGAGCCTCCTC
Source organism: Apamea monoglypha (assembly GCA_911387795.2). NCBI lineage: Eukaryota > Metazoa > Arthropoda > Insecta > Lepidoptera > Noctuidae > Apamea > Apamea monoglypha. Next base: position 3,372,490 of record OU426932.1, on the reverse strand, counting down.
CGAATATTTCACGATGAACATAGCCATATTAACGCTGACAAAACCGCTGATCTTATCCTAAAACACTTTTGGTTTCCCGGTCTTAGAGCTTTTATTTCTAAGTACATATTACATTGCCTCATATGTATAGCTCACAAGAGAGTTCCAAGAGCTCCACTACAACCAATTAACTCTTGGACAAAACCAAATGTCCCTTTTGACACTTTACATGTTGATGCTCTAGGCCCTTTGATAATGTCTAACGGTAATAAACACATTTTAGTTGTTGTAGATTCCTTTACGAAATATTGTTTATTAAATCCTATTTGTACTCAGGACTTAAACGAGTTAAAACGTGTTATGCAAAATGTCGTATCTCTGTTTGGAACACCTAAGACAATTGTATGTGATAGAGGTAGGATGTTTCAATCATCTGGTTTTGTGTCATTAATGAATGATTTAAGTTGTCAGGTTCATTATATTACCCCCGAGATGCACCACGCCAATGGTCAGGTAGAGCGTTATGTCCGCACAGTCCTTAACATGTTAAGAATCGAGGTGAACCATCGGAAAGGGGAATGGTCTGAACAGTTGTGGAAGTTACAGCTGATACTCAACATGACGAAGCAAAAGACCACCCAGCAGTCCCCGCTTAACCTGCTTATCGGTGCCGAAGGAGCTACCCCGGTTATTCGCACACTAATCCGAGATGTTGCCATCGAAGCGTCTGGTGAAAACCGTGAGCCGCTACGGGAGATGAGGAGGCAAAGGACGGCCGAACGGTTATGCAAAAATCAAGCTGATCAAGACAGGCGTGTCAACGAAGGCCGACAACCTCCACGTACCTACAGTCAAGACGACAGAGTCTTCGTTATTAAGTATTCCCAGTCCACGGGGAAACTTGATCCTGGTATGCGTGGGCCCTACCGCGTAGTTGGAGTCCTGGACCATGGCCGCTATGAGCTGCAGCTTCTGGCTGGTGCCTGTGGGAAGACCACATATGCTGCTGCACAGTTCATGGTACCCTGGAGGGGTGAGTGGACTCCTGAGACATGTGCCGCATTTTTTGAAGGTAAATATTGTCTTGAAGTCTGTGTGATATGCTAACAATGTGCCTATGTCAACAGCCACTGAGTGGTATGCAAACTGAGAGCCTATGCCTGCAGTGTTTTTGTAGAAGTCTGTGTGATATGCTAACAATGTGCCTATGTCAACAGCCACTGAGTGGTATGCAAACTGAGAGCCTATGCCTACAGTGTTTTTGTAGAAGTCTGGGCGGTATGCTAACTAGGTGCCTATGCCGACAGCCGCTGTGAGATACGCTAACTAGGTGCCTCTGTCTGCAGTGCGACTAAGTTACTTACTTGGTTTGTTAATCTTAGCTAAGATTTTGATATGTCATGATATTTTACGTGTAATGCGCATTGCCTCTTATGTATCCAAGAGATTTTTGCTTCTACATCTGTTGTCTTTTATGTAATACGATTGTCTGATTACAGGAGACAACGAAGACTCAAGCGTCTTATTGGAAGGCACTGCTACAGATCAGGCGGGACCATCTTCTAGACCTGACGAGGACGTCAGAGCATCAGGAGAGGCCGTGTTGGTGACGGAAGGCGAGGTGACATCGTAAAGATGTCAAGCGATCAGCTGTCAAACGATGGGAGGATATAAAAGGAGGCACTTTGTGTGGCAACGCTCCTTTTTTGCTTGGACAGCGCTCGGAACGTACATGCTACCTGACCATTATAGTGTGCTTGTGTTATTTTTTTTATTTTCATAATTTTGTAACGTTTAAATTTAAGGAATTAAAGATTGTTTATTTTTTTTTAACCTATTTCACTTCTGATTCCTAACACTACTCTAACTGCGGTCCATGACCCCGCAAAAACATCACCAGATTAATTTCTTTTTGTTCCACCATGTTTAGATACAGTTTACAGAACCATATAGCAGTACTTCATTAATTTCTTTTTTTTATTTACTTCATTAATTAAAATAAATAAAGAACTAGTTGCCCAGTAGCGTGTATTCGTTAACAGTTTGTAAATACTATGAATGTCATCATAGTATCTTGTCTGTCAAAGAGCTTGACAGCAAGATATTTTTTGAATTTATTGACTTAGGAGCGGCTGTTTCCGGTTTCTGAAGATTACGAGCAAAAGAAGTATTTCTTTAAACATTATGTCACTAATCAAATATTGTAATCGTTTGACGATGAGACGCCGAGTTGTGTTTGAAATGGTATTTATTACGATTCATTCTTATTACATTGCTTTCTCTTAAAATATTTATTTAACCATTTATCTACAAACATATATAAACAATCAAGAAAAAAACAGAACAGCAGTGCGATTCTGTAACCATCTCACCGTGAAAACTTTGGTGAAGTGAGCGTCGAGTGAGCTCTCATTCCAACTAATGCTAGGGATTAACACTATTGACAGCTGACTCTAAGCTCAATTCACCTAAGTTTCCACTGTGAGATTTTTACAGAATCGATCGGCAGGAAAATAGGTACAAAGGTGATGCTTATTTCTAAAGAAATTTCTTCCAGCAGACCTGAGATAGGATAGATAAAGAGTTGTACTAAAAAGAAAATAAAATACATACTCGTAAAATCAACAACCGTTCACTTAATAAAATTTAACAAATGATATGAGAATACACTTACGTACATAAATAAATAAGCATGCCTGTATAGAATAGAATAAAATATATTTATTCGCTTTAAAATATGGTACATTAAGGTCTTATAAATATAATTTTGATCCTACAGTGAGTGTGTGTGAATAAGATATTTTTAAAGTTATGTTTGCCTCGAGACTAGATAGAGCTTTTTGTCACTTTAAATAGATTTTTGGTTTAAGTCTGTTTTATCTCTTCTTACCTTAGAATTAGAACGCTAATGCCCATTTTCACAAACAGTAGGCGACACCTAAATGATACGCTAAATAAAAGAGTGCTCTTGGATTTTCAACGTCAGCGGAGTCGAGCGTTTAAAATACAACAGTGTATTTTTATTTAGACTATCATTTGGGTATAGCCTAATGTTTGTATAAATGGGCTTACGGGTGACTAGAATAATTTTTCTTTTGTTGTAAATTTTGATGTTATAAATTGTCTTTTACGTGCCTATTTTTGAACTAAATGATTTGACTTTTGACTCTGCATTAGCTACATTGGTCTAAAATTTGTTACTTGTTCAGAGTGTTAAATTTTACCTTAATATAATTTGTGTTAGCACATAATTAGATTAGGTGCAGTGGTATTTGAAACAAGTCCAATTTAGTAAGAGTACATATTGCGTTAGTGGACTTGGGCTACACCTAATAAGGCCTGTTCGCACATACCTTAGAAAGGAATTTGGTGCATTACCTTATAAAATGATCAGTTATTACTTAGTTAGATCTATGTCTGTGACTAAGTAGAGTTGTTAGCGTCTCTTTCTTAATGTATGAGAGTGGACGAAGCAAAATATTTTGGATCATTCCATATTGTGGCGTAGTCCGCTAACCCATATGAGAAAAGGCTTGAAGTTTTTATACCCAGGTACCTATGTGCAATTTTCCGATATTAATCTTGTATCATTGTGGGTACTTATTTATGGGTTTGGCAAGAACCTGATAATTTAAATTAATAGCAATGGGATGGTCAACCTTATCGTTGGTAAACGTCGGCTTATCTTTTCAGCAATCACACAGTAATTATTGGCAGTGATAACTTTCAGCGTATTTGCAATTACTGCAACACAAAAATTTAAGACAAATGCATCTAGCGATGGCCGTTTTGCCCGGATGTGACGCATGTTTCCCCCCCAACTTGTTATTTTTTTTTGTTCTTCTGCGTGCGTCATGTTTGCCGCAAATAAATGTATTTTCTTTCTTATTTCAGCTACTTTATAATAATTAGGTTCTTATAAATTTTCCTTCGTTATGTTGAGAAAAATATGATTCGCGACAGTAACAAGTATGTATTTACAGAATAATAATCATTAAAATCATCAATACAAGCCTCTAAGTTCATATAATCCTATTCAATGACTATTTCATTAAATATCAATCAATATATTTAAAATAAGACAATTTAAAAGTTTTGAGGGTTACCCTGGCGATGTTGACCTTGTTGTGATTCTCTATTAATTCCAATACATAGTATCTAACTACTGTAAAATGCGACATTTCATTTTAAATTAGGTATACATGCAAGTAGATCAAGCGACAACAATAAAATGTTGTTTACCTCTGATTAGACAAGAAATCTCACTCTCAGTAATCTACCCTCGATAATTCATCATTCTCCTGCCGTTATCCCAATTTGTTTGGGGTCGGTGCAACATGTCTTTTTCTCCCATACTCCTCTATTAGCTGCCATCTCGACAGTCACCCCCTTTCTAACCATATCATCATTCACACAGTCCATCCATCGTTTCTTTGGTCTTCCCCTACTCTTATAACCATCGACATTCATACTCAAAACTTTCCTCACGACATTTTCCTCATTCCTCCGTAACACATGCCCATACCATGACAACCGGTTTCCACACAACTTTTCAGTTACCGGTGCCACTATCAGACTTCCTCTTATATACTCATTTCTTATTCTATCCATTCGTGTAACACCACACAACCCTCTTAGCATTGTCATTTCAGCTGCATGGAATTGCCTTTCATTCATCCCTTTTGTGGCCCAACATTCTGATCCATGGACATCCTCGATAATTATGAGGACAAAATGATGCAATGTTTATAAACAAAATGTAATTTCCGTTTTAAAAATATTAATTAATCCTTGTCAATTGACATGAAAGTAGATTAGATAAGGTATTTGTACGTCAAATTGTGGAAGGATTGAAAAGATAGAGAAGGATTACGGTGACCTTAGCAGTTTTCTTTATAGTCAATTTTGTATTTGATGTTGTTTTTGAGTTTGCATCTATTTTGATATAGAGTTTTTTTTTTTACAGATTCTTTAGTAAAAACATTGGTTCTTGTTTTTTTGTTATTACTTCAGCAATGTTTATGTTCCATAGCTTTCTGTATTTCAGATAGCGAATCTTATCGCTTTTGCCACGATCTCGCTCAGGGTTTTTCTATTTTATTTTCGACAAGGTGAATCATTCAAACTAATCGTTTAGATATCTTAATTCGTGTTGATATAACCTGAATAATCCTTTTTATTGTAGGTTTACCGTTTCCGTTTATAAATGAAAAAATAATGTTAGGGAAATAGGTACCTACTCAATCAAAACAACATCATATCGTTTTGGTGTAGTTGTAGACAATATTATTATTGTAAATGATAAATTATTAAAAATATCTTGTAACGTGTTTTCTGGCTACTAAAATAAAATCCATTCCAAACTATGAACGCCTTTCTTTATTTAAAAAAAGTAACACGCTGTTTCCTGTACAAAACGTACACACTTTCAAACTTCGAAGATCGTATCGAACGTTACATTATGGTCATACATCATAGACATGACCTTATCAACAATACAAGTCTAATAGAAAAAAAAAGTACCAGTCAAGAAACATACAATTTTGAACCTTACCTCTTTGGAATACAGTCTTTACTAAGTACACCAAGATTAAGGTGCGGCAGTGCCTATAGTTGTTGTGAATTCTTACATTTTACAACGAAGGCAGTTCCTTGATAGGAATGAGCGGCCATTTGTATGGTAATCTGATAGAAATATTTCGGTACGTGTCGTTTGTGTTTGCTCAGTCTCGAGGTTATCTTCAAGGCACGTAAATACCAAGCTATAGTGACAAAATGACGTACCTAAGTAATTTCTTTGATATATCCGCAGAATTTTACTGCGAAAAGCTGGCATTTAAGCGTGTCAAACCTTCGGATTGCAGATGGCGTCCTTAAAGTCACACCTGTGCTTACCTACTCGACGATATTAAAGGTATTTGATTACCTACGTAGGTATTATGTTAACATACACCTGAATAACTTATTTGTTTATCAGCAAAATACTAATTAAGAAGTAATTATGCGAAACTATTAAAATCAGTAACACTTTTTCAAATTAGCGTAGCAATATCTGTAACAGTGATTTAATAAAACAAAAAAGTTGAGAAAATATTTTCTTGTCTATTGTTTGTTACATAATTGAAATATCGCGTACGATGTATACATATAATAGTTCGCGTGACCTTGAATGGCAATCTTTAATTTGTGTTCTGGGAAAAAGTGAAAATTGTCTCTGACATTGACAAATTTTGTAGCGGTTTCCACGCTTAATCTTGGAGTAGCGCGCGAAGAAGCAAGATCATTGCTCTTTTAGTTCAGGTAAAAGCTACGAACAGTTACTAGGCGTCAGGTCGTTGCCAATCTACGCCACTATTTAGCGTGCGTTTTCTTTGGGATGTTCCATTACATGGACTTAAACATAACTGGCGAAATGTGGGTGTCTAACCTAACCTAATTCTTCGGGGATGGACGCGTGATGTTATGTTATTCCAAGATAGATGACATGACATTTTATATTATTCCAGTTTGTCACTATTGACTCCTGAACACTTGGCCTGTACAAAAAAGAAACAAAAAGATTTTATAAAAAAAAACGGTTTCTAAAGCAACTTTAAGAGATTGTAATTAGGATCATTACTGTTTACAATAAAGAAAACAAAGCGAGGTTACTTAAAACTCATCTCAGAAACCCAATTACTGATTGCATTGAGTTCTCTTGACAAGTGATGCGAAGAGCAATCAAATGTTACACCACACTTCAAAAGTAAGAAGATTATATCGATCTCACGATTGAGCGTAATATCGTAATTAGGTTAATATGGGCAGACCTTTAGCATTACAAACATACACTGTATGAGTCCATACATGACACAGATGCCATATGACTCATAAAATTATGATATATACTATACCAGTCGGAGTGGAAACGTAGCTCTGATGTTCATGGGAACATTAATCTCGGTGTACAATCAAAAGTCAGTGTATCATTAATAATTTGTTGTGTTTCATCATCATTATTTCAGGCGAAAAACGTCAACTGCTCTTGTATTTTATAGTGTTTGAAAATGTTGAGCATACTTTTTGGAAACACTGTAATTTAACTAACTGTAGTTTTCGAAATTTCCTTGTATTTTTCCCTATAAATGACGAGCTAGATGTTGAGGTGTCCAAAATACACTTCAGGCATTTTTTTAATAAATATTAACACTCACAAAAACCACACGAACATGGCTTCTCATTCAAAAATTCCTCCACGTCGCTGTGTACCGGAAACACGTCCAAATTCTGGCAGCATTAATGAATATTGTTCTGTCTCGGTTCATGGACTGATTTCAAGGAATTGTTGATATCATAAACATGATAAAATGTGCCAGATTCTTAACTCTACTGGGTGAGTCTTCTTGGGTAGCAAGTGTTAGGAGGACTTACAATTAACTAAAATTATAACCAAGAAAAGAATGCATCAGCGCATGTCATGAAACAAAGAGTCTAACCTCTTTGGAATCTATGCTGCTCAGCCTTGAACCCAAAACAGTGGAATGTTGACGAAAACGAAAGTCAAACGGAACGCGCTAAGTAGGCCCAGCGCGACCTCTACGGTTCACTGCTTGCATGGCTTTGTTTTATTTCTGACATTACCTACTGGCCGAAAATACACGGAACATTTCTTAACGCGGAATTATTTTTAAAAATAATATTCGGAACAAAACAAAAGAATATCGAAACATTGTGGACTGTGTGTGGTTTCTACAGTTGTCGAAGGTCTTCCAAGCCCCTTTTTGAAGGTTTAAAATTTAATATAAACTTGCTTTTAATTAGTCAAATCCAAATGGCACTGACCTTAGGTAACAAGAAAACATCGTGAGAAAACCAGATCGCAAGCACATGAACATGAAGCACACAGTAAGTGTAGTAATAAATTTTCTTCTCTTATAGATCTGTATGTGATCAGGTTTTTGCCTTTCAGCAGTCAGGATAAGCTGAAAATGTTAGGAACAAATAACTACAGATGGGACTTATAATTGAATTGTTGTAAAAATATTCACAAGACACTCTTCTGTTTCTTACAATTTAATTTTGTTTATGATATGAACCAAACGGTACGTTATGTATGAAAATAAATCGTTATGCTTACGACGAAAGCCTAACGATGTATTTTCTTTTGTCATCGCCTTGCTGTTGTAAATTTTAAATCAATAACGGTATCTTCAGCAAAACGTTACGGTTACCAGTGACTGTTTCAAAATGGAATGAGGTAAAAACAAAACTTTGTACTTGTTTTATGACTTAAATGTTTTTTTGTCCGCATATGTTTGCTTTCAGCTGATTTCAATTTTTATTTTTTATTGATTTTTGAGACGTTCATGTTACTATTAGGACCTCCAAGTTATGATGTTTTTTGTTAGGCAACAGTCAGAGCGTAGCCCATTTGTTCCCAACGAGTAACACCCTCAAATGTCACACTGTTACTCGATGGGATTTTTTTCTGAAAAAATTCCCAACCGGTCACACTACCAGTCACACTGTTACTCGATGGGAATTTCTTCAGAAAGTCCGGTAAAATTTTGCATGAGGAGAGTGGGAGGAGGTGCCCCCTATGCCCTGGCACCACTTTCATGTAAAGACGACGCACCGTTCTTGAGAAAAACCAATTATTGTAACCTAACCTCAAAACACTCAACGTAGCACAGTCGAGGAAGGACCGGTCGACGGAGCCCCGCTTCGCGGGGCTCCTACTTCTGGGTGGTTTATAAAAAAATAACCACGAAGGTGATGGCGGGGTCTGTTCGCTCGCTTCGCTCGCTCACTCGACCCCGCCATCACCTTCTAACCTAACCTGTCCGTGTCGGGGTGCCCCAAGTCCAGAGCTCGCTTCGCTCGCTCATTCATCCAAATTCTCCTGGTATCAGTAGTAACATTGAGGATTTATAGGTTGTTATAAAAAGAAATGAAACAAAACTTTGAAACATGAATAAACAAAACGAATGACACTTGACAGTGACACTTATCATAGCTTTTTTTACGTTCCGTTTTGCGTTCGTCTTCACATCATTTTGCACGATAGACACAATGTGAAACAGATTTCATTAACTACTGTAATATTGTGACTGGTTGGGAAATTACTAATAAGAAGTTCCCATCGAGTAACAGTGTGACTGGTTGGGAAATTAGTAATAAAAAGTTCCCATCGAGTAACAGTGTGACTGGTTGGGAATTTTTTCTTAAAAACATTCCCATCGAGTAACAGTGTGACATTTGAGGGTGTTACTCGTTGGGAACAAAGGGCGTAGCCTGGGTCTAACCTTGCTTCTAATTTTGCTGACTGGTTTTATACGTAACTTCTTAATACTAACGAGGAGATAAACCAACCAAAATAAGGCAGATAATCTAGTATACGAGTATGTAGGGTACGCACGACGACATATCAAACTATACATTTCCAGTATAAACTGAATTCTCATTGTAGGAAAAGCCTATACAATGCGAGGTCAGCTAAAACTGGAAATGTATAGCTTGATATATTATGTCGTAGTGTTTACCACGAAGTAATACAGTACCTAGGTACTCGTTACACAAAAGACAGACAATACTAGCTATTAGTTCCTATATGTTACGAAAGATTCGTACCCAATTGAAAACTTAGAAACCAAGGCAGCACACTACTCAATCATTCGCCACATGTATTGTGACAACAAACCGCATTTAAACAACAACGAAATAATATACAGAACACGTATTTCCGTATTAACAACAATGCTGGTTATGATAATCGTAAAACTGACAACTTGGCCACGCTTTCTCACGGGGTTATGTAATGGCCGCGGTTTTTGGCGGCTGGCTTGGACATCGGGAAGTGTGCCCTATGCATACTAATCAGAACATAGTGGATCGATTGCGTCAGGGTAACGTGTATCGACATGTTTGACAAGGGTCAAGGAAGGTTAGGTAACAAAAAAGAACGAGAACGATACAACAAAAAATCTGTGAAGTAAAAACTATTTTAACATTTGGGCTTAGCGTATTGCGAGGTTCATCATTTATTATAAAATAAACGCTTGTATATTGTACCTGTATATTATAAACTCACACCTTCTTGTCATGGAGGTAGGCAGAAACTACAGAACTCCACCTGTACGATCCTTTTGCTTGCTTTGTGTTTGTACATCTGGTCATGAATTATTTATTAATCTCAATATACTATATGAAATACTAGCTTCTGCCAGCGGCTTGGCTCGCGTGTATTTCGGGCATTATCCCACAGGAACGTAATACCCGGATAAAAAGCCTACACTGTGTCCTAATCCAGGTCATGGTCTACCCATGTGCCAAATTTCATCCAAATCCGTTCAGCCATTGTAGCCTGAAAGCGTAACAAATAAACATACAAAAATCAAATCTTTTGTCGATTTTTAGTTTAGATTAACGGAAGCGGTATTTAAGCACGTTTACGAAATCGGTCAAATAAACATCGATTGTCGTCTAATCAAAAATAACAATTTGTTTGCGTAATGATAAAATTCGGGCTAATTTTACGACACATTATACAAAACATTAACAGCAAAACAACAATATTGACAAACCACTGTATAAATTTGTCTAATGCTCAAGTCAAGTAAATCGATATTAATTTGTAAAATAAATCAATTTAATCAAAAACCTTATATAACTTAATAGCCACTTATTTTTTACGGCGAGTCTGCAGCTTTTAACGATGAATAAAACTATACCGAAAGGTTCATTAAAATATTTTATTGGTCTAGGCTTATCTTAGAGTAAAAATCATAACGTATGCAGATTTTTACCGTGGTTTACCTAATGGACAGGGTATATCCCAGTCCATTCCAGGGTAAACCGTTTTCTGACAGATGGAACTAGTGATTGCAGCATCACACAATACATTGATTGAAACACGTACGGTATTATAATGTCTCTAAGAAGCCATAAATAAGATATTTCAATAAGATAAGGCAGTTTATATATTTATTTATTACGCATTTTTAAGTTATGTAACTTTTACGTAATCTGGAATATGTACGTTTTAAGACAGACCTAATGGACAGGCATTAGGTTAACCGTTTTTTTGACAGCGTATAGGTTATCTACATGTATGTATATGGAAATTGCAATTCATTGCATCACATAAATGACTTCGCCAAGGTCAAAAGTAGCAAAAAAGAAAATGGAAAATCGAGGAATTTTACTTTTTGGGACGTAGTATTCAATCAAAGAATCTAGCCAGCCAATCACATTCCATTGCCAGTGGAAGAAAGAAAATAAGTTTATTTGACTCAGGTTACAAAAAAACTTATAGCTGTTTTATTTTATGTAAAATTGGGCGTACAGAAATCTTTTTCTTTTACGTACGTAACCTCTGTTAGCTATTGCTTCTAAGTATGTACTTACTTCTGCTTGTCAACATGCCAATCATTGTAATAGGTAAACGTTACGCGTGGTGACTTCATATTACACCTTCATTTGAAGCCAAATGGACATGACAGGGTGCGTTACCTTTGAGTGTTCAACTTCGACGGATGTGAACTTTATGGCATAATTTAGTAGCTACGTACTTTTAAATGTTACCTTATTTACATAGTGACGCAAGCTAGGACGCCATGGTAATGTTATCTCATATAGTGGAGCAGCGTAACCAAAATGGCAGTTCCATTTGGTTACGCTGCTTCACTTCGTTTGAATTTAGAATGACTTATTTAAGTTTTTTTTTAAGCAAAAACACAAACCACATTTCCATTCAACCTGTTGCTTGTTATGTGATCGGAAGTAACTAGAGGTGTGAATAATCGATTTAAGTGTTCATGTACATAAAACTGATTACATTGCCACTACGTGACATTCGTTCAAATTGGTAAAAACAAAAGCGACGAGATAAAGTATTTCTCAATGCAAATCTCTACAAGATCATTGGCAGTGTTAATTATATACGAAATTAAATCCTTGGAATGTTTAAAATTAAAAAATATATTTTTAAACTGCGTCTTTTGTATTTTTGGTAAATATTGTGACAGTGTTTTGAATACAAACTTCTTTAAAAAAATGTCACCGACATTTTGTAAAAGAAGTTTGAATTCATTGAAGGTTTAAATACTTTTTGTTGATTGCTAAACCAATGACAACCGTTAAAGAACCTAACTTGAATCATCGTTTATTTTGAATGAGTCAGTTGTGTTTAAAATTATACTTAACTGTACCAACTTATAAAAAAATATATAACTGCGGAATAACGTTTCCATTTTTCTCCAAGTTTAAATGACACCCAGGGTCACAGAAATTACAGTTACGGTTTATATTGAAAGGGTGAGTAATAGAGTCATGTGTAAAACTCGAATAAAAGCAAACATACGAACTTATAAAAATATGTTTATCTGCGGAATGGCGTTCCCATTTCTCTCCAAGTTTCAATGACACCCAGGGTCACAGAAATGACAGTTGTGGTTGATATATAGAGGATGAGTAAGAACATAATGTGTGGGGGGTAAACTACTCTAATAAAAGCAGGAACCATAAATCTCCATACTAATTGGAATGACAACGTAGATAAATTGATCCTCAGAACCAGTAATTTTTCAGTTAATTTAGAACTAGATTCAGCAGTGGACATTTAGCTTTATGATTCAACGATGTACTTATGCAAACATTTTAGTCAAGTGAGCATATTGGACGAGATATTCATCATATTGGTATGTGTAATCGTGAATTTGTGCGACCAAAGTCGCGCGAACTAGCGAAAATCTAGCGTTTGTGTGCTTTTATAATTTCTAACGTGACGACAAAAACGTTTATTTATAAACGTTGCTTAAAGTTCAGATACGTTTAAAAAAACGTCAAAAATGTATGGTTAAATAGTCACTAGTCATCTTTGATGTCCATGTCCACGTGACGTTATTATGATAACAGGGAAATTTAATGTAAGGAAACATATGAAGACGCATGTAAATTGCCGTCCACGATACCGTTGTAACGTACACGCATTTCCATACATTTTATGGACGTGGGCGTCAACGAGAATATCATAATATCGTTACGTTAGAAACTATAAAAGCGCACACTCGGTAAAGCGACGATACACGGAACAAAAATAGACAAAATAATCAGATAATATGTAGTATCTTCTATTTGTCGATTCCTCAGAAACTGAGACATAATATTTATCGAGCTCTTGTTAGATAATATCAACCTGTCGACGTGAGATAAAGAACGTAAGACACATGAGACAATGCTGGTAAAATCCCTGACATTGTCGTCGGCGAGTAAGTGAAATTTTACGCTATAAGTGCTGCACAAACAGCTATCGTCGATTAGATAGCGCTTACCGACTTTCCCTCTAAGAGTTAGTGACTCTTTCTCTTAAATGACTTGAGTAAATCGAGTGGATCTCTCTTTCCTAGGAAATTGTGAACTCGAATCACTTTGGAAAACATGAAAATTATGACCCGGAGTCCGGAGATGACTTTTAGAATATCAACAAGTAAAAGTGAATAATAAATTAACAATAACTTCTGATAAGTTTACCTACTGTTTTTGTTTAGCATTTTTTTTTTTCTGAATATATACGAGATTAGTGCATAAAATCACGTGTTAATGTTGATAAGAAAAAGAGTTATTTTCGAGATAAGCTATCGACTTCTGCACGTTTATCTGGGAAATGGAGACTGAGGCTAATTTTACGCGATCACATTTTAACGGCGTGAGCTGACAGTATCAATATTCCATAACTATGAAAATGATGACACAGCTCTTGAACGCTCATAGGTGTTTACCCTGAATAGAATAGCATAACCATAATCAGCCTATGATGTTCCCACTGCTGGGACACAGGCCTCCTCTATTCGAGAGAGAGTGGGCTATAATCTAACTCTACCACATGTCACATCTACCAACCCGCACTGGACGTGCGGGTAGGTAGATGTCACATGTCTTCGAATTTTGGTCCTAGGACACGCCGGTTTCCTCACGATGTTTTCCTTCACCGTTTTGAGAGCAGTGGTGATTAAATTATTTACACAATAGAATAGAATATATATTTTATTCTTGCTGCAAATATACTAATTTGCAAAAAATATTTGTTACAGGTATTGATGTCTTACTACGTTTTGGTCTAGCCCCGTGGATATAAAAGGTAAGAAAACTTACAAAATATTATTGACATACATTTTTCTAATTTAGGTACCTTTTTACCTACTCTAAATGACAAATGTTACCCGACAATTTAGATACTTCATCATGCCATAGAAGAAAAAAAAGGGAATTTTTCTCCCTTATCTTCATTGCTCAATCCGACTTCCTTTGGGATTCGGGGCATTACTGGCAGTCTATCACACATCCAGGATACCTCTATCTCATTGGCCACAATAACCCCTCGTCCGCTCATCCGGTAGATAAGCAGCTCCACTCTATTTCCCGATGAGCACAATAATCGCGATGAGTATGGGAATCTATAAATAGTGCTGTTTTGAACGACACCGCACATGTTTCATTTCTGCTCCAGTTCCGAAACACAATGTTATCGCGCATGCGCGGCGGTGTCGTCAAAGGATGCGTATGCGCACCGATTATGGTTATTGAACTCGGTATTTATGTATTTATTGCTCTCTCTCTTGTCACTGTTATACTTATTCAGAAAATGGTAAATTCAGTAATTGTTTTATTCTGGTTTTCCACCTTCGTTTCTATAACTGTTTGTATTATCAGATCTCATAGAGACACACAAACAAACCGCAATGAAAATGTGTTCTTATATCATATAGCTGATGTCTAAATTTAAATAAAGTAGGTAAGTAACTTGATCGATCTACTAAACGTGTTTGGGCTTACTTAAAAAAATCGTTAATGACAGATTGAATCGCTCGGAAAATACAACTAAAACAAAGCCATGTGACTCACCGGTTTTCTCAAACCATAAAAACATACAACGGTACATTCGGAATAAAAACAATCTACTTGTCTGTACAAGAAGAAAAGTTCAACACTCTCGATGTTTTTCACAGAACTTCTACGTCACAAAAACAAAAACAGGAGAATATGCGTCTTAAGGGTACGCGTGTGCTTTTTTAATGTTGCTGACCTGTGGCCGAATTTCTTTGTTGTTTTCTTTTAATTTCCTTCTTTTTCCTGAAAAAAAAAAGAATATACGTTTATTTTCGGTAAACATGACGCAGAGAAAGAACACAGACACAAAAAAGAACAAGTTGGGGAAATTATGCGTCAACAACCACTGCACCAACCGTGGTGTCTACTACTACGCCGTGATATTATATTAATCGGATAATCATGTTACGTTAACGGCTATCAAAGAAAAATAACTTTCTACGATTAGCAGTAGATTACAAACAGACACACCTCGCTACACGCTTATGTGGGTCACAGATTAAAAATATTTAAAAATAAAACACATTTATAATCTGTGGTCATAGAGATTGAAGTAAATGCGCAAATTGGTAGTATTATTGGCATTTGTTATCGTTAACGATCAGTAGCATTGATCGTTCTAAGATTATCGTTACTATCTGTTATGATTTCCTGTTGTTTCAGAATAGGAAGAGCGGTTTAGTTTTAAGGGGTTTCACTTTCAGAACAGTCGATCTATTCTGTAAAAATCTCACCATGCAAACTTAGGTGAAGTGAGCTGTCATTTCACCCGTCGTTAGGGATTGACACTATTGACAGCTGACTTCAAATAAGTTTTCACGGTGAGATTTTTACAGAATAGATCGCCAAAATTGCAGTACCACCACCAATAAAAGAATAGGAACCAGCCAACGTATTAAAATTAAAAAAAAGTACTTTTTTATGCCAAAACAAGCCATGGTTTTGCAATTGGACCCCAAAAATATAAAAAATAATATAACTAAAATAATAATTAATATGTATATAAATATATTTACAATAACACGGTGTTTTATTGTGTTAACGTTGCTTTACATATTATAACACCTGATATTTTCTACTTTATTAATCTAGACACATTTACCTACCCGCCTTCCTTATTTGCCTTGATCGAAACTATGTGCATAGGCATACGAGTACTATGTGCATGCACATATAATCATTCGTAGGTACTCTTGTTGTATAACCGTATTTGTTGCCTGATTACAGACGGTTGTTAGTTTTAAAATTAACAACAGATAATTTATTGACTAATTATTGTTATGTAAAGAAAGCATTAATTTTTATTTCATCCGTTTCCCAAATATATAAACGTTTCCTATTTTTCTTGTTATACAATTATATTCTTTAAAATAATCACCTTTTTTGCCTATGCTCTGGTCCCATTTGTTTACATTTTCGTCAGATACTTTTGAAATAGACTATACAGGGTGGCAGGGACATTGACGTACAAACTGTAACTATAAATTCAGCTCATGATCTAGATTCTAGACCCTTCAGTAGAATTTTTTAGATCATGAGGTCCTGGGTGTGAATTCCGGGTCGGGAAGAATGTTACTGGCTTTTTTCATTGCAAATTTCTCAATAACAGCCCGGACTTTGGATTTGTACACCTAACCATCTGGCAAGGCGCAGTGATCGCAGGTTAAGGTAGTGACCGAGTGGCGTCCAAGGATGGGAAGACGAAGTGTCGGTCGTCTGGCGGTGAGATGGGCGATATTGTTGTCATCGCGGGTCTGGATGAGGCTGGCACAGGAGAGCGTGGAGATAGGCATAAGAAAAGAGAGGCCTGCCAATGCTCAGCAGTGAGTGAAGCGGGCTGTGGATGATGAAATATGATGGCAATAGGCTTGCCTTAACGTGGCTCTTAAGGTTATCTGGCGAAATAGTAATTTAAAAAGTCCCTGCGTAGCCCAGAATACTTGTATTCTGAAATAGTGGTCAGGGCCGGTCATTGTGACTAGGATATTATTGATTATTTTATTGTGTACGTTTTTTACTGAGTACATAATCCTGTTACAGAGCATTTGCAAGGTTTTAGAGTCCAGACACATGACGACATAGCTGACCTCGCATTCCATAGACTTTTCCTACAATGAGAAGTCAGCTTATACTGGAAATATCATGCCTAGCATATGGTTGTGCGTACTATATGTGGAAACCTTTAAAATAATAAATAGAAATATAAATGCGAAAGTAACTCTGTCTGTTTGTTACCTTTTCGCGCATAAACCACTGAATCGATCGTTATAAAATTAGACAGGTAGGTAGTCTGGGACCTGGAGAAGGACATATGATACTTCTCCTAATGGACCGCAGACAAAGTCTCGAACAACAGCCTGTGAACTTTAATAATGGTCTTGCCGTGGTAAAAGAATTAGGCAGGGTTTCCAATGAGGCGCAAGAATCGCAGTTCATCATGTTCACCTACATCTAGAAGCTAATGAACGATAACAGCTTAAACGAAGTTACAATTAGTATGAAAACACTAAATGAAACCACATTTGGCACAGATATGTTGGTAATGGCGTGCCGTTGGTCTAAATTATGAGGCCGCGTCAATTTGGATTTGATATCTACCCAAAAAACTCAAGCATAGGGTTCTGCGGGGTAATTAAGTAACACACGAGAGAAATTCCTTGAAAACCCGAATTAATTCATGATAATAGTAATTGATTCTGTATCTTATGTAATAATTTGCACGCGGCAAGGTAGATTGTAGCCGATCTCATTAATTTATGTACTTATAACATCTTATACCTGTACCTACATTCGAAGCAAATAAAGTTCTGATTCTGATTCTTTCGTTGCATCTTTCTTTCCTAATATTATACATTCGAAAGTAACTCTGTCTGTATATTACCTTTTCACGCCTAAACCAAAAAGCGTCCTGGGGAAGGATATACAGCTTGGCAAAAAAGTCGTGAAAATAATGGTGGCGCCACTATCGTGCATGTTGTAACCCTAAATAGTACGACTAAAACGGTTTTGATATTAGTTTTTTTTTTAATTAATGAGAATATTGGCGGGTTTTATGAAAACAAGAAAAGCTCTGAAACACTTGTTCAGCCACTGCCTAGAATGATAACATTTGCAGTTATTTAATTTAATAAATTAAAAATAAAATTATTAAGTATTTCAAAATACTTTGATGTCAACTAATCCTCACTTATGTGACGCAATTTTATGTTTCACAAGACCCTAGATTAATTCAATAGGGTTTAGATCCCAGTGACAAGTTGGAAGCTTTACTACTGTGTGACTGTGTCCCACAAATCCAAGTTCTCCTCTAACCACAGGCAAAATGTTCCATAGTTGGTGTTCTAATCAAAAACTAAAAAAATATACAGAATACATTTTTTTAATCAGAATCAAAAATTTTATTCAGAATAAAAAATGTTTTTTCTATGTATTCCACGCCCGAAAACTCTTCATCCATGTCTTGGTGTGAGCTTTCACCAAAACTCTGCTGGCTATGTTCAGATGTGTCACTGTTGTTGCTTTCATCTTGTAGGTTTATGATATTTTTTTCAATGTCACTATACACAGTTTGCCCCCTTCGATAATAACCTTTTTCTATTTTCATGACATGTTGACATGAATTTTTCCAGTCGTCAACTGATATGCTCTGAAACGCTTGTTCAGCCACTGCCTAGAACAATAAAATAAAAAGAACTAAAGATTTGCAATTACTTAATGTAATTAATTTAAAATATAGCCTTATAGAATATAGTACTGATGGATTTCCCTAAAAAATACTATAGTTATTTTTGTTGAGTGATTTATTTTATGCAATATTAACAAAAAGTATCAAAATTATACGAACGCGCTGTATTCCGAATGTGTTTTGTAAACATAACCTCAAATTCGTGAATGTACATTTCAATAATTGTATGAAAGGTTTATAATAGATATTGCACCTTGAAATACACACATTAGATCTGATTACATGTATAAAATATAATTTTACCTGTCATTTCAGCGGTTCTTTTATACAAATCGTTGAGATGGGATAAAATTTGTCCGGCCTCGAGTTCCGCCAAACATCTCACGTACACTTTATAAATTATTGCTCTTGAGGAGCTGCGAATAACAGATCTGTTCATTATGAACACAATGGGTCACCAGTATCACCACGATAAAGCAAATAAATAAATAATAAACACGAGAAACAGTCACCGATTACAAGAAATGACAGAATATGTACCTTACTCGACGAGGCAGAGCGAGTGTTGCCAATGATTAAATATTTTAGTTCCGTTTCAGGACTTTCTTGCCAAACTGTAGGCTACATTTTGTACTGGTAGCACGTTGCCGTGGGATAATTTCCGACATCCGCGTTTGCGAAGCCGCGGGTAGAAAATCTTCATATAAAAATATTTCAACAAAAAAAATACACCTAAAGAAAGTGAATATAAGGAAAAATCTAATGTAACATCAGTAATTAAATTAACGTGACGTGTAATCAGTAGTTCGTAATTAGTGCCAAATTATCATCTCTTACGATAGCCCCCAGTCTTCAGCGGGCGGATACTTTTAATTGGTAGAAAACGAAAGTGGGCAACCAGCAACCACTGCTGAGTTGCTTAATTGTCAAGTTTTATATAGCAGCAATAAAAATGTGCGTTTAAATACGTTTTTGTCGACTGATATTATACATTTCAAATTGAAATACAGTCGCACGAAAAAGTGAATTTAGAAAATGAAGCTGAATTTTATTATTTTGCGAGATTATCTATATAATTTATTAAATGCTTTATTTCTGTGACGCGGTATATATTGAAATGCTAAGAAGGCAGCGCTACATTACTCTGATAAATAACGCTACGTTAGACTTTACAGAAACCTCGTTAGTCTCGTGGTCGCAAACGCGACTGCTGAGCGTGGTTCTTGGGTTCGATTCCAGGGTCGGGCAAAGTGTTATTGAGTTTTTCCACTAGGAATTTCTCAGTAGCAGCCCGGGGTTTGGAAGTTGGTGGTGTGATACCCCCCATGCCTCGGAAAGCACGATCTCTTTGCGTGTGGGATTGCCGTCCCATCGAACTATGAGAGTAAAGGAACAGAGAGTGCACGCAAGCACAGAATAACTAATAGTACTAACGCAAGTAAATAAGTAATATCTCCTGCGTACCTGGCTAATTTCCGTTGAGACACAGAATAACTAGGTTGAGATTGCCAACCGTGGCCGAAATTCGGTCGGGAGGATTTATTTATTTCACTTTACAGAAGATCTAAGACGCACGAACGATTAAGTACTAAAAATCTGATATCACCTATCATATCACATTCCAAGATGTCCTCGCCCCTGACAGACACACATACAAACAAACACAACAACATATTGCGTTTCACTGCAGTTGACTACAGTATCCATTTATTAAACACGCGGTTACTCCGGTTACGTCATAATGTAATTGAATGTACATGATCATAGACAAGTTTAATTAAAAAATACATCGTAAAAAGATGTTACGCTACCAAACATGAATCAACTGGGCAGTGAAATGTTTTAAGTGTTTTCACTACATCTTTTAAAGGAGAAAGCGTTTAGTAGATATTCTTGCTTAACTGCAATTGTCACCTAACTTTCTTCACAGTTAGCTGAGGTAAAATCTGTGATTTGGTCCGAATCAATCGCATCGGCTTGAACGAATTCTTGTCTGAGCGACTGTACTTTTTGGGGCAGGTCGAATTTACCATCTTTAGTGCCTATTTTTTTAAGATGAATTTGTTCAAAACTCTTGCCCATAACTGTGTGGACATGTGCAATATATCTATTAGATGTGCATCATGTTTATTATTTAAACTAATAAATAAACCTCCTCAAGAGTTTGTTTGTTTGAACGCGCTAATCTCTGGAACCT
This sequence comes from Apamea monoglypha, assembly GCA_911387795.2. Lineage (NCBI taxonomy): Eukaryota > Metazoa > Arthropoda > Insecta > Lepidoptera > Noctuidae > Apamea > Apamea monoglypha. The sequence goes on along the minus strand of OU426932.1, from coordinate 3,351,764 downwards.
GCAGTTCGATTTGGAAAAATATTTGTGCTTTAGATAGCCCAATCTTTGAGGAAGGTTATAGGTATTTAACATCACGTTAGAGCCCTTGGGAGCCGAGCAAAAAGAAAAATAAAAGTCAGAAAAATCGCTAGGCGAACGGTGGCGTGGGCAGGCAATGCAATACCATGGGATGGGTATCGTGATTACCGTGGAATGTCGTGTATCTATACCTAATAACATAAATGCTAGGTATTAATGTTGTAAATTTTCCAATGAAAAAAAAAGTTTAAATATGTTTTGACCTAAATACTGTTATCTAAATCGCTTCGCTTTTAACCGATGTCAAAATCACAAAAATACATTACGTTTTATCTTAATTATACAAACAATGGGCGACTTATCGCCTCCAAATCAGGCGCATACCGACAGGTTAACAAATACACAGTCATATTCAAAAAAGGGGTTATCGTTTAAAATTGTAGTGCATCCGTAAAACTGTACTAAGTGGCAACTTTCACCATCTTTTCAAGGACAAAAGAGTATTGTTTGCATTTGTCTTTGGTACGCCGGTGGCAATTGACAACGCTTCTAGTTTTCACAACAGTACATTGTTTAGCTCACGTACTGTTGAGTGTTGGCTAATCAATTAGTTTAGCCATGAATCTGGTTCCGTTCTGTCTGTCTGTCTGTCCCGGCGGTTTACAAGTTCCGTCCTATATTTGATAATTTTTGTTTGTGCAATTGCCTTTCCGTCAATTAATTATGTGTGGTCAAACGATGGAACCGATTCTTGAATTGGAAGAGTATTGTTTTTATTAGAATATTAAATTTTACTAATTATAGGTATGTACCTGAACAGACAGAAAAATGAATTCGGAAAATGCATGAATTATCCGTAGCAAAATATTTTCTCCAAGAAAATTGTTTTAAAGAAAGAAATAAAAATATTTTATTTGGAAAAATATTTTATTTAAAACTAACAAAGTTACAGTAAAATTACATTCACAAAACCTTTAAAATTAGTTAGGTACCATAGATTTAATACCTGTTATTATTTTGTCTATGCAATTTATATAATTTCGAGTTTTTAATATTTTGACGCCGTAAGGTTTTTGCACGCCGTAAGGTAGAATGTAGCGGAAACATTGTATTTTGTACCATCTCAAACCTGTACCTAAATTGTTGGCAAATAAATATTTCTGATTCTGATTCTGACATTTTTATAACATTTTACGATTTGACAATTTAATATTTGACATTTTATTTTTAAATTATCCTGACATTTTTATAATTTTTAGACAATTTTTTTTTTAATGTGTTGATGAATATTTTAATTTAATTAGTCATAATTTTATTTTGGGTTTTTATCTGTTTAGAATTTTAAATAGTTTATAAGTAATTTAAATGTATGAGTTAAAACTATGGACTAGAGTTATGTCTGAAATAAATAAATAATTATATTATTATTAAAAACAACCAAAAACAACCTGTGCGAGGCCAAAAAGACTCGACTGTTTTCAATATAATGAACAAAAGCTCTCGTCATACAAATTCCTGATCTCAAACTCCCATAACTTAATAAACACGCAATAAATCTCAATAAATTACTCATTAATAGCAGCAACATGGCCGCATATGGTGGTAGACGTCATTACGCGCAAATTGGCGCAAACGTTGGAACATTAACATTCTAGCGCATGCGCCAATCTAGAAACTGAACATCGCTCTTGAGAGGTTAGAAACTTTGTGAGTAAAGCTGCTGGTTCTTTGACGCGAACATGACCGAATGTTTGATTAGCACAAGTACTTAGGCACCTACATACGGAGTGAATCGGGTCGAAACTTTAAATTGAATTTTAACGTTGAAATAATATAGTTTGTTGCCAACAAAGGCACTTAATCGTAAATAATAATACCGTGAACACATTAGAGTCCTTTTTGCTAACAATTAAACTATATTGTATTTCAATGTTAAAATCCCTTTTAAAGTTTCGGCCCAAATCACCCCTGCCAGCCTACTCATCCCGTTTGTCGGTACCTAAATCAAATCATTTATTCCAAATAAGCACATACTCGTAAAAGGCACTTTTAAACGTCAAAATGTATGATTCTAGTTGCCGCTTCCAAAAGGTAGCTTCGTATGGAGAAGAAGAAGTCTATCGCAGTCCGTGAAGGACATAATTTTTGTAATGATTTTGTTCATATACAATCTGGGATGGGTTGTCTGACTGCACATTTATGTAATGGCTAACTTGGACACACTTGACACATATTGACAAATCATTAAGAAATAGGATATAGGTTTGCACAGACGCCAGCACATCAAGCTACTACAATCTGTCACATTTCTTTAATAGATTTTCAACTTTATCGCTAAAGTATTAAGGTTCAAGGTTGATTGGGATAATTAGACAGTTTTGGGTAGCTTGACCTGTTGGCGTCTGTACGCATGACGACATAATATAATGCGGGGCATTTCCAGCGGGTTATTCCGTAACGCACAATCAGTAGTAATGGCAAACATGATGCGATGCGAGGTCAGCTAAAACTGAAAATGTGGGATAGCTTAATGTATCGACGTGTGTACGAATAGCTATGTTTTATTAATATTTGTCATAGATTATACAAAGAGACTAATAAAATCGCTGTAGAATTAAGATTGTGAAAACCCACCGCCAAACATGATTCACTCATTATCTGTGGGTTCACATTCACAACAAAATACTTTTAACTACCGACCTCACTGCAGCATGATAAATAGAAGTTCACTGTTGGGCGTAGATTAAAAAAAAAAAATTGTTTGTAGGTAACTGTAAATATGTAACATAACATAACATGGACAGGATTTAAAAGCTGCTGTATCCGCGGGCTCTTAAACCAGCTAATGTTAGTCGTAAACCGCAGATCGCGCGCGTAAATGAATTGCTGCCTTAACATTTTCACTCACTGACCGATAGCGGCGGCGATTTCGCTTCTTCTCGGGAACACATCTAGAAAATCTAGCCTTTATAAAAACATAACAGGAATGTGTGAAACGGTCGAAAGTCGGCTCTACTTCGTGAAAGGAGGAAACGCACGGCTTGCAATGCATTTATTTTTCGTTTTGTAATTCTAAAATGTGTTCTTTTTGCGTTATTTATAACTTGCGCTTATTGTGGTTTAGACATCGGCACAGTTCGATATTTATTTAGGTACGAGACAACTTTTCCCGAGCTTAGTACAAACTATTTTAAGGTTAATCTCTCGTTAGCGAAGTTTTAGGCCCAATTCTACCAATGACACTGAATGAGATCAGCACATCTAAACTGCGTTCAAGAGCTGTCAGTGTCATTATTCTTGTGGAATATTGACCCTGACAGCTCTTGAACGTAGTTTAAGACTTCGTTAACGAGAGATTAATCTTTCAGATTTAAATTCGCGTTTTAAAAACTTTTTAATTGTACTAATATGATACTATTAGTAACCCTAAAATTGAGAACTCAAAAATCATTTCGAAGTATAATATAGGAAACATAATTTACTTTCATAATTTTGATTCTTTCGTTATGAGCAGTCAAATTCAACGCTAACCAAAAACTAATCGCGTGCGAAAAATCTTTAAAACATAGAGTTATTTATCTTACAATTACAATTTGAGCCGAATATTACAAAATTTTAATTCATAACTGCACAAGTGCACATTCACCGACTATCCGTAATAAGAAAATGTCTGTGAAAAAAATTAAGTACCTACTCAACAGTTTTGTTGGGTAACATCTAGATTGTATTTAACCGGGTTAAAATTAACTTAAAAATATGCTCAAGAATCCTATGCTATCCTACTAATCTTACAAATATTATAAATGCGAAAGTAAGTTTGTCTGTTAGTTGCGCTTTCACGCTAAAACGGCTGAACGGATTTGGATAAAAGGGAAATGCCCGTTTTCGGCCACGGAACGCCCAACAATTTGCTTTTGTTAGAAAAAAACGTCTTTTTTTATGGTTATTAATCGTGGTATTCATTTATCCAAACAAGATAGCAACATTTTTGCACAAATAAAAAGTAACGAAATGATAATTAGTGAAACAAGGTAAATCCGTATGTTATGGAAAAAATAAAAGTGTTGCCAATTACTAATCACGTTAAAAAAGAATCGATTCTCTTTTTGTTAATCGGTTTTTATGGTGTTATTATTTTAATTAAAGCTTTTATTATTTTTCGGTAATTGATATTGATAATTGATGTTATGATAATAATAAAACAAGTGAATTGCTAGTTGATTTACCATGAATTCTTTAGATCATAACAGAAATGCACAATTATCTGTTTTTTGTTGCGTTTGATTCTAATCTGTTCTTTAAAACATCTAAACTACATTTTAAATAAGTAAAAGAAAATACATTTTACAAGGCGTGCAGAACTTAAAGCGGTTCAAAGACTTTATTTATTGAAATTAAAAATCAAATAAAAAATCGATATCGATTAATCGATTTTATGTCTGTTAAGTGGCAACATTGAATCTGACAGTTGTCAAGCGAATTACAAGTAATCACAAGTTCACAACTAAATAATAACCACAGGTCGAAATCGTTTGCCTTTGTGTTATTTTGTTTGTTTTCTTGCGGATTTGTTATTAGCAACGACTAAGCTTCCTAAATGGACTCCGACAATTCGTCTCACCCTACTGACCACGGCCTGAACATGGATTCCGCTCCCGCCTCTCACGACAACCCCTGCACTAACTTGGACTCGATATCCGCTGATTACGATGACCCCAGCATTCACACCGGCCAGAGTTCTTCTCAGACCCCAGTTGCTCATTCAAGAGGACGTTTATGCTGTGTCAATTGTGGTTTAAATGTCACGAAAATACGAAGACATTTGTTGGAAATTGCAGAAGTGCGAAATCTTATACAACAATGGGTTCGACCACAGCAGGTAATTAGTTGATCCATGACACCATGTCATGTGTCTTTTAACTCTGAGAAATTATTTTTAACTGAGTTGACAAATAATAATATCAATATAATTATTATGGCATCTTTTAGGTACAAGTTTCGAGTGACAGTGTAGTGTGCCACTCGTGTTGGACTGCAGCCTGGAATCAAATACGACATCCAACAAGTGAACAGCAGAATGCACCAACTGTTGGTCATGGACATGTGTGCATCAGCTGTGGCAAGTCACTTTTAAGAATAAGATCACACACATTGTTCGGGTCCAATTCTCCACGTGAGGAACTCATAAGGAATGAAATTGCCCATCAGATTGCACCACGTGAGGTAAGTTCGCAACAGTTTTTAATTTATTAAGTGTGGTGCTGATATCTGATAGTGATTCCAGAACTATTACGTTTACTATCACGTTTTTACTATGTTTGTATATCAACCCAAGAAGTTATTTTATTTTTTCACATCTGTAAAAGCTATATTTAACATACATACTAGCTTATTATTACCATGCTAATAAGATAAACTGGCCAGCACCAGGTAGTTGCAAGGTTGCTTCGATTTTTAACTTATCAACTACCGAGAAATGAGATAGTCCTTCAGTCCTTAATTATTAATTAATTATTATACAAGGCATTAAGTCCGCCTTTGTGCAGTATTGTTTTACTTGATAAGCATTTTATTTACATTCGAATTTAAGCTAAACAAATCTATTTTATTTTTATTTTGTTCACTTGGCCTTCATTTTAATTTTTAATATTGTTTCAGTTGCCTTCATCATCTCGTGTGTGTCATAATTGCTGGCGAAGGACTGATAGAGCTGTATCACGTTCAACTGCAGAACGGGAACCATCTAGTCTGAATGACTCATCTAGTCTGTCCTCGTTGCAATCGGATGTGAGCAGTGTATTGCATCCAGAGCAAAGCTTAGATACACCAGACAGTATACTGCTACCTAATTATATAAGAGCACCAATAACACAAAATCAATGTTTTTTTCCTGGTTGTAATGATTCCAATCGACTCACTGTTCCATCAGCATTGCGGGTACGTCTTTTTTGCGAGTATAACTATTATGTACCGGCAGAATGTAGAATCTGTAGCTACCATTTAAATAGTAACTCTTGGGATTTACTTTTAGCATCAACATATAATCCTATAAAAACATTTAGTGCAGCTCACATTGAAGAGTTTGCTACATTGTTGAAAGATAATATGCACCATCATATAGACTTTGAAAATATTCACAGTATGCCTGATCATACTGTACATTATTATCTAGGCTTAACAAAGGCACAATATCAACAAATACTCTCTGAAGTTCCAAGACTGTCAGGTAAACATAGGGGTTCTTTTGCACTTGCTGCATATTTAATGAAGTTGAGAACAGGAGATAGTGACGAACGCATGTCGGCATTATTGCAAGTGCCTAGAAGCACGTTAGAGCGGCTCATGAATATGGCCCGCGAAATATTACATCAGGATTTTGTTCCTTTAAATGTGGGCATAAGGCATATATCCCGAGCAGAAATAGCTCAAAGAAATCTCCTCATTCCAAATGGACTTTATGGGGGAGAAGATAGGAGGCCCATCATAATTGCCGATGGTACTTATATATACATAGAAAAAAGTTCCAATTACTTATATCAGAAAAAATCTTACTCATTACACAAATATCGTAATCTTGTAAAGCCTTTCCTTTTTGTGTGTAGTGATGGTTACATCATAGATATTCTGGGCCCTTATCCTGCAACAACTTCAGATGCGGATATAATAAATAATGAATTCGGTGATGAATCCAGTTCATTGAGGCAATTTTTTGAATCTGGAGATGTATTCATCCTAGATAGAGGCTTTAGGGATTCATTGCCTCTATTAGAACGTTGTGGTTATCAGGTTCATGTCCCTTTGTCTCCAGCTGATGGTGAATCTCAGTTAACCACAAGAGAAGCTAATAAGTCCAGAGCCGTGACTATGTGTCGATGGGTAGTAGAGGTGGTGAATGGCATATTTAAAACCAGATTTAAAATATTTCGCCAAAATTATTTTAACAGGGCTTCTACCCATTTAATGATAGACTTTTCTGTGGCTGCTGCTCTAATTAATAAATTCCACACAAAAATAAGGGATAGGGATGATGCGGCTCAAATACTAGAAATAGTTCATCAAAATATGGAAACAAATAACAATTTATCTGAGTATGTTAGGGAACGCAATCTAAATAGAGCTAGGGCAGACTTCAGAAACATAAATGTAGACTCAGAAAACGTTAGGGAATTTCCTGTTTTAACTTATAGCGACTTAATATTAATTGCTTGTGGCACATACCAGTTAAAGCAAGCTCGCTCCTATTATGGTGAGCATATAAGATTTAATGGTTGCTACCGGATAGAAATATGTAATGACCACAGGAGCAGCATTATGGAAGGAATTAATTTAAGTCCTAACTGCTCTTTACTTAGGGCTAAAATCGCAAGTCGACACATCAGTCGTAAAGTATATTTTATATATATTTTAATAAGTGGCAATGATTCTGGTAGAAGTGCAATCAAAATGTATTGTTGCAATTGTATTGTCGGCCGTCGAACGGTAGGATGCTGTGCCCATGTTATGACGGTAATATGGTATTTGGGTTGGGCACGGCATCAGACTAATATTTTGCCTCCTGCTCAATTCCTTGATGATGTATTAATTGTGTATGATACAAATGATGTATAAGATCATAAAATACCGTGTTGGTAAAAACTGTATATGTGAAAATAAAAACCTTTATATCTTAAAAATCCGGACTTTTTTTAAACCAATTCCTTAACCAGTTCATTCTTTTTATAGCATATTATCATTTCCATATGCTTTTATAGGTGGGCACCCGTGGCCGAAGTGTCTATGAACGGTGGGCATTCCCCTTTGGCAAAAAAGATTGGCACGTGGGTAGACCATGACCTGGAGAAGGACATAGGCTACTTGTCACCTTGGATCGCAGACAAACTCACGGGCAGTTAGTATATTATATATATGTTGTGAAAGTTTTTATGTTTGTTACTCAATCCCGCAAAAACCGCTGAACGGATTTGGATGAAATTTGCCACACGTACAGTTTATAATCTGTATTAACACATATGATAATTTTTATTCCGGTGGTACGTTCCCGTGGGGCAATTTCTGACATCCACACGGGCGAAGCCGCGGGCAAAAGCTAGTCCGTAATACAAAAAGTGTCTGTGAAAAAAATTAAGTAAGTATTCAATACTTTTGTTCGGTAACATCTAGATTATATTTTGACCGGGTTAAAATTCACTTAAAACGATGCTAGAATTAGAAGATAACTTTGCAACTGTTATTTCATGTCGTAGAGTTATGTAACATGTTATAATAAAGTGTTTCATTGGACTGAATATGTATATTAAATCTTTGTTTGACTGAGCACGGGTTTTTAGATAAAAAAAACTTCTTATTAACGTCATGCTTAATGCGTTTTAAAAGGGTAAGGGACCATTAAGCTAATTAAATATTTGATTTACTATTAATAGTGCCAGTCAGTAAAAGAAGGAACAGCTGGAAGTTTTTTTTTTGTCCACATCTCATTTTAATGCCCTATGTAGGCAAATGCCAAGCGTAGACTAGTCTATACTTCTATACTAATATTATAATAAAGAGGTAAAATGTGTTTGTTTGTAACTACCAGTCGGATTAAAAAAAAAATCATGCTAGGACAGACCAAAAACCAAAAAGTCAGAAATAACGCTGTTAAGCGAAAACGAATTAATAGGGCGGGCAGGCGCCGGCGGTGAGTTGCGACCAAGAAACATTTCTTTCGGGAGAGAAATTTTACGCGGACGAAGTCGCGTGCTGACGCTAGTATACTATAAGAATGCCTCGGCGTCCTAGTATAATAACCTAGTTGGTTACACAATTGTTTCGTTATCATTCAAATTACTTAATAAAAACCATAGCATTAGGTCAGTAGGATCAACTATGGAATTCCTTGTTGCAGATGAGTTGGTATCAATAAATTCCAGAAGATATTTAGTTTTTTTTTATTTCTGATCCCAAAGCTATGTCTGTATTTTCAGTGCTTGTCCTAAAAAAAAGTTCACATCATTTTGCCCCATGCCGTGTTCTTACTGATGACTGTCTATGAAAGTCCTACTGCCCTACTCTAGGGAGCATAAACTACAGTTATAAAAGTCTAGTTTCATTAACAGTAGTTAAAAAATAAGAGCACTTGTCAAAGTTTTATTTTCGCACGGACCTCGGTCGTCGGCCTCACCGTAACTTTACGTTTTCAACACTCACAAACGGTAATTTGCGTAATTAAAGCATAATTTCGTTGCGAAAATTAATTGTACAGTAAATTAATTAGATATATAATTTATTGTATTGCGTTTTCCTGAAGAAGTTGGGTATGAAAGTGTGATTGTGTGTGAAGATATGATGAATACAATAGAATAGCATATACTCTTTATTATGTACACTATGTGGATATCATATCAGAAGGCCAATTCCCGTATTTAAAAACGTTCAAAATCTTATCGCAATCTCATCTCAGCGACAATAAAAAAAAATGTAGGGAAATTAGAGGTATTTTTGATAGATTGAGACTGACATCAGACTGTGAACGTTCTTAAAGTTACGAGAATTGCCCCTTTGATATAAACGTGAAGTTATACCTATGTGCATGCTGTGGAATCCTGTAATTGAAGGAGCACACATAAAAGAACTCATTATTATTATTGTGACTTATATTTATATGTATATCCTTTGTTGGAGATCCCAAATAAATAAATAAAAATGAATAAATGTAGAAAATTTACATAAGGTGAACACAAAGGGTGGTCTTGGATGGATTAAAGGGAGAAGGAGACACAATACTGCAGGTAGTATGTGGTTGTATTATTTTATGTTTTTAAATCATGCTTTTTGCCTATTGCGTAATAAACCGACGCACCGCACGTTTAATTTAGTACCGATAAATTTAATGTCTGTTTACTGATTGGTAGAGTGGACTGAACAAGGACTTTATGTGCACGACTGTGTCCTATACATAGGTATAAATTGTAAGTACGTAATCGTAAGACCTCGGTGAAGCTAGATCGTACTTTTATTTTATAAGTCATCATATTATTATATTTTATTTTCAAACTAGATAATGTTTAAGCTAACACACTATATGTAGGCTAAAGAATCATAGGACATCAAAAAAATTCGTCCGCATCGCTGTCAGCGGGGAAAATGCCTGGCAGCATCGCCACTTTGTATGGCGTTATTGGCGATACTGATTCTGTGGCCAAAAATATTTAATTAATTACCTATATCGGCAAGGAGTAGGAAATAATAGGTAATTTTATTTCCAAAATTCAGTACACGTTACATCAACGAGGTCTCGACCCCTGAACTAGAAAATCCTGTGTGACAGAGGTTGAGGTTTTTCCATTTACATGGATCAGTATGAGAAGGCTTAGACTAAATACAATTTATACTTACTTAGTTTTTGCAATAGTTTAAAGAAAATTGAAGTAAAATAAAAATAATAAATACAAAAACACAATGAACGAAATCCTCATAATGAAAGCTCAACCTTTTTTGTTGTCAAATGTAGGTATGTAAATAACGGTCGATTACACTGACCTTTAAACTTAGTTTAGCAAACTAGAGCTTTAAACACAGGTTTGAATTTGTGGTTATATTTTTCACGGTCAGTAAGTATTAAGGTTTTGATGTGTTTTGCGGCACTATTCAACGGCAACAGTAGGTAATATACTATCCGGAATTGGTCTTTTAAGAGGAACCGGGACCACCTCTATGTGCGGATGGTGATCACCGGGGTGGTTTTAGTGAGGTAAAACTCCCACACTCCCCGACCCCACTCTCCGGAGGCCGGGTGCCTTTTGAAGGTTTCCCCCGAAAACAAAAAAAAAAGGTAGTAGACAATTTACCTACATAAAGCTAGACTTGGAGTTTAATCTAGATAAAAAACCGTTGCACCATGATTCTCATTTAGAATATCAGTGTTATTGTTTCCATTTAAAAACAAAATGAATGTGAAAAATCTGATAAAAAATGTAAGGTATATGGTGGTTTTTGAGAAGAAATTGCTTGGTTAGTTAGCAGATGGAACTCCTGGACGAATATTCTGAGTACAATAACTGTTAGCGACGATACGTAAAACATAACATAGTTATTTTATAAGTGTGTAGAATATTTTAGAAAGTAGCGTAAATGTTAAAGCTTCACATTTATCGCACCAGACGGCGCCACATGTACCATCATGCGGCGTAACCTTAAGTGCCAGGCAACTTTACCGTAACGAGAGCCGTTGTATAATATTGTAATTTTTAAGGTCTAAAGTAAGGTTTCTCGATACGGTCTTGTAGTAACGATACATAAGTGAACATAGTTGTCTTATAAGTTTTTAGAATATGCTAAGTTTAGATTATGGAAAATAGCGTAAATGTTAAGCCTCATATTTATCGCATCAGAGGGCGCCACATGTACCATCTTGTGGCGTGACCTTAAGTACCGGGCAACGTTACCGTAACGAGAGCCGTTGTGTAATATTGTAATTTTTAAGGTTTAAAATAAGGGCTCTCGATACGGTTTTAGGTTTAGTTGAAATAAGTGAAACATTGTGAGGAATGTCAAACCACGAAAAAACGCCCAAGTGAATTTTCGATAAAAACAAAACTTCAGTGCCGTGTGCAAACCACACGCGGTCTGATGGAGAAAAAATAATCGAACCGGATTGGTCGAGAGAAAGGCCGCGTGTAAATTCCACGCATCTGATTGGTTGGAGCCGTCTATAAAAGACGGGCATTTTTCCGTGGCGAGGCATTCCAAATCCAGCGGCACCCGAAGAAACAAGGAAAAATAAAGAAGAAACTCTCACTCTGAAGAAGTGTTTTTATTACTGTACTACGCCCACCGACCACGCATCTCCTCAAGAATATCCCGCCAGCGAGCCCGCTCCACATAAAAGTTAGTCGACGATCGGTCAATCGTCAATAGTGGTCCTTCGTAAGCCGGATCGGGTTCAAGAAACTGAGAAGATGCCTACTACAAGGTCAGGATCGGCGCAGTCAAAAACTACGAGTGAAAGTACTACGGACTGGAGCATGAATACGCCGAGCGATTCTACGAGCACGTCGGCTACAAACGCGTCAATTACAAGCCGATCGACGCTCACAAAAAGATCGCCGCCGCCCACCGTACAAGGACGCCAGCCACCCACACAACTTTCTAAGGAGGCTGCCAGAGAGGAATCAACACAGGGGGAGGCAACATACACCGCCCCCCCGACCCGCACCATTGAAGTCGAATCGTCGAATCCCGCACAACAAGAAGAAAGTTTTCCAATGCCGCAGAATATGGATAGAAGCGTTGTAAGATCACGCCCTATCCATAGTAGTGAGCCAACGTCAAGAGAAGAAAGCCTGCAGCCGCCTCAACCTAAGAAGTCGACCCGCGATATAGACACACGGTCCGTCCGCTCGTCGCATAGAAAGAAAGCGGAGGCACAAGCAAAAATGACGTTGGCACTAAGGGAATTAGAGTTGGCGGAAGCACGATCAAGAGTGGCTCAAGCTGAACTAGAACTTTTAGCTGCAGACTCAGAAGAAGAAGATGGTGCCGGAGAAGAGCTGTACGAACGAACTCAAGAAGTTGAGAAGTGGTTCGTCCAAACCGGGGTCAGGCCTAATAAGGATCAGAGGCCGATCGAAAGTGAAGAAAAGAAGAGTGACATCCAAGAACTGGCTTCAGTCATACTCAAGCTATCAGAGAGGTCGCGTGACATCGTTTCACCAAAGCATCTCGACCTCCCTAACTTCAACGGGGCCTGCGAGGAATGGTTGGCCTTCAAGAGATCGTATGAAGATATGGCCGCTTCCTTCAGCAACACGCAGAACCTAGCTCGTCTTCGAAGAGCGATCCAAGGAAAAGCGAGAGAAGCCGTCCAAAGCCTGCTGTTCACCGCGGAAGACCCACATGAAGTAATGAAAGGACTGGAGTCAAGATTTGGAAGACCTGGAGCATTGGCATTATCGGAATTAGAGAAGCTGAAGAACCTGTCAAAAGTCGGCGAGAACCCAAGCGACATATGTGTATTCGCTAGTAAAGTAAAGAACGCCGTCGAGACAATCAAAGCTTTGAAGAAACCACAATACCTCAGTTCTCCTGAAACACTAAAAGCCATAGTGGACAAGATGCCCACGTCTATGAAGTTCCGTTGGTTCGCCTACCACAGAAACAGAAGAGATGAAGACATTCAAGAATTATTAGTCGTCGAAGCGTTTCTGGAAACAGAAGCCGACATGTGCGGAGACTTTGCTCCACCTGAAGTGCCTTCGGAGCAAAAGAAGGTAATAAGAAAACCCGTACACACAGTACAAGAAGCGTCTCAAGAGAAATATAAGAAGACATGTCCGATTTGCGAAGAAGAACATTTTGCTATAGAATGCAAGAAGTTCAAAGAAGCTAACATAGATAACAAATGGGACATGATCAAGAAGGCGAAGGTATGTTTCAAGTGTCTTCGATTCAAGCACTCAAGAATCAACTGTAAAGCCCCAGTCTGCAAGCAGTGTAAAAGATGGCATCATACTATCTTACACTCCGACAAACCACCAGTGCCAGCAGAGAAAGAAACGAACAAGGAAGGCGCGTCAGAAGAGAAGGTTGCCTCAATCCACAACGCAAGAGGGGAAGAGAAGGCATACCTGAAAATAATCCCAGTGGACCTTTACGGGCCAAAGGGCCAAGTTCGCGTGCTAGCATTGTTGGATGAAGGATCGACGGTCACACTCTTAGACGCGTCAATAGCTGAGAAGATCGGGGCCGAAGGGAATCAAGAAAGGCTTACAATCGAAACAGTCGGTGGAAAGGTGTTAAGGAAAGATAGTTCACAGAAGATTGAGCTAAAGATAAAAGGGGCTCACAGAAAAGAAAAGAAGACTATCACGGCGAGAACCATCGATGACCTGAGGCTGTCCGAACAAAGCATAAATAAGGATACCGTGAAGAATTGTCAGCATCTAAAGGCAATTGAAGGACAACTTCTCTACGTTGCGGAGAGACCCAAACTGTTGATAGGCCAAGACAACTGGGGACTCATAGTAACAAGAAGACTTAAGAAAGGCAAGCCATCCGATCCTGTAGCCTCCCTCACCAACCTAGGGTGGGTGTTACACGGATGCGAAACAGGAGCGAATGCCCTAGTGAACTTCACACACTACAGCAGACCCACGGCCGATGAAGAAAATATAAACGAAATCGTCCGAGAACATTTCCAATTGGAATCTCTAGGCATTCAGAATCGCTCACCGACAAATGACAGCGATAGAAGAGCATTAGAAATCCTTGAGAAAACGACAAAGAAACTGCCAAGCGGTCAATTTGAGACAGGACTCTTGTGGAAGAAAGAAGACGAGACACTGCCCAACAACTATAACCAAGCAATCCGACGCCTATTCAACATTGAGAAGAAGTTGGATAAAGACAAGGAAGCAAAAGAAAGCTACGAGAAACAGATCCAAGGCCTAATCGAAAAGGGATACGCCGAGAAGGCGCCGGAAACCTCGAGCAAAGGAAGAACATTTTACTTACCCCACTTCGCCGTCGTGCATCCAACTAAGAAAAAGCTGAGAATAGTGTTCGACGCTGCCGCCAAGTTTGAAGGGAAGAGCCTCAACGACGTCTTGTTATCCGGTCCAGACTTACTGCAATCGCTATTTGGCGTACTGCTACGCTTCAGAGAAGGACCCGTTGCTGTTATGGCCGACATCCAAGATATGTTCCTTCGAATCAAAGTTAGGGAAAACGACCGTGACAGTCTCAGGTTCCTGTGGCGTGGAAGTCGAAGAGCGGGCAAGCCCGAAGAATATAGGATGTCGTCAATCATCTTTGGAGCAGCATCATCACCGGCAACAGCGATATATGTGATGAACAAGAACGCGGAAGGTTTCAAGAAAACTCATCCCGAAGCGGTGAACGCAATAAACAGAAATCACTACATGGACGATTATCTGCAAAGTTTTGCGTCTACGGCCGAAGCAAAGAAGGTATCAAAGGAAGTAAAAGAGATTCACGCGAGAGCTCACTTTCATCTAAAGGGTTGGGCCAGTAATGATTCAGAGGTACTGTCGGAAGTAGATGACACCAATAAAGAAGATTCCTTGCAACTAACAAAGGAAGAGAAAACTCTGGGGCTAAGATGGCTAGTAAAGGAAGATATGTTGGCCTTCAATGTTGGACTGCGTAACACATCGAAAGACCTGTTAGATGGTAAGAGGTCTCCAACGAAGAGAGAAGTTACAAGCGCTGTGATGTCTACTTTCGATCCCATGGGTTTTGCCACGCCAGTCTTGATACAAGGAAAGAAATTAATTCAAGATATCTGGCGAACGAAAATAGACTGGGATGAAGTCATTAATGAACCACAAAAGGAAGCCTGGCTGAAGTACCTGCAAGAGGTGTCGGCGTTAACGACACTGAAGATCCCAAGGTGCGTCTCACCTCGCGGTAGAAAAGGACAACTACATACGTTCACCGACGCGAGCGAAGAAGCCTACGCGGCGGTAGTCTATTGGAGGACGGTCGCACCTGGAGGAAGTGTTCATATCTCCATGATCGCCGGCAAGGCAAGAGTGACACCAACGAAGCCAGTATCAATCCCAAGGTTAGAGCTTCAGGCAGCCCTTCTTGGTAGCAGGCTAGCAGCCGCGATTGAAGAAGAAATGGGGCTCGAAATATCAACGAAAACCTACTGGACGGACTCTAGTACAGTGCTACAGTGGATAAAAGCGGAACCAAGGAAGTTCAAAACCTTCGTGGCAAATCGTTTGGCAGAAATCGAAGAGAAGTGTAAGCCGGAAGACTGGAGATGGGTACCAACCAAGGAGAATCCAGCAGACGACGCCACGAGGGGAACCCCTATTGAATTCGATCACAACGCCAGATGGTTTAAAGGTCCGAGCTTTCTCCGTCGGCCAATAGAAGAATGGCCGCTTCGAAACTTCAAACCAGAGGGTGTCCTGTTGGAAGAAAAGACCAAGCAAAAGGTGACGATAGTAAAGGCCGCGGTAGAAACCCTTTTCAATCCGGAGAGGTTTTCAAGCTGGGAGCGACTATTGCGCACTGCAGCCAGAGTGGTCGCCTTCACACGCCTGTTGTTGAAAAGGACCCGTAAGGCAGCCACAGCCGCCGTACGCCGGGGAGACGAGCCCTGGAGACCCCAAAGAAGACCGCAGAAGGAAAAGTCACGAATCTCGAATCAATCGACCAACAAGGAAAGGAAAAGGTTTTACCTACCTCTGGAAGAGGAACATTTAAAGAAGGCCGAAGAGATATTAATAAAGATGAGTCAGAACGATAGCTTCGCGATGGAAATAAAGAATCTGAAGGCAGAAAAACCTCTGGAAAACGCAAGCCGGTTAAAGAAGATCGACGTCTACATAGGGGACGATGGGATTGTCAAACTAAGGAGCAGGACAATGAAGTTTCACGATGAGAGCGAAAGAAAAATGAATCCTATCATCCTAGACGGGAAACAAGAAATTGCGCGCCTCATCATACAACATTACCATAAGAAATTCCTTCACGGGAATACCGGCACAGTAATGAACGAGATCCGACAGAGATATTGGATTCTGGGCCTAAGAGCGGCCTTAAAGGCAGTCGCGCACAACTGTCAATGGTGCAAGACCAAGAAGAGATTGCCAGAGATACCTCCGATGGGAGACCTACCAAGCGAGAGGCTGCAACATAATCAGTTCCCATTCACTCACACAGCCGTGGATTACTTTGGGCCGATGCAAGTCACTATCGGGAGAAGAGTTGAAAAACGTTGGGGAGCGTTATTCACTTGTCTCACCACAAGAGCCGTGCATCTAGAGTTGGCACCCTCTCTCAGTGCCAGCTCAATGATTATGGCACTTCGGCGAATGGCAGCTAGAAGAGGAACGCCGAAAACTATATTTAGTGACAATGGCACTAATTTTGTCGGAGCCAGAAAAGAGCTGGAAGAGGCCGCACAAGAGAAGGGCATCAAGTGGAAATTCATTCCCCCAGGGTGCCCGAATATGGGAGGCGCCTGGGAGAGACTTGTGCGAACAGTCAAGACAGCGTTGACAGTGGTTCTCAACGAAAGAAGCCCACCCGAAGAAGTACTTCATACACTAATGACCGAGATTGAACACATAGTCAATTCGAGGCCTCTCACTCCAGTTAGTATGGACCCCGAAGACGAAGAAAGCCTGACACCAAACCACTTCCTACTGGGGAGATCGTGTGGGGCAATGACACCGGGAGAATTCGACGACAGAGTACTGATCGGGAAGGCGAATTGGAGAACGGCCCAGAGACTTGCAGATCACTTCTGGAAGCGATGGATCAAAGAGTACTTACCTCTCCTAATGCCAAGAAAACTTAAAGGGAGAGAAACTAACGACCCAAGGGAAGGAGATATCGTGCTAATAGTGGACGCTGCGCTACCAAGAAACTCATGGCCTCGCGGAGAAGTCATTAGGACATACCCCGGACCAGACGGGAGAACCAGAGTGCTAGACGTGCGGACATCGGGAGGAATACTTCGCCGTCCAACTCGGCGGGTCGTCGTGCTGGTTCCTGCGGCATCGTCGCGTCAAGAAGATGATGTGCTGCGCACCGTGGGGGAGAATGTTAGCGACGATACGTAAAACATAACATAGTTATTTTATAAGTGTGTAGAATATTTTAGAAAGTAGCGTAAATGTTAAAGCTTCACATTTATCGCACCAGACGGCGCCACATGTACCATCATGCGGCGTAACCTTAAGTGCCAGGCAACTTTACCGTAACGAGAGCCGTTGTATAATATTGTAATTTTTAAGGTCTAAAGTAAGGTTTCTCGATACGGTCTTGTAGTAACGATACATAAGTGAACATAGTTGTCTTATAAGTTTTTAGAATATGCTAAGTTTAGATTATGGAAAATAGCGTAAATGTTAAGCCTCATATTTATCGCATCAGAGGGCGCCACATGTACCATCTTGTGGCGTGACCTTAAGTACCGGGCAACGTTACCGTAACGAGAGCCGTTGTGTAATATTGTAATTTTTAAGGTTTAAAATAAGGGCTCTCGATACGGTTTTAGGTTTAGTTGAAATAAGTGAAACATTGTGAGGAATGTCAAACCACGAAAAAACGCCCAAGTGAATTTTCGATAAAAACAAAACTTCAGTGCCGTGTGCAAACCACACGCGGTCTGATGGAGAAAAAATAATCGAACCGGATTGGTCGAGAGAAAGGCCGCGTGTAAATTCCACGCATCTGATTGGTTGGAGCCGTCTATAAAAGACGGGCATTTTTCCGTGGCGAGGCATTCCAAATCCAGCGGCACCCGAAGAAACAAGGAAAAATAAAGAAGAAACTCTCACTCTGAAGAAGTGTTTTTATTACTGTACTACGCCCACCGACCACGCATCTCCTCAAGAATATCCCGCCAGCGAGCCCGCTCCACATAAAAGTTAGTCGACGATCGGTCAATCGTCAATAATAACGCATCGCCTCGTGTTAGTAGCTAATGTTGTGAGCCATATAGCTTTCTGGAGATTTAAAAACTCCATAATTCGTATTATAAAAGGAGATTCTTTCTGTAGATACCTAGACAGAATACGGATATTTCCAGTTAATACTTTCAGTAGGCAGCAGCCTAATTGCGTAACACACTATCAATCTCAATCTGAATCATTTTGAAGGATATTACTAATCCATTGCATCTATCTATGTTATGGGATTGGTTTCCGCACTTAGTCCTTCAGGTGGACCATTGTACGTGGATCCATTGCATCATATGTTCGTAAAATTTGTCTGCTCAACAACGTAAACAACACAATGAATGTTATTGAACTGTCAAAATGAAAGCCATTGTTACTGAAAGTGTGTTACGCAATTACCCCGCAGATATTTACAATACTTATTAACTTTAAGGAAGTATTTCGAAAGTTCCAGCTAGTCAGTCACTCACACTCTCATGCTTACTTTATTCATCTTTTTACAAAGCTATACTTGGTCGTATCGCAAGGGACTAGGTTCATCGACTCGGCGACATACACTCAACCGCAAGTCTATGGTAACAGTATGACTTCCACTGCGACTTTATTTCGTAGTAGTAAGAGCGAGTTTCAAGTTTGACTAGCGACGTGCGTGACATTATGCTGGCCGCGCCTGTTTTTTTGCGCACACGTGTTCACTTGTTCTGCCATGCCCAATTGCCCACGCGGCGATAAGATTTTAAGTTTCTTTTAACGAAGTATTAAATAAAGGAGAATATTTGAATTGTAAGATGTATTAGTTGGTCTCATTCACACTCATCTTTAT
The DNA here is from genome assembly GCA_911387795.2 of Apamea monoglypha. NCBI lineage: Eukaryota > Metazoa > Arthropoda > Insecta > Lepidoptera > Noctuidae > Apamea > Apamea monoglypha. Next base: position 3,332,504 of record OU426932.1, on the reverse strand, counting down.
AAATTGAAAAAAAAAATAGTACTAAAGTTTTTTTTTTATGAATTTGATACTTACCTAACTTTTCTATAATTTGTTGCAAAGTACCTAAATCATTTTAAAAGTAACTATTTCCTTAATATTAATCAAATGAAGACTAGCACGAAAGCAATTTATTTGCTTGCTTGTCAAGAATGTAATGTTTACGTGTCTGAGAACCTACACGCATTAAAGCGATACTTTTACATAATTATGGACATGGTGTATGGGGAAAGTGATCAAATAAAAGATGCTATAGAAATCTTAGCGAACTCCATGACACGGCAAGGTCATGTCACGGTAACCTCTAATTTGTCTGTGCAACCCACTTTCGAGCTCGCTTTGTTTCCCGCGGAAAGCCATCTGACGTATGTCACTTTGACTTTGACAGGTTATTGTTCTAAAAACGTTGCAAAAACTCGCGCCAATGACAAGAATTTGAATTATTTCTTTGCGCGTTTACAACTTTTCACTGTTCTAGATTTTTATATGGATACGTTTTTGTTTTGTGCTTTTTAAGGTCAAGGTGTTCGGCATAAATTCCAAGGCTGTCTGTAGTAAATACATTCGATAGTAATTGAATTAAAGGTAATTATGGTTTTGAACAAAGAACGAACACAGTAACCCTACACATTTCATTGTTTTCTGCAGTTTCTTTGCCATAACTATATTCCATTTTGCCAGAATGTATGTAGGTATCCTCTCTTTGATCAAAGATAAACATTTGATACATTTTCAGCCAGCTCTATAATCCGCACGTAGTTTAGAATTGTGAAACTTGAATTGTTAGTTGCAGGCTTGCAGCGTGGTTTGCGCAACGTATGCGCATAATCAAACCCCGATAAATCAATGCTAATAGTTGTGACAGAGATATGATTGCTGTTATTATCTACAAGAACCTTATCACTGTAATTTGTTGACACAAGTATTAGCTTTTAAAAGTTTTTTAAGTGCTTTCGTCTTCAGTGTAATCATTTTGTTCAAGGTTTGAATACAATTTCTAAATAAAAAGAAACAATACCCTAAATTGAATACGATTTTAGTTTCAACTAGCTGTGCCCGGACTTCGTTCGCGTGCATGTTGGAAAACAAATTGGATTTCATGGGTTTAAATTTTTTTGCGCGGAACCCCAATTCTTATTTTTTTTTTCTAAAAATAAAAGTAGAGCCTAAGTAACTCCTTATAACATCGGCTATCTGCCAGTGAAAGTCTCAAAATCGGTCCAGCAACTTCGGAGATAAGCCGGAACAAACAGACAGACAGACAAACATTTTAAAAATGTTTTTTTATATAATAAGTACCGTTACATAATTATTTTATTTTTAGCTTATGTTGTCCCACTGTAGGGCAAAGGCCTCCTTTCATATGAATTTAGTAAAAAGATGTTAATTTGACATTACAAACAGACAATCTCTGTCTGGAATTATAGATTATACGGTAATTTAAATGATATGTAGTACACTACGTTTGACGTTTATAATAACTACAATCATTTCCCAAAATTGGATTACCATTCTACCTTCGAAAACCTCGAGCGCCCTACTTATGATTGAACTAATTTTCATAAACATAAAGGTTTTTGCGGTCCTTTACATGTGAATGTGCCTTTCAAAGTTTTCCGATTTTTTCTCACAAACACAAAGACATAACGGTCGCTGGTGTTAATTGACATCAATATTTGTGAACTGGGTTGTGCCAGATTGTCCAACAATTGGCTTATGATGTTGACCCGTCATCGCTTAATGACTCAAGTCACAAAAAAGACAAGGATTTATGAAATTCTTGGTCATTAGTGAAGTTTTCTCTCGAACTTAAGTTGTTTTTCATACAAAACATTTAGTTATCACTAGTTTTTGCTAGCGTCGCCCGCGTGGTTGTCGGAAATTATTCCACGGAACGTACTATCGGGTTTAATAAAATATCCTATGTGTTAATCCAGGTTATAAACTATCTGTGCGCCAAATTTCATCCAGATTTGTTCAGGTGTTTTTGTGTGATTGAGTAACAAACATACAAACTTTTATACAGCAACAACATATGTACAGTTTCAAATTAAATTAACTAAGTAGTAAAACTTCACAGATATGACGGGTACCGATATCAAATCATGATCCTTCTGAAGAGGAAAGAGACGGTTATACTGGAAAGAAAGAATTTTTTTTTTTATTCTGCGTAAGTACAAAACATAGGTTTTTAACCTATGTTTTTGTTTATGTGTATTTGTTTCAGAATAAAGATTTTTTATTTATTTCCTTTATTTCATTTACTTACTTACAGATTATATTTTTAAATATTTTTATAAACAAAAAGATAAAAAAAACATTTAAAAATATAAAAAATAGTAGCCCACCGGTATCGGGAACAGGGTCCAAGCTACCGGCGGTCAGGGCTCCAGAGAGAGGAACCTCCTGACAATGCGAGCCGTGTCCAGAAGTACCGCTTTCTGAATCAAGCCCTTGATCCAGCTGCCCAACGAGAGCCTCCTCAGGTGTTGGTCGAGGCTCTTGGCTATTAAGCCATTGGCTGTCACGACTATCGGCACAATGATCGCTGAGTCCACATCCCACATGTCGACAACCTCGCGAGCCAAGTCAAGATACTTGATTTGTTTATCTTTCTCGGCTTTCACGAGGTTCTCATCATGCGGGACAGTTATGTTATTTCTTTTATTTATACGCTATGGGGTCTATATTCATGTACGGAATCTATGGTAACAGTGTGCTCGTCGATGCCCTTCTATCCTGTACATACGTAATGTAACTTCCACATTATAGTAATATTATAGTAATATTATAGTGCCTACAGCCTCATTGCACACTTACAGTCATACAGTACACTAAAGCAAAGCTCACTGTGTGAACTCCGCGCTATCCTTGACCTCGCGCCAGGTCACGCCTACTCTGCGCAGGCGCATACTTTCTTCTTCATTGAGCAAAGAGCTTACTGCACATATTGAAGGTTAACATGACGTAATGAAACGCAGTCAAGGTACATAATACAGGTTTTTGATATTTATTTTTAAATATATGACATAATCATGTTTTTGATTTTATGCAAGTAGGTACTCGTATTTTGTTTTCCTTTCTTCTCTTACATACGTTGTCTACATCTGTTTTTATGTACTCTCCTGTCGTAGGTACACTGGAAGAGATTGTCAACAAAAAAGATAAGTATGGCAGGGTCGTCGGATATATGTAGTTGAAGTTTAGTAAGAAACGGATTGATGTTTTCGGATAAAATTTTATTTAATTAATAGAAAACAAACAGTTCATTTATCAAACTAAATTTTCTTCTTGTCTGTTTATATGCGTGTACATAAATGGTTAAATAAATAAAACACATTTTGTTTATAGCAAGTTCAGAGAGTTTTACCATGCAGTTTAGCGGTGCTTGAATTTCAGCCGAGCCGTCATCTAAAATGCAATGTTGCTTATTCAAGGACGTCAAAGTGGCTAATATCTTTATCTCGGCCATGCATAATGTAATAAATCGTGTAGCTGTAGCCGGCAACATAAAGCTCCTATTACTACGACCATGACCAATCAGAAGTGATCGTAAACGGATATTTTTTCGTTGATCTTATCTCAAGTCTTCCGCATAGAACATTCGAACCACAGTGGAACTACTATTATAGTCTGTTCCGAGAGTCATCATCATCTGCCTGCCTTTTCCCAACCATGTTGGGGTCGGCTTCCAGTCTAACCAGATGCAGCTGTATACCAGTATTTTAAATGATGCGATTGCCTATCTGACCTTCACAACCCAGAGTACTCTCTGTTCCGAGAGTATCTGATGAACATGTAAACAAATGGATCCACTTAGAAAATAAATCCTTTGATTTGATTATTTCAACACTTTAACCCGAAATTCTAATTATAAATCACCCAAAGTTAAACGAAACAAACGTTCCACATATTGGTGAAATTATATTGGTAATATTGTAAATGTATTTTGTCTTTCGGGCAAACTTGAAATAAACGGCCTCCTCCACGCGTTCAAATCAGACGTTTATCCCCTGAGAGTCGTGAAGCGAGTTTTTCATTTGATAATTGAGGTTCATTTTGTAACCTCAATTATCTAAAACTGACTTACTATTCACCTAACTGCAGTATAGTGCGTGGAGTTGGTGAGCGGAGCTTATAGCTTAGGTATTCTAAGCTATAAGCTCCGCTCACCAACTCCCTCGTACCTCAGCGCGATTGTTGACGATAACGCTCCCATTGAACCACTGTACGAGTAGTAACACTGTGATAGAACTGTAGTACCAGTGTGTTCTAAGCAAAGACTTGTTGCATGAATTGCAACAAGTCTTGGCAATAGCTTTATGAATATTGAGGCTGACAGTACTGCTGGCGTGCCCAGGTGTCCTAATTCCGACCACTGACGTGTTTCGAATTGAAGATTGAGATTTGCATTGACAGGTTACTTGGTCCAATGTTCCACAATATGCTATAGTAGTCAGGTCTACAACAATTTGCATTAAACAAGTCGTAACTCGACTTAAGGCTTTAGTCCACCTGTCTGGGTGCCAGTTAGAGGCGAAAGTTAGTGTAGCGATTACTTGTGATTGTTGTTTCAAAGGCCTTTTCAACCATCTCTGTTTATTAACAACTAGTTTCTGTCCGTGACTTCGTCTGCGTGAAATTTCGGCCCCCGACCCACCGCGTCTCATCCCATCGCCCGTTCGCGTGAAGTGATGAGACGATTCGCGCATTACTTGCGCGTTTTTTTTTTACTTATTCCTCGGCTCCTAATGGTCGTAATGTGGTTTTATATATCCTATAACCTTCCTCAAGAATTTGGCTACCAAGGGAAAATATAATTTTTCAAATCCGACTGGTAGTTCCCGATAATAACGCGTTCAAACTATTCAGCTTTATTATTAGTAATAGATACATTGGGGTTAATTTTCTTATGAGAAGCAGTGCAGATGATTTTTCACAAAAAGTCATGCCAATCTATCATTCAGATTGCCAAACAAAAGCTATGCTTACGAAGGCTGTGTAGGTAGTAGTACGTAGGTATGTATTGTGTTATCCTTAACAATACCCATGTTAGCAAGCAAGCCTAAAGCTCTGGCATTTGCGTCACCTTCACTTTTGAACTATAGCGTAGTTGTATCCATCACGAGCGTTTCGCAACCGCCGTCACGACGGTCCTTTGTCAGTGAGTTACTTACGGGCTCACTTCGAGCTAATACATAAGCGTTATGTTCGTATGAATATTCATGTCTTGTGCTCGCTTTTTCTCTGTCTTTGACTTTAAAGTCGAGAAAAATGTTTCTTACTAAACACTTTACTTTTATTTTGATACTATCACAAAATGCAGACTGTTCAATGTTGGCTGTTCTTCAGGCTGTCTGCAGGCCTGGCGCACTCCAAATTTTAGACTGTTATGAAACTACAAGTACGCGGCGGTCTCGATTTGACGGACCAATTCAGTGGGCTTTAACATAATCGGAAGCCATAAAAGAGTTACGCGTAGGTGAATATAACTATAGGCAATTAGCGCTGTGCGACCTGAATTGCACTTTATTGTGTCGTAGCAAGAGTTACTATTTATTTAAATGGTTTTGTGGAGTGAATCTTCTGTACTTGTACTGTTATAATGTTCTGTGCTATCTGTAACTCAAAATATAACAGTTTTCATGTTCATATAATTGCTCTCTTTCTCACGATCTTGCGCATGATTTTTTTTGACGTGCTTATCTTCTTTTAAATCCTGTTCTTAACTGTTGAGCTTAGTGGCTCTACAATGGCTCTTCATTTTCCGTCACAAAGCTAGTGATAAAAAATATCTTCTACAGATATAAAGATCTTAATGATAGCGCAATCCTATCATCTCTCCCTTTTTGCAGTCTAACTGGCGTACAATAACATTGCTAGTCATCACAATGTCTGACAACCGGCTTAATGTCGCCGGCAACCTTTTCCAGAACAGAATAAGCTATATTTTGTCCTGAAAATGGTCGTTAGACGCAAGTTGTGTTGAGACGTAGTACGCAGGTATTTCAGAATAAACAGATGTATCTGGAAGGTTTTGTCATAACGAAGTAACAAAGAAGTGCTACGGTAAATTCGAATGAATGGACCGTGATTGATAGTGTTCAGTAAGCCTTCTGCACCTGTCCAGAGCAAGCTCTCCCGCCAGCGCAGACGCATGCATAATGTATGTCGCGCGCGGATCGCGATTGATATGCGGCGCAGACGCACGACTGCCTTTGCAATATTCACTCTTTGTTCCCGATGCCGAGAACGTTGCTAAAAGCACCGCGCTATCACGTTTGGTAACGGCTGTTGTTTGAATTTTGAATTAGGAGTATGGAATTTGGCAGTTCTGCAAAAAGTTTTATTATCAGGGTGCATAGCAGTACAAAGCTTGACCTAGGCCTCTCCATGTCCAGCTGTGGGAAGGGAACACAGGGGTGGTTTTTAGTCAGTAAGAGTATGTCAGACCCCTCCGCCCGCCTCGGGCGCTGGACAACCATGAGGATTTTACAAACCGGAACAAAAAAAAGGCGTCTCCATTTGAACGCTATGGAGCTCTATCCTTGACTACGCTAATCCATCATTTGCTAGTTTATACGGGATCCATCAGAAACATCGCATAAAGCTGTCAGGTGGTGCGACCTTCTTAAGGAAATGGTTTTTTTGCATCATTAAGGCTAGCTCACAAAAAGTTTAAAATATGAATTCGTGACCGGCGTATGTTGGGAAAACCAGGCATTTGCTTGACATTTTAAACCAACTTATTTTTAAAGAGCACCTTGTCTTAAAGTTTACTGTGGACTGAATTATTGTTTTGGCGGTTGAAATTAAGTTTGCAAGTTTTTTTATCATCCTTTGTACAGTAGGCCGCACGTCAGAGGTAACAAAACCAGGCCGGGGTTGCATCCTATTGAACCTCAAGGTCAAAGTATTACCACCACAGAAATCTTAGATTTCTGTGATTACCACCGACCGACGTGCAATATCGATACCCATCACATCTGTGGCGTTTCGCTAGATAATTTAATTTGATCCTGTATATAAAACGCAACGTCTATCGTCGTTGTCGTCAACTCTCTCTGTTTATCTCTCCGTTAGTGCGTTCATGGCTGTTGAATTGGCTTCTAAAAAAAGTTTACTTACACGAAGAGCCGTGGTCACACCCAGTACTTCTTTAATTTGAAAGACAACAGACACAGTCCTTTTATGCAATCAGTTTTCAACCACGAATTTTCCAGGCTCCTTTATCTTATGTCAGCAAAAGTATTAAACAGTGTTGGGAAATAAAAGTACCTATTCGTAAGTACATGATCTTGGGCTCTGCAGCGATTACTAAGCGCAAACAGAGAATGATAAGAATCCATGTTGATAATAGTTCTGTCTGTTATTCAAACAAACGTGGTGTAGGGGAATTTAAGAAACGGTGGAATTTTCCAAACACTTTTAACATTGTTTTTGTTTACCTAGCTGTTAAGCTGTGGTAAGCCCAGGTGGTTTTAAAATGACCTTCTCTGTTGGTTTTCGTGAGTTGTGAAACCAACCATAGGATGCCTGTATAAGGAAGCGGGTTTTAGGGCTTGACTCCTGGAACAGAAGTTCCCAATGCACGAAATCTGAGGTTTTAGCTAAGTTACAGGCGTTTCCTACTCCGTATCACCTACGGACTTAAGACTAGTTTGAGGTTCGAACTAAGAATGAATCGACGAAGCGATTTAGCAGTTGTCCTTACTTCCCACGTATTTTTGCCCGCCAGAAAAAATACATTAATCGGGAGTAGGGCTCACTCCGAAGTATCGAACTACTTTCGGATGGCACCGTAACTTCGTTGACGGACTTAGAAGAAGGCGCTTAGATCGCTGGAGGATGATCTTCGGAAAGAAACGGTTACATGTTTTAATTGTTTCTTCATGTGCTCACACATAAGTTATCACGGAACTATTTTACCCGCACCGATCGGTACCTACCGACTTGTGTTTATCGGGGACCTTTATGCAGCACCCATAGACATTTAATTTTTACCTGTATCAAATTGTAGACGGTACATCTGTTCGTACTGTTAATCCAATCTAGGCACTGTGCTTTCAAATTGGAAATAAACCAATTACGTAGTTTACGAATATTTGAAGAAGTTTATGGTTATGAAACGAAGGAACTGCGCAAATTGCCAATACCACTGTTCCGTTGTTGAATATCTAAATTAGGAGGAAGCGGGTTGTTTGGGGTATTTGAGAGATCGTTATCAATCTACATTGTTACTATGTTATGTATACTTAACGTTATTGCAAAACAAACCAATTGCAATTACTTAAGCAACTCCATAAAAAGTCCGTATTCTGTACCTATATGGTACGTATTAAACCCTGAAGTAGGTGTACTAATAGAGTAGGTGTGGCTGCTAAAGTAATTACTTTTAGTTTGTATCTAGCATTCTCTAGTGTAAATTTATCATTAGGTTCCTCGAGATTATTGTTAAATACTTACACACTTTTAGCCGTTGTGAGTTGGCTGGCAATTCTTATCAACTTTTCTACATTTCTCAAATGCGAAAAATAACACCTGTGTTTTTATGGCACCAATCGATAGACCCTCATAAACATTTCATCTTTATTTATACGACGATCATGTGTCGTCACAGTGGGATGCAGTAATAGCTGAAAAGATTACAAAGAACAAAAAAGTTAGAAGTGAAATAAAAGTTTTTATGAAACTTATTACAAAAACGATTGATTTCAGTTTAATAGATTTCATATTCAGACATTATATTTTAGAAGTCAGGTTGAGCTGTAGTCTTACAAAACACGACGAGGTTACAGACTATTGAGTCGTTAATAAAGATTATAAGAACATTACTGATATATATGTATTTGAACTTGTTTCGTTTCGTACGTTTGAAATATAAATTTAGATATAATAACGGATTATGGACATACAAATTATGCTGTTTTTGAATTAAAAGTAAAACCGCAAACCTCAGATGAAATAATTATACAAATACTCGTAGCATGAGTAATTACACAATACCATTTAAGCACAATAAGTATTGTATTACAAAATGGTGAGCAAACCAAACAACATCGCTATTCAATAATATAATACAAACATACCCAGAGACGAAGATGACGCCATCTTTACGAAGCTTTACAATCAAACACATATCATAATCATAATCATTCATTTATTGCATTTCATGTTGTTTACAGGTTGTTACATTATGATAGTTCCAAACAATGAACCCTGCTAGGGCACAGCAATGTATAGGCGATAGGTTTTAATTAATTTAACATGCTATCATTATTCATATAATTTGTTAATATAGATTAGTTTAAAATTATTAATTATTATAATACATTATGTCATTCTTATAAACTAAATAAAATAAATAAATTATCATTTTCACATTATAATCTCATACTTACTACAATTTATGTCATTTGCAATGAGCCGAAATGTCATTATTATCTCAGTTAATTTAATGTCAATAGATTTATGTCACATTTTCAGATAAAATAGAATAGAAAGTAATCACTAAAAAATACAGGAATGAGGTAGTAGCGGACTGGTGTTTTATAGAGTACCTAGTTATTTATGTGTAATGTGTTCAAGTCGATATTAATTTATTTATTTCTCGGTTAAAAATTCTTTTAGGCTATAATATGATTTTAAGTTTAAGTGGTTTTGTAGGTCATTTTTAAATTTTTTGCTTATAAACATCATTTGTAGTAGTAACATCGTTTTAGTTTGTGCCAAATAAATGCATTTTCTTTCTTTCTTCTTTCTTAGTATCTTTTCATAGCAATATATCTATCAAGCTGTTGTTTTGCATCCTCGTCAAATTTCAGGAGGCTGTTATAAAAGACATAAATAATTAATCAAATAAAATTACGATCTCTGGTAAATAATGAATACATGCTTGTTTTTCTAGTTATTTGGTTTGACAGTGGCGCCGATTCCCTTGTTCACAAACTCAACTAAATTTAAGTTCAGTGCATCTTTTTCTTTGTATTTCATTAAGAAAAGGACAGAAGATAAATATTAGTTTGGTCCTGTCTAAGAGGAGGAGGCGGAGGCTTGGTATGTGAAGGCGGTCACCCATCCACGGACCAACCGCGGCAAGCATCGCTTACCCTGATCGGTCGACCCACAGAACAGATAAATCGACCCGTGCGGCTGTTATTACTTAGCCAAAAGCAAAGTATCTATCTATATATATTATTTCTCAGTAATATGGTGGCAATAGATTGAGATTTAAACATAACTGGAGCATATTATGGCTGCACTATCCACTTCTGCCTATCCTTACAGCCACAAGGAGTGCAGACGTGATGTTATGTTACCTATCAATTAACTTACAGGTTTCCTTGTTTCATTAGCACATACCCACGATCCCTTTGTCTGCTAATCTATTTACTTCAACAAGTTTACATTTGCACTTATTATCTTAAGGTCAACGAGTTCCATAGTCTATGCCATGCGGAACTGTTGCGCCGCCATGACAGTTATTGCAGGTCATCATGTCGACTGTTCGGCCGGCACGTAGTACGGGAAATACACTAATTAGGTGTAGTTTGCTTTCACTATCGATAGCTGGTGGTTTAGGATCTTGGAATGCCTTGAGGGGTTCGGTACTAAGAATTTGTAGTTTCATTTTGCTTATTGGTTTTATCTTTTCCTAGGTAACGGTTGTATGTTTGTTGTTTAAGGAATTCATTAGTTTCTGTAAATCGTTTCAATGGTCTCATATCGTAAAATTGAGTATGTATTAATTACCGTTATGTTACTAGCTTCTGCCCGCGCTTCGTCCGCGTGAAATGTCTTGTTCCCTCGACCCACCCCGTCGCATCACGCTATTACTTCGTCTTCGCTTAGCGTTCTTTGTGACTTTTCCTCTTTTTGCTCGACTCCTTAGAGCCCTAGCGTGATGTTAAACAGACTATAGTCTTTCTCAAGAATTGAGCTATCAAATGTAAAAAGATTTTTTTAAATCCAACTGGTAGTTGCAGAGACTAGCGCGTTCAAACAAACAAACTCTTCAGCTTCATTATTAGTATATAGATAGATACAGATTTGTTTACCGGTGTAACATAATGTAGTCTTGTAAGAAACATTATGTATTGTCCATAACTGGCTCCAAATTACTTTCGTTGAAATTATTTCAATTTGATGAGACAGCAAAATTTTGACGATATAGAATAAGCATTAATATTATGATCACACGGAGAAAGCTCTAGTCATCGTTATGATTTATCATCGTCATCACTAATACTTTCTTTGATCGTGTCATAATTATTATTGATTCCTTTTGACGTCAAGTTCACGAGTTTTATTGCCAAATCGAGCAAGCGTGAAAGAAGTTCGATGAATGGCAACAACGCACACCCTTACATGGAAATCGGAATTTATCTTTCAACTGGAATGATTATCATTACTTCATTATTAAATAATAAAACATAAGATCTACTCAATAAAACTATTATACATATCTACACTAAAAGCTAAAGAGCTTTTATCTGGTTGATATTATTTGCGAAATAAAATAGCCTTAGTTACTATCAATATCTGTATTGGCTCTATACGTTTATTTCTTTTACTGCGTTCACGGTCACAAACTCCACGATGTAATTGTTGTGATAGTCTGCAGGGTTATTATCCAATACACTTACATTTCGTCACTTCCCATTAAAAATATTCGTCAGTACATTTTTAGCTTTTCTTGTCAGATCTATATTATTAATTTGCATTGTATTGTTCGTGAGGCTGTCAACTCCTACCACAGACTGCCTACTAACTTATGGTTTAATTACATCTCAGACATAATAACCTACCAGGCTATCATCTCTATTTTATTTGTTCGCATTGGCTGTCAAATCCAGTTACACTTTATTTGTTACTAGCTTCTGCCCGCGACTTCATCCGCAAGAATTTTGGCCCCCGACCCATCGCGTCACATCCCATCGCTTCGCCTTACTACTTCGTTTTAGCTTAGTGTTATTTCTGACTTTTTTTTAATTTTGTTCGGCTCCTACGGGTCGTAGCGCGATGTTAGATAGCCTATAACATTCCTCAAGAATTAGGCTATCAAATACAATAATATTTTTTTTAATCTGACTGATATTTTCGGAGATAACCCCCTACATACATACAACCAAACTATTACCTCTTTATAAAATTATATGTATACATATAATATAAACTAGCTGCGCCCCGCGGTTTCACCCGCATAAGTTCCAATCCCGTGAGAATATCGGGATAAAAGGTATCCTATGTGTTAATCCAGGTTATAAACTATCTGTGTGCCAAATTTCATCCAAATCCCTTCAGGCGTATTTGCGTGAAAGAGTAACAAACATCCATCCATCTATCCATCCATACAAACTTTCGCGTTTATATTATTATAGTAGGATTATATCATATAGATTAAGTATTGATTTACATTGTGGTGTTGTGTGATGACGTTTATTGTGTATGAGATAAATATGAAATGATATGATGTTGAGATAAATAAAGGCTCATGATTTCTTTTTTTTTTGTGTGACTGTACTGCACTTTATGACTGCCAACCCTACCATCTCTAAATTATTTATTTGTATTGCCTTCAAACCTTTCAACTAGACTCGAACACTTAATGACTGTTACATTCTCTGTTTCTATTGTCTTCAGGGCCGGCACCATGTTGCAGCAAATCCTGCGCGACATGTGGGTGGACCCCGAAATCCTGGCCGAGCTCGACGAGACGCAGAAGCAGACGCTCTTCTGCAAGATGAGGGAGGAACAGGTAAAACATCCATCATTTTCCCATCCATCGTCCTTATTCCCATCCTTCTTCATACGTTTCTGTTCATCTTATAAGGGTTATCTGGAAGAAATCCCTTTTAGAGGTTTAACCAAATTTTTTTTATGATGGTTGTCTATGAGGATTGGAATGATAAACAAACCGAAGGCGATTTGGTCATGATTGACGAATTTCAGACTATGAAACTGCATCTAAGAGTCGTTTTGTTTTCGTGATATAGCTCTTTAGCACATCCTCGAGGAGGCCCTCTCTCCCTAATGGGGAGGCTCTGTCTACAATCTATGAAACATAACACTCATACGCACATCAGGTGCCCTACCTTTTCAAGAACTGCGAGCTTTACGAATCGGAATTCCCGATCTACATCTACGTCCCGGTGTTATCAAAACATTTTCTACATACTTAGAACTCCCTTCACTATCTTTTCTCTATTAATACGCATACAGTCATTCGACACGCCTTCGCTTCCGTTAGTTTACGAGTTTCGGCGACGCCATGTCACAATGAATGCCAATTTGATATTCCTGTAAACGTTACGTCAGTTGCTAGGAACTTCAATTGGAGTTGTTTAGGAAAACTATGCCTTTTGTTTAGTATCGTTTATATAAGTTTATGTTTTCATTTCTTGAGTTATAGAGAGACTTATCCAACATTGCTGACAGATTTTTTCTGCCACTTAATGAGCTGATATCTTGTTATCCGTACACACACGAAGAAAAAGAAATTGCCTATGTGACCATTATTTAGCAAATGATCGTGGAACAATGTTAAAATGGCTTATTAGTCGATTCGCACAAATTTATTCGCCCGTAACGGGCGTTATAAGAGTTACATATTATAAAACGTGTACTTTTTGCTTAACTTCATTGCATAGAATTCAAAATGTGCCAATTCGTACGAGTTGCTTACAGAAAAAATTATTATTGGTTAAAAGTGACGATTCGCCCGTTTCGGGTGAATAAATTAGTGCGAATTAACTAATAAGCCGTTCAAATCACTATGATTCTTGGCCGATTCTTGATAGTAGTACCTATGTAGTATGATATCGTCTATGCGCAATACTTTGTTTTGAGTTAAAGTGAGGGTGTGGTCTACCAAGCGTAGTGATAGTCCAGAGATTAATTCAGCGTCACCTAAATAATAGAACTCAAGGCCTTACAATTTGATATGCAATTACAGCGTGAAGTCTTGTAGGATATCGTGAATCGACACCGTCACTTCTGGGGATAAGTTCCGTGTTCACTTCTTAACAATAGATTAAAATACATACCTAATAGTTAAACCGTAACTTTTTCTTCACCTACGTTTTATGATATTCAAATATTTTAAAATGAAATGTATATTTATGTCACTGGTTCTTTTTGACTTTTCTTTTATCTGGAACTGAAATATTTTTGGATTTTATAGCCCAATTCTTGAAGTAGGTCTAGGTTTCTTAACATCACGCTACGTCCCTTAGGAGCCGAGCAATAAAAAGTCAGAAATAACGCTAAGTGAAAACGAAACGATAGCGCGGGCGGACGATGCGATGCGATGCGACGCGGTGGGTCGGGGGCCGAAAGAGTTTTTATTTATGAAAATGTGGCTGTTAGTTAAGTATATTGTATATTTTACGATTTCCACGCGGACTTTGCCACTTCTACACTAATTTGAAAGCACACAAGTATCGTATTCACGAGACTAGTCATCACGGATATAAACAATTAGACTATATTTAGAAGTCGTAGCTTAAATAGAGCATTTGTTTTTTTGTGGCAGTTCTTTTACAACTTACAACCCATTATAATGATTAGGATTTGATTACGTGCATTAGGCAGGAAGGTCATTTGAATAAATGACTTATTTATAGCTTCCGTTCAACTATTTATACAGTGTTTGGTGAAATAGGTGGCGACTCACTATCTAGCTATAGAACGATTTAGCATAAATGGTATTAAAGCTTTGTAATTTGTAATATCTCTGTCTGAGTTTTCTTTCCTTAGCCTACTCTTTGCCAACTCCTTGGTAGAGGCCTCCCTCAACTCCTCCCTGAAAACCCCTAATAACCGGGGAGGGTTGTTAGGGGTTTTCCCGGAAGGAGTGGGTGGTTGGAAGTGGTTTTCCCCAACTTCTAAAGCTTTTCAATCATTTCTGCTAGGCCAGTGTTCCTCTGTAATCATTAAATTCTTATCTTCTATTACATACCTACTTCAAATGACAAGTACGTTAAGCCGTTGGTCCCGGCTGTCTTTCGTGGATCTTTGACAGTCGTTACGAATAGTCATAAGCCCGAAAGTCTCATAATCAGTCTTACCAAGGAGTATCGTATAACCCAGTTACTGGGTTGTGGAGGTCAGGTAGACAGTCACTCCATGTAAAATACTGGTGTTCAGTTGCATCCGGTTAGCCTAAAAGCCGACCCCGATAGTTGGGAAAAGGCTAGATAGATTGATACAAAGAATCACCTAGATTCTCTAGATGATCAAAACCCAGATTGTATTACAAACAATATCCTGGCTAATGAATGTGTGGGCCCTGAGGTGACGGCAGAGGTCAACTCCGCGCAACCTTGATGCAGCATTCCAACAACAGCCTGACCGCGACAGGATTTGTTAAGCTTTACTAAAGCTATAGTTAAATACTCAGCTAAGAGTATTATGGAAAGGGATACCGATTTTAATTTGTCTTTAGAGACACTTGTCTTCGAAAAAAATCTGGAACAAGTGCGAAGTGGCAAGGGAAACTATGAAAAAAATATCTGGAAAAAGAGTGACCTTGCAAATGACGGGTTTAGTCTTCTGAATACGTTAGTTATAAGACGTCTTATCACGCACAAAAACCCACCTAGACTCAGAACAACTTCTGGGAATCTTGGCTCCCTTTTTATAAAAAAACTCACTAGAAATGATAGAGAATCAATACGGTCTACAGTTCTCTACCAACTGTTTTTTCCAAGAATGTCAGAAATAAAAGAAACAATACCAATACCGACCGTAAGATATTTCCTAATGAAATAACTGCGTGTAATTACTTATTACTACAATCTGTTCAATCGAACTCTTAACAAAGCCTTTGTTTACATTTTTTACAATGGTTATTGCGTTTTACTATAGCACGCACCGAAATATTATCTCATCCAATTTGAATGCCTTTCCTAATGCATTGAATCAATATCATTGTGGTAAAAACAATCGTCACGAATGCATAGATGAATGTTATAATAACAAATTATGTAACACTAGCAGCGCCCCACGGTTTCAGACGCATAAATATCAATCCCGTGAGAATATCGGGATGAAAAGTATTCTATCTAATCCTGGTTATTCTAATCCTGGTTATAAACTATCTGTGTACTAAATTTCATCCAAATCCGTTCAGTAGTTTTTGCGTGAACGAGTAGCAAACATCCATCCCATCCATAAGTAACTAGGGTCGTCGGATATAGTTGAGGTTTAGTAAGAAAAGGATAAATGTTTTCGGATAAAATTTTATTTAATTAATAGACAACAAACAGTTCATTTATTAAACTAAATTTCATTCGATAACATCCATCGGTTTCTTACTAAACTACTATATCCGACGACCCTGGTTACTTATCTCCTTTGATGACTGTACATAATCTCAAAAAGTATCATAACGGCTCCTTTTGAAGCCTTCTCTGTTGCACAATTCAACTAGTTCAACTAGCTTTTAACTAGCAACTAGCTTCTAATGTACCCAGCACTTGTTCTATGTTCAGTCCGGCTCTCAATTTGGCACAAGGTCGTTTTTTGTCCAGCTCCTATGCTGAATGGACTGCCGATTCGTGACGCCATAGATTGCATCTAACAATAATACTACTTAATGGTAATGCTTCCAACTGTAATTGTTTTGTTATAGTTAAGTAGCTGACCGCAATAGTCTTATTGGTTTATGTAGATTAACTGCGGATCTAATATTCGGATTTGATTTGGTGCAAGATTTGGAATACGAAATGAGTCTTTTGTTACCGCAACCTTTTGATATAAATGTACTGGATATGATTATGAAAGTTGAAGGGCTTGTGGCTAAGTAATAACAGCCGCACGGGTAGATCGATCAGGTTAAGCTACTCTTGCCGCGGTGAGTCCGTGGATGGGTGATCATTTTCACATACCAAGACCCCTCCGTGCCTCGGCAAGCACGTTAAGCCGTTGGTCCCGGCTGTCAGTCGTGGAACTTTGACAGTCGTTACGGGTCGTCTGTAGCTCGAAAGTCTGACAACCAGCCTTACCAAGGTATCGTATTACCCAGTAACTGGGTTGTGGAGGTCAGATAGGCAGTCGCTCCATATAAAATACTGGTATTCGCCTGCATCCGGTTAGACTAAAAGCCGACCCCGATAGTTGGGAAAAGGCTAGATAGATTGATACAAAAACGATCCGACGTTGAATCACCTAGGTTCTAGATGCCCAACATATTTGGGAAAAGGCAGGCAGATGATGATGATATGACTATGAAAGTTATGTATGAGTCATCATCGGCATCATTCTCGCTATCCCAATTTATTTCGGTTCCGTGCTTCCCTACATATCTATCTGTGGTCATCTCAATGTTCACCATTTTTCTTGCTAAATAATTTTTCTCCCATTCGTCGTGATTTTTCACCAACACTATCAAATCGAACTCGTATCAAACGCGTGATTATTTTTTGAAAACGACAGCCTGTATCTTTGATTTCATCAAAAATATGTGCCTGTTCAAGTACGGCTTGTAAATCTTCTTCCTCTTCGTGAAGCTAGCACGATTGTATTTCAGATCTTGTTGGCCTAAAACTTTGCCACTTTCACAGCGTTGTCGGTGGCAGCGCAGAGGTCACTGCATGTTTTGTCCAGTTTTGGGACACAGAGGGCAGGATAGGAGGCGAAGAATAGTCGAGCATAACAGTGTCTAGCTCTAATCATCATCATTTCAGCAGATTGAAGCCCACTGCGGGACATAAGCCTCCCCCAAATACGGGTGTATACTCCAAAATACAGAGCTAAATGAATGAAACTTAACAAATATGCTTAAAATTCCAGGTGCGTCGCTGGCAGCTCTGGGATGAGAAGGTGGGCAAAGAGGACGAGAGGCCCAAGTTCCAGAAGAATGGCAAGAAACAGGTGCAATTCCTCACGGGAGAGGACGGAGAGCCATGGGTGAGGAACATTTGAATTATTTAGTGCTAAAGTTTACAAGTAAGACTTGCAATATCTAAGAAAACAATCTAATTAAAAATGAACGTAACGTCAATTAACAACACAGACTTCGTGCATGTTTTTGTAGGCTCACTTGATCAGATTTTTTAGATAATGCTATATCCTTTACAAAATTTTATGGTAATTTTGACGGCAATCTCCTACTTGAAAGAACCAACAGTTTATAATCAGCAACTTAATATAAATCAAAGTCGCTCGTAAGTTGTCACAGAAGTCAGTTTTCATATCTAAACAATGATGTACATAATTGGCAATATAACTTACATCCGCGTTATTTGATAGTTTATTGGAAGACCTTCAGACATCATTTGGCCAACATTTGGAGGTTGCTTCCATTGTTTGATCAAACATTCGACCTTTGGAGACAATAGTCAACTTACTATCGTTTTGACGATAATCGTCATCAATATTGTTTTGTCAATTTTGTTATGATTTTGGCAAAATATGGAAATGTTTTGTCTTGCCAACTGTTTTGCCTTGTGCTTTATTATCGTGGCTCAACTAGAGACCACAGCAATGTTTCTTCAAATATCGTGTTTTATGTCAAAACGTGTGCAAACCGTATCATTGTTTGAAGAATTGTGTAGTTTTTATTTTACAATCGTATTGACATATGACTAACTACATGCAGTAATCCGAATACCTTCTGCAGGTACTTGGTAATGGAAGACTACAAAAGTACTAGAAATAATGAATTTTGATTTGAATGTTGCAGGTATGGGTGATGGGTGAGCACCCCGATGACAAGTCGATAGAGAGTATCCTGGCGGAGGAGGCGCGGGAAAAGGCTATCGCGCAGGCGCGGCAGGAGGTGCAGCAGCTCAGGAAGTCCGTGGAGAAGGAGCTCACGCAGCTCATCGAATACAAGCCGCTCGATGATTTAGAACAGGTTCGTTCCACTTGAAGATCTAAGAACACAAGTTTTTATTGAACTCTTTAGTTAAGACTATCCAGAGCATTACACTGGACATTCTTAAGCCCATCCTTATTTGCTAAGGAAGTCCACCATCTGAAATATATCGTTAGGAGTCCAACATACCTCCAACTTTCTTAGGCGGAGGATATCCTCGAGAATTTCCACACAAAAATGGAAGGGCGATTTTCTACTCAATTATACAGTACAAATTTTCCAAAAAGATCTTGTCATTCCCATGCATGCGAAAGGTATTCAACCCGAGCTTATTTCTCTACACAAAAAGTTTATTAGTCAAAATTTGGATTACGTCAAGCTAAAGGGAAAACCTTTCACAATTTCCAGAAATTCGACCTATCCCCGAAAACGATAGACCCGTTAGAAGACACACTAGAGATCTACTGCACGGTGGACGAACTGCGGCAAAGGATCGAAGCACTGGAGCCCGACGTGAAGCTGGAGGGAGACGAATTGGGAGAGAAGCCCGACTTCAGCGATTCCCTGAAGCTAGACCTCAACAAGAACACGCTGCACTTTAACTTTATTGAGGGCAAGAGAGACGTACTGCAGGTCAGTTGAAGGCGATAGCTAGTAGCACTGTTGTCATACTAAGTCTAGTTATTTTTAGGGTATGGTTCTATTTTGTTCGTGTCGGGAACGCTTTCTGCATCTTCTACTTCTTCAAAAGTGCATGTTTTTGACTCAACCTCTGGTGGAGGCACTTAATCATGAGCTTAACTCTCGATGAGGTCGCAAGTCTTAACTCACAGTACAGTCTATCTATCATATACCACTTCCTGATTGTCTTTTGTCGTGAGATCCTCGAACACACCAGTATATGGTCACCTATTGTGTCTATGAAGCAGTTGCAAATGCGGAAAGTGCAGTTAAGTACTGCGCGAACAAAGTGGACGTCCACAATTAGATATTAAACTCGCCTTAAAACTGCCCTGAAATTGATATACGCTGAAAGTTCAGTCACTTTTTGTTTAATTTCGAATACTACACTTGTACTTGTTTACTTATCCTTTCACAATTTCTTTTCTTGACTCTTTGCTAGGCAGTCGACGTTTATAAAACAGTCCCAGCCTAGCTTGGGACGAAGAACAATTGGTAATTGAATGTAAACATGCTTATAATGTGCAAAATATTTTTGTAATAAGTTTTCTCTTGTAAGAATAACTTATGTGTATATTATACGAATGAATAAATAATTTTAATTAATTATAGATTTTTTTAAAACAGTACTGTCGTTTTAATGCACTATCCCTGACGATATCAAAAATAATCTCATTCATGATATCATAACTATTTTCATATCGCACTAACAAGTTGAACCATGAGAGCTCTGTAATAATTATGGAAGACCACCCACGCAGTTTCAAATTCATTTCTTTCATTTAATCATTCCATAAGTTTATTTTTCTGCCGTCAAAGTAAAATAACTATTTTTAGCAGGAGGATAACTTGACTTAAGAACCAGTAACCAATTTTTAAATCTACATCATATTCATTTTCCGCATATCACTTTTCCTAAATATAAGCTTCCTCACTCTTCTGACATAAACTTCAGAAATTCAAAATTTATCACGTTTCTATCACACTGTCTAGTCTTTACGAGTGTCTCCAAAGACGCCCCTGTGTGTTCAGGACATGGGTGTGGGCGCAGGCGGCGACGGCGTCAGCGTGCTGGTCGCGGCCTGGGAGCGACGTGTCGCCGCCGCCAGAGCTGGCGACATACTGCGGGGACTGAGAGCCAAGCGAGCGAGGGCCATGAGACTCGCACACCATGCTGCGCAGACACACGACGCGACCTGGCGGGACCAGGGTGTGTACATACGTCTTTTAGTTTATGTTCCTACAGTTCTCTGTGCCAATATACCAAATTGAGCTTCAGAACGAGACTGTAACACCCGAGTGTCAGAATCGACGCTTTACATAGCTGAACTGTTTCTGAAACTCGATGTGCCATGTTTATGTTCTGTAGCTGTAGAACTTAGAGAACATGTGCTAAGAGCAGAAAGCCAGACTTCTTAAACACAAACGTAATAAAATTGTGATCTTGCCCTTTCAGAGCGCAAAGCAAAAGAAGCGGAAGCAAGCATGCGAGAGATTGCCCGCGCGGCAAGAGAAGCACATCGGCGAAGTGCTAATCTCCCCTCACCACCAGACACAACACAAGGTAAATACGAAAACGGCATGGACGTAATTTAAGAAAGGAGATATTAGTCAAGCAAGGGCGAGGAGGTATTGGTCACACTAGAAGCAGGAATAACGCTAATTATTTGGTGTTTTATTATAGCGGGCAAACCACCTAGCAGAGAGGCGGTGGTGGAGTGGTTCCAGACTAACGAGCTGAAGCGAGGGGTCGGACTTGATGAGAACAACAAGCCTGTTGACTGGTTCCATGGTAAGACCTCACGTTACACTGTGCTTCTAATTGAGGGTTGTTGGCTTCGTGCTGCAAGTTCAGAAGACATATTTTTAGGTAATGCGTTCATTTTTGTAATTGAGAGTTTTTGGTTTCGGGCTCAGCTATGGTAGATGAGGTTGAGATTACATTTTTGCAGGTCTCCTACTCACAACAATTTTTTTTTTTACCAGGTCTCATCAGCCGGTCAGAAGCCGAGGCGGCCCTCTCCGGCTGCGCAGCCGGCAGCTTCCTAGTGAGAGTGTCAGAGCGCGTGTGGGGCTACGCGGTGACGTACCGCGACCCGGTGCGCTGCAAGCACTACCTGGTGGAGGCGGCGCGCGCCTACCGCCTGCTGCCCACCGGACACGTCGCGCACGACACGCTCGGTATGTAGTCACAAGCGTACTGCTGGACAGTGTGACGTCACGTACCGCGACCCGGTGCGCTGCAAGCACTACCTGCTATCTGTACCCACGGTAAATTAAGCACTCTCTAAGATGATCGTTCTTTCTCCCGAGAATACTTTCACATTCCCTTAAACCTTCAAAATAATATCTAATCTACATTATTTTGTTTACAGCTGATCTCATAAACTACCACAAGACGGTGCCTATCACGGAGAGCGGTGGCGAGCTCCTGGTGGCCGCGTGTCCTCCCCTACAGACGCCAGACATCTTGTGCGAGCCGCCATCTTGAATATACGCGTGACGTCACGTGAGCCCGCGCACTCGTTGCGTTCGTTCTTGTACTCACTTAGCTCATAAGCTGGAAACTTTTACTTGTACCTATTTTTGCCGGTGTGTTAGAAGAGAAAAAAAACCAAGTTAAAGAGAGAATTGGACCTACTTATTCGAAATTACAAATCGGAATGAGCATTCAATAGTTACTTTGCTTTCTATCTAAAAAACAACTTGGAAGAATTGACTGATGGAGAGGGCCTTGTCAAAGGATAAAACTGTAATTTTTATTTTACATTTTCTTGTAAATATAGAGTGAAAACATCATAATACTGTACTAAGTTTTGTCCTATATCCTGTTTGGAAAGGCTATTCCTATTAGGTATTATGTACGGCAACAGTGTAAGAGTGCCTAAACACGAGTGGCATGCATCAACAGCAGAGGCAACTGCAGCCGTCGACACTTGTCGACGCCTGCTGTCGACGCGTTGGCGGCTGTCGTCGACAACCCGCTGCTTGTGTATTTGAGTACGGTGCTGAAATACACGAGCGGCATGTTGTCGACAAACGTTGACGACAGCAAGTTGCCTCTGCAGTTGACTCGTGTCGCTCGATGAGCAGTAAAGTATATTTGTTATGAGTCGAATAGCACTCTAAGCAGTCAGGCTGTCGGCTGCAGTTAACTCAATCTAGCGTGTGCACTTTGCCCGCCACAGCCTGATTACTTACAGCATATAATTTACTTAAATATCTGTAAATACCAAGGCACATAATCAACACAGTTATCACATAGTGTAACAACATTCCAAAAGTATGCAATCAGTTATTGTTCTACTGACCAACTTACACTGTGACGATTTGAGCAAAAAAATGCAAGGATATATTTTGTGTTACATTAAAGTAACGCAACATTGGTGCTAATTACTCGTATATTAATTAAGTTGATCTCGATAGTTCGAAAACTCTAATATTTAAAACATATGCATTTCGTTAGCAGTAACTAATTAATGAACAAAATTGTAAGTTAGTTGTGTAGGCTAATGTGATATTTACCAGTCCTTCAAACATATAGCGCTTCAGTATTACTGCTTGAAACGAAAATATATTGAAGCTTATAGAACCAGACTTCTCACAATCTGTTCCTGTATTTCAAACTTGCATGGTTAGGCTAAGTCACCGACCTTAAGGGATAAAAGCAGGACGATGATGAAAAGTATTGGTATCATATATTGAACTATTCAAGTATTGGTCTAATATATTAGACTATTCAAGTATATTGTTCGAATATAGTGGACTATTCAAGTATATTGTTCGAATATGTTGGACTATTCGAGTATATTGTTCGAATATATTGGACTATTCAAGTATATTGTTCGAATATATTGGACTATTCGAGTATATTGTTCTAATATATTGGACTATTCGAGTATATTGTTCTAATATATTGGACTATTCAAGTATATTGTTCGAATATATTGGACTATTCGATTATATTGTTCTAACTTATTGGACTTTTCAAGTATTGGTCTTAAATGTTGGATTACAATTCAAGTATGGGTCTAGTTTATTTTGGACCATTCTAGTATTGGTCTAATACTTTGGAATATTCAGGTATCACCCTAAAATAAGCTAAATATATTTTCGTATAATCCGGACGGATTCTGATAAATTAAGCCAAAGTTAACTTTAACGCAGAATCGGAATCTTCATGATAAGCTGTTATTATTTTATAGCAATTTTGTATGCCATTTGTATTGTTCATAGGTGACGTACGTCTATGATATTATTGTACTATAGTCATTAACTGCCAACTAGAATAATATTATAATTATGAAAATTAATGAGAGCCGTTTTATTTTATAGTAGGGTACCCTTATTAAAGTATTCTACCGGAATATTACGTGTATGGAAACCCCCATATAGCGGCATATGCAAGTTCCTCATACCCTATTGAAAAGAGAGGATCCTCCGACCAGACGGTAATTGTGTCTGGTGGGCTACAGTACTGTTTATGCTAGTCGCGCGTCGAACTTTGCAAACGACATCGCGGCAGGCCCAGACGGAGATGGCGGGATGAGTTGGACTCCTTTAATAAAGATTGGTCCTTGGCAGCTCTGGACAGTGAGGGGTGGAAAGAGAGTAGGGAGACCTTTGCCCAGCAGTGGGACAATAACTTTTTTTAGCACGTTGGTAAACTGTCATCTATTTTAGATTGTAATTTGAACTTTACCATAAGAGAATAGAAAAGCTAAGTTGTAATAAAAACTAACAAGATATTTATAAAGTGTTTATTGCGTGTAATAAAATGTAACACTATACATATTTACAAACAACCTGTCACCGCTCCTCTAGCGGCAAAACTTGTCAAAATAACAAAATTCTATTCTCTAAAAATCCCTTTGGCATGTCTGTTTGCGACAATACGATCCGTTTCAACCATGTTCAGAAATTAATTAATTATTAATAAGAATTTAAACAATTTATAAATTAAATAACAGAATGAATAATCTAATAACTATCGGTTTTTATTTTAAGCGAAAAATAAAATGAAATAAGGAATGAAATAGATAAATTAATCGAGTCAAAATGGTGGGTTTATCGATTACAAATTTAAAACCCTCTTTCTCTCTCTTACACATGAGTACTAATCAAAATTCGAAAAATAATCGATAAACCGTAATTTTGTAATCGATTGAATATCGATAAACAATTTGGGAAATTAAAGAGATACCTAATTTAAAATTAAATTAAATTAATATTCCACTATTGATTTGTAAGGTTCGTAACGTGAATACACGATAACAGCAGTCTTTGTTCGCGGTGGTGACCACGGTTCCTGGCAGTTACCGGTGGTTGGGCCACCAGTAGCTGTGGTACGGTCACATGTAGGGCAGGTTAGTTGGCGATCGGCTCGAGATCTCCATGCCGCTACGCTGTTTACGAGAAAAAGTAATTTCAGAAACATTGTAAGAAGTCATTTGAGCAACCAGAAATGTTTTAAGAAGTCACTTTAAGCAACATGCCATTTTGTAGAAGTCATTTGAGCAACCAGAAACATTGTAAGAAGTCATTTGAGCAACCAGAAACATTGTAAGAAGTCATTTGAGCAATCAGAAATATTTTAGGAAGTAATGAGTATTAAAGTTAAAACTCACAATCCCGTCCCAATTGTCGTACGCCTTCGAGACGGAGTGGTACACTTGGGTTGGCTTCTTTACCTTCTTCACTGGACTGTTGTTTGCTGGAAAAACGAATTTAAAATTTTAATTATTATTTTTTAGCTTCCCAGAGGTTCGATCGCCGTCGCTCATTGTAAAATTCAGTCGTTGAAATGCAGTGACGGGTGTTCGAAACTAAAGAAAGGTTGCCGAGCACTGCAAGTTTGTTCGGTAAAACGACTGTTTCCTTCAGCATGAGATAGTGTCAAAGGCGTAGAAAAAACAGACTGCTTGATTACATTTATTATAAATTATCTATGTCTATACATCTATAAATTAAAGTTGCTTTTCATGTCTGTCTGTGGGACCGCGTTATTATTCTTATCTATTATTACAAAGAAAACTCGATTATTTGTCTAGTTGTAAAAAGCCCATTTAAAGCCAAGATGTTTCCTCGTAGAGGCGATCGGCAGCGGCGGCGGCCTCTCGCGCCCGGCCCTGGTACAAGCCATGGTCCGGAGCGAGAGGGAGTGGGAGGCAGTCGCCTCCTTCTGCGAAGCAGTCATGCTAGCGAAGGAGGTGGCGGGACGGATGAGGGAGAGAGCCTCCCGTCCCAGCCGCCGCGGGAGACGCTCCGGGCGTCGGGAGTCGCGTGACGACTACCGGCCACCGTAGGCGCGGGCCTGCGGGCGGAGAGCAATGGGTAGCTCACCGCCCGATCAGGACCAGGCCCGTGCCGGACGGCGCGTAAGTGTTCCACGCGCGCCTCAAAGAGATGTCAGCATAACGAGGGGCCCCTTAGGGCCGAAGCCTGCCGGGTCAGCGGGATTGTCCGAAAGGGTTACCGCTACCCCGGAACATAAAGGGCGAAGGAAGGAACATGGGTGGGTATTAGTCAGTAAGAGTCTGACACTCCCTTCCGCTCCACCCAGAGCGGGAGGGGTCATTTGATGACTTCCCACCAGAAAAGAAAAAAAAAAAAACCAAGATGTTACGGAATCCGTCACCACATGTTGGTACACCTACCTCTGGTGCCACCAGTCCTGTTCTGCTGCTTACCCCCTGGCACGTAAGGTAGCGACAGTTCAGGTGCGGTCTTCTTGTTCCCCTTCTTAGCAGCCGCATGACCTCGGAGCAGCTCCTCATCCATCACCAACTTATTGTTCACCCTAAAGAATGTCAGAAGACAAGAATTTTTAAAGAGGTAAAGAAGACTGGGTTGACGACGAAGTTTTAGACCATTTAGCCTATAACAAACTAGAAATAAAGGCGAATTTAACATGTCGCACCTTAAGATACGTTCTAGACTAGAAAATATAGTAACCTCGGTACTATAGAAAAAAGTAAGATTTGTTGAAGTTAGAACTACATATATAGGATGTACCACGAAAAGTGAATGAACGGAGTATGGGCGATGCAGATGTAGGAACTCTTCTTCGTCGTCGTGTCGATGGGATGACACTTTATTAAATTTCGTTAGCTCAAAACATCGCAGTTTCTACGGCGTCGACGATGGCGCAGACGTCAATTTGGCTGCATTTTTTGGGACATGGTGGGCAGAATAGGAGGTGGAGCATAACTTTGCACGTAGGACCTCAAAACTCATGGACTTAACCCTCATGCTCATGTAAGATTAATTTTTATAAAAAAAAAAAGAATTCGTCAATTTTTTTTTGGAGGTATCCGTTTTTGGACGAACCTTAAATGTAGCTTGTCTATTACTGTTCCTACTAGAGCTCTACTGTTAGGACTAGGCGCGGTCGCAGACCAAGATTTTGGGGGGTCACCAAGTAGTAAGTTTACAGTTAGTAAGGCATGTATATCAGGCAGACTCTCGACAGCTTGTATGATTTTGGGGGGGGTCATGACCCCCACGACGCCCCCCCTCGGACCGCGCATGGTTAAGGCTATTACTTGCGAGAAACGACTTACTTTTTAATATACGGCGTCCTTGGGTACGTGTTCACTGGTACAGGAAACGTCTGAAAAATAACTTTACTTCAAAATATGCTTGTGAAATTTACAGTTTTTTTTTTTCTACGAATCTTTGTATATCCGCCCCTAAATCTTATAATATATTGGCGCCCGTGTCATTGTCACACGTCATGATCGCTAAAGGTGCGCCTGGCAATGTTAGGACTTTACAATAGTGTTTACTTGACCTTCCTGACTGTGGTCCTACCTAAAGTTACCCTAAACTAACGACAGGTGTACGGAACCGTACATTACTCTACCGAGTTACGCGCCGTGCATTCTGCTCACACAGCATTTGTACCTAATATTGAAAATAATATGGGGGAGACCGTTGTCCAGCAGTGGGACAATAAAGGTTAACGGAAAAAAATGCAAATAACATAACATCATACTTTTAATCCCCAAAGAGTTTTAAGCAGCACTTCTATTTAAGCCCCATGTAATACGGGGGGGGACTATTGTCATCAACCGGGCACAAATCTAGACTGGATTTACGCCCGCAAATAACAACATGATGATGCAACAAATAATGATTATAAAATATATTTAAATAAATCAGTGTTTAACGGTGGTCGGTTTTATTTCATCATGTCAATAGAATACCCCCTTATCATATCAGTATGGTATCAACACGGTGATGGTTTCAATAAATAAGTTAAATATGTATGAGTTTTATTCTGTTACTTGGAACGTGTCGTTGATGGCTCTGGCGAGTGACCGCGGCAGCGCGGGCCGGGGCGCCGGCGGCAGTGCCGTCACAGACGCAGGTGGAGCTGCGGGCTGAAGACATCAATTTTAAACTATAGTTGTTGGAACATGTTGAAGATCACGATGGATATTGATTCAGGACGTTAATGGACCTTATTTCAGTATTTGAAATAAATAATGCTAGAAAATAAAGGAGGGTCAATGGCCACTAATGCCGTGCTAAAACACAACTACAATACTTATGTTAATTTACATGCATGTACACATTCACGATTACATTTTTATTACGTAAAACCATTAGTAAGTAACTGCAATATAACTCTTCTCTTATTGTCGTAAAGTATACATTCGAATGATTGCCGTGAGTTTGATAAAAAAATTCTCGACATTCATTTTAATTTAGACCTTATCTCAGCGAGATAAGAGTTACATTGCAAAGACTTGCTAATGGTTTTACGTTGATCGTGAATGTCCTTCTTTCTACCATATAAAGACCTGCGCTTATCAATAGTTACCCACCTCCGTGGTTTCGTGTGTGGGTTCACAGATAGTGCGCTGGATGGGCTGCGGCTTCTTCTCCATTGGAGTAGTCGTCTCCATTTGAGGTTCAGTATCTAAAAAACCCATATGACATCTACATATTAGAACAGTTTCATAAATTCAACGACTCGTTTGACAAGTTTAACCGGGTTTTGGGTTCATTTTCCAAACAAAACTAAAAAGTAGTGTAATATTGGCGAGCGACGATCTTCGCAGGGTGGCTGGAACAGCTGGATGAGAGTTGCCGAGAATCGAGCTAAATGGCGTGCAATTGGAGAGCCCTATGTCCAGTAGTGGACTGCTGTAGGCTGGTGATGATAATGATGAAGGAACGCACGGAGGAAATCCTAGAGAAAGGCAAAAACTGCCGACCTTTACGAGACTAAAATGTAAGGTTTTGAGTGGATAAAAAGAAAGAAATAGTACTTACTGGGTGTTGTATAATTGTAGTCAATAAGAGACTCGCCCGCCGTACTGTCTGTCCGCGATCTGGTGGTGTCCTATACAAGTAAAGATCGGTTTAAAGAAACTTTATTCCCAATAAAGACATAAGTCACTTACTTGAGAACACTATTAAAAATAAGGATTACAATATGTTCATCATCAGTATTGCAATTTAATAGTACCCATCCAATGCATTCATTTCTCCAGAAGTGATCGATCCGCAATTATGTGCTGGCTAAGTTTAGTTTTGAATGCATTGTAAGAGTGTACATTTCTTATATAGGACGGTAATTTATTATAAAGCTGTGCTCCTTCAAAAGTTAGCATTTTTTTGCCATAGTTTGTTCTTGTTTTTTGTAAAACTAGCAAGCTTGCTCGCCGTGTACTGCGTTGACTAACTTGTTTTTATTGAGCGAGTGTTATGTTTGAGTGAACGCTTTTGTTGAGAATATTTCTGATGAAAATGCATGTGTTGTAAATATAAAGTTGTTTTATGTTCATTATTTTTGTGTCTTGATAAATTTTGCTGGTAGATGTTAGATATGGGTAGTTGAATATTATTTTTATGATTTTATTTTGGGTAATTTGGAGTTCTGATAATTTTGTTTTAGCAGCACTGCCCCAAATTTCGATTAAATTAAGTAGATGTGGCTTTACTAGGGAGTTGTAAATAGTATACCGCAATTTTGGCGGAATACAACGAACAATGTTACGTAGTGACCCGGAGAGTGTCGAGAGTTTACTATATGATTCCACGTTAGTGAGCTGTCCATTCTTAGACCGAGGTATTTTTCACATGGTTTTTGCTGTAGTTGGATATCGTTTATTGTTAGAGGGTCATATGGGGGAATTGATTTATTTTTAGCCTTAAATATTATATAACATGTTTTAGAAATATTTATTGTTAGAAGATTGAACTGAAACCATGCGAATAGGGTATTTAAATCTTCTTGTGCTTGTGAGATAATGTGATGGATGGAAGATCCGAAGTAAAATAAACAAGTGTCGTCGGCGTATAAGGTAAGGTGACCATGTAGTTTAATTTCGTTTATACTATTTATATATATTAGAAAGAGTAAGGGACCCAGGATAGATCCCTGTGGAACGCCACATGTAATAGGTAATGCATCACTTTGGTGATTACCAAGTTTGACCACTTGCGAACGATTTTTTAAGTAAGACTCGAGCATTTTTATAGCTTTTCCCGTGATCTTTATTGATTCCAGTTTTTTTAGGAGTAGTTTGTGGCTAACCGTATCAAAAGTCTTTTTTAAATCAATAAAAATGCCCAGGACTTTTCTAATCGGTTGTGAATAATTTTTTCTAATATTTTTGACAGTATAGGCAACACTGAGATAGGTCGATAATTTCCTGGATCTGTGGTAAGGCCTGATTTATAGATTGGTGTTACTTTTGCTATTTTTAGTGTGTCAGGAAAGTTCCCGTCATCCAGTAGTTATAATATAATAATAATAAATTCATTTATTTCAGGTAGATAACACCCGTTAACAGAACACGTATTAAAATCGAAATCAGATGAAATTCAAATAAAATAAAATCAACATAAATCAAATTAGACGGAAAGAAGATGGAAGACGGAAGAAGGATATAAAGATGTGGAAACATCCAGCAGTGAGACAGTATGGTTTAATAGAATATAATTATTATGTACATACCGATATAATGTTGAGCGTCCATTGTTGCCGCGGCTTGCCTGCCACGCGCGCTGTACTGCCTTGCTGCGACTGCGCAGACTGAAAATTTTGATGATCATCATATACTAAGCTTCAATATTGCAATATAAAACAAACTAGCTGTTACCCGCGACTTCGTGTGCGATCCAGGATGAAAAGTAGCCTATGTCCTTCCCCAGGTCATGGTCTACTTATGTGTCAAATTTCGTCCAAATCCGTTCAGCCGTTTTAGCGTAAAAGCGTAACAAGCAAACAAACTTACTTTCGCATTTATAATATTAGTTAAGATGGGGATATAGAAAGGGGTTACCTCAATCTCTTTGCCCAATTTCTTTCTTAATTCAGCGTTGAAATTCTCCGCAAAATTTTCTGTGCTGAAGTATCTGAAAATGTACAAAATAAATGTTAGAAACCAGTTCAACGATGAGGCTTTGACATTAGAAAACTACTAGTAAAGAATCTCAAAATGTCTGGTCTATTAGTCTATTCGGCTTTCAAATTGTAAGGTTTAACTGCAAGAAACCAAACAATGTCTTAGAACCAAAAAATCAAAAATGGTGGTGGTGATATACGGATTACTCCCTGTGTCAGATAGGAGTTCGTGGGCAGTGGGCAGTGGGCTATGTGTATGTATGTGATGCATGCATACTTGTGTCTAAGTAGCGCCTGCGCGGCGGGCCTCGCTCGCGGCTCGGTGCGCAGACACGCGGCTAGCAGGTCGCGCGCGGCGCCGGCGCCGGGCAGCGCGCCCCGCGCGCCCGCGCCGCCTGCGCCCGACAGCGCCGCGCCGCCCGCCAGCCGGGACACCACCTGCTGATGACGAGGCGCCAGCTTGCCTGCGGAGGAACAGAGTAATGGAGTACGGAACATAGTCATTATACCATACAAGAAAGAAGCAGAGTCCCGTATATTTGGGGATGAGCCAAGGTAGTCCACTAAATCCAAAATACAGAGCAGCAATTTTCAAAAAACTAAGATTTCACGGGCTACCTTAGTGCATCCATTATAAGTCGAAAAAGTTACATTGAGTCTACAAATTTATTTTTTCTACACTAGGTACTATAACAATAACCCAGCAATATGCCATGCAAAAGCCCTCCACAAAAAGTTGTTTTCGTAAACCAGGAAGAACACTTATGCATAATGCCAGCTAAAACAAAAAACCACGCAAACTGACCGACAATCTTAATGATGAGTGCCAGCTGGTCGATGTCCGAGTCTCCGGGGAACAGAGGGTCGCCTGTCAGCATCTCCGCAAACAGGCACCCGATCGCCCAAATGTCCACCTCGGGACCGTACCTGAAAGAGTGTTGATCTCTTTACTCTTCAAGAAGTTCAGAACACCAACAGTTGAGCTATCTTGTGTCGCGTATGAGGTTTTATACTTACGCAAAGGTTAGGTTATTACTAAGGCTAGAACTAAGTAGTGTTTAAGTAAGCTAAGTTTCCGTGGCATCCGATACCCAACTTTTCCGCGTCGGACAACTCAAAACGTGTTAGTACGAACTATGCAAAAATGTCAAAAGTTTATCATAAACATTATTCAGTTGAAAGACGTCCACTGCTGGCCAAAGTCTCCCCAAGCATTACCACAACAACCACTGGTCCTGTGCTATCCAGTCTATTCACACGACCCATCACTTAGGTAAATACCAACAGCCACCTAGGTAGCTTTGAAAGTGTTAGATAACCAGCTAAGTCAGCATCGGACCTGACCGTTCAAGGTGTATTACGCTACTGACCTATGCTCAGCAACGAGCAGTTCAGGGGCGCGGTACCACCGCGTGGCGACGTACTCGGTGTAGGGCTCGCCCGGTGCAGCCAGCGCCCGCGCGAACCCTAGGTCGCATAGCTTCACGATGCCCGCGTTTGATACCAGCACGTTCTCTGGTTTCACGTCGCGGTGAATTATCTAACAAGGCATTTATACTTATACAATAAAGGCAACAGTTTTATCACGGAACAATAATTATTTTTGGTTAAGGTTGACTGGTAGAAAATCCCTAAGGCAACGTCTCCCCGAGCGTGAGAACAGTTAATGAAGGGAACAGGGGTGTTAGGACCAAAGTGTGACGGATGCTAAGCTACAAGATTTTGCTTAAGGGAAAGTTATACTTACAGAATTCTGGTGGCAGTAGTCAATGCCCTTGAGGAGCTGGTACAGGTGTTTCTTAGCGGTGTCCTCACCCAGACCACCCGGGGCAGCCTCCAACTCATCCAGTAGTGTATGGTCCAGGTATTCGAACACTAGGTAGAATCGCCGCTTGCGACGAAACACTTCTATCATGTTCACTAAGTGGTCGTGTCGGAGTTTCTGGAAATGATGTCATAGTCTTTAACTTTATGGAGGGGCTTGTGGTTAAGTAATAACAGCCGCACGGGTCAATCGATGAGGTTAAGCTACGCTTGCCGCGGTAGCTCCTTGGATGGGTGGCTTCACATACCAAGACCCCTCCGTGGCTCGGAAAGGACGTTAAGCCGTTGGTCCCGGCTGTCATTCTTGGATCTTTTAGATTCGTTACGGGTCGTCAGAATCCTGAAAGTCTGACAACCAGTCTTACCAACGGGTACCGTATTACCCAATAACTGGGTTGTGGAGGTCAGATAGGCAGTCGCTCCATGTAAAATACTGATATGCAGCTGCATCCGGTTACAACGGAAGTCGACCCCAACATGATTGGAAAAAGGCTAGGCAGATTACGGGTAATTATATGTTGAAGATCACTGTGATACCTCGCGGTCGCGGTTCAGCACGCTACCTCGATGTCACCTCTATATACAACAAATGCATGCAGTCACGCACGTTCGGTAAGGGAAAAAAACAAATAACGGGAAGAACAAGTGACGTTCGTTAAGGGTTTTTTAACACCAGTTATAGCAGTACTAGCTTCTGCCCGTGATTTCATCCGCGTTTTTCTTGTTCCCCGACCCACCCTGTCGCATCTCATCGCCTACCCGCATTATTACTTCATTTTTGTTTAGCGTTTTTTCCGACTCTTTTTCTTTTTGCTCGGCTCCTACGGGCCTTAGCGTGATATTAAATAGCATATTTCTCAAACCTTGAGCTATCAAATGCAAAAAGTTTTTTCAAATCTGACAGGCAGTTTCAGAGATTTGCGCGTTCAAACAAACAAACATACTCTTCAGCTTTATTATTAGTTTATAGATTAATTAACAAAATCTTTGATCTACTCAACTAACTGAATCTCGATGAGGTCTCTAACCTTGAGCATGCGTATCTCCCGGAGAGCCATCTTCCTGACGGCGGCATCCTCCTCCGTCTCCAGGAACTTCTTGATGGCGACCAGCTGGCCCGTGTCGCGTCGCCGGCACTTCAGCACCACACCATATGAGCCCTCGCCCACCTGAACGAACCGCAATATAAAAATAAGACAATAGGCATAACGGACAGTCCTCTATGCAGGGCTTGCATGGAAGCTGAGGAAACCGTTGCGCATGTGCTCTTTGACTGCAAGGGGTCACCCAGATTAGGACAAAAACCCATCTTACACAGATGTTCTTAACAGACCAGGAGATAATAAACTTCTGGGAGGAGGTGGGCTGGTTGGAATAACCGTCGGCCGCCATGGCCCACGCATAATAGTCCATCTGAAGGACTAAGTGCGAAAACCAAACCCTCTAACATAGAACATAAGAACAACACACTGTATAAACACATAACACAACGTCTGTTTTCCTCGCAGGGTTATAAAGAGGTGACCAGCCACCTATAGTACACCCACTTTTCGTTTATGTTAAAGTCCCTTGCAATAGGGACTGAGAATAAGAATAATATTTATTTGCAAGAATAAAATAGAGTACAATAAGTATGTTTCAAGTATCAGCAGCCTAATTGCGTAACCATTTTCGGCAAATGATTGAGATTAATTGGTTTCGTTTCGATCGCTTTTTGTTTCATTTTACGATTTTCTTAAGCACATATCGTTCACTCTTTAGCGTTTCAAACCAACAGCTGTTGCTATTACATGATAGTGGAGTTACGCAATACGAAAATTGTAAAATGAAACAAAAAGCGATCGAAACGAAACCAATTAATCTCAATCATTTGCCGAAAATGTGTTACGCTATTAGGCTACAGTATCGAGTAGTAAGTATCAAAAGTAGGTAGTCATCGTTCTTCCTTCCATCTATCTATCAAATGTAATCTCTGATCGCCGCACCATAATCTGAGGAGTAATTCTCGTAATTTTAAGGACGTTCACAGTCTGTAGGCCAATTCTTGTAATTTAAAACGTTCAAAATCTAGTCACAGTCTCATCTCGGCGACAAACAAATGTCAAAAACTTGTCAAAATGTAAGGAAATTAGAAGTATTTTTTGACAGTGTGAGACTGAGATATCAGACTGTGAATGTTCTTAAAATTACGAGAATTGCCCCTCTGATCTCAGTCTCAATCTATCAAAAATACCTCTAATTTCCCTACATTTTTGACAAGTTTTTGACATTTAGTATTTCTGAGATGAGATTGCGACTAGATTTTTAACGCTTTTAATAACGGGAATTGGCATTCTGGTCTTCCTCTTTTCTTTTATTCGTCCGCATAAAAAAAAAACACTTTTAAAAAATTATTTCGACGAGACGATTATCCCTTCCGGTTCCCACTAATATAATTCTAATATAGAGGTATGAGGAACAGGGTGTAAAGTTCACTCATCCTCCTCGGGCCTCGGGACGTTGCATAGTTATGCTTGTTGCGCGATAAACTCTGCTTGCGCGATGCAGGATTTTGCATTTTGCGTGACGTCAGTGTGATGCGTAATTCGCATGTAGCGATGTAAATGTCGCCACACTATCATTACCTACCCATAGTAATTTTCCCGAGAAAGTTTACGTTTGTATTGACTTGACTGACCTCGCGTCCTAATCAAAAGCGATCGTCGCGTCGCGCAAATACGTTCATACGACGCGGCCTGATTCTATTACGAAACGTAATATAGAAAACGAGTAATAACAAATGCCCCGAGTATTTTATACCATATTTTAAAACGAATGTCTTATTCCCGAAATAGAAATGCCAGTGTTCCTAATACCCAAATTAATATTGTTGCAAGTATTTCGGGCTGGTAAAATAGCGAGGCATTCTTATAAGTTGGGCCTGACACCGACTGACACTGGCGCAAATGCTTTGAATTACTTCTTTACCCAGAAATATGTATTTACCAGCTGAATTAAGTTAAGCAACTTTCAAATCCAATAAGTAAACAAATTGCTGAACGAGCTGAAATTGCTCTTTTAAACGAGAATTTTTTAATTATTTGTCAATTATGTAATTTAAATTTTAATTCTTTTATGACTGCTAACTTTGATATTTGGTAAATAATGTTAAAGAATTATTTTGGTTTACTTAGTTATTAAAGTTTTGTGAAAACGCTGATAGTCTAAGAAACAGATATGTTTTTTTTTGTATTATCGTTGCTCCACCTAGCTTAACTCTGGGCATATTTGTGTATACAGTTATGATGTAATAAATATATTTATACAGGGTGGCAGGGATATCGATGTGCAAACTGTAACCACGAATTCAGTAGATGATACTACCCCCTGCCCGGGTGGGGAAATTTTTAGTAGAAGTCCCTTCCACCCTGTATTATTGCTTTTATCCCCGCTTTTGTTAACCGCGTAGAGGTTGGATATCATCCCACGGAAACGCGCTACCGGGAATAAAAGTATCCTATGTCCTAACCCACGCCATAGACTATCTGTATGCCAAAGAAGAATGCCGGCCAATCTATGGCACCCCGTATAAAACTGTATTTGTAGCAGAATCCAATGCTCTTTGTTTTTTTTAAATATTCTCATTTCATCGAAATCGGTTTAACTGTTAAGGCGTGAAAACAGACGGACAGTTATTTTCTTTTTTGCAATATTAAGTGTGGATATACATCTTGTGCCCTCTTGAGACAGTGAGGCGGGGTCGCGGCAGACCATGCAGAAGATTTTAATTTTTTTAATTTATTTTTAGTTAAAAAAGTTTGGATATTGGTTATGTAGACTTACCACCGCCAACTGCTCGTACTTGTCCATGCCGCGGCTGCTAGGCGTCGACGGCGACAGCGTGGAACAACGATCCATTCTGACCAACATCCTCGGTGAGAGCAGGCATGTTAACAATTACACACCAAACACCTGGAACAAGAAATAAACTAAATTAGAGAAAAAACACTAGAAAACGAGCCAACACACGAGAGAGTTGCGACTCAATGTTGAGATCTCGAAACTGGATATGGTGTTTTCTTACTCTCCCGATCATCAAACCTATGTTTCTTTAAGCAAATAAAGAAAGTAAACGAGATTCAATTTCAAAGTATTTATTCCACTGCAAATATATTGTGCAAGTCATTATGAATTACTAAATTGAATTCTGAGAAATAAAAATGCATTTCAACAAAAGGAAAACGATGCATTAATAAACTAACTAATATCAGTGATTATTGCAAAAGAACGAGGTCATGTCCATGTTTGCATTATATATGTATAGCAGTTCAAACATTTGGATCACTAGAATTATTTTAAATTATATGTCAAAGCTGAAGTGGAAATATAAAAAAATAATATTTGATTCTATGCAACATCACAGACAATCCTATGTATTCTCAGTTATCGGGCCAATTTCCGTAAAGAAACTACAAATTGTAGAACAGGGTCGTCAATAATTCACAAATGTCGGCTATAAAACGTCGTTCGACAGAACAGTTCCGACTAATAACTAATAATTGTGGTACACAGAAGACAGTTTTAGAAAATAACAGGGCTGTCGTGTTCGATCGAGACTGTCATTGCTAAGAAATTAATGCACGGTTTGGTACAAGTTTGAAACTGTAGCGGGTTGATAAAACGCTTGTTGACATTTCAACTGGATGCAGTAATAACTGTATTTATTCTTTTCTATTAGATTTAAGCGTTTTTGTCACTAGCCTTCGTAGCACTTCGAGTAAATAATGAAAATACTCATAGATCCTAGGTGTTCCAAATTGAAATTATTACTGCTTTTAAGGAATTTATTAGTCACTAGCTTCTGCCCGCGACTTCGTCCGCGTGAAATTCTTATTCCCCCGCCCCACCCCGTCGCATCGCATCGCTCGCTTCTCGTTTTCGCTTAGTTCTCTTTCTGACTGTATTCATTTTGACCTAGCGTGATGTTGAACCGATCCGAACGTTATCATACCTATTTTGTTGCGGAGTTATTTTAAAATTATGACATCTCCTAAGATGTTGATTGAAATCAAGTGATGGCAATTTTGTTCACAATTAAATACTTGTTAGTCATTATTTACTCATAAATTATTGACGCATAAAGATTTTTTTTTTATATTGTTGTTACTGAATTTTATAGCTATTGTATCAATTTAATGTAATTGAATATGTCTTAAAAAATATTATTTCATATTTCGTTTATTTTTTTTACTTTCACATTCTTCCAATAATTTATTGTTACTTTTATTTTCAAACAAGATGCAATATTTGGCAATTTTTTGGCCAAAGAATCAACATCGTCATAGAACGTGGCAAAGCCTTTTGGGCACTTTTCTTGTTAACAGCGATGGAGATGAATGTTTTTATGCCCAGTGATCCTTTCGCCTCGTTCTTTACATGTACCATATTATATTACTGTAAGGGCTGATTTTTCAATCGACCGATACTTTTTATTCGTGGAATAAATAACTGTCAAAAATTCAAAATTATTCCTCGGATAAAATTATCTGGCGTTGGAAAAATCAGCCCTAACTCTGTTATATTTCGTTTAATCAAAAATCCTTTTAATAAAGAAAATGCAACGCTTACTATGTGTATAAATCGCTTTAAGCTCATGAATTATAATGTCACACACTGGTGGAAAACATTCACACGGGCAAAGCACTGTAATCTGGACTTTCCATATAATGGATGCATATCTAATGAGAATGTGATATGACGTGGCACTTCTAGTAGCTGAATAAAACATCAAAGTGAAGTCGGTCTTGTTTTGTAGACAATTGAATAAAATAATACCTACAAGCATTTTGTAATGTCATCGTCAGTTTTGTCAATTCACGTGTGTTATATTGTGGGCGTAAAAATCATTATTTGATTGATCAAGGTCACTTTTAAAAATTTGACACACATTTTGTATTTTTTTTTTTGTACTTGTACTCATAAAGTGTGTTGTTTTGTACTGATAAAAGTGGTCAACGCCGTCGATGGACATAGGTATGCAATATGCTCTAAAAACGGTAAAGGAAAACATCTCGAGGAAACCGGCATGTCATAGAACTAAAAATCGTAATTTCTTGTTATAGTCCAGAAAGCCACCAAGCAGTAAAAGATGCGTTTCCGAGCTGCTGATCTAGCATTCCATAGATTTCCGCGGAACGATGAGAAAAGATACAAAGCGGTAATCTTCGGCCTACCTGCCTACGTGGAAGATTGCTTAGCAGAAGAGCTCGAGACCCTGGGTTTCAAAGACGCGGTTGTCCGCAAGATGAAACTGCCTGATAACAACAAAGGCAGTGGAGTTTGTCCTCCATTCTTAGTACAGCTCCCAGCAGGAAGCGATTTTACAATTTCAGAAAATTAGATACATTAGCAACTGTGCAGTGCAAGTACGCAAGTATCAAGCAAGAAACCCGTTTGGTACACAATGCTTCAGATGCCAAGGCTTTGGCCATTCGTCAAGAAATTGCAATCTAAGTCCACGTTGCGTTAAGTGCACAGAATCCCACCCTACGGCT
Organism: Apamea monoglypha; assembly: GCA_911387795.2. Lineage (NCBI taxonomy): Eukaryota > Metazoa > Arthropoda > Insecta > Lepidoptera > Noctuidae > Apamea > Apamea monoglypha. The sequence goes on along the minus strand of OU426932.1, from coordinate 3,293,266 downwards.
GACTGTCCCAAGAAAGACAGAACTAGCCCGGCACAGTGCTGCAACTGCCAAGGTGTCCATCCAGCTAACTTTAGACAATGTGTCGAGAAACAAAAATACCTGAAACTGATCCAGAACCGGTAAGAACAAATAAGAGCTATCAAGAGGCTAAAATCAACGCAAAAAGCAGTCATTTTGACGGGCGAGGCTGGAACACTGTCGCTGCAAATACAATGGCATCAAGCACCACTGGGGTTCAACCTCGAATTGGAAAGCAAGATCAGGCCACTGCTGACATGTTAGCCTGATGGCCGAGGGCAGGGAGTGGCACTGTTGGTCCGGAGTAACATAATGCACTCTCTTCTTCCCACTCCAAACACATAAAACTTAGTGTGTGGTTATTCAGGTAACCACTTCAGAGAAAAAATTGGCTATCTCCTCTACTTACCAGTCACCTAATCTCCCTCTGCTGAATAGTGATCTAGACTTATTGCTATGGGTGACCTAAATGTTAAACATCTTTACTGGAATGGCGCTACCTCTAATCCACATGGCAAAATCCTCTTCGATCACATGGACGCTAACGATCATGAGATACTAGCACCTTCTTTACCTACCGTAGTACACTAACAAAGCTCTCACGAACCTTCTACTCCAGACGTTATATTAGTCAACAATATTCACAACGTAAGTGAACCTCAAGTCCTCACAAGTCTTTCGTCGAATCACCTACCAGTACTCTTCAATGTATGTGGAACGTATAGCACCAAGTCCCAATCTGCATTTAACTTTGCCAAAAACCAAATACTATCTAAGCCGAGCTCTGAAGATGCGAGAAAGTTGTTCGACTTTATGGCGCTTTTTTTTTTCGGATGGGAAATCATCAAATGACCGCTCCCGCTCTGGGTGGAGCGGAAGGGAGTGTCAGACTCTTACTGACTAAAACCCATCCATGTTCCTTCCTTTTCCCTTTATGTTCCGGGGTAGCGGTAACCCTTTCGGACAATCCCGCTGACATATTAATCTCGTTAGTTTGATGTGTACTTGTATTAGGTTACGATGGGACTGACATACGCTGTGCGTTATAAAAGTCCCTAAAATTTAAAGAAATAAAAAAAAAAAAAAAAAAACTTTGCCAAAGCTGACTGGAAATATTTCAGATCTCATTTAGACAAAAATATCACATTATCTAGTGCAATATCAGGCTCAATACCCTATATTGACGATGCTATTAATCACTTTACTGCCAGTGCCAGTGTGTTAAACGCTTGGAAGGTCAGTGTTTCTACCACGGGACTTACCTCAAGGCTCGTTTAAAATTACCAAGGCGCATTAAGAGCCAAATTAAACACAAAAATTATACGCGCATAAAGGCATTGAATGAGTGCAATCCTTACCTCAGACGTCAACTGTTCTTTAAAGTTAAACAGCTACAACATTCAATTTTAAAGCTAGTATCCAGACCTTGAATGACAGCATTTGGAAAGATAAGCTCTCAAAAGTGGATAACCCTAGTAATGATGTATGGCGTCTAGCTCGGTCAATCAACCATAACCCCTGCAATATTCCTTCCCTAAAAATCACAGGCGATCAAATGACGACCTCAGTATCGGAGCAGTGTGAAGCTCTTGCCGATGCATTTGCTGGTAATATGAGTCTCACTCGTCAAGAAATCTATGGCGACATTAAATTCCAAAGACATAAGTAGTCACTCCCCTCTCGTTAGACCTAGGGAAGTTAGAAAATAATACAAAAATAAAACCCCGCAAAGCGTCTTGTCTAGACGGACTCGGCAATCGGCTACTTTAGAACCTGTCTCAAAAGGCTCTGGTCTACCTCATTAAAATATTTAACGGGCCAGCCTGGTATAGCCTGACTGATAAAAACTACAATAAGTTGCGAATTGTTCAAAACAAGGCAATCAAAATATCTTTTAACACTGCCTTTCGTACAAAAAAAAACGAGTTCACGAACAAATGAAATTTCCAACCATTATAAGTTTTATCTTAGAATCAGCCCGAAAATTATTTAAATATAAAAATCCCAAACATCTCAATCCCAACAAGTCTAATAACTTATCGTACTTACACTATTTGCGCTGTAGCATGGTGCGGGTGACAGTTGCCCGTATGACGTTGACATTTGTCAGTACCACATGACTAGGGAATCCCTAGTCATATATATATATCCCATATATATATCCCTAGATAAAAATGAATTGCATAACCTCACATCCCTAGTAGGGATGTGAGGTTATGCAATTCATTTTTATCGCTAACGATACTCGCAGCGTGAATCTAGTTCTCTTTAATATTGTTATGAAAATTAGTGTATTATAAGCTTCTTCTTATTATATCTTTTTTTTATAAGTTCGTTTATTTTTAGGTTACGCCGCAAGAAATAATACTTCGCCGCCATTTACGGCAAATAAGATGTTGGCCCTATTACAAGAGGCCATCAACAATGTTCAACCTGAAGACTGGTCGAAGGTCGTGAATAAAACAAAAAGGGACATTATGTCTGATTGGGATCGTGACATACATATTGACAACATAATTGAGTCATCGTTAATAATATCCGTCACAGATTCAGATGATGAATTGAGTGACAATTCAGATGTTCCTGACTCTGATATGAGTTTAGACGAATAACATGTATTTTTTTTTAGCAACCTTTTAAGCAACCTTACCCTATAAATGTTCTGTTGTATAATTAGACCTTTTAAAAATAAAAATTGACCTACGCACAATATACGTTTTTTATTATAAAAAATATCGACTATCCATCGTAGCAGTACATCCCATCACTAAATACGTCTATGGCGTTACGTTATACGCATAACACTTTGCTTAATTTTTCATTCAATTTGATTTTATTTCTTGATTAGAACATTCTGGTTGGGTTTAATTTAATTTACTACAGTTATTAATTATTTAATATATTACGAATGTGGTACAACTGAAATACTAAGTCATAAATTGTAAATCGCGGCAACTTTCAAGAGTGAAACGAAATGTTACTGAAACTGTCACCCGCACCATGCTACAGCGCAAATAGTGTAAGAACATATAATCGATATCGTTTACCACATCACTATTTTTTGAGTGAATAACAACATCTACCCACCACTGGACCGACCGTGCTGCCCTCACCCGTTCGAAGGAAGCATACTCGGCGAAAAGTTGCGCAAATTACCCTCAGTTTAGAATGATCATTTTTTTGTTTAGACTCATCGATGATAAATGTTTAAATTTAAGTTATATTATTTACTGTAATGTTTTACCCTGTGCTCCAAATAGTCAGTGAGTGCATTACCTTTAGTAGTCAAACAGTAGTAGTTGTTTTTTTTAAGTCAGTGCTAAGACTTGTGGGTTTTTATGGACTTGTTAAAGAATGTTTATAGAATAATAAACTAAACTGAGTTTGTGAAGGTAAGTTAGCCTAAGAACTTGTTATGTATACGGTTGTACACAATTAGAATAAGATCTTATTGTATGCACTTTGTATTATTATGTTAATAATAAAGACTTTTAAAATAATATCAAATCAATCGTGTATTTGAGTATGGTCCGTAGATACACGAGCGGCATGTTATCAACGGCACTAGTCAACGACTGCAGTTGCCTCTGCCGTTGACGTGTGTCGCTAATGTGTATCAGCGCTAACTAATCAATGGCTTCCCATGGCGCGACATTTACAGTTACACAAACGAGATATCCTAACTGCCGCAATTTGTCTATCCACAAACAGGTAGCCTATCGGATCAGTTAAAACTATCGCGTGTACCAACACCCTATCCTTTAACAATTACAATGACATTTTAATTAGTTAAAATAGAATGATACCCCGTCACGCTACCCAAGGTCAGGGTCGCCGGTAATTACTGACTTTAATAATGATAGATTTGTGGGGCTAAATGAAATTATAGTCTATCGCACAACATCGTAATTTGAGTAAACATTTTGTCAGTAAACGGTTCACAAATAAAGTTGAGGTCGTTACTTGCTGTCGATGGATATTTATAACTATGAATAGGCTTGTCTTGCATATAGTCGGTCTATTCTGTAAAAATCTTACCGTGAAAACTTTGGTGAAGTGAGCTTGAAGTGAGCTGTAATTCCACGTAATGCTAGGGATTAACACTATTGACAGTTCACTTCTCCTAAGTTTTCACGGTGAGATTTTCAGGTAAGAATATATCGGTAGCTTTTTATACATACATATATACTCGTAGTAGGTATGTACGCAGGCAGAGTTTGGGTACCAATTCAAACCAATGTGTTAGCTATAAATAATGAGCTATTGGAGCCGATTCCCTTGTTCACAAAAAGTTCAGTGCATCTTATTCTTTCTATTTCATTAAGAAAAGGACAGCAGATAAATATTATTTTAGTCCCGTCAAATTAAGATCTTAGACAAATTAGACGTGGTTAAAAACATGGCTACAAAAAATACGTCAGTTTACGTCAGGCGGTGACTAATTTGACAGGACTAAACTAATATTTATCTTCTGTCCTTTTCTTAATGAAATAGAAAGAAAAAGATGCACTTAACTTAAATTTAGTTTAGTTTGTGAACAAGAGAATCGGCGCCATTGAGTGAGAGAGGGCAACTAAAGCTTTTGTAGATTTCTCTGTTCACTTGCGGTTGCGATGTAAACCCGTCATTTCCAAAAGTTCGGTGCAGAGAAACGACAGGGTGGGTATGGGTAAGTAAGGTGGTTATATCTGTAGTAAGCCAACTATCAACATTTGTTGTTCTTACAGCCATAATATAATATTTCAAGGGAAGGGCTGGTTATTACATTCAAGTCTTAACTTATGATGAAGTTGTGATACTCATGGTTGACAGACAGTCATTATGTTCATACGAGGTCTAACGATACATTTCAGGCTTCCAGAGACCGCGGGGTGTATATTTAATCTCAATGCAGCCATTTATTGAACACCAGCTTTTACCCGCGACTTCGTCCACATGAAATTTCTTGTTCCCCCCCATCCCCACACTGTCGCATCGCGTTGCTTGCCCGCGCTATTACTTGGTTTTCGCTTAGCGTTCTTTCTGTCTTTTTTTGTATTTTTGCTCGGTTCCTAAGGGCTCTAGCGTGATGTTAAATAGTCTATAGAATTCCTCAAGAATTGGGCTATCAAACATAAAAAATATTTTTTCAAATCCCACCGCTACTTTCAAAGATACATACAAAGTTATAAACAAACAAACTTTTACCTCTTTATAATACCTATTAGTATGGATAGCTTCTAGGTGAGCTTTTCTTTAACTAACCAAGACTACACCACTCCCTTACCACAATTTTCCACCCTAAGCCTGACAAAGTCGCTGATCAAACACAACAAACCACCACTGATCTATATGACATTGGAACAGGCAGTTAAAGTGCCCATGTGTGGTCGTTTCGTGCGCGTAATGGCGCGGGCTCAATGTCACCGGCGTCCCTCATTTATTGTGTATCAGCGTGACCTCGGGGACACGGCTTTTACAAGTTCAATGTGCATAATTAATTAGTTTTTATAAACAAACATTGTTTTTTTATTATTGTTGGCGATCCAGTTTTGGTTAGTATTTTGCTCTTTGCGATGCAAAGTATCCAGGGGCCGTTAAGGGAACTGGAAGGGTTCGTGGCTAAGTAATAATAGCCGCAGGGGTCAATTGATCAGGTTAAGCTAAGCTTGCCGAGGTTGGTCCGTGAATGGGTGACTATCTTTACATACCGAGATCCTTCCGTGTCTCGGAAAGCACGTTAAGCCGTTGGTCCTGGTTGTCTTTCGTAGATCTTTGACAGTCGTCACGGGTCGTCAGAAGCCTGAAAGTCTGACAACCAGTCTTACCAAGGAGTATCGTATTACCCAAATCAAATCAAAATTGTTTATTTGCATAAAAAGTGGTAGGTACAAAAGATGATATTTTATAGAATTGTGGTGCAAACCCACATTCCGCTATGTAATGATGGCACACCCAGGCACTGGGTTGTGGAGGTCAGAGAGGTAGTCGCTCCATGTAAAGTACAGGTATTCAGCTGCAACCGGTTAGACTGGAAGCCGACTCCAAAATAATTGGGAAAAGGCAAGGCAGATTGATTGATTAAGGGATCTGGAAGTGTGATGTTATGGTTGAAGTGCGAAAGGAGGATACACGTAGGAGGATATACGTCCTGCAGATATGTAGGTACATAGCTTTATCTGGTTTTCTCACTGAAGCAATGATGATTATGAAATATTCTTATACGGTCCCAGATCTTTCAGTTTATGAAAACTCAAAAAATCTAGAATTTGCGAATTTTATTATTTCGCAAAAACGCAAAATTAGTTTACTTTTAGCTGTCGTGAGTAAAGTAGACGGTAATTAAGTCATGCCATGATGAAGTAGGATTTTATTATAGTGCGACCGATGAGAGCTTCCTTGACACCTGTCATTTTCATACAAACGAATACGTGTTTTGCGAATTTGGTCTTTATTAACTACTAGAATTGTCGCATTGACAGGTGTCAGTATTAGGAACGCATTCTCTCGACGGCCCGACTGTAAGCAGAATAACCAAGGAAATGTATCATGGCTGGGCCTGATGCGTATTGTATATCCACAGATATGGTTTTAAGTATTTATTTGCTAACATGTAATCGTCATGCCAGCATTTCTTAGGCCTGCCTCGGTGACGACGTTCGTCTTCAGGCACGCACTGTGTGACGACTTTGGCCCATCTGTCTAGATGCATCCTATAGGTGTGACCCGCCCAGTCCCACGACGAGTGACGAATTGGACTCGTTCCTAACCGATTGGATGGTGGAGGCACAGGACAAATTGAATAATATACAAATTGAATAATATAAAACCTTTGCCCAGCAGTAGGACAATACTTATAGGTTAACGGAAAAAAAACATGTAAACATGATTTATCATCTACCAATCAATCTATAGGTCCTTAGGGTAGGCCATGGAATAGTGGGCACTTAGTTCATGACGTACCTACTCGTATGATCGCCGACTCAATATCAACGAAATCCATAATTAATTTAACCCTGTATTCTGTTATTGATTGAAGTTTTTAGAACTATAATTTATTATATTATCAGCTTTTTTGCGTGACCATGAGAACAAATGGACACTAGGCCATCTGATGACGTTTTCTGTTTAATAAAACTTTGTTATTCTCCTTGAGTACATTAGGAATTGTGATTATTAGGTGCTTAGGTCCTGCGTAGGGGCGTCTGTCGTCCGACCAGACAGGCCCGAGTTGGCGCCGCCCGCAGTGCTCCACGCGCGCCACTCGAGAGTGGGCACAGAGTACATTTTTATGTAGGGAGAGTGGGTGCGACCTTTGTGGGAATGGCCGCACGGGGAGTTGGGACCCGCATAACCTACGATATGACCATATTTTCATAATGAAATGAATGTTTTTTCAATTACTTTACTAAGCAACTGATAGGTAATCTTCTACATTCTCGAAACGTTAAAAACGTTTATTATTAATGCTATAACACAACAATCAGCCTATAATGTTCCCACTGCAGGGACACGAGCCAGATTAAGGGATAATTTAAATTTATATAAATATAAATTAGTTTTAATTAAAAAAAAATATGATTTAAATTCTTAAAAAAAGTAAACTTTTTAAGAATTAAAAAAAATTGAGTAGGTAATCCACCACGCGGGCCCAGTGCGGATTGGTAGATGTCACACGTCTTCGAAATTTGGTTTTAGGATATGCTGGGTGTGGCATGATGCAATAATGTTTATTTTGTGTTTATAGTTCATCTATGAGTGAGGACTGAATAAGTAAAACAGTGTCATTGATCTCAAAAAAATCATAATAAGCTTCTGTAAAACTATTTTGGTATATGTATATTGAAGTGCTTCACAATATCTACCAAAACAGTTTTATAGCAAACTGGGATCTTTGACCTAAGTTACTGTTTTATATCGTGACTTCTAAATGAAGCTATAAACTGTGCATTTGCATTGTGAAACATGAAAATATTCAAATAGATTAAGATTTATTTCTTTTATAATCACTTCCCTATAAAATACCTCAGTTTTAAGTACCTAAAATCAAGAAAATTATTTGTAGCAAATGGACACCCTACGTCAATTTAAATAAAAAATCAAACCATAAACCCTTTTATTCATAAACTGTTTAACCATACATTTTTGATGATTAAACGTCACTTAACTTTAATCATCGTTTATAATTATAAATGATCCCCTTATTTTTTTTCTTTTTAATTTGGGTAATTAGTAAGTACATCGATGTTATATTATAAGAGTCCGCCATGCCCCCAATCCTCAATCCTCTCCTTCCTCTTGTCCTCAATCTGCCGTGTTATAGCCATTTTATACAACTGTCAAAAAATTACAGTTGTGATTTCAATATACGGATAATTTAAGATGGTAGCCCAATTTTATAAGCAATTCATTTCCCTAACTTAACATTCGAAGATAGCGAAATACTGACGTAGGATTTAACATATCAAATCAAATCAAAATATTTTATTTCACGTAAACCAACATGTGAAATATCATCATCTGCCGAGCCTTTTCCCAACTATGTTGGGGTCGGCTTCCAGTCTAACCGGATGCAGCTGTTTTTACATGAAGCGACTGCCTATCTGACCTCCACAACCCAGTTACTGGGTAATACGATACCCCTTGGTAAGATTGGCTGTCGGGCTTTCGGGCTTCTGACTACCCGTAACAACTGTCAAAGATCCACGAATGACAGCCGGGACCAACAGCTTAACGTGCTTTCCGAGGCACGGAGGGGTCTCGGTATGTAAAGATGGTCACCCATCCACAGACCAACCGCGGCAACCGTAGCTTAACCTGTTCGATCGACCTGTGCAGCTGTTATTATTTAGCCACGGGCCCCTCTAAAAACCAACATGTGAAATAAAAGATAATTATGCAAAATCCATGGCTTTACCTAAAGTTATTCTATAAACTAATTCGTGGCCAAGTAATGGCGAACTTTGCACAACAAACTCATTAAGTCATTATTACTTATTGATTTGTAATTTGTTTCACCGCAAACAGAATGTGACATTATGGTAGGTGTGGAAAAAAACTATTTTATAAAAGCTAACTATGCCATACCATAGGTAAATAGATTCTTAGTTATAACAACGGGAATGATTAGGTACTACAAAATGCTTCTTGAGGGCGGTAATCCCAAAAAAAGCCAAAATAAAATGGGGTCCTTAATATTAGGCAGTATCATGTCCTACTTGTCCTGTCAGCTGCACGTTACAGGAACTGATGGGCGCTAGTGATGGCGCCCAACATGTAGCCGAATTCTGGGCCGAGTCCATTTAGATTGCCATAGGCAATACGATACAGACCTTTTTCCTCTTTAAAACACGCTAATAAATTGTGCGGCGCTTTACTTTGTGTAAATTGTGTCATCACCACTGCTCTCTAAACGGTGAAGGAAAACATCGTGAGGAAACCGGCATGTCCTAGAACCAAAAAATTCGAAGACATGCGACATCTACCAATCTGCACTGGGCCCGCGTGGTGGATCTAGGCCCACTCCCTCTCACAGAGATGAGGTCTGTGTCCCAGTAGTGGGAATATTATAGGCTGATTATGATTCTGGTAAAGCGCCTGCCTGGGCCCGAACTTACTATTCGGAAGTCGCGGCCGTTACCACTGCTCCATATGATATATTAAAAAGGATATTTACCAAGGTGTCCTTTAATCAAATGGAACTTGAATTTTAAAGAAAATATTTAAAGCAAATCGATCTTTCATTAAAATAACCATAAAACGAAACGTATTGGCCGTGTTTTGTCAGAAAAACCGCCAAAAACTTATCTACATCTTCTACAACAAACATGAAATGACAAAAGGTAGTTCAAGTTGCATAGTTGCGACAAAACAAGCATGTTATTGATTAGTAATTCGTTACATCGGGCTCAAATCGAGGGCCGCACGCGACCGACCTTCTTGTACGGGTCCCAACCTCCCAACCCAAACTCCTGCCCTGTTTTAGAAACTTTTTACATTTATATGAAGGTCGACAAATTGCACTATCTAGATCTTTGTCTAGATTTCTGATAACAATCTTAATGAATAAAGTTTTTCTCGCTTTTGGGAAAATGCATCTCGATTGGACGTTTGGGAATTGGGTTAACAAAAGGTTTTCAGGTCAAACAATAATTAGGGAAATTTATATCCTAACTTCCTAACTAATATTATAAAAGCGAAAGTAAGTTTGTTACGCTTTTACGCTAAAACGGCAGAACGGATTTGAATAAAATTTGGCACACAGATAGACCATGACCTGGGTAAGGACATAGGCTACTTTTCATCCTGACTCGCAGACGAATGCACGGGCAACAGCTTGTTTATCATATTACACAACTTTTCCCCATCGAATGTATCGTGCCAATTCATCGCCTAAGCCCCAGTTTCTATCGCCCAGAGGACACGGTGGAGCACACGGTGGAGGTCTGCCCCGCTTGGGCGGAGTACCGCCGTGTCCTCGTAGAGGCGATCGGCAGCGGCGGCGGCCTCTCGCGCCCGGCCCTGGTGCAAGCCATGGTCCGGAGCGAGAGGGAGTGGGAGGCAGTCGCCTCCTTCTGCGAAGCAGTCATGCTAGCGAAGGAGGTGGCGGGACGGATGAGGGAGAGAGCCTCCCGTCCCAGCCGCCGCGGGAGACGCCCCGGGCGTCGGGAGTAGAGTGACGACTACCGGCCACCGTAGGCGCGGGCCTGCGGGCGGAGAGCAATGGGTAGCTCACCGCCCGATCAGGACCAGGCCCGTGCCGGACGGCGCGTAAGTGTTCCACGCGCGCCTCAAAGAGATGTCAGCATAACGAGGGGCCCCTCAGGGCCGAAGCCTGCCGGGGCAGCGGGATTGTCCGAAAGGGTTACCGCTACCCCGGAACATAAAGGGCGAAGGAAGGAACATGGGTGGGTTTTAGTCAGTAAGAGTCTGACACTCCCTTCCGCTCCACCCAGAGCGGGAGGGGTCATTAAATGATTTCCCATCCCGAAAAAAAAAAAAAAAAAAGCCCCAGTTTCTACGTATCCAATAAAGTGAATCTGCTGTCAAAACTCATCTTGCAAACAGAAACTGCAAGTCTCTAAATAAAAAGTCATTTATTCAAATTAGGCTGAGAATCAGCACCTTATGATCGTCAAGAATGACATAAGACAGTCTCCCAAAACGCCCGCCCTTCAGCACTACCCATTTAGCTGAGAAACAATATAATACTCTCAAATCACATATCGCGAGCTCGGTACGACACTTTTTTATTCACAATCCTACGCCACAAAAATCCAATTTTTTTAGCAAATTCTTTAAGACCTTACCTTACCCCTCGGATCTGTGCGTTCAATAACTGTAATTATCTATGTCCATTCATTATAATTCACTATCAAGACACGCACCATAGCGTCCTCATTTTTGCGTCTCCCCTTTTTATTTTGTTTCACTAAATAGCTTAATAAGCTGTGCAGTGAAGCTCAAGCTAATAACATTATGAGACTAAACGTTAGTCACGGCATGTGACGTGACAATGTGGCTGATTCTTTTATAGACGAAGATAAGGATGTGGTCTGAGAACAACGTACTGTTTATCTATTCATATATTGTAAGTTGGTGGTGGTTGGTAGTTGGTTAATGGTTGAGATGTTGGTGCTTGGTTGGTTGGTGATATTGGTGGTCGGTACTTGGTTGATGGTTGGTTGGTTGGTGGTTGATTGTCTGATTGGCTGGTTGGTGGCTGATTGATTGATTTATTGATTGGTTGGTTGGTGGTTGGTTGATTGGTTGGTTGGTGGTGTTGGTGGTTGGTTGGTTGGTTGGCGGTGTTGGTGGTTGGTTGGTTGGTTGGTTGGTTGGGGGTATTGCTTGTCGTTAGTTGTTGTGTGTGTGTCGTTGCTCCGACCCCAAGTAACGCGAGACAAGGGCGGAAAGGTTTGTGAGAAACAGAACCTTGGCTTCAATCTTGATACTAAGTAAAAGTATAATTGAAAGTGTAGAATTAAAATTCTGATTGGTATGATTCATTGCGGCCACATTATAATATTATTAAAAAAAAAATATTTTTTACCTACCTACATATTAACCCAAGAACTAGAGAACTATGCTATAAGATGTATGAATCAATATGAACAATGCTAGGCATTTTAGCCATTTCATGTCACAAACGTTAACATTGGTACCTAAGGCGCTAGTTAATATGTCATGAATGGCTTCTATGCGGCTATTAAGTAGCCTACCTTACAAATTATACGTAATTAAACGAAGTAGTATTACACCAATTTAGAAAATTAATGTCGCTGTAGCTGAAAATTGTTGTAAAATTAAGTTTCTCGTCAACAGAAAGCGGCCCAGAAATTAAATCAAATGGCCAATTAACTCAGTGGGGTAATTGCGTAACACACTAACTGTAGCAATGGCTTTCATTTTGACAGTTCAACAACATTCACTGCGTTATTTACGTTGTTGAGCAGACACATGTTTCGAACATATGAAGCAATGTATTAGCAATATCCTTCAAAATGATTCAGATTGTATATGTTACATAATTAGGATACTGATATATTATTCTTGTTTTAATTAGCCTACGCTGCCCCACGCATGCGTTTTCCGGTGCAAAGGTCCTCTCATTCCTTCTTTCACAAGTCCGCGCGTCCTCCTTCCAGTTTTGACGAAACATATCCAGCTCGTCCCGTCATCTCCTACTTGGTCTTCCGCGACTCCACCTCACTATCTCAGGGCACCAGCTAGGTAATCGCGGAATACATTAACAGTAGGAATGGCTTTCATTTTGACAGTTTACTACGTTATTTTAGGTTTTTTTTTTAATGTTGTAAACTAGTGCTTGACTTCGATCCCGCCTGATGGAAAGCAGTGATGCAATCGTAGATGGTGAAGCGCACTAATTCATTATGAGCCTATTCACTCTAGCCTTGAAGACACTACACACAAACAACAAATACAGACAAACAAACAGACAAATACACACAAATTATTATAATACAGACAAATTTTTCGAACATAATTATAAAGCAATCGAATAGCAATATATTCATAAAGATTCAGATTGTGATCGATTGTGTGTTACGCTGTTCCGTGCTATTTGGGCCCACAGTTTACTAAAAAATAGAATCTAGCCTATTTTTCTTAGACTGTCAGCTGTCTCTTTCATACTCACTCCCCGATTCAGACATGGCTGACACAACAATACAAACGCTTCGTCACCTTACGGCCCTGAACGGTAAAACTACACTACTATAATAAACTATGTGTAGTATAGGGATATTTGTGATTATTACCGGCCGTTAAATAAATATTTTATTTTTATATATTACTTCACATACACCAATGTTTTTATTTTATTTACTATTTATTTCTGTATCCGTTCTTGACATAACAGCGGGCCCTTTCAAAATACCAGCGCTGCGACAGTTACTTTTTAAATGTAGCAGCATGTTGATCGAAGAGCATCATGCTGAGATATTTGCATGCCTTTTGGGCTCGTACAGGACTTTTCCGTTTTTGTTCTCATTTTGCTTTTGTTTTTTTTTTCTATGTTTCTATGAGTATGTTTAGTTTGGTTTGTGATATTCCTGTGCGAGTTCCAATAAATACTTTTTCTTTACACTAATGTAACTTATTTTCTAAGCGTAGTGTTGAAGAGCTTATAAAACCGGCCTTGACATAAACAAACACGTTTGGGCCGAAAGATGTGACGTTGTGATAACAGCGCTGTGTCCTCGGCCGTCAATACCTACTGTCTGCTGAACTTGGGGATTTTTTGCTGACGAATAACGTGATAGTGTGATAGTCGATAGGCATAGCTCTACAATCTGGGTCACATCACTAGATCTTCAAAAGAAGTAACAAGGACTGCAAGAACTTACTTTTCCCAATTTTGCACCTCTATATATATATGTATGTTAGGGAGCAACCCGGAGTTCCACCAAAGCGGAGAAGACACTTTTATTTTTCCATGTTCCTTCGCCCTTTACTCGTATGTTCCGACAATCCCGCTGAGGAGAAGACACTTTAGGTAAACTTTTATTTCATACAATAAGCAACAAGGTACTGCTTCGATGCTAAGCGGAGAGATGTCCAATGACATAAGCCTAAGGGTGGATCGAGATATTTCTCCTCTTTGGTGGAAACCAGGCCTAAGGATCCACAATCAAATTTATTCTGTTAAGAATTAATATTTTGGCTATAACATTATAAAATGCATTACAGTAGCATAAAGTTCAAGCGAAGGGGTGATTTTTTTTTCAATTCTACCCACATAATACAAGCCCTAAAAATACCGTGATTCTTCGAGCATGTTTGAATTATTAGCTATAACGTCGATACGTGACCTTTACAGCTATCAATATAACCGACTTATGATACATGTGCACGCTAAAAAAAGTATTCGTTCTAGACTGAATGTCTTGGAAAGAACATCTCGGCACCAGCAGTGTTCTCTCAAGCGATATATAGCAGTTACATGAATTTAAATTTTGAAAATTTAATGGGAAATGTAAAATGAGAAAGCGCTTTTTAGGACTTATCGTAATATGACCTAAACTCAAAACTATAAAGAAAACGTACCTACTAAAAATAAAGCGGAAATATACTATTTGTTAAAGTACAGGCCCTTAGAACATGAGCACCTAATGAGCCTGCGTTATTAATGATTAATTCGTGACATTATTATCAAGAAGATCAAATAAAAAATTAATCTTCAAAAAATATTTTTAATGCCATGTCAACTTCACAACATTCATGTTTATTCCCTTCAACAAACAAACAGTAACAATAAAATCCGACTTCAGTTATTTGCAAATTACAAAACCATAAAAATGACGATCCACAAACCAATAATCAGAAAACATTAAAAAGCAAAAACAAAGCCGTAAAAGTTGATAAAACTTACCCCATTTTGATATAAAACATGTCCATAACGTTTAAATCCATGATAAACAACAATAACTTTTAAATATTAAAACTGAAATAACCAATTAGAATGTAAGTATTTTTCACGTGTTTTCTCGTAGCGGTTACGGCGTAGCGGTGCTACGGGCGGGTGGCTACGGTCGCGCGGAGGCTTACACTGACGGATGGGGTCGCATCGGCGAATGCTACGCGGCGGTGCGTCAAACCCCTACCGGAAATGTAATCTACTGTCATATTTTTTTATGAAATATTGAACTTTTTAATTTGTTTTATTGCGTTCGGGGTTAAAGTAAGTTCTGTGGGGTTTCAAGGTTGGGGTTGTTTGATGAGCATTAAAAATCACAATGTAAAAACGTTTAATATTCAGCTAAATAAAACATGTGTGTCATGCTACCCTAATTAATTCTTTTACCCCTATTTTCTTTCACTAACAAAATATTATATCCAAAATACTACATCACCGGGGTTCTACAGCGCTTAATTAGCAATAAAATTGCGGGCAATATCATTACGGAGTCGATATCTAGTCAGGCGAGCCTGCACGACGCACACAGAGACGGGCCCACAGTCCTACCGCTGGATGTCGCGGGCTCGTAAATCACGGCGCGCACGACAACACGACAAACGCAATCTGCAACCATCCGAGCGCTGTACGGGAAGTATGGGGGTGTGGTCGCACTGACAGAGATCATTTGTACATAAAGCATTTGATTTTTTTAAGTTATTTTCAAATTAGAATTCAACGCAGTTGTGGGTGATAAAAACATAACTCCTTACTAATTTACAGTAGGTACTTATTTAGAATCGTTTGTTTAATTTTACCAGATAGTTGAATGCTCTTTTCTAGAAAACTGAAGCAAGAAGTTCATAGATTTTGTTATAATTATGTAGACTTAAAACTGACCTTTATACATTTTTTTTTATTTTAATTCTGAACTTGTTATGTATGAGAGATTGGTCTCGAGGAGTGTTTAATTTTATGTTTGCAATCTGTTAAAACATCGTGAAGAAACCGGTATGTTCTAGAACCAAAAAAATCGAAAATATGACATCTATCAACCCGCACTGAGCTCGCGTGGTGGATTACGGCCTACTCCCTCTCACGATGGTGAATCTGCTGGCAATTACATTCTATAGTTTTTCTCTAAACATACGGAAAGTTGGAAGTGATTGAAGCTAAATTAGGATGATATATTTTATCCGTTGTCCAAAACAATATAGTCAACTTGTGTCGGTTCAAACAAAAGCCATACCAGCCATAGTATGGTCTATCCGCTCGCAAAAGAGCCGCACCGTACACCCAGAACCGAGGCATATCTTCAGCAATAATACAATAAAGACAATGTTTTCGCAATGTGCCCGCAACGATGACATACAAATAATATTCAGCAAAGTACTTCATTTTGAACGAAGCAACGACTAAGGTAGAAAAACTTGTCGTGCAGAAATTGTTCGAAATAAGTAATCTTGGAGTTAGTCAGGCAAATGGGTCATTGGTCCCGCTATTGTGGCATGAGCTACAAACTTTGGTTCCATTTTTATGACCGTTCATTTTAATTTGAATGTCGTTAGACTAAATTTCCAGCCTTACAGGCGCAAATTTTCTGGACCGGCGACAATGTACACTAAAACAATACATTATTTTCGAATATTGTGCGGACAGGCTGACTTTCCTGAAAAAAACCTTCGTTCGTTAACGAACCTTTTAGTAAGTTTTTTAATAACTTTACCGACCTACTGAACTAGGGCATAATGATATGAATAGTTAAAAGACAGGCCGTGTATCTCACATACCGCTGTGTGTGGCCTACATTCATACACTTTTTCATAATAATTATGTAATTATTAGATACAGTCACTGTCTCGTTAAATATTCATCCTATTAATTATAGAGTGTGTTGTCCTTTTTACAAGTACTCTAAGTCTAAATAGATCGTCACATTGAAGGATAGCAAAAAGACTTCGCCGCGTTCAATGAAATTAAACAATCTTTTCAAATACTGCAAAGCAAAGCAATTTATTTCAATTAAACCATTTACACTTTTGAACTGTCAAGGAGTTGGTCAAGTCAGAAAGTTGAAGCTAGTTGCCCATTCCAAAACATAGATCTCTATGGAAAGGGACGGGCAAGAAACTCCTAAGACACTCTTGTCAATCAAGATACTTATTACAAAATCCTGCAGCACCCTAATTGTGTAACACCCTATCAATCTCAATCGGAATCATTTTGATGGATAAACCATTGCTACATATGTTTGAAAAATGTGTCTGCTCAACAACGTAAATGACGCACTAAATATTGTTGAACTGTCAAAATGAAAGCCATTGTTACTGATAGTGTACAAACGCCAGCAGGTCAAGCTACCCGAAAATGTCAAATTTTCCCAATCAACCTTGAACCTTAATATTTTTTTAATAAAGTTGAAAATCTATTAAAGAAATTTGACAGATTGTAGTAGCTTGATGTGCTGGCGTCTGTACATTAATCCATTTCCATTCGGCTCATAAAATACCAGTCTAACAACACTACCTGCCTTTAACTCAAAAGCTAACTTACTAACAAGGAAAAAAGCCATAACCCAGGTGCATTGCACTTTTTCACCAACCAGGTAATTGCTAAAAATCTACGCATAACTGGCAATAAGACCGTCTTGGTCATACCACGTGACCGCGGTCGATGACCCCTCGCGTGTGGCGGTCAAGGGGTGACCAGAAGTGGTAGACGTCTGGAAGTATGGCCATGGCGGAATTTGTAAGCTGGTCAAATTCATTTTGAAGGGGAAGTGGGAAAATGTATGTGATTCGGTGTGTAGTTTTGAATGGGGAAAACCTTTTCAGTTTTCAGTAGGAGGGAACCTTTTTATGTATGTTTATGTAATACCTATGTTACCTGTGCATAGGTTTGCAGGGCCAACATGGCAAGAGATCGCTCAAGACAGGAAGGTTTGGAAGAAAAAAGGGGAGGCCTTTGCCCAGCAGTGGGACACCAATAGGCTAACGAAAAAAATATATACCTATGTGTGTGTGTGTGTACAGACGCCAGCAGGTCAAGCTACCCGAAACTGTCAAATTTTCCCAATCAATCTTGAACCTTAATGCTTTAGCGATAAAGTTGATAATCTATTAAAGAAATTTGACAGATTGTAGTAGCTTGATGTGCTGCCGTCTGTACTTGATACTCGAATAATGACTACTTTCAACGGGTTTTACTGTAACGGTAAATAAAGTAATAAATAGTGACTAAACTAAACATTGTTGGTGTGAAGTTATAGTCAAAATCATTCGTTTGCTTTCAATGTGGTACGGTACAAAAGATGGTTGGTACAAGACATTAAGGTTCATTCATAAACGTTACTGTTCGACCATACATTTTTGGACGTTTGAACGTTACTTAACTTTAATTATCGTTTATAAATAAACCCCATGTTTAGCTGTCACATCATTTTACAAACAAACGGTTTTTTTTAAAGTGTGCAATCGTTCCTACTTTTTACTAAAAGTAGACCTACATTGGTTTTTTATTTTTTTGCACCTCTCTCTTATCAAATTTCATTTCAAAGCTGTTCACAAGTGGCATTTCTGCACTCTCGTTATAAGCACCTCTTAACTTACGTAAGTATCTACCTATTTAACAAGTGGGCGTAGAAATAACAAACTTCATAAAATAATGTGGCATCAGGTCAGGAGCGTGGTGTTAGAATATTACGTGAACTCCTGAACTATGATTAAGTGGCAGGATAAGATCGACCAGGGATTGAAGTGCAACGGCCGAAGCGCGTGGCTTTACGTGGAAAAAATAATAACTACAGGGAACCACGTAGAATTATTTCTGCAGTAATTATACACTTAACTTCTTTTCCTGTGGAAAACCACAGGAAATTGCATTGTATTAAAAAAAAAAAAAACTTTTTCTTTAAAAACAACCGAAGAAAAACCAAAACAGCGACTACAAAATGAAACATCATTTTAGTTTCGGAAGTCGCAGGCTTGATTTTGAAGTTGATTGTTTAAGTCACAGTCTTTGATTTTGAAACCGATTGGTGTTTTGGAAAAAAGTTTTTATTTATCTCTTTTTAATTGCTGTACCCCCCACTCAACAACAAACGAACTGATTAAAGACCTATTATTGAAGGCAAATCAAAAACTGCTAAATCATAGTTAACCAAACTGATATGGAACTACTCCGGAGGTGTCTTCTACCACATGCTAAAGGAATCAGAGAAATCGGTGTGACTCTACAGTTTTTGAAGTCGGTTAAGAAATGACCACTACACACCCCACTATGATATTACTTCATACATATGTATATTTATGTGCACTGTTTTGAGTAAAAAACCTGGTAATCTGTATGACAGCTTTTTCCTAGTGCCAGTCTCCCACAAAGGATTTATCAGATTTGGTGTCTTCATATTTTTAAGGCGCCTATAAGGAAGAGAAATAAATGTTTATTTATTTTTATTTAACAACGTGTGAGCTCACTCTTCTCAGTTTAAATCTTTGGGCAGTGGGGTTTAACTTAATGTCAAATACTGGTGAAAATTACAGATTTTCATGACGGCCGATATACTATGACGGGACCGCTTTCCTAGGAAACAAAAGCTTTCTAACAAGTTTCCTTTCACTAACTATCAATCGCTGTGATGTGTACGCGATGATAATATTCCCATCACGGACCTACGTTTCTCAGCCAACCAAGTTACTAGGAATTATAGCTACTACTAGCGTGTGGCGTGAAAATACTATAATTACAATAACTAATTCCAGACTCTAGCGGGAATAAATTGATTGTTTAAGCTAATTAGGACACGAACAGTTTCTTAGAGGCGGGAAAGCGGCAAGATTACTCACTTGGTGAACGTTAATATTGATGTAAATATAAGGAGAAATGGACCACGTGGCCGGGTTTCTTGATTAATACCTAAAGAGCAAGCTGAGACAAAATAGAAGTTGAACCTAGAGCAGTATGGCCTTTTTAACCTTTTTTACTACTAAGTAGCACTTTGGTCGTACATTGTACGGACGCCAGCACATCAAGTTACTACAATCTGTCAAATTTATTTAATAGATTTTCAACTTTATCGCTAAATCGTTAAGGTTCAAGGTTGATTGGGAAAATTTGACAGATTCGGGTAGGTTGACCTGCTGGCGTCTGTACATTCACCCCGTTGTCAGGGGTGAACGTCTTTGAACTGTAGGCCAATTCCGTAATTAAAAACGTTCCAAATTTAGTCGCAATCTTATCTTGGCGACAATCAATGTCAAAAACTTGTCAAAAACTTAGGGATATTAGAGGTAATTTTGACAGATTGACACTCCAGGTCAGACTACGTTCTTAATATTACGAGATTTGCCCCTCTGATATCATACTGTGATAACAGAATAAAAGTAATTTTTTAGGGTTCCGTACCCAAGGGGTGCCATGGGGACCCTATTACTAAGGCTCCGCTGTATCTCCGTCTGTCACAGGGCTGTATCTTTTGAACCGCAATAGGTAGACACTTGAAACTTTCAGAGCGTGTAGGTACTGTATACTACTATGGTCTCAGGTATGGTATTTTTTTAACTTTATTTAACCATAAAAGAAACAAAAAAATATGTTAATCATCATCATCATCATCTGCCTAGCCTTTTCCCAACTATGTTGGGGTCGGCTTCAGGCTAACCGGATGCAGCTGAATACCAGTATTTTACATGGAGCGACTGCCTATCTGACCTCCGCAACCCAAAAAAATATGTTAATAATGTTAAATATTGTACAGCCGTACGGAACTCTTCGTGTGCAAGTCCGGCTCGCACTTAGCCGATTTTTAGAGGGCATTATCCATTCCACCGCGGTAAGTACCCATATCATGCAGAATGACCGTAGACGGACATAATGTGACCCATTTAGTCGAACACATATAACGAACCGGACCTATGGGCCTACATCAGGAAAAGCGGAGTCCTAGATACATGTCCGTGTCTCTACATTTCCATGCCAAGTAGCGAGGACGCACAACCATGGAGTGGACTCGTAAAGTTAAGTTTATGAGAGTTAATGTCGGTTTTGGTAAACCGCTGAGTGATATCGTATCGAATAGGTAGTGCCTGCTTCTTTAGCCGTGGTAGAGTTATCATGCTTGGTTTGTCGTTGGATTATCGTTAGTTTTAGTAGGTATCTACAAGATACGAGCTTTAATTTTTAAAGAATCTAGCAATATCGATCTTCAGCGGGGTAATAACGTAACACATTAACAGTAGCAATGGCTTTAATTTTGACAGTTCAACAACATTCATTGCGTTATTTACTTTATTGAGCAGATTTTTTTCGAAGATATGAAGCAATGGACTAGCAATATCCTTCAAAATGATTCAGATTGTGATTGATTGATAGTGTGTTACGAAATTAGTGGCTAACTATCCAGAACCTTTCAAGACCACCTTTCTAACAAATTGTCCTCTCGATCAGCAATTCGATCACTCACATGATGCATTCATTTCACTAGCCAAAAAAATAAACACCCTATAATTTACTTTTTAATTTTAACTCCCCTAGGTACTATCGCCAAAACCTATATCTGACCATTTTGAAAACAAAATCTCGTGCCCGTGATGACCACAGCTGCTTCCGTAAGTAAAACAAAATAGGATCCTTTTTAGGTCGCCTAATAATATCCGCTGCAAGCAGGAATAGTCCTTACGGTGGTCAGATATAGATTTTGGCGATAGTACATCATATAATCCAATCGGTAATTGGCTTCTGTTTAAAAATATAGATAGCTTCTACTTCTAGATAATACTTCCCATCACAAATCAAATCGTAAGCATACAAAAGAAAAGAAAAAGTCGTTTCCGTATCCTGTACATTACAGAGCTGAAAATCGAAGTTTACACAACAAAATTAGAATACAAAGATATTCGGATCACGTGATCGTAAATATTATGTCACCGAGTGTACCGCGCAACGTCTTTGCATCAAGTACTGAGCGAGTACATTCGTCGACAGGTGCCGTGTCGTGACCAAGTTTTGCTGCAGCAAAAGACAATATTCTTTATTAAACTTTTTTTTTTTTGTTTAGGGAAGAAATTCCCGAAGTTTTTAAAATTTGGCTTGTTGCAGCACAAAGTTTGTTAAGATGTTGTTGCTAGAAAAGACGATGGCTACACGATTTACGAAGTAACATCGAATATTGATTTTCGTAGCCTTTTTCCAAAGGAACCTACTACGCTTTGGCAGGAGCAACTTGCTTCAACTTTCTGACTGACCGACTCCGTGAAAAATCATTATTATTATTATACTAGCCCGCGACTTCGTTCACGTGAAATTTCTTGTTCCCCCGACCGACCCCGTCGTCGCATCGCATCACCTGACACCCATATTCCAAGACGTTTCCTCGGTAAGCGTTCTTTCTTACTAGTTTTCTTTTTGCTCCTAAGTGTCGTAGTGTGATGTTAAATAGCATATAGTCTTCCTCAAGAATTGGGCTAGCAAATGAAAAAATAATTTTTCGAATCCGACTGGTAGTTCCAGAGATTAGCGGGTTTAAACTCTTACTAATACTTATTAATATAGATTATACTATCAGGAAAATAATACTATTTTGTATATGTTATTATCAGCATTAGTACCCAGTGTCTAAGTATATTCAGAGGTGGCTGAAAATCAAACTCTATAATTTATGCCACCGACGGCATCTTTGTTTATCTTAATATATACAATTCTTCTGTACGTGTGTTTGTCACCTAACTCTTCCTAAACGGCTGGACCGATTTGGATGAAATTTTGTATGTATATTTCAATGGGTTCCTGAATGGTTTGAAAACACAATTGGATCCGGTAGACGGCGCTGCTTTTCCGGACAGGACGACGTCTGCCGGGTCCGCTAGTGTTATGTACCTAATAATTGAAAATTATTTATTTACCTGCATTCAACCTTATCTGTTAACGAAGGGTTAAATAATAAAAAAAAACTTTGTTTGTTTCTTTTTCAGTACACGCGAACCAGTGAACAGATTTTCGTTAAAGATTAGTGAAACTTTCAACTACCAACGTTTATGGCCCAATTATTTGGTCAGGTAAGTACCTATCTATATCTCTCAAGTACTTAAATATGGCACTATGCCATAACAGTACCTAATAGAAACTATGCCACTATGTCATCCCCTGCAGAAGGCAGGAAGCGAAGATATGAGCTGTTATATTACCTAAGTACTGTAACTCTATCATCATCTGCCTGCCTTTTCCCCAACTATGTTGGGATCTGCTTCCAGTCTAACCGGATTCAGCTGAATACCAGTATTTTACATGGAGCGACTGCCTATCTGACCTCCACAACCCAGTTACTGGGTAATACCCCTTGGTAAGACTGATTGTCAGACTTTCGGGCTTCTGACTACCCGTAACGACTGTCAAAGATCCACGAATGACAGCCGGGACCAACGGTTTAACGTACTTTCCGAGGCACGGAGAGGTCTCGGTTTGTAAAGATGGTCACCCATCCACAGACCAACCGCGGCAAGCGCAGCTTAACCTGATCGATCGAGCCACGGCCCCTCACTAACTTTGGACTAACTTTATATCGGAAGTCAAAAATCAGGTGCAGATAGCATCTTCAATAGTATTACGTTGCTAGATAGGAAACTACCATAAATATAGCCTATAAATGTTAAGTTTAAAGTTACAATATGATATACCTAGTACTCGTACCTACTTAACAGACCAGAAGGCCAATTCTCGTAATTTAAAACGTTCAAAATCTAGTCTCAGTCTCATCTCGGCGACAAACAATTGTCAAAAACTTGTCAAAATGTAGGGAAATTAGAGGAATTTTTGACAGATTGAGACTGAGTTCAGACTGTGAACGTTCTTAAAATTACGAGAATTGCCCCTCAGATAATTGGGCCATGAGCGTTGGTAGTTGAAGGATATCTTTGACGACAATCTGTCCATTGGTTCGCGTGTACATAAAAATAAACAAAGGAAGTTTTTACCTACAAGTATACCATTAGATGAACAATCGGCACTGTAAGCTGTCGTAACCGAACCCCGTGCAGTACCTACGTCTAAACACACTGCTTGAATGCACTGACTCAACAAAATCTTTATCAGTTCTCAGTACAGAAGGCGAACTGTTTTCAACGTCGTTGGCTGATGCAAGCTTCTGTGAAACTAGCGCCGGATTCTGCTGGACAAGCAGTTAACGATAGCTATAGATATTTATGCTTGTACTAGCTTCTGCCCGTGACTTCATTCGCGAGGAAGTCGTAAGATACTCAATATACTAAAATAACAGCCATATTTGGGATATAGAACTCGCTGGGAAACTAATTTCGTGGCCCACAAAGCACCGTCACAGCCTGCTACTGCGTGAATAATTCGCATGAAGTACTATTCCTTGTAGAAATCAAACGTCAAGAAACTTCGCTATTCGAGTATAAAGTCCTCTGTCACCGGTGGAATACAACATTGTTCCCCAAAGTACCCCAAGGCACTCGGGGTACAGTCTGCCTCAATAAGATGCATTGGTCATTTTTACACATAATTATCTTTAATGTACATCGAGCTACTACAATCTGTCAAATTTCTTTAATAGATTATCAACTTTATCGCTGAAGCATTAAGGTTCAAGATTGGTTGGGAACATATGACAGTTTCGGGTAGCTTGACCTGCTGGCGTCTGTACATCTCAATATGATTATCTTTCTAGGGTTAATACGCGGACAAGGATTCATTTTATTGTCTACATCATTCTATCTATTGTATCAACATATGCCCAAACAAAAAAATAAATATTAAGCTTTCTAGACAAATATGTGTTACTAGCTACGCCCCGCGGTTTCACCCGCATAAGTTTCGATCCCGTGAGAATAGCGGCATAAAAAGTACCAAATTTCATCAAAATTAGTGCAGCCGTTTGAGCATGAAGAAGCAACAAACATAAAAACACACACTCACTCACAAACTTTCGCCTTTATAATATTAGTGTGATGAAACAGCTTGTAGACAATAAAATTAATCCTTGTTTGCGTATATATCTAGTTCAGACTGACTATACCCGAAGTTACCCGAAGGCCTCTGAAGCAGTTGCTCCCCTGACTTCACCTACTTCGGCACGACGGCTACAAACTGCTACGGTAGTAATTTACTTCAATTATTTTGATAATCCGCGATAACATCGCAGTAAGGTCGCCATGCGTTTGTGATTATTGGGGACAGGGTTTAGTGAGTGATCATTTATTTATTGATTTTAACATAACACGGCCAAGGTCAATTATATTAGTTAAAGACACAAACACGTAAACATATACTCGACAGTCATCTCACAATACTCCAGACATACTGACAATATCTTCTTCCATTCATACGCGAACACATCACAGTCAGACTTAGCGTCCAAGAGAGCGTTGAGCACAAAGTGTGCGAGGGACAGGAGACTGTGTGTATCATTAAAGCGAAGTGCCTCCACGAGTAGTGATCACTAAGTGCAAACCATTGGATGGTATCTATAGGTTGTTCAAAAAACATGGCCGATGGGGCCGAAAGGTTCTGGAATGGCGACCGCGTACCAGAAAACGGTGCGTTGGAAGGTGAACCGATGACCTGCTGAAGGCCGCAAGAATCCGCTGGATGCAAGAAGCACAGAACCGTCGAAATGACGATGCTTGGGGTAGGCCTATGTTCAGCAGTGGACGTCTTTTGGCTCACATAATGATGATGATATTGCAACAATCTGAGGAAATGACCTAGATTCACGTTATACATTCTTTGTTTCGTCCATATTTTTTCACGCCATTGCAAAACATATCAGCAACAACAACGCAAAGTAAATAGACGGGCTCGTGGCTAAATGATAACAGCCGCACGGGTCGATCGAAGGTTAAACTACGCTAGCCGCGATCGGATCGTGGATCGGTGACCACCTTTATTTATTTTATTTTATTAGAAAAAAAAACGATATTACATTACATATATAACACTTATCAGTAAGTAAACCGACACACCGAAAGCCCTCTCCGTGCCTCGGAAAGTCCCGGTTGTCATTCTTGAATCTTTAACAAGCATTGCGGGTCGTCAGATGCCCGAAAGTCTGACAACCTTGTGTTATCCAATAACTGGGTTGTGGAGGTCAAATAGGCAGTCAGTTCATGTAAAATACCGGTATTCAGCTGCATCCGGTTAGACTGGAAGCCGACCCCAACATAGTTGGGAAAAGGCTAGGCAGATTGGTTTCGTAAATAACGAAGAAATACTCTTGTTAAAAAAGTATTTACTAAAAGTATGGTCACCCTACAGGTGACTCCTGCAACCTAAATCTAGATTACACACTATTACACACTTTTTTAGTAGCTTTATTATGCGTCTTTACACACTAGCCTTCATTTTGTAACGAAGTTTTAATGATAGGCTGTGCTTGAAAAATATAAATCATAATATACAATACTGTAAGAGTTATAGAGTGGGGTATTTTATGTTTTGGTTTACGACTTGCAAGCCTTGTGGTAGGTCACACGTCTGGCTATAATTTACAGGGTGGCAGGGAAACACACACTCAAGTGCGGTTCGCGGAAGTGCTGTTGAAATCAGTGCTCTAAATGGAATGCCTCCATGATTCTAGTTCTAGACCAACTAGTGTAAATTTCAAATAAAAAACAATCTGCTGTTTCATAGCAGCATTCTGAGGATCAGTTATGAAAAATATCAGTGTCCAATATACTCGATCTGGGTTAATAATTTGTTGTAAATGTGTTTTATGATTGTATTTTTGTAACCCTATTAACATAGTTTTAGTTTATAGAACAGTGCGATCAAAATGTATAGAACAGCTATTTTTTTTTCTTCGCGGGTGTGTTCAAAATCATTTACTGAGTTCATGGAAATAGGTTGCGCGCCAATGTCCCTGCCACCCTGTACTGTATTCCCACCCTGTATTTCGTATCTTGTGACGGGAGTGTCGGGAATAAATAATATGTATGTTTATGCAATTTCTGTCAGACACTTCTTGTTACTTTGATAAATAATATGTATGTTTGTGCAATTTCTGTCAGACACTTCTTGTTACTTTGATAAATAATATGTATGTTTGTGCAATTTCTGTCAGACACTTCTTGTTACTTTGATTAGCAACTTGTTCTAAACCCATTATAATTACAAATCTGCAGGAAGTTAAATAGACTAACTATTACTTTCACAAACATATTCATGATCAAAGTCAAAAACGGAGACTGCGGGATCAGCTGTACTCCTTTTAATAAAGATTGGTCCTTAGCATATCTGGATAGAGAGGGGTGGAAAGAGAGTAGGGAGGCCTTTGTCCAACAGTGGGATACTAATGGATTTTAAGAAGTAAAATATAAAAAAGTCAAAATTAGATTAACAAAGGCTATTAAATTGAAAAGGAAGTAATTTTTAAACAGCGATACAACAACAGTAAGACTAAATGTCGACGAAAAACGAAGAGACAGTAAGTTTCATCAAGAAAAAAGGCAAATAAACATCCCAAAACAGAAGCAAATCCGTACATTAAATCTAGTTCAGCAGGAAAGCTTAACACAAAAAGCTTTTGCATAGGCATTACATTGACCGACTTAGACCAGCCCATGACACACGTTACACTCAAGTAAAGTAATCAAAACACGCAAAAACAACAGTGGCATCACAAACCTGCTGACCGGGTGACCCCACTACCCCCCACCCCCTCTCTAGGCCGCCGTGGGGACACCTTACTTCTGTCTGAACGTAGTATAACATTTCGCCTGAATTCCCTGAAGGTAGGCAGAAGTATATGTAGTAGATACTCGATGTTGATTTCGCCAGTGTGTTATAGTCCCATGTAATAGGGACCGAGTCGTGCCTCAGCGAAGCATAAACAGTATATAAATGTTCCCACTGCTGGGACACAGGTGACGACAGTCCACCTCTCTGTGAGAGGGAGTGACCCGTAATCTACCACGCGAGTCCAGTGCGGGAAGTAATTTTTTGTTTTAGAATATGACTTTTTTTTACACGCAAGGAAAATGGGCGGTGTAATTGCGTAACACACTATCAGTAGCAAAAGGTTCAATTTTGACAGTTCAACAACATTCATTGCGTTATTTACGTTGTTGACAGACAAATTTTTCCAACATATGAAGCAATGGATTAGCAATATCCTTCAAAATGATTCAGATTGTGATTTGAAAGTGTGTTAGGTACGCAATTACGTGGCGGGTCCGAACCTACGACCCACAACTCGTTAAGATGCGGTCGTTTCCACTGGGCCACCAGTGCTCTATCGCCTTAAAAAATCAGGCTGTCGGGCACAAATTAAATGAGATAAATTCATGATTATTGGTAAACGCCTCAGCCATTTGCTTAAGGTGGTACTGAGGTACATAATATTGGTGGACACTGTCATTATCAAACTTAATAAATTCTTTATTTATCTTTTGTAAAGCTGACAATTTTCTTTTTTAATTTGACTGTGCTTGTATCTCTTTGTTTGAAAGTATTTGCATACCGAAAGGTAAATTACATCGAGACTATTGACATAAAAACATCTTATCTGTATACCAACATTATTGTAAAATAAATTATTATGATTAAGTAACTTCCAAAAAAACCTACGAGCATTTTTCCACGATCATTGGCTCCAGATAAATGTTATCAGGCACACGAGCACGGCTGAAAGTTGCTACGTCAAAATGTAAAAAAAAGCCAAACATCTAAAAAATCTTACCTGATATAAAATCTGAATGCCAACCATCAAATAGACAGATTTTTCGAGAGTAGATTTCTTGCTGTTGAATTATTGCAATATATGTTTTTTCACTTGAAATAAATTAATCTTGAAACAAACAGAAACACGGCGCGTCAAATAACTACTGTCAATTTTGGAACATTTTTATTTCGTTTGTCAAAAAAAAATATTTTTTTCTGTATGCAGGCGTTGTTGGAATTTTTACGTCCGGCCAGCAGTCTAATTGTTTTAAGAATTTAAATCTAGGTATTAATACTCTTATGATAAACCTCCTTCAAGTTGCAATGATTCGACAACCCGATAAATATCCGACTCGACCACTAAATAGTAAATTTTATACAAAGTAAATTAGTGACGGACACAAAAAACTCCAGGTACTTTTTTAAAGGACTGCAGTAGGTAGGTAAGTACTACAAATATTTATTATCAGTAAGGCAATTAAACTGTTACCGACATAGCTGGCAGAGTAAGCTAGCTGAAGTGACATTAGGATGCCCATGTTTGTCAAAGGACCGATGGCCGGTGGAACAGACGAGTCCTGGAATGGCGACCGCGTATCGGTAAGCGTAGTGTGGGATGCCCCCCAGCTAGATGCCCTTAAACACGTGGCTGAGACAGACTGGATAGGATGGCGAAGTACAGAGCGTTGTAGCGCAGCCTGTCAATATTATTGATTAAATAAGTTTAATCAATAATATTGCCAAAATAAGTTAGAAATAGCCTGCCGACGAAAGTCTACTGTAATTATTTTCTACTGATTGTTTTCACGAGTTAATTTACTTCAGCATTTCTAATCCTTCAGCGGTAAACCTTTGTCATGGAATTAGTTTAATACTACATAGGCCATTCCGTGATATAGACCATAGGTTTTTATGTGACACGCAACGTTAACGTCAGTCATACTCGAGATTACCTCCAAAACCTAAAGTTTATTACCCTACATGCTTTACTTATTTTTTTTCTTAAAAAAGTAGCTCTAATAGGTACATATAATCAGCCTATAATGTTCCTAATGCTGGGACACAGGCCTCCTCTTTGTTAGAAGGAGTGGCCTGTAATCCACCACAGCGGCCTAGTGTGAGTTGGTAGATGTCACATGTCTTCGAATTATCGGTTACCTCACAATTTTTTCCTTGACAATTTTGAGAGCAGTCTTGATACAATAAATTACACAAAGTAAAGTCCCTGTTTGTGTTCGCCCCACGACTCGGGGCCGATACCACTGGCCACTGGGCCACCTCTGCTCATTGGGGCACCACTGTTCACTGGGCCAGTTAGTGTAGTTGGAGTAGGCGGTTGTAATCCAGCACCCTAATTGCATTGCGCAACGCATTTCTCAAATGGCAATCGTTTCAATTTGACAGTTAAAAAGAACTCATTGCGTTTGTCGTACCCGGATTTTAAAACATGTAGCGCAATAGATATTTTTGCATTGTCTTTTGGAGTGTGTTTTGTTGCTGCAATTCATAAATCTCAACGAGATGTTTTCAAAGGACCAATCTGTTAGGCCAATATAAAACAACTAATCGAACCGGGCACTGAAAGTAAAATAGTCAACTTCATAATATTACTTATTTTATTTGCACACCACCTGCTCGCTAATGTCAAATTATATTTCATGCAAACCTAACCTAAAGCAAGTTATTATACCCCTAGGCTCTAGCCGGGCAATAATAGTGTACTGAATTTCAGTAGGTATAACCCGCTAGTCAACAATGTTATTTGTATTTGGACACCCTCGCTGTACTCAGGATTCTAGTCTGAACCTTTTCGTTACGTTCGGGATTCATAATAGCACCCGTGACAAAAGACACTGCTTTATCCCCTAGTGAATAATTTTAAACAATAACTTAAAGATCATAAAAAAGTACCTACATTTACAAAAGTCGGAACGAAAACACATAAAAATGAGAAAGGTTAGTTCTTAAGCATTGTGTATAAAATTGGTCAATGCGGAACAGATGTTGCACAAATTAAAAAAAAAAACAATGTTCTCTCCAAAAACAAATGAAGGACACAACACGTGTGGGACTCAGTAAAGAAAGTTTTTATCTTATTAGGTACAAGTGGGAACAGTTTTGGAGACATTGAAGTGATAAAAAAATAACATGACACAACATCACGCCTGCGGATGCCGCCTAAATGGAGTAGACAGAGTGTACTGTATAGTCGTCGGTACACCTGCTTTTATTCGCAGGTTAAGTCCAATATGGGGCGGGACTAGTGAGAAATATTCAGATTCCAGACTGTTACCATTGAGTTATAATGTACTACGTAGTACATTGTAACTCAATGACTGTTACTGAGAAATTGCTGGTCGAAACACAGTAACGCTCTTGAGCATCGAACCCAGGACCGAATGAACGGCGAAGTAGGCCGTACTTGAGCTATAATAATTATCACCTGCATTCAATTTGAGAATGACCTGCACCCCAATTGCGTAACATCCTATCAATCAGAAACTTATTATTTTGTAGGAAATTGCTAATCCATTGCTTCATATGGTCGAAAAATTTGTCTGCTCTACAACGTAAATAACGCAATGAGTGTTGTTGAACTGTCAAAATAAAAGCCATTCCTACTGTTAGTGTGTTAGGCAGTTACCCCGCTGCCCATATTTTCTATTCATCAGAACTTTAACGCGAATGTGGCAATAAATTATTACGGCTAAGAAGAGAAGTGACCATAGCAATGCTTTGTAGACTTAACTCATAAAGTCAAGTTGGGGCGACGGTTTTATTTTTTATTTACTCAACACTTAAAGTACTTAACATTCTGTCCTTCGGTTTTATTTCGTGTCAATCATGAAGGTAGTTCCCCCAAGGAGACAGTTATTTTGTTCGTTAACGTGGCGTGGTGCTTAAAAGAATAAGCGTTAATAGAAAAATAATCTCATCGTCATCGTACATAATTTATTTGTGGTCGGCACAACATGTCTTTTTCTTCCATAATTCTTTATTATTCGTCATCTCAGTCATCTTTGACAGTAGTAACGGGTTATCAGAAACCCGAAAGAATGAACACCAGTCTTACCAAAGGGTATTGTATTACCCAGTAACTGGATTGTGGAGGTCAGATAGGCTATCGCTCCATGTAAAACACTGGTATTCAGGTGCAGCCGATTTGACAGGAAGCTGAAACTGAAATTGTATAGTTTCATAATGTCGATGTCGTCGTGTGTACACCTTCTACTAAACCTTTGGCAACTGCATTCATACCTCAGCCATGTGACAATTACCAACCCGCACTGGGCCCGCGTGCTAGGGTAGATGACAGCCCACTACCTCTCACAGAGAGGAGGCCTGTGTCCCAGCAGTGGGAACGTTATAGGCTGATTTTGCTAATAATGTGCTATACCTCAGTCACTTCTGGTACAAGGAATATTTAGTAGTAATAATGAAGTATTTTTAAAACCTTTTTCATCTCAACATAGAGAACTTAATTAGAACTAATCATTTTGATCTAAAAGATGATCTTACTAAAGAAACGAGAAGGAGAAGAAAACACAAAAAGGAGCAATTCAAACTAAAAATACTCGAACAACGATACGCGTATAAAATTGTAGTTTTATTAACGTTCATACAAACGCTTGGGCATCGTAATAAACTCAATTGGTCTGCATGTCACTCCTTAATTGACTACAATAGACCATCCAATAAACTGACAATTTAAAACGTCACACCAATGTGTCATGGCTGACAAACATTGGCGTTTGTTAGGCATACATTGGTGCATCAACGCTGATGGAATGTAAAACATGTTTGGCCGAGAAGCAATGGATGATAAAGTTGGGCCAATGTTTGTCAAGTCACGATGATGAAGGAACTTTTCCATTTGATAGTGTAATGTGGAGTCTTCAATAGATATTGATACTGAAGTTGACCTCTTTATATGTGATTTTAATGCAAGAGTCCGTGATACAATATGTACTGACTACCGACTTTAGAATGTATCTTTGAGAGATATTTGCAAAAACAAATCGCATTATGGAACGTATAAAAGTGCAATGTCATCACCAAAAAAGCAACAGAAAAAGTTTCTGTAAACACGTGCTCGTTCATTATAAAAACCAAATAAATAAGCAATCACACGCTTCCATTTGCAAAGATAAATAAATAATAGTTACAATAAAAGTGTTGTTACAAAACACGCGCAAGAGTGGTCGCCGATCACTGGGCTAGTAGCCAACAGCAATGTAATGAAAAGTGGCTTTTTTAAATCGAGTTTACAGGAAACTGTTGTGGGTAGAGCAGCCCAGTGGTATCGGCCTCGACTTACGAGTTGTAGGTCGTGGGTTCGAACCCAGACAGACGCTTAAATAAGGATTTTGATGAAATTTATGACCTAGGTCTTAATCCAGGTAAAAGTGTCTTATGTCCTAAAATAAGATACTTTTTATCCCGATATATCCACGGGATCGAGACTTATGTGTAGGTACTTCTCCACAAATATACATAAGCCAAATCTTTTCAAACACATCCCTCTTCTTAGTCGGAGAAATTAAATACTTGCATACTAACAATGTAGCGCCATATACTTGCAATAAAATGCGTTATGTAAACAAAACTTATGGCAGAACTCTTGAGAGTATTTCAAAACACTTGAGGGTGGCTTGACACATTCAAGTGTAAATTATAAATTATTATGAAAGTTTTATTTTATGGCAGGGGAAGACACTCAGAGACGAGTGTCTTTTACTGGAAACTGCATGGTGTGTATGTTATGTGGCATAACATACACACCATGCATGCACATAACATACACACAAAAAGCACATTGCTTTATTAAGCACTGTCCTTTTTTTAAACTTCACAATTTTTAACGCTATGTTATTAATATGCAAAGAGTGGTGGCTTAGTGGCAGTGGTAACGGCCCCGACTTACGAGTTGTGGTAGGTCGTGGGTTCGAACCCAGGCAGACGCTTTACTTTGTGTAAATTTTTTCATCACCCCTGCTCTCTAAAGGTGAAGGAAAACATCGTGAGGAAACCGGCATATCCTAGAACTAAAAATTCGAAGACATGTGACATCTACCAACCCGCACTGGGCCCGCGTGGTTGATTACAGCCCACTACCTCTCCAAAAGCGGCCTGTGTCTCAGCGGTGAGAATATTATAGGCTGATTATGCTTTTTTTTTTTTTTTTTAATCTTTATTTTATTTTAGGGGGTTTTTGTCCAATAAGGATATGCCAACCCCATCATACCTTATAACAAAGTAAATTCACTTAATAATATAACACATAAGAATTAATTATAGTAATACTAAAAGAGCTGCTGCTCACTGCTGAGCGACTAATACTAAATAACATAATTTTTTAGCTGCCTCCGACTTAGGGTTTGCTAATATGCTTTGAATCAGACCTACATCCAGCCTATTTAACTTTAATTCATTCAGCAGCGAGTCACGTTCATCTTTATTCCGGACACATTCCATCAGCAAATGCTGAACATCTTCAACTTTATTACAATTTATACAATTAGGTGAATTAGACTTTTTCATTAAGAAAGCAAACTTTGCTGATGGATAGTGTCCGGATCTAAGTCTAAGGGCTATTTTAACATAATTTCTACTCAAATTAATGTCATCGAACCTGATTATGCTTTGTATGCTCATGCTTATTAATTATTATGTCAGGAAAAAGGACCAGAATTGGGGTCCTTCGGTCCCAAACATCAGATTTGAAAATTATATTTTTTTTTTTTTATTCGACGATAATTATCATTAACTTAAAGCCCACCTATTCTGTAAAAATCTCACCATGAAAACTTAGGTGAAGTGAACGCGGATTGAGCTGTCATTCCAGTTAATGCTAGGGATTGACACTATTAACAGCTCACTTCACCTAACTTTTCACGATGAGATTTTTACAGAATCGATCGGCAGATGTTTAAATGTTGTACCTACCTACTCGTATCTATCACTGTTGAAATTAACAATAAGAGAGAAAATAAAACAATAATCCATATTTCAATCAGCCACAACAAATCCTTACCAAAGAAACTTAAACGGAACAGACACTCCGCTCCCCATACGTCATACTTTAAAATACATTACAATAGATACAGAATCCTTAGCAAATGATCGTACGACCTACTTATATTAGGAGGGAACATGGCGGGAGGTCGGAACTCAGAGTGCTGACTGCTGACTTTAAAACGACGACAACGGACCTTTATGAATAAGTACCTAGAACTAAGCATGAACTGGGTCTGGCTCACAACACTAGGATTGTATTTCCGTTGACCGTTAAATTAATCGTAGAAGGTAGGATACATAGAAATATAATATCTATGAAAGCATAGCTCGAATAGTGCTGAGAAAGCTTTCTGATAAATCATACAAGTACTGAGATACAAAACTAGAGATTGTTCGGTAAATAAACTTTAATTCAAAAGTATTAGTATATCATTCACTTATTTTAAGATCAAACCAATTGCTGAAAGAATATTACCGCTACCAAGTAACAGAGCGTTTTCTGATGTCGTTTAGTGTTGTCGTGGTACGGAGTGAACCAAAATATTGCTCTCCTGGCTGCCCCGGCGCGGGCGGGTGCGCCCACATGGTCGACTAGTGATGTCACCAAACTGTCGATATCGGTACCAAGATATTTAGTATCGAATACTGGATTTAAGAAATATGGAAATTGCTAGATTTGATGCAGTTAAACATTTCAGTAAAAGTATGTATATAGAGATACTAGAATTAAAATAAATTACCCACAGTAGCCACAGAGCTTTAAATTACCTACCAACTTAGCAGTAAGTAGTAAGTAATTTGTATCTTGAAAATAACAAATAATTGAACTGATCTTCTTCCTTGGACAGCAAATTTGGTATAGCATCTACTAGCCCATGAAATAATGTTTAAAATTATACCTACAAGCAGTAGTAGTATTGTAGGCACATGATTTTTTTTTTCAGAGGAGATTCACAATTCTGGATAAAAATTATATATTTTAGTTTTGAGTATCTAATATAACTTTATGTCCATGGTGCTTATGTAAGTACGGAAGAATCTTATGCATCCAAAGTTTTACTTTTATTTCATATCCCTACCAAAAAATACTAAAACTTCACAAAACTCGCCCTAATTTCCCATTGCAATCGATATCTAAACATTATTCTAACGTCCAGACGTCCCTAATCGCCACATCTCCCGTCTTAAGGCGCGGCCGCGACCGCTAGTCACAACGTAGCCGGCGCAGACGCATCCCGTGGAACCGATCGCGATCCAAAAATACCCGCCGACCGGGCCGCGACGCGATGGCCTGACGTACAAACAAAGAGTACCAAAATTTCAAGTAAACCCGGTATTTTAGTATCTGTGGTGTTGTGATATTGTTATGGTGCGATGTCGCCGACTGCGGAACTGCCCCAGTGGTGCGGCAAGACAGAGAGCTGTCCCCAAGCTCTGCTCGGCTGGCTGTACTTGACTCATGACCAGAATGATCAGGTATTGACTTCTTTCTTTAATGTATTTGTTAGACACAGGGCCGCAACCTCCCTGTTGAACGCTGAAAAAGTGGTAAACCATCTTGATTCGGTCAAAAATAGAATCATTATTTAAAATTTTTCGTTTGCAACAAATACTTTAGCTCTTACCGAGAACGACCAAGCTTCCAAGAACTGAAAAATATACAAAGTCTAGGCTAATAGTTGTATAGTCAACAATCCATAGTGATATATTAGTAATTTCTCCCTGATCCATATAGCGTTGTGACGTCACAGTTTAACAAAATAAATCTAACGGTTTCATAGTGTGTATGAGGCAACAGTTGATTACTCTAACAGTTTCACCACTAGTTGCACCTACTTGAAGGAGTTTTTAGGTTGAACTCACCTAATAAGGACATAAAGACCAAATTGTTGATTATTGGTCCTTATTCCTCTAGTATGTAGGTAGTAACACGCTGTTTAAAGAAGGGCCAAAACAGTAACTGATCAATTTGTTTTACCAATCGACATCAGGATAGCTTTGAAGTATCTTTTCTAATTGATTGAAACTCATTAAGAAAATAGGACCAACTCTACTCTAGGTATAGTTAACTGATCAAGGACAATTTTGTCCGTGAAGCCCAGAATACACATGTTTGTATCTTGCACAAAAGTATGCAAGTACTTAAGTAACTTGCATACCATAAGAACTTTTGATTGGTGAATACCATAATAGTATGCAAGTTACTTTCATATGTTTGTGCAAGTTACTGCATATGTTTTCTATGCCTCTTTGAATTATTGTATGCCTAACATGGTAGAGCAGTGCAACGCACACCATAAATTAACCTCTAACAACCCTGTAACCACTGTCTCACAATAAAGATCTTTGACTTTGACTTTGACTTTGACTTTTCCGGGCTTATATTCAAGTGCATCCATAATACGAAAGTTCAAAATAGTATAGTATAGTGACCAAAGCATGGACGGTGGTGCGATCAAAATAGTTCAGATACGGTATAAACAGCTAACAAATCGCGCCTAAATCCGGCAACAAGGGTCATTGACATAAAAATTAAATACGCGATATTAACTTACGCATATTCCGTGCGACTGTTAGGGCAATTAATTGGTAGGTACTGGTAATTTACTGCATGTAGCTATGTTTTGTTTTTTAAATGATATAAACTACTGCTTGACTGCGATCCCGCCTGATGTGCACGGTATCTCGGAAATACGGAAATATGACTATGTTTTCTACAACTTTTCCTGTACTGCACAGCTGGGAATTTCCTAATTATCATTCTTCCCCTACCTGTAAACGATTATTGCGAACATTGTTTTCCTTACCTCTATCATTATGGTTAACGACATCTAAATATTCCTGAAAAACTAGAAAAATGAGAACTCATTTCATTCTACATGTCACTTCGGCTTCTTGAAACTTAAATTTGCAGTTTAAGCTGCTACAGAAGAACGAGAATTGATTTTGTGCTGAGCGACCCCCGCTATCCTTTATCTATAAATTGAAAGAATGGAAAGAAATTTTTGGAGAAGAGAATATAGATTTATATTAACAGCAAAAAGATTTAAAGGATGCTTAATAGTGCTAACAAATGGGTTTAGGATTACAACATTGAAAAACTAATGCAGCCTTTGCTGAATCATGCTTTAGCGATCAATAACACATATTCCATCCGTCCATGTTGCTTTCGTTTGACTTATATTATATCTTGCGAGAAAAAATAAACAGCTCGGTCGCAGTTTCGATCAATATTATCAATTTATCATCTTCTTGCCTTCGTATTTTTGAGATGGATGAGTCACTTTTCGAGAAGTTTTCTTGTAATTCTTTACACAAAATCAGCTGGTTTCCACCATAGATCCTCAGAATTATTAAGATTAGGTAGGTATAGGTTTAATAAAATAATTTACAGACTCTTTTGATTGTCAAGGAGTTGGTATGTCTAAAATATTATAAAAGGAAAAAAAAAAATTTCTATTTGTTTGTCGGGATCGAGACTTATGTTGGTGAAACCGCGCGGCGTAGCTAGTTAGTCATAAAATTGTAACTAGTTGACCGGTGTAAAGTAGAAAAAGCCAGAAATAACGGTAAGCTAAGCTAAAACTAAGTAAGGTTTTGTAGGGCTAGCAATGTGTGTATTGCTAAAACTGGAATGTTTGGTAGAGTATAACTCTGCACGGAAAAGGACTTGAATTTAGGTCATAGTACCTTCTTTCTTTAAAAAAGCTATCGAACGGTAAACGCGATATAACACACGGCTAGTGGTAACAAAATGGGCATCATCCTTTCAGAAGCTTAGAAGTTAGCTAGTTTATAAGTAAAGACAAGCTCTGTTGTTACGTTTTTCGGTTCGAAGTCTCTTCATTCATCTTCTTCCTGCTACTATAGAGATACTGTCACACAATGTTGCCATCTATTGACTGATACATGCCGTCTTCCGGCCCTTGTTTCTTAACTCCAGCACCTTCCTGCCTCACCTACTATTTGTTAAGCGGCTTGTATATGTTACAACTAATAAATAAGGTACGAATTATTTCATGATAAAGAAATATTACATCTATGGTTATTTTATTATAGAAAAATCTTAATAATACAGGGTGGCAAGGACATCAATGCGCAACCTGTTACATTCTGTTACAACCTGTTACATAATTCAGTACTTACATGATTCGGAACAGATTTTTTTTAACGCAGGGTTGCGTTATTCTATGTCTGTCCCGAATTGCCTAATATTATTTTGAAAGATATTGCTAATCCACTACTTCAAATTATGGTCGTAATTACGCAATTGATGTTGTTGAACTGTCAAAATGACATACAGTTAGTGTGTCAAACAATTACTCCGCTGATAAAATCAAAATTCAAATAATTTATTTTCATACATGGGTAGAAAAAAGTACATAAAAGGAATATCTTGGAATATAAATTACTTAATCAATTTAATCATATAATCTTATGACTTATCACCTACTTAGATATTTAACCAAACGGCATGTAAATTACAAAAATACAAAGCTACAAATTAAACAAATTATCAAGGTTAAAAAAGAATATCCTGATGTCTGCACGCTGCAGGAGTTGATGGACGCTACTGAAACCCTGACGGTGCTAGTTGCCAAATTCTGGGCTAAGAAGAAGAACTAGTACTTAGGACATGCTTAGGACCTCCTGATTTTTTACTCCCCTATAAATTAAGACTGGAATAAAACTAAAATGTCCCCAGAGACCATCTTCTAACAGTGTCCCGCGAAACGGAAAACGTGCGTCCAAAAGTGTTTGGCTGACAAACGCGTGATGGAAACCAGACAGGTAGCCGTGGTCTAATTATAGAGTTATGGTTAGCGGGCATCATGCACCCTACCTTTATTATTGTGTCCGGGAATGCGCGTACATGTTGCTCTGGTATGTTAGGAAACTATCGACTAATAATATTATTGTTTTCTAGTCCTTTTCTCCCGAAATACTTTTGACTAACTCGTTGGTGTAGTGGTCGCACGCGCTATTGCTGAGCATGACTGATGCATGCTGAGCATACTGATGGTCCTGGGTGCGATTCTCAGGTCGGGCAAACTGTTATCACAATTATGGATCCAGTTCCACGATCACTTAATTTTTTTTCATTGTCAATCTCCGGCCGTCCAACGTTTGTGCTGTATGTCAAAATTTCCAGAACGAAACCTTTGAAGCAAAAACGTACCGTGTTTTCTTTTACAGTAGCTTCCCCATACACATCATTAATCCTTCGAGCTGTTTCTGCAGCGCCGGAGCCACGGTGGAACTCGTATTCGTAAATAACGCGATATTTTAAGTTCTCCATGTTGTGAACAGAACGATGTCAAAGAAACATCAAATGGCGCGAAAACAAATGAATCACTAAATTCGACACACACAAGCCTAAACTTGAAATAAATTTGAATTTGGAATTTCTAATCAAACGCCAGATATTTGAGATCAAAGTGGCCAGTTTGACAAAACGCCAATTTCTTATGTAAGGACCTAATACATATGTATACCATGTTACCTAGAGAACTGCTATGAATGTGTGAGTAGGAGGTATACAAAATTGTCTATAGTTATGTAACAGCATGGCAGGGGCTTGTCGCTAAGTAATAACAGCCGCACGGGTCGATCGATCAGGTTAAGCTACGCTTGCCGCGGGTTGGTCCGTGGATGGGTGACCATCTTTACATACCACAACCTCTCCGCGCCTCGGAAAGCACATTAAGCCGTTGGTCCCGGCTGTCATTCGTGGATCTTTGACAGTCATTACGGGTCGTCAGAAGCCCGAAAGTCTGACAACCAGTCTTACCAAGGGTATCGTATTACCCAGTAACTGGGTTGTAGAGGTCAGATAGGTAGTCACTCCATGTAAAATACTGGTATTCAGCTGTATCCGGTTAGACTGGAAGTCGACCCCAACATAGTTGGGAAAAGATTAGGCAGATTATGTATGTCACAGTCCACAAAACTTAAAAAAATATATTTCCAAAAAGGCAACATAACATAGCCCAGCTCATATTAGTCTCACAATGGACGATATAATTAGTGTTTACAATCAGTCTTACAAGAGAGCTATCAAGATGATCAAAGCGGTCCACAGGATGTCATCGTATAAGCAACTGGACACTCACAGAGTCACCGACCATCTTAGCTGTACCACAGATAAAATAGGAAACAAATGATGCCATTAAGAAGTACAGCTTTTAGATGAAGCCGCGGGACTGATAAGCGATGTTTAAATTTTTTTGGACTGGCTTAGAATAAGGAAATTGTAAATAGAGGTATGAATGTAGATGATAAAAATATGGTAGTTGTTATGCGCATACGTGTTCTTAAACATAAACTGTGCATACGCACGAGCGACACGTGTCAACGGCAGAGACAACTGCAACAGTCGACAAGACGACAACGTGTCGCTCGTGTTTTTTTTATGTTGGTACCTCGCAGTTTAACATAAATTGTCATCTGATTAACCAGGCTTACCTGTGGATGCCTCAATAAGTTAAGGCCTCCAACCAGGGCCTTGGAAACTTAAAAACTAAGCGACTACATGCTAAGGGAACGCCCTGTGGGCTACGGACCTCAGCTTCGTTGCTGGGAAAGGGCAGCAAGGGGCAGGCTGGATCGGAATTATTTAGGGACGAATTTAAAACTACAGGCTCAGCGGCGCGGGCTGGCTCAAGCAAGGGTCAGGGTCGGGTGCTCAAATACACGAGCGGGACGTTGTCGACGACAGCTGCCGACGCGTCGACGGCTGCTGTTGCCTCTGCCGTTGACAATTGTCGCTCGTGTGTGTGCACACTAACGTATAATAATATAGCTTAATCTGATAATTTATACAGAAAATTGTTTTGAGTAAAAACTTTTGTTTTTCACCAAACTAGTCATAGTTTGGTGACGTATTTCTATAGCAAATAAATAATTTTCTTTTTTCTCTATGAACAAACATAGATTCCTATTCCGATTGTTATTAACATACCGTTTGGGTGCCTGCTGCCAACGCCAAAATACATAGACAACGCACTGGTACCAAGCACATACATTTTCTAACATCACAACTGATACATTAGTAAGATTATAACCAAAACAAGCCAACACCAAGACATTCAATAGATTTGTTTCAATCGACATCGGACAAATTGCAACGAAAACCGTATCCGAAAATTACTCCGCCCACCGCCTCCCCGGAGTTCCCCAGTATTAATAGCTGGCCATTTTAATAAACAAACGTGCATATTAATACATCTGTATCCATATCAACGGTTTATACTAAGTGAAATGGCCGCTTAGAGC
The DNA here is from genome assembly GCA_911387795.2 of Apamea monoglypha. Classification (NCBI taxonomy): domain Eukaryota; kingdom Metazoa; phylum Arthropoda; class Insecta; order Lepidoptera; family Noctuidae; genus Apamea; species Apamea monoglypha. The sequence goes on along the minus strand of OU426932.1, from coordinate 3,251,388 downwards.
ATCGTTTTGGCTGCAATTTGCGGTTTATTCCGAAGTCCGCTAAACCTATCTATGGCATTTGGTAGTCAAATCAACATAGGTACTGAAAAAGAAAGTGTTTTAATTGCTATCTTTATAGATCTATAACCAGCCTATAACATTCCCACTGCTGGGACACATGCCTCTTCTCTGTGAGAGGGACTGGACCGTAATCCACCTCGCGGGCCCAGTGCGGGTTGGTAGATGTCACACGTCTTCAAATTTTTGGTTCTAGGACATGCTGGTTTCTTCGCGTTATTTCCTTCACCGTTTTAAGAGCAGTGGTGATGAAATAATTTACACAAAATAAAGCCTGCCTAGATTAGAACCTACGACTTAGAACATGTATAGATTACTTAAATCCTAATAGCGATTTAAGTCGTCTTTATCGTGACATGTGGAACATGGTGATATGCTGTAACACTAAAAAGAAAGTTTCAGTTGATCAGCTGTCAAAACACAAGCTTCAGCACAAGTCTGTTTTCGTCTAGGATTTTTACGGATGATTTCAACGACAATCGTAGGAATATGGATTCATTCATTATTCATAAATTTTTATTTAGTAACATGTTACACTAATTGTAAGATATAAAGGAGCGGCACCTCCTGGCACAGGCATCTATATGCTTTAAAAGAGACGCCACCAACTGTATAATGTACAGACGCCAGCAGGTCAAGCTACCTGAAACTGTCAAATTTTCCCAATCCACCTTGAACCTTAATGCTTTACCGATAAAGTTGAAAATCTATTAAGGAAATTTGACAGATTGTAGTAACTTGATGTGCTGGCTGGATGTACAACGTGTAATAATGAAATAAAACATTTTTGATTTTTTAATTTGATTTTTGATTATTCATTTAGTCATTCTTTTGTATTTGAAATATGTCATACTTCAGAGGGGCAATTCTCGTAATTCTAAGAACGTTCACAGTCTGATCTCAGTCTCAATCTGTCAAAAATACCTCTAATTTCCCTACATTTTGACAAGTTTTTGACATTTGTTTGTCGCTGAGATGAGACTGCGACTAGATTTTGAACGTTTTAAATTACGAGAATTGGCCTTCTGTTCGCGACTTCGTCCGCGTGAAATTTCTTATTCCCCCGCCCCACCCCGTCGCGTCGCATCGCCTGCCCCCGCTGTTACTTCGTTTTCACTTAGCGTTCTATCTGACTTTTTGGTTTTTCTCGGCTCTTAAGGGTCCAAGCGTAATGTTAGGTAGCCTATAGCCTACCTCGAGAATTGGGCTATCAAATGCAAACATATTTTTTCAAATTGGACTTGTAGTTCCAGAGATTAGCGCGTTCAAACAAACAAACTCTTCAGCTTTATTAATAGTATAGTTTATTAAAGAAGTTTAACTGCTGTACGGATGCGATAGCTTCCAAGAATATACTGTAACACTGAACACTTGTTCTTCTAGGTATCTAGGAGGAAATGGTAATATACCTACTATCTTACCTATCAAAAATAAGATATTAGGTCCATCTTTGCGTACCTTCATAGATTCTTGGACATCAGTCAGAGTTACAAGAATACAAGATTCTTATTTAGTTCCCTAATATGTAAACAAATAGGAAAGGGTTTTAAAAGTTCAGTTTGCGCAGCAACTTCAATTTTTTTGATAACCTTTACTTCCGAAATCAACTTAATTCACACAAACAGAAAGTTGATTTTTCTTTAAATGGAAATAACATTAATTTGGAAACAAAGATTTGAATAAGGAATAGTTTCATTAAACAAATGCTATCTCACACGTGTTTGTTTTATCGTAGGTATCAATAAATACTATAACGCAAAAATCATCGCCCTTTAAGAAGATGCTATAATTTTGGCAAATGGCGGCAAATGTCATTTTTACTTTGACATTTATGAAGTAGACAGATACAAAATACACGTCAACATCATACTCATAACTATAGAACACGGAATAATTCGCCTGATTTAACCGTTCCACTTTTTGTGGGGTTTTCTGCAGTCATCTCAACATACGTCAGACTTTTGAAGCCCTCAAAGAGAATATCCGTCAAGAATGCGAGGACCTATCGCCGGAAGTTCTGGCAAGAGTGATGAAAACTGCCATAAATCGGGCCCGATGGTCATCAATTCTGGCGGCGGCCACTTAGCCGATCAAATAAACATAATCAAAAAGCAGAACCAAAGTTTTTCATCCTATTTATCCTCCTCCTACTATAATATTATAAACGCGAAAGTTTGTGAGGATGAATGGATGTTTGTTACTCTTTCACGTAAAAACTACTGCACGGATTCTGATGTAATCTGGCACACAGATAGTTTATAACCAGGATTAACACATAGTATACTATTTATCCCGATATTCCCATGGAGTCGAAACGTATGCGGGTAAAACAACGGGGCACTGCTAGTTCATAAATAAAAAAACATCAATAAATTACACCCAAAGAACATCGGGTGACAACAGTTTACGCGCTCACCTTGTAGTAAAACCCGAAATCAAGATAACATGATGACATAAGGCAAAAAAGAACATAATAATAATAATTATTAAGTAAATTTATAAATAGTTTCAGCTTATGGAAGAATGATGAATCTGTAATTGTTTGAAAATTACAGATTATATTTTATTGTCAGACGAATGCTCTCGTGGGTTTGCGCTCCTCATAATTATTTGCTCTGATTAAGATAGGTACTGTTTCCGTCTAATAAGTGTTTGCAATCAACTCAGTCGTCAGACGGCGCAATCTTGTCGCATTTATTAGGAATTAGGTTAACTATGTGCAAATATAGGGTGGCAGGGACATGGAGGCGCAACGAGAAGACCAATTACGGTAATTAAAAACGTTCAAAATCTAGTCGCAATCTCATCTCAGCGACCATCAATGTCAAAAACTTGTCAAAAATGTAGAGAAATTAGAAGTATTTTTGACAGATTGAGACTGAAATCGGACTGAACGTTCTTAAGATTACATGAATTACCCCTCTGTTACCATGGATTCAGTACATTCTGAATAAGGGTGTATTCCGTACAAAGACATTAAATTATATACATCTTAAATCTCTTTGATTCCGTATAAAAAAATAGTCCATCTGCTGGTTTAAACCAGATAACTCTGGATAGCAGCAAGTAAACTGTTCGTGTTCGTATAGACCTAGTACATTCAATCAGGCTTCGCACAAGAATTCGAAGTCCAACTGCATTTGTTTTCAATAGAAATAGATCCACATTTATCAAAATTGACTCAGTTTTTCGTCCGTCCTAATCTAATTCTCAAATAAACAGTTTGACATAATGTTTGAATTTGGAAGACGAAGATGAAGCTCTTATAGATCAAAGTCCCCCTCTGTCTGTCTAACAAATCAATAATGAGCATCCAAAAAACACGCATTAGCGTTTAGCCCATTTGTGTCCGCGCGTGATTCAGAGCGTCAACGCACGCTCGAAATTGGAACGAGAGCGCGGGCTCAATAATTCGTTGAACAGATGCGTGAGCGCGCCCTCGCCGACCAATGGCTGCGCGCCGGTCATTATTTACTGCAATTTCATTTGTCTAATCGTTGCCGCATATTGGTCGTGATTAAGGACGTCTAGGAATGTCGTCAGTCGTGGCTCAATGGCGTACTGTAATGACTTGATGGTTAGTTCAGATTTCATTAATAAATGGTATAATCCGCATAATCGTCAAGCTTTATAGGTTAGTTCTTATTATTTTTGGCAAAAAGTGAGTAAAGTTTATGTGAAAGCCGATGAACAAACTCATCTTAGTAATTCCTTCATCATTATTTTCATTCTCTTCTCTTTTAATACTTTTAGGTTTAGGCAAGATAAAACTAAACCTTAGAAAATACTTATTTACATGCTTACTAAGACGTTTGAGATTTTCTGTACCTGCTTTAACCGCCCCAGTACAGCCCACCGTGCTAGGAAGGTGGGATGGCGCGAGGGTGTCGACACAGGTTGCATCCCAAACAAAACGCCTCCCCAACTTCCAAGGCATTATGGTCATGAAACCACTTGATTTAACTCTTAATTTTGATTGTTTCGCTTCTCCGACTCCAAGAACCAAAATTGATTATGATCAAGCAACTTTAAAAAAAATATTTAGCATTAGTACGTACTGCTGTCCTGTGTTTTCGTTGTGGGTTTAGAGCTGAGCTGTTCATTCGGCTCGAAAGACCAGTAACTGGTAAAAAATGGTCTGTGTAAAACCAAAATGAAATACTAGCACTCAAAGAGTTATATTATGTACATGTATGAATATTTGTTGTTTTTTTTATGCCTACGAAACGAAAATTCTTCCTTATATTTATCTAATAAAACATTGTGTCTATTTCCAGTGGGTGCCAGGTTCCGTATGGGGTCCGCTGCCGACCGCGGCTTCAGGGCCTGCAGCACCACCGGCTGACGACACCAATTCATTGGCTGAACAACTGGTGGCTTTGTCTCTGCGAAGACCACCACGGCCACCTCCACCAGCGTACATGTGCCATCTATGCTTCAAGAAAGGACATTATATTGGAGATTGTCCACAGGTAAGACTATGAGTATAGGCCTCCCCGTTCCCGTCGTATACTGTCCTGGGGGTCTACTACGAAGTGCAAAGTGTGAATGTTCGGATCGGACCGACACATGGCCGAACCGAATATTATTGAAAAATGCGAAAAAAGTTCGGATCGGCTAAGTTGGGTCGGGACCATAGTCAATATTCGAAAGAGTGTAGGAGTGTAGGATCGGGACCGACCGAACCAAATAGTAACTTCGTAGCAGGACACGGCCGAACATTCGGCCGATACCAATTCGGAGTAGACCCCCTGATCTGTGCGAGTCTCAACTAGGTCTTGACTAATAAAACGATTCTATATATTGGCACGTTTCCTGTAAATATAGGTACGAAGATAAATTTCACGATCCCAAAAAGTAGAAACTCCCTAAAAAACGTTTTAATTAAACTTTAAATATCAATTAATCCGCCTCGTTATCGGTATTTCCGAATACGAACAGTACCGTCTGATGTCTCTGGGCAAGTTGCCAAATCATTCACTCGATTTATTTTTAAGATTTTACTTCTATACAGAAAATATTGCGCGGTTAAGGAACGTGGGAACAACGTGGTTCATTGGAGGCAAACGTTTTGCAGATAACATTTATGAATGAACAACAACTGGTTAAAGAATTAATCTTTAACCAGTTGTTGATCCAAATATACCTAGTAGATTTGTTACCGATAGTACCAATCATTTATTATCCTAACTCGCGGGATAATTTACGCAATTATCCCGCGAATTAGGATAAATTATTGGTAGGTACACACTAACAGTAGAATGGCTTTCATTTTGACAGTTCAACAACATTCATTCGTTGTTGAGCAGAAAAATGTTTCAAACATATGAAGCAATGGATTAGCAATATTCTTCAAAATGAGACAGATTGAGATTAATAATGTGTTACGCAATTAGGGTGCTGGTTTCCGTACGTCCTTTCCGGGTAACCGCTGAAAATCAGCGCTGTGCTGTCGGTCCCCCATAGCACAGCGAGTGAGTGGAAGCCTTCTTCTCACAGTCATGACGCCAAAATAATAATAATCTAAGAGCAAGAACATAACAGAGTGTAACCTATTTTTCTTGCTTGACAGTACAAATCCTTTAGAACCAAAAAAACATACATAATAAAGCATCACATTCTTTTATATCGGTTACAAATAGTTAAAAAAAGCTTGTTAAATAAAAAAGGAAATGAGACACACTCTTATCACATGCTCATTTGATCACTTTTTGCGTATTCTTGATCCCAGAAATCAGTACAATGTTCGAACGAAAACAATGGCGGTATTCAGTGGCCCCTAATTCCAGGAACGTTCGTGTTCGGCAGTTACTCATGCAGCACTCGTGCTCGTGTTCAAAACACGAGTGTTGTGCTCTCTATCGGGATTATATTACAATGCTAGCTCTGTGGAGCTTTGAACTGACGAATGGGCGATAAACAGTGTTCACACTCAGTTTGATTTAAGAGTTCGATGGAATGCTTACGTTTTTTCAGAACCTGTGGTGTACGTTCACCCACCCAGTTACCAGTGTCGTCGAATATAATGAAGTTTATTAAGACACCGGTGGATGTTTTCGAATATAATTAAATTAAATTAGTAGAAAACAAACAGTTCATTTATATACAAGTATATAATACGAAAAAATATAGAAAAAGGCAGGAGCTCATTGGGCATCAAAAAATTCGTCCGCATCAAACGTTGCCCCACACTAGGAATTTCTCCTGTATCGTGGGTGCGTTTACAAACATTTAAACTCACATACACAAACGGCCAGACCCGGAACAACTACTTGTAGGTCATACAAATATTTGTTCCGTGCGTGAATCGAACCCGCGACACGCAGCGCAGCAGTCAACCGTTTAAAAACTGCGCCAACCGTGCAGTCACTGTCAATGGGATAAGTGCCCAAAAGGCTGGCAGCATTACCACGTTGAATGGCAATGTTGATTCTTTAATTGTATATATATTATAGTGTTAGCTTGTAAAAATAGTAATTAATTCGTTCATTTATTAAATTAAAGGACACCATTCAAGTATCGAAAATTTTATACCGAAAAAAAAAATTAAAGTCCCATAGGACTATGACAGTGAGGGAAGAGTAAGTTAGTTCACCTGTGCCTGCGCACACACTTGTGCCACAGATTACTGAATAGTTACTACGTAACTTGTGCACTATATTATCTTCCGCGCCGAATACTAGTCTCGATTGAGATTGACCGCCATGGGGTGAAATACGGTCTGGAGGACTTTATGGGGCAGCTGATTATTTTTTTTCGATTACGATGTTGGTTCCTATGGAAAAAGTTATTCAGTTTTATGATCTGTACCTCAACCTGAATTTTGACCACATCTATCTGGTACACGGTACAGCCCGGTGCCTGTACAGACAGGCACCGGGCATTAGTTGTAATTTTGGCTCAGGTGTACCTGAACTGGGAGCAGTGGTGGCCTAGTTGTAATAGTCCCGACTTACGAGGTGTAGGTCGTGGGTTCGAACCCAAGCAGAGGCTTTACTTTGTGTAAATAATTTCATCACCACTGCTCTCAAAACGGTGAAGGAAAACATCGTGAGGAAACCGGCATGTCCTAGAACCAAAAATTCGAAGACAGCCCACTCCCTCTCGAGAGAAGAGGCCTGTGTCCCAGCAGTATGAACATTACGTGGGCTGATTATGTGTCCTTGAACTAACTGAACTAGACAAAAATAAAATCACATAAAAAAAAACAAACAGCACAATACATAATATCAACATTGAGCAATACTCCTACATCGGGAAACAAATGTGATATATCAGTAATTCTTAGAAATTGATAACAATAACTATGTGAGAGTTCTTTGTAACTATGTATACATACATATGTACTTTGTAATTATTTTTATCTACTTGAGCTTTTGTGGCACGGTGACCTCTGGTGTTAGATGTAGGTTTAATTTATGAGCGTTCATTTAGAAAATTTAAGTTCCTTAACATCACGCCTATACAGGCGTCTACCGTTCTTCTCAGTTCACCCCTTCAGGGTATACACCCTTTGAGGAGTGGCTAGAGAGGCGCCACGGCGCCCTCACCTACCGCCTGACGCAGGTCCTCACCGGACACGGAAGTTTCGGGAGGTTCCTGCACATCATTAGGCGAGAGGAAGCGCCCGGGTGTCACCATTGCCAGGATCGCTCAGAGGACACGGTGGAGCACACGGTGGAGGTCTGCCCCGCTTGGGCGGAGCACGCCGCGTCCTCGTAGAGGCGATCGGCAGCGGAGGCGGCCTCTCGCGCCCGGCCCTGGTGCAAGCCATGGTCCGGAGCGAGAGGGAGTGGGAGGCAGTCGCCTCCTTCTGCGAAGCAGTCATGCTAGCGAAGGAGGTGGCGGGACGGATGAGGGAGAGAGCCTCCCGTCCCAGCCGCCGCGGGAGACGCTCCGGGCGTCGGGAGTCGCGTGACGACTACCGGCCACCGTAGGCGCGGGCCTGCGGGCGGAGAGCAATGGGTAGCTCACCGCCCGATCAGGACCAGGCCCGTGCCGGACGGCGCGTAAGTGTTCCACGCGCGCCTCAAAGAGATGTCAGCATAATCCGTGGGGCCCCTTAGGGCCGAAGCCTGCCGGGTCAGCGGGATTGTCCGAAAGGGTTACCGCTACCCCGGAACATAAAGGGCGAAGGAAGGAACATGGGTGGGTTTTAGTCAGTAAGAGTCTGACACTCCCTTCCGCTCCACCCAGAGCGGGAGGGGTCATTTGATGATTTCCCACCAGAAAAAAAAAAGGGTATACACCCTGAAGGGGTGAACTGAGAAGAACGGTAGACTTCTTCTTTCTTTTCTTTATGTACCCATGTCCTATGTGATAGGGTGCGAGGTTATTGTCGTTTCCAAAAAATAGGTAATTTCACGTCTCTTTTATTAAGGGGGTGAGTACTGAGATGACGACTAATTGAGAAGTATGGAAGAAAAAGACCCCAAATAAATTAGGATGAGGACAGGAGAATGATAGAAAAGTGCAATACCTACGCGGTCAAAATGTATGGTATCCTTCGTGTCGATTCCAAATTATATGAGTTCTGACCAGCATTCAGCCAGGTCAAGAGCAAGCAGGGCATTAGCCTCGCAATAATAATATGAATGTCTTATTTCAGGCTCGTCCGAAGGGCGAAGGACTAACTCCTTACCAGGGCAAGAAAAGGTGCTTCGGAGAGTACAAGTGCCCCAAGTGTAAACGTAAGTGGATGAGTGGCAACTCCTGGGCCAATAACGGCCAGGAATGCATCAAGTGCCGCATCAATGTCTTCCCGCATAAACAAGTAAGTTGCAATTCTAATTAGTTTTTAGTCTTGACCAAATTAGTATTGAAGTCATCATAATCTAAGGCTTTACAGCCGCGGGTGGCCTTAACCTGGTCAAGTATATTTCAACGTGACCTATTTCCGGCTCTTTCTCTCCGAGAAATTGGAGAAAAAGAGCCGGAAATAGGTCACTCCAAGAGTTCTTAAATTTTGGTCTACGCCATGCAATCATCTGAACTTGGGCTGACACGACTCCAACCATCCGGTTTACTATCCAGTAAACGTTAGTAGTAGCAGTTAGTAGTAGTTATTGAAGTAGTTGACATACAAGTGACTTTAAGAAAATGTGGTTTTCTTACTTTAACAGTATTAATTTAATCTTACTTCAATGAGGGAAAGAGTTGGAGTTATACGTCCTGTATATAGCTCCATCTGTTTCCCACACCGAAGTAATAAGATTAAAATAATACTGTCATAAGAAGTGGTGGTAGACCTGCTGAAGTGGCAATGGGGAACCGCCCATTAAAGCTGTTATTGAGTGGATACCGAAAATGCAAGGTCAAGCCTTCAGAATGGCTAGGTGAAGTGACAAAGTGACGGCAATGTATGTACAGTCAGTGACACTGATTGTTTAGCAAGTTGATTATCAACGTTAATTATGTGGTGATAGATGAGGTGACAGAACAGCTCAGACGCCTTAAAATATTTTACTGGTATTCACCATTACTGTTTGACAGTATATTACCGGTGGGATTGAGAATAAGAACTTCCAGTTGGACCCTGGTGTATAAATATAGTATATACCTGGTATTTTACATCGTGATTTGACAGCTATCTAAACATCAATGCTCATCATTGTCAATGGAAATTTTTCAGAGGCCGTTGGAGAAGCCAGACGGACTAGATGTGAGTGACCAGTCCAAGATACACCCCCAACATCTGTGCCAGAAATGTCGCTCCCTCGGGTACTACTGCCGCAGGGAATACTAAATGATGCACTTCTCTTGTTCTTGAAGATAGTGGTGCTGTTATAGCTGCAGGGGAAGGCGTCAGTTCAACAATTTTGTTTTCGTTCCCTATATGAATCATAGATGGCGCTGTTTTAAATTGGAAGAAACTATAAACGGATGTACCGCACAACTTTGTAGAAAGTAGGTGTAGGTGGTGTAGGTGTAGGAACTGCAGCCGTCGACACGCGTCGTTGGCAGCCGCCGACGCGTCTACGGCTGCAGTAGCCTCTGTCGTCGACGCGTGTCGCTCGTGTGTATGCACACTAACTCGTTCCTAGAGAAGTGCACCACAATCTTCTCACCGCTCTCTCACTCTCTCGTACAATTTGTGTACAATACTTAAACTTGACATCGATTATTTTAAATCGATACGATTATTTTTATGGCTACTTATTTTAGATGTAAGATTTTAATTACATATTATTAAAGATAATGAAATGTATATTTCGAAGATTTTTCAAAAGATTTTTATTTGACGTTTTATAAAATTAGTTGTAAGGGTGGTTACAGATTTAATTATTTTATTATGATTTGAGTGCACTAATTTACAATACAGTATCCTTTTATACCCACCCATTGGTCAAGCTGGTTGCTAACCATTAAGATTTCCAGTAGATTACCATGTCGACTAAAAATAATAATACGGACACGAGTATTTACTAAAATTAATTTAAAAAACTGTTCGTGTAAATTCGGAAAAACGTACCTACACTGCCCTCAAAACGGTGAAGGAAAACATTGTGAGAAAACCGGTATGTCCTAGAATCAAAAATTCAGACATGACATGTGACATCTACCAACCCGCACCCGCAGCCCGTTCAAACGAGCTACGACTGAAAAAGAATGACAGTTTTCATTTGAAATGTTTGAGGTTGATAGTAATTTGCTGTTTGCTTTTCCCTTATAAAAAAAATAGTCTTCTTCTTGCCCTTGATGTCCTGTTGTGACGCTGCATTGTCCTACATATAAATCACAGTGACATGCCACATGCTGTATGACATGCGGCGACGCAACGCAGCAGACTAGGGGGCCAGAGAGACGAAGTGGTGGGATGATGCGTTGTGGCACTGGAGCGGCATCGCAGCTCAGTGCAGTGTTGTTTGACTGCCTCACCCGACACCAAGTAGACGCTATGACGCTGTAGTAAGCGGGGGCCGGCGTTGCATTGCGAGTGTTGCATTGCGACATCGCAGCGGTCCTGTGGCAACTGGCAGTTAGTCCGTCGAAATCATTGTGGTGGGACGTCGCTATGCGCCGGTATCGTCTGTATGGCCTCAATCTTACTGACATAGACTTAACAGCAAACTATGAGCTATGCGATAAATTTATCTCTCCCCGGGGGTATGATTAGTGCACTCAATTCAATAAATGACATCTGTAGCCCACTTTAGCGTAGATAATATACTCCAAATGGCATTACAGTGACTTACAGATTTGTATATGTATATTTAGACATTAAAACGTGCCTTAATTATAGATATATTACCTATAAAATACGTTTATGAGATTATGCCAAGTTTTAATAAATGTTCAAAATGTTTGTCATGTTTTAACAATGTTTTTGCAATGTATATTATGGTCATAGGTCATTTACTAACTGTAGACGTTATTGATATTATGTTCAGATGAAAATGAGAAAATATATTATATCAATGCATTTTTATAATTATATGTATAAGTACTTCATTGTTTTACGTGCTCCTATTCCCAAAGTGCTATTTAATGTTAGAGATTATGTGAGAAAAACTAATGAAATGAAAATTGTTAGAGTGACTTACAGGTGAAAAGATGTGGTCAAAATTAAGGCACATTGGCAGAGACCATCAAACTGAACTACTTTCTCCATGGGACCAATATCGTAATCGCGAAAAAATAATCAGTCATCTCATACAACACTTCAATATCTACTTACTCGAAAAAATGTATGGGACCACTGATAATTTTCTCGCGTTTACAATGTTGGTCCCATGGAGAAAGTTGCTCAGTTTAATGGTCTATACCGCACCCTTAAATTTAACTACACCTTTCTGATACACGCTGTATATGACAAAAAAAAAACTTTGTATTTCAAGTTAAGTTAATACTTAATCTATGTTTTTTAAATATTTTGCGTAAATGTTTATGTAAAATAACTTTTAAACAATTTTTGTAATGATTAGAATCTATATCAGAGGGGCAATTCTAGTAACTTTAAGAACATTCACAGTCAGATCTCAGTCTCAATCTGTCAAAAATACCTCATCATAATTTCCCCACATTTTTGACATTTGTTTGTCGCCGAAATGAGACTGCGACTAGATTTAAACGTTTTAAATTACGAGAATAGGCCTTCTGACTGAATGTTACCCATTTACCTGCCAATGTGCTTATGGCGAAATGCCAAATTAATTAATTATAAGAAACTTTACTAAAAACGTAATCCCAAAGAACAAAGTGAATTCTAAATGTGCCAAAAACATTAATTGTTAAGTGTTGAATACCTAAATTAGAATGTGCCATAGTTTTTAGCGTGATGATATTAACTTCGATCTTCCAAAGGTTTTAGTAAAAGTTTTTTTAGGTGTAGTATTTTATCTCACGCGCTTTACTTGTGGTAACCAAAGACGCTTTGAATGTATGCGTGAAGACGAGTAGAGTCCGCACATAACTCACGCATACGGACTTCTGACTTCATCACTCACCAGTGTCTCGGTCGGTGCCGTGACTGTGAGCGCCTGCGCACATTCATAGCGTGTTTGTACAGACGCCACCAGGTCAAGCTGCCCGAAACTAAATCAAATTTTAACAATCTTCCTTGAACCTAATGCTTTAGCGGTAAAGTTGAAAATCTATTAAAGAAATTTGACAGATTATAGTAGCTTGATGTACTGGCGTCTGTACACTTGGTAACCACAAATAAAGCGCGCATCGCTTCGTGAAATAGATGTAAAATTTCCAGATTTGAGGATTTTATATCAGACTCGTTTTTATGTTTATTAAAAACCAGATAAAATACTTAGATCGAATTTCACCAATGAAACTGAACGCGGTGATCGCGTACTGATTGGTGAAATACGCCCTTAGTTTAATAAAACTTACACTAGGGCTCGCATATTATGTGCTATGCTGTTAAAATTAAGTAAATGACATTCAACTACTCATCATGTGCAGTCGCGGAATGAAGGATTAAGCAGCTTGAGGGCTCTCTCGCACAAAAAAAAAAAATCTTATGCCTTTATTTTTCCGACCTCGTACAGTTTCAATTGTATCCATATCATTAGGTCTACTGCCAACAGTATGGGTGCAAATGAACTGTGTGTGGTCCCGCTATGCGAGTGATGAATTTATTTAGATACCTATTTGAAAATGGCTTAAGGCCCTTAGTACACAGCACGGTTTCTTTACGGTACGGCGTATAAACCGCGCCGTAGAAAAAACGTGTCTATCAACAAGCTTCCATAGTGATCCATACAACACTGACGACCGTGCCGACGCACGGCGGATAAACCGTACTTTTTCACGGCAAGAAAAACGTGTATGTACAGACGCCAGCACATCAAGCTACTACAATCTGTCAAATTTCTTTAATAGATTTTCAACTTTATACCTAAAGCATTAAGGTTCAAGGTTGATTGAGAAAATTTGACAGTTTCGGGTAGGTTGACCTGCTGGCGTCTGTACGATTGGCCTAATAGTTTCGTTCTGCCACTGTACGATAACGAATGACATTATGCATTGACATTCCGTTTTTTGTCATTTACGTATTTTTGTTCCGAAGTTGTCAAACATTATAGTAACCAAATAATTGATAAGGTAACGTCGCTGAATCAAAGGTGCTTATAAATAAGTAATTCATTAATTTGTCTGTGTGTTGTTCTTTTGTATTTTCAGTTGTAATATAAATTGAAGGCTACCCAACCAGCTAAGTTTGCAGATGACGTGTAATTTTCTAAATTTCGATAATAAACCGTGTAAACAGGGTCAAATTGAATTAGCTAACGAAACTTCACAGACATGATGAGTATAGATATTTCAACACGATAAAACAACGAAAAAAAATACTTTGAGTAACAACACCACCGGCGGTCTTTGACCCTAACCAAGTTGTTTTTTAATTTTTATTTTGTCATGCTTAGTTATCGATACCCATCACTTCTGCGAAGTCTCGCTACCTAATTTAATTTAACCCTGTATACATTTTTTTTATTCTTCAAAGAATTGCCATTACTTTTGATGTGGTGTTCATTATAATGTAGACTTGTAAACATAGATAGATATGAAAAAGTACAGCATTAAAGTGCGGCCGACGAGAGAATGCATTTTCGACACCTGTCAGTTTCATACAAACGAATACGTGTTTTGCGAATTTGATCTTTATTACTGCACAGTAATGTAATTAACCATATCTTTTATTCGTTTGTTTCAGTGTACCTACTCATACTCGTCAACAAGTTTCACATTAAATTCAAAGTTTTATTAATGAACTAGTATTGGACTTATGTAGAATTTTAGTTTTTTTTTTTTTTTTTTTCCTCCGCCTATTTTCTCGTATCACATCTGACATTGGCAGAATTGTCGACATCGGCATCATTGCCATAGAGAAAAACTAGAATACAATACTGCATAATGCTACTAGAATTGTCGCACTGACAGATGTCAGGAACGCATGCTATCGACGGCCGGACTGTAATAAGCTTAAATCGATTAGAATGAAATGTATGTATTTGCAAAGAAAAAACTCATTTGTATGAGCTTTTCGTTACTTCAATGGCCGCTATTATCTACTTGTTTAGATATTATTTTAAACACTATTTTTATCTAGGTACTTTATTGTTTATTAATTCCAAAAAAGTGGGATTGTAGCAGGTAGCGTTCCGTAGTTTCTACCTAACCCCATGGGAAGAAGGCGTGAATTTATGTATTTGTACCAAAAGAGCATAAAGTGAAGAATGTATTTTAATGTTTTACCTAATATTTGTATCATGAAATCATTATTACCTTAAGGGCTGATTTTTCCATCGCCAGATAACTTTTATTCGAGGAATAAAGTTGTCATTTGACAGTCTTTGTAGGAAATAATTGTCAAAATTATTCCTCGAATAGAGTTATCAGATGATTGAAAAATCAGCCCTAAATGTTACTTTACCTTAAGTTGTAGTTTTTCACTCAATTTTCGTTAATTTTGAAGTATTATTTTAAATGTATTACTTAAACATTATTGATGAACATATTATTGTAATCTGTTACTTAAATAGGTTTATTGTATGCCAACTTTTTTTTTTTAATTTTTAATAAACTTTATAAATAAAATGATAACTGCCTTTTAGCTTGCTATTTTGCACTGGTTTAGAAATAAAAAATAGGTAGGGATACCTAATGAAGAAATACTAAGAAAATGAGTTTCAGACATTAAAAAGTTTTTTTAATTAGGTACTAAGATATAATTACCTTAAAATTAATCACGTTAACATAAATTCATTGCACAATCCTTTGAACCGAAAAATAAAAAAATGTATAATGGAGGAAGCCTGGCAACACACGGATTCTGTGAGGCCTGTCAAAGCTGTTGTACTCATTTCGTTTGAAGTCGTCGTCACCGTCCTCGTAATAATTAACGTCTCTCTTACCTTAAGTGATGACCCTGATGGGATAGGTGTCCTGCTGCCGGTTTGTCCTGTCTACGACTTTCGTTTCCTTTGACCTCGACAAGGAAGCGCTCGCTTCAGACTATTAAAGCCAGAACTGTCAGTTTACCGATAGCTGCCATCTTGTTGTTTTTAACGTTCTAAATTCAAATCTGTTATTTCTGCAGATATTTTGCAGATATTTTGCAGCTGTTTTATATTCCCGTGTTTTGTTTTTTGTTACATTAACACTTTCGACTCCACCCACTTTTCATAGAGCTCATACGCCATGCCGCCATACATATTGCAAGTGGACCCTCCAGGAGTACGTTTGAGCTAAAGTGAACCCTCGAGGAGGGTCTTCGGCATTAGGTTTGAAACCGTATTAAAAAACACTGTAAAACGAAGTAAAATAGTGTTTTCAGAACGTCTTGTTGCTATATTTAGTGTCCCTAAGGGTGGAGACGTGAAATAATAAAAAATACAAAAATGATGAAAAAGTATAATCGCTTGGTCTGATCCCAAGTCAGGGGTGTCCAACCAACCTCTGCTGAATGATGAATGGCATACGTGATCAAGTGTTTTTTAAATGACCCACGTGTTATTATTTTCTAACAGCTGATTAACGTTCTGTGTTCTATTATTACTGTTACGAGCTTCGGGGTTCGTGACAATTAAAACTGCCGATAAAAATGACCAAAAATTACACTTTAATTAAACAACACTAATAACAACTCAAACACACTAATTATAAAACACAATGACGCCTAAGTCGCACTTGAAGATCGCTTTCGATGATTCGCTTGTATCGCTTATCCAAATCTGTCTGTCGTTGAGAGATCGCGTCATAAATATCTAGTGCCGCAGATAGTTCTAGAACTTTCTATTGTAGAAACATCTAGAATGTTCGAGTGCATACCGGCCCCGACTGACCAGATGTCGATAGTTCTATAAAGTTCTAGCATCGAAATTTCCGGAAGGATCTATTAGTTCTGCTACTCGATACTAGATGGTGCTAGTGGTAACTTGTGGCGCGCAACATTACCTTGATCGTTGCTCATGAATTCAAGAATGGGGTAGAAAAAAAACAGGATTTGTTACCGAGATGAGACTATTACCAAAATTAACTACTTATTTAACCTAATCTTTGTTAGTAGCGTGTAGGTACATAATAATCATGGAATTTTCCATTATATTTTTCTTATTTAGGTATTCGGGCTATTTTATCTGAAATAAATAATTACTCGCTAAATTTCGCCAGTTAGGCGAAATTTAGCGAGTAATTATTATCGCGCTTTTATATTTTCTGACGTGACGTCCACGTCACGGCATCACGATAATACAGGGAAGTAAAATTTATGGACACGTTTGACGACGCTTTTTTTCCGTCCACGATAACGTTATAACCAGGAGCTCGTGTCTAAATAATAACAGCCGCACGGTTCCATCGGAGGTTAAGCTAAGCTTGCCGTGGTCGGTCTGTGGATGGCTGACCATCCATAACATATCGAGACTCCTCCGTGCCCCGGAAAGCACGCTAAGCCGTCGGTCCCGGCTGTCATTTGTAGATCTTTGACAGTCGTTACGGATAGTCAGAAACCCTAAAGCCTGACAACCAGTCTTACCAAAGGGATTACCCAGTAACTGGGTTGTGGAGGTCACATAAGCAGTCGCTCCATGTAAAATACTGGTATTCAGCTGCATCCGGTTAGACTGGAAGCCGACCTCAACATAGTTGGGAAAAGGCTAGGCAGATTGATTGATAAGGTTGTAACGTGGAAGTATTTTCATACATTTTACGGACATGAACGTCCACGATAATATCGTCATGTTAGAAATTATAAAAGTGAATAATGGGAGACGAACCATATTACTATTAGGTACACAGGCCAAAACACAGGTTGACTGAAAGAGATTGCAGAAAGCGATAACGCCGCCCATTATAGGTTTTGCAGCGTTAAATGTATTTTTCGTTTATATTTTCTGGTGCACAATAAAGTAGGTATATACATATAAATAAATAAATACACAATACTCAAACTCAAAGTATTTATTTCAAAAAATCCATTTACAGGCACTTTTGAATTGTCAAAGGGTCGGTCAGTGAAAAAGATGAAGCTACGCAGGATGGCAGATGCAGCTAAGCGTAGGTACAGGGTCGGACTGGCCATATAGTCGAAGTGGCATTTGCCAGCCGGGCTCTTGCCTGCGCGGGCCCCTACTCTACCCTACCCAACTTACCCCTTAGGCTTACGAACTATCCTACATGTAAAGTTGATCATACATACTAAACTAGCTGAAGTCTACCAGTGTATTTATTCACGAATCATTTAAGCACACATCTTGATGGTGGGCTAAACACAAAGCCTTGGCCACTATTATGGAGAAAACTCGTTTGCGTTAATAAAAACTTTAAATGCCATATCTTCGAGCAAGGAGTTCGAACCAAAGGTTTGGTTCCAAGCGAAAGCAATGATGGATTCCTTTTTGAAATTGGAAACTATCTTGGCAGCCTTCGCATTCAAGAAAATATTTGACCTATGAACCCCGGTAAGCCAATATCTCCAAACTCATACATTAGACTACCTGAAAGCTTGGGGGCTTATCAAAAGTTTGGAGAAAAATTTCCAAAAATAATTAGATAGTTTTGAAGACATTTTCAGAGCTGCAAGTTTGTTTGCATCCCAAGTTCAAGAATTAATACAAACTGAAAATACTGATATCGACATACAGACTACGCTGCCATTACGAAGAATAAGTAGGATACAGAAAAAACATGATGAGTTATGCCAAGACGAAGTGGCATCATTGTCTGCGGACCCAAAGAGATTCGAGTCTATTTCCGTCTACAAAGTCATTATTAACACAGCTTTAGTTAAAATAACTGAAAAATTCAACTGCAACGAACATTTGATTAAGGATGCTGCTTATTTGGACCCGAAAAACTTCAATGAATTTTACAAAAATGGGATTCCTAATTACGCATTAAAGCCTCTCGCATAAATTACAAAGGTCGATCGCGAATTGCTATCGAAAGAATTAGAATCTTTTGCTAAAAGTTATAATGAACTTTCTAAAACTCTTCGGGATGAACACGTTCTACCTAGGCAACAAGACGCTAATGGCTCAGATTCTCAGAGTGAGGAAGAAGATGACGAATATAATGCAGATGTCTTAGACCAAACTGCAAAGGACGCCATTTGTCTTTCTCGAAGCGGTTCAGACGCCTGCCAAGGTTGCATACCATGTGCGTGTAAACTTTTGTGCCAATACAACATGCACATCAGTGCGTACTCCAATTTATACGTTATTTATTGTGCAATCCTCACAATTTCGTTCACACAAGTGATTTGTGAGAGACGATATTCTGCGCTGAAGCGCACTTCGGCCTTTACTGGGGCTGTTGGATTCTTTGAATAAATTAAACACAGAGTCAGATCTAATTAAGGATGACGAGCATAGCAGCTATTACGATCGAGTGATTGACAGATTAGCTGAAACTTCTCTTTTAAAAAAAATGTTGATTGGCTAGATTTAAACTTAGATATACATAATTAATTAGAACTCTTTTTATAAATTAAATTTAAGAATTTGTATATTTTATTATAATCCAGTAGTATCCCATCTATCTTTATCCCAAGATTGTGGGGAGCTACCCGGGCCCTTTCGGCCCAGTCCGACCCTGCGTAGGTAGTACCGATCGTAATACCTATGGAGAAGAACGGGCAAGAAACTTCACGGTCACTCTTTTAAACCATAAAATTGTTACAAAATATTGGTTACATCTTTCATGTAGAAATTATACATGTGAGAACAATTACGAACTGGTAACCTACGTACCTACTTACGTCTACCTACTTACGGACGAGAAAGCTTACTATATGTACAGTGAATGAGTACATGGAAAGCAAATTGTAATTTAATGACATTTTATTGATTTGACATTTAATTTAATGACATTTATGTAATTATTGACTTTGTATATTTTAGTAATTTTTTGTTTATTTTTATTTTTATTTACCGTTTATCTACTATTAATTAGATTTTTTTACGCCGTCGGACGGCAAGACATAGCGTTCGTTTTTATAAATTTAGACATCCACTTTCTTTACCTATGTTCTCAAATAAAAAAAATTGAATTTTAATTTACTTACTGAAAGAAATCCTAATCATTGATGATATAACCCAATAAAACTGGCCGTTCTGGGACCACTACTCACCAATCCAATGTCATGCAACTTACAATAAACCAACGTAAACCGCTGATAAACGTTGGCAGGAAAAAATTACATAATTTTATATTTATCCTTAAAGTATTCATAAGTTATTAATAAACGTTTTTTGTTTTATAAACTTCTAACCAGTGTGCCTCAAAACAGTTCAAACACGATATTTAATTTAAATAAATAATAGATATATACACAATAAAGATAAATACATCTTTAACAAGAACACGATTCATATCGCAAATATTAACATGAAGTTTAGTGAGTATTAGCTACATTTTCCATCTAAAGTACAAATAACAAATATTATATATATATATATATATATGTATATATAATTTAGAAACAGTCACATGTGGTGTACTTATATCTAGATTATAAGCCAGTTTTGATAAGCGAACTTGCAAATGCAGAGCAAATAACTTCAAATGTTTCATAAATTGGTCACAATTTGTGTATGAGTACATTTATAATTTTTTTGTTATGGTATTTTTGCCGGTTGTTCAATTGTTCTGAGTTTAATTCTACGAGCCCTTATCTACATCTCTTTGAAATAGGCCAGAACCGGTCGACACTAGCTTAATACATGGTCTTACTACAAAAGTTACCGACGAGCTTGTGGCTAAGTAATAAGAGCCGCACGGGTCGATCGCTCAGGTTAAGCTACGCATGCCGCGGTCGGTTCGTGGATGGGTACCATATTTACAAACCAAGACCTCTCCGTGCCTCGGAAAGCACGTTAAGCCGTTGGTCCCGGCTGTCATTCGTAGATCTTTGGCAGTCGGTACCGGTCGTCAGAAGCCCGAAAATCTGACAACCAGTCTTACCAAGGGGTATCGTATTACCCAGTAACTGGGTTGTGGTGGTCAAATAGGCAGTTGCTCCATGTAAAATACTGGTATTCAGCTGCATCCGGTTAGACTGGAAGCCAACCCCAACATAGTTGGGAAAAGGCAGGCAGATGATGACAACAAAAGTTCCGCCTTTTATTGAAGTAGCTGTCTCGTTGGTTTAGTGGTCGTAAGTGCGACTGCTGAGCGTGAGGACCGATGTTCTATTCCCAGCACCCTAATTGTGTAACACGTAACACACTAACTATCAAATCAATCACAATCTTTATCATTTTGAAGGATATTGCTAATCCATTACGCAAGAGTCGATGACTTTTATGCCATTATGCGTAAGAAAACAGCGTCTCTGATGCGCCGGGTTCGGGGAAGCGACAATGGAATCCTAAGGATGATTGCCGAGAGGCCTGAGTCTGCAGTGCTGGGGAGATTCACCCAGCTTCATGTGACAAAATGACACTGCATAATTATGAATATTTTATCTGTTGACATGTTTTATTTTAATTTATTATTTTTTATTATATTCGATTTGGTTTTTAGTTTTGACTAACATAGTTTTTTTAAGACCTTTGTTACTAACAAATATTATATTATTATATTAGTTATAAAAACCATGACTAGGGGTAAGTCTCCTGGTCATGATAACCTTAGTATAGAACATTTCCAACATGCCGGTCCCCATCTTCCTAGGGTCCTATCTATGTTGTATAACTTTTGTATTAGGCACTCATACCTGCCTGCTGAGTTGATGAGGACGATTGTTGTACCTATAGTTAAGAATAAGACAGGCGACGTCTCAGATAAGGAGAACTATCGACCAATCTCATTGGCTACTATAACTGCAAAGGTACTTGACAGTGTGCTCGAGCGTAGGATGTCTGGACAGCTCAATTTACATGACGCACAGTTCGGTTTTAGAGCTGGGCTGTCTACAGAAACAGATATTCTGGCGCTCAAGCACACGGTCAGGTACTACACCAGCAGGAATACACCTGTATATGCTGTATTTTTAGACCTTTCAAAGGCATTTGACCTGGTTAATTATAATGTCCTATGGACTAAGTTGCGTGACCGGGAACAACCTGAGGAGATAGTTGAACTTCTCAGATATTGGTATAATCACCAGATTAACCAGGTCAGATGGTCGGGTGCTTTGTCGGAGACGTATAGTCTGGAGTGTGGTGTGAGGCAGGGTGGTCTGACCTCCCCAGCGCTGTTCAGCTTGTATGTCGATCAGTTGATCGGGGAGCTCAGCAGCACAGGGGTTGGATGTTCGGTAGATGGTAAAATTATAAATAGCATATCTTACGCGGACGACATGGTGCTGCTGAGTCCCTCGATTGAGGCACTCAGACGATTACTTGAGGTTTGTGAGAGGTACGCCTTGACTCACGGCCTCCTGTACAACGTGAAGAAGAGTGTGTTCATGGTGTTTGGGGTTACTGCCAAGGGTCACAGGGCAGTGCCGCCTGTGTACCTATATGGTGTGGCTTTAAACAGAGTGCCTAGTTTTAGATACCTTGGACACATACTAGTCGAGGATCTAAACGATGACCAGGACATAGAACGGGAACGGAGGGCGTTGTCGGTCCGATGCAATATGTTGGCCCGTAGGTTTGCAAGATGTACGAGACCGGTCAAAACCACCCTTTTCAAGGCTTATTGTCAGACATTCTACACATGCAGCCTGTGGGTCAAGCATACGCAGAGAGCCTACAACGCTCTTCGTGTCCAGTACAACAACGCCTTCCGGGTGCTGCTGGGGCTGCCGCGATTCTGTAGCGCGTCAACCATGTTTGCTGAATCTACCACGGATAGTTTTTCAGCAATCATGAGGAAAAGGACGGCATCATTGTTGCGCAGGATTCGTGGGAGTGCCAATGGCATCCTGAAGGTGATTGGGGATAGGCTGGATGGCGTCTTCCTGGAGTATTGGACCCGTATGCATAGCTATGGGTCTGATACTGCAGGAAGATACATGAATTGAAAAATTGTAGGTTGTATTTTGTTATTTGGTTTTTATTTTAAATGTAAGGTACTAACATAGTTACGTAAGTTGTATCACTAACAAACTATGGAGCAAGTTTCCGAAATAAACGTTTTATTATTATTATTATTTTTTTTTTTTGTTTTAACATATCTCGGTACCAAGAGGTCCCGGTCCTTTGGAAGGCGTACGAGGGGCCGAAGCCAACTCGCAGAGGCCCCTTAGGAAATTTTATTGAAATGGGGCACCAACCGACGATTATTCCTGTATGCACTATGCAAGTGCACCCAAGGATAACCCCCGGTTGGTGTAGGACTATGGTTTTATTGTGGAAAAATACAAATTTGGACTATGGGTTTGGGTGGCTAAAGTGGACTGATTACCAATAACTGTGGAAGAACTATGGCCCCTGCCTGATCAATGTTTTATATATACATTATTATTATTATTATTATTAAATATGGACATTACTAGTCTGAATTAAATGAATTTTATTTTTTTTTTATTTTTTTATTTATTACTCCATATGCTCGAAAAATGTGTCTACTCAACGACGTAAATAACGCAATGAATGTTGTTGAACTGTCAAAAGAAACCCACCACCACTGTTAGTGTGTTATGACTTATGCGATTACCCCGGTAAAAGCAATATTGGGTTTTTCCGTCAGGAATTTTTCAGTAGCCGGAGTCTGGATTCCTGCCCGGTTGATGGCAACAAGCTCGCCGCCTATTACTTGGGACTTACACATAACTGGCGAAATGTGGGTGCTAAGCATGAAAAATTTCAACACAGGGGGATTCAGGATCATGTACTGAATCCATGGTAACAGGCTGCGCATCGAGGTCCCTGCCACTCTGTATAGCTGGCTTTATGGTACTGGGTTGAAAGTGACGAAGAGATGTGTAGAACCTAAAAACTATGCACTTTCTAGCTTTGTCTTCAAAATCTTCCTTGACTCTTTACGATGTTAGACGCTGAGATAGTCCGACTCATCTTTGTAAGGGTGTGTTCTACTGAGACGGGAACAAATGCAGCAGATACTCGTAAGAGACGTGTAGGAATCGACCAATCACATTGAAGCCCTGACCGCTAAAAGCTTGGTCATGGACCCCGGTAGGTTATAATATTATTATTTCTGAACATTTTGAAACAAACTTACATAATCCTTATTTGGTGACAATGCAAGCAGGAATCTAAATATTATTTCGTTACATTTTGATACTAAGACCAATTAATTGTATTGTAGCTAGTTCACAAACATAATCAAAGTTTAGGAAAAGTCGGTAATAAAATTTTGCAAACAAAAAATAAACATGCGGAACCTTTTATTCAGAATTACCAGAAGTAAGAGGTTTATTTTTACTTACAAATAGTTCGCTGACACCGATCAGCTGACTTAGTGCTAGTGATGTACTTATTTCAATTTTAAAAGTTTTGTTTCTGGTATCAATGTATTAAAAAATCTCATAACTCCGAACATGTAGAGATAGGATTAAAAAACCCTTCCAATATCGTTTGATATCATCCAAAGAAGCTGTTCCCTTGGTATGTATACACCCTTTCCGTTACACGTTGTTATATTACAACATATCTAATACAATTTAGACTCACTTGTAGATAGTTACAATGTTGTACAATTATGAGTTTATATAGTATTATATTAATCTCCAAGACAAATACAGTTTCATTGTTATCTTAATTACGTTCTATTATATAATTGTCATACATACATTACCTACTTATTGTAATTTCGCGGTTTCGTCTACGAAAATATTATTTACTTGAAGGTTGTATCATCATCATGAACAGCCCGACTTCACCCACGGATCATAGGCCCACTTTTCATGTGCTAGTCCCTTCACCTGTGCCAGCCTCATCCAGGTTCTACCCGCGATGGTAAAAATGTCATCCGTCAATGCTAACAACGTAAGATAAATCCAAATTTTATTCTGTAGGTTCGTATTCATTTCAAACTCTGACCTCTAATAAACAAGTACGCTGGAATATATATATTATACGAAGCGTTCGAGCGTCTTTTGCAAATAACCGTCCTTTTGTTTTGGTATGTCTGTACGTCGTACGTGTTTTTTTGTGTATTTTGTGTTTACTTCGAAATATTTAGAACATTTTATCATGAGAGTATGCGCATTTTGTAAAACTCATTATCAACAATATTAGTTCCACGGACGCTCACGTAGTTAGCAGCGCCAAAATGGCGAAAATCAAATGTCTTCATTTGGTCATCGATAGTATGATGTCCAGTGTACTGGTATGTACATATAATACATATAGATCAGTAAGTTCAATTAACTCAATAGAAGATGTTCTATTGCCGAAAACTGGTTATGGCAGCTATTAATTATCTGGATAACTAAGTCGTTGTACAGACGCCAGCAGGTCAAGTTACCCGAAACTGTCAAATTTTCCCAAACAACCTTGAACCTCAATGATTTAGCGATAAAGATGAAAATCTATTAAAGAAATTTGACAGATTGTAGTAACTTGATGTGCTGGCGTCCGTACATTGTTTGTCTTAGGGCTGATTTTTCAATAATCTGATAACTAACTTTATTAGAGGAATAATTTTGAAATTTTGACAGTTATTTCATACAAAAACTGTCAAACGTCAATTTTATTCCTCTTATAAAAGTTATCTGGCGAGGGAAAAATCAGCCCTTATTTGTTCAAGTTCTGATTTTTCAATCATCTGATAACTTCATTCGAGGAATAATTTTGACAGTTGTTTCATGTCATACAAAAACTGTCAAATGTCAATTTTATTCCTCGAATAAAAGTTATCAGCCCTCAGTATATTTGTGTATAAGTGTGCTTATATTTATGTAATTATAATTAGGTATATATATTATATTTATAGTTTTAATAGGTTTATCTATATATTTATCCTACTATCCTATTATAATAATATTAAAAATGTGAAATTTTGTGTGGATGGATGGATGGATGTTTGTTACTCTTTCACGCAAAAACTACTGAACGGATTTGGATGAAATTTGGCACTCAGATGGTTTATAACCAGGATTAACATATATAGGATACTTTTTATTCCCACGGGATCGAAACTTATGCGGGTGAAACCGCGGGGCACAGCTAGTATTTAAATAAATATTTATTCCTCAATATTTTCGTTATTGCAGCTACCACTGATTGTTGTAGCACCCAAAGATTGACTGGTAGAAAATGCCTGTGGCATTCAGTCTGTAAATTTGTGCGCTTCAAGTATTAAATCAATAAGTATATAGTTATGATCTTCCTGTACGAGTCGCAATAAATACTTTATCTTTCTTTCTTCCTTTATTTATTACGTGATCAAAACAGGAGTATCGGATCAAACCGCGTTCATTTAACCCAATCCATTAAAATGCAAGATGGCCGCCACGAAGCTATTTATTGATCATGGGTTTCATACGGACACACAGACAAAGTGAAATATTTTCTTAATTGAGATGTTACGAAACTGTAGCCAATCACATGCTAACATAATCATAGCGTATCATTCATTCTCGTGCGCTATAGCGTTTCACTTTCAATGTGAAAGAAGTAATACTACCGATGCCTTAACTGGCAATTTAAATGTTTAAAAAAATATTTTTGCTTAGGTGCGCAATGTAAATGTTAAATTAAAATAGTAATAATAGTTATGCCGTAGTCAGGAAGCAACAGAACGCGATTAAAAATATTATCAGCGTCATTTTTTTTCTGTGACATAGTTTGCGGATTTTTTAAACAGTTTATTTATTATTCGTGACTGAAAATGGCGGACGAAAAGTGCGAAGAGAAGGAAGTTCGTGAAATATCGAAGTTAATGGAAACTTTTGGCAGATATCAGATAATTCAGTACACTCTGATATGTTTGCCTGCTATGTTCGTGACTATGATCAATATTAACTACATATTTGTTGCCGGAGATATTAACTACAGGTGAGTGAACGATCTTTTCGTTGGACAATTTTTTAGCATATATTTAGCCACTGCTGGGCAAAGGGAGGCCGTTGCCCAGCAGTGGCTAAATAAAGGGAAGGCCTTTTTTCCTTCTAAAATCTCTGCCATTTTGGCCCGGCAAACCTCATCAGATCGTCACACCACCTTCGCCGTGGTCTACTTCGTTAGACAATATTACATAAAATAACATCATGTCCATAAAGACAGCTTACACCCACATTTCACAGTTATATTAGAAGTCCCACGTTAAAGAAGGCTAGGGCCAGCCAATTGTCACTAAGAGGGCACGAATCCAGACTTAGATCTGCTACCAGGGACTTCCTGAGAATGGAAAACCTAATAACACTTTGAAGGGAATTTACGCAGGACCTTCAAAAAAAATGTGTGACTGGCTTTTTTTTATTTTGGAGGGGGCCAACTATTTTATTTATTTGCTTAGACATGTTTACATAATTTAAAAAGCTAACAGTCTTAATCATAGTGGATCAAAAAATTCGTTCCCATCGCTGTCAATAGGAAAAGTGCCCAAAAGGCTGGGTTTTTAGTTAAGCATCTTTTGTAGAGAATTTGTGCAAATGTTTGGAAATGAGTGGAATTAATTCCGATATCTCATCTACATAATATTCACTAAACTTAAAATTAAAATGATATAAAATTTAATTATTATTTAATTTAATTTTTAGTTTATTTAATGAATGATATAAAAGTCAAATAAGTTATTTTTTTTAAATAATAGTTAATTATTTGACCATTACATAAACTAAAAATTGATCAAAAAACGCATTTTGCAAAAATGTAACCATTAGTTACTATTATTAACAATTGGTTGAGTTAACTACGAATCAAAAAACCGGCCCTAAGTGATACAAGTACCTACGTAGGTATGGGTATATAGTAGTATGACATAGTTCCCAATAGTACCCTTCGTTTGCCAGAACGTGGATCCGACAGAATGGGCGAGACACAATGGCTTTTTAATTGACTGTAATTATTACGGCACTCAACCGGTTAAAGGCTACTTAATATCAAGTTTGGTTTGATAAATATTCTGATAGCGTATCGATAAGTTGAGCTGCACGATTTCTGACAAATGCGTGCACTGACTATACAGGTCCTCTCAATCTGGTGGTTCTTTCCTCAAAAGACCATCTCAGACATCGATCTACATGGTCTTCATATGATCTGACCAAGATTATGTCTGGACTTTAAAAGAAACTGTAACCTCTGAGTTTGTTTCGGCCTTTGTTCTCAGACTAGTCAGATAGAAAACGCCGACCTCTACTAGTTTTTTAAAGTATGATTGACGGGTAAAAGTGTTTGTACTTACAAACCTACTTACAAAATAAAATCATTTATCTTTTATTTATCATCAACATCCTGCCGCTGCTATCACAATTAATTTGGCCTCGACGCAGCATGTCTTCTAACGTCTCTATTAACCGTATTCATGTGTACATATCTATTACATAATAAGAACTTTTCATAGATGTCGAATCAACGAGTGCGAAGGCGAAAACTCAACAAGTTTCTACCCAAGCTGGTGGCCAAACTCAACCATAGATAAATGCTCAACTCCAGTGCTCAGACAAGACGCCGAGCCCTTCTGCAGCAACACCAGCTTCAGCGGTAAGCTGGAGACGTGCACTGACTGGATCTACGAGACGAACAACACTGTTATCGCTGCGGTAACATCTCATTTTATCACTTTATTTCTTTCGACGTGTAAATAAAATAAGCGTAATAATAATTTGAAAATCATAAGGTATTTATTAGCTGACTGTTGTTTGACGTGATTTATTTAAGGAGTTATTCTAGTAAATCGTCACCATTAGCGACCGAATTTTATGCAAATGCATGATTGCATACACATGCATATTTTGGCTTTTTTTAGGTCACCAGCTATTGTAGGTACATGTTTTCTATAAGTAATTCTAACTAGAAAAAATAAAAAAATGTAAAATAGCCCCATTAAAAAATAAAATAAGCGATAGAATGCACCATCTGACCACTGAAAATTTGAAACAGTACCAAAAATTATAATATCTAGTTAAAATGTAAGTTAAGTAATTTGTAATGTTTTGTAGACATTTTTTAAACCCTTTTTACTACGTACTCTTATTAAACACAAAAATCTTCGTATTTTGTCACTCTTGTTACATTATTATTTCGAGCATTTATGAAGCACATTTGCATGCATACTTCGGTCATTTTAAGTAGCATATAATCCGGTTCCTAGTCATCATCATAATCCTGACCCACATGCGCGTATACGAGATGTGTAAGCTGGTGCTTGCCCGGAAAATTACAAGTATTCCCAATTTTGACCACCCCAAATCACAGAAAATGGACTAAATTTTTCCGCCGCCAATACTAATGATTTCCAGTTACAGAGGTATGATAGCCCTGTGTAACAATAAATAGAAAGCATAGGCTTACCCTAATAAGCTACCACCACTCCCCACTACTGGGACACAGGCCTCCGTGAGAGTGGGAGTCAGTACGTGGGCACAGTACGGGTTAGTCGATGTCAAATGTTTTCGAAGGTTGGTTGGTTTTGGTTGTGGGTCTGGTTTGGGTATGGTGTACAATAAAGAGTATTCTATTGTATTCTATTCTATTCTAGTACAGACGCCAGCAGGTCAAACTACCCGAAACTGTCAAGTTTTCTCAATCAACCTTAAACCTAATGCTTTAGCGATAAAGTTGAAAATCTAGATTGTAGTAGCTTGATGTGCTGGCGTCTGTAGATGCCGATTTACTCACGATGTTTTCCTTTACCGTTATGAGAGCATTCGTAATGAAAGAAGTTACCAAAGTAAATTGCCTGTTGAGTTCGAACCTAGGTCTTACAATTCGTAAGTCGGGGTTGTTTCCACTGGGCCACCACTGCTCTCCAGAGGGCCACACTACACTCAAAAATAAAATCAAAATTTCCAGTCCATATCAGTTTACGAATTAGTTTTATAACTGCGCAAAAAAATCGGAACAATTGCTTTCTTCTCACACATAATTATAATATCCGATGAAGATTAGGATTAGCGTAGGAACGCAATCATTTATAATATGCATTAAAAATTTGATTAATGCACTTAATATGAGAATAATCGATCATTTAAGGTAACAAGCTCATAATGAGAGAGAATGACAAAACCCCACAACAATGTCCCTCAAACTTGCTCTCCCCTTTTTTTTTTTTTTTCTGTGTTGGAAAATCATCTTATGACTTCTCCCGCTCTCCCCCTGACTACAATATTATGCTAAGCCCTTCACATCGGTCATTAAATTAACGGTTTGTTCATATACATAACGACGAGATGACTTCGTCATGGCTGGGTATGTTTAATTTCATTTTTTAGTCTTCCACGCTGTAATAAACAAATATATTTGGGAAAATAGACAGTTACACATTACAGTATTACACAAAATATGAGCTACAGATTGTGCAAACGTATAACCCCCGACATTTTCCACATGTTATAAAACAAGTTATTAAATTAATGCGATAAGTACAATACAATCAAATAGGCATGCAAATAAGAAAGCAAACCATAAATTATAAAAATACCGTCTAAGAGCTACCTATATATTACGGAACAATATCCAAAATAGTTTCCCGAACAAGGTTTCTTTACCAGTTGAATAAGCGAAGATGTCAATATTTTGAAAGAGATTCTTATATTAACCAGTAAGGCAACGTAGAGGTGATCGTAAGCCTGTTTCACCACCTGAAGAAGATACTGCGTATAACTGATCTCGAGAACGAGTACCCAGCTTTCCAGAAAGCAAAGCTTCAACCTGACTCTGGTTGTTAAACCTTCTCTTTATCATATTCCAGTTGGACCTGGCCTGTCAGCCGTGGAAGACCAACCTGATCGGCACCGTCCACAGCACCGGAATGCTGGTCTCCATGGTAGTGTCAGGATGGATGTCAGATAGGTGAGCTTCTTGCATAGATTACTTGCTACGTAGTATTCTGTTTTAATATGATTTTTATTTAGAGGTGGGTGACAGTCTCATCGAAGTGTTTTACTTAATCTTAATGAAATATAACAAATCACTAGCGGCTATCAACGTTAATGTCAACGTCGTTCGTTAGTTAACTATAAAGTTAACGAATGTGGACGAAAACAAGAAGAAGACCTCGGTAGGCTGCAGGTACGTAACGTATGGCAATACGAACGAAACGAGAATACGTGTGTTAATATAAGATCAGCTTCAGATAATGCTCCAAGAGCTAAGAAAACCAGCTTATTGAGTACGGACGCCAGCACATCAAGTTACTACAATCTGTCAAATTTATTTAATACACAATAAAATCGCTACAATATCGTATCGCTAAAGCATTAAGGTTCAAGGTTGATTGGGAAAATTTGGCAGTTTCGGGTAGCTTGACCTGCTGGCGTCTGTACAATACAGTAAATATCATCATCGAGGATAAACCAGAAAAAACGTAGTTACTTAATCTTTGTCAAACAAAATGTTCCAGGTTCGGTCGCAAGCCGACGCTAATATTCTGCGTGGTTGGCGGCTGCATCGGTCACCTCAAGACCTTCGCGACCACGTACTATGTGTACGTCATAATCGAGTTCTTGGAAGCAGCTGTGACTGGCGGATCGTATGCTGCCGCTATGGTCATATGTGAGTATATTCTTCTACAGTCGTTATGGTCATATGCGAGTAAATTGTTCTACAGTCCTTTCGCTCTGATATTGCATTACTGTCAAAATCACAGTGATCTTTATTACCGTTATAATAAGGTTCCTGCCACTGAAAAGTCTTTCAAAATCACAATAATCTTTATAAGGGTGATGTTGGGTGGATGCTGCCAAAGATAAAATATCTGCGAAAGGCACTTTAACAGTTATTCGGTCCTACTATACTATACTGTCAATTTATTATACCAAACAACCAAGCTGGTGGTTATAACCATAGAACTTAGCACCTATTGCGTATCTATAATACCCGATGTTATCTTAAATTTGTATCATGTGTTACGGAGAAATGAGGAAAATGTCTTGAGGAGGGTTTTGAGTATGATTGTCGATGGCTGTAAGAGTAGGGGAAGACCAAAGAAACGATGGATGGGATGTGTGAATGATGATATGGTTAGAAAGGGGGTGACTACCGAGATGGCGACTAATAGAGAAGTATGGAAGAAAAGCACATGTTGCGCCGACCCCAAATAAATTGGGATAAGGGCAGGAGAA
Organism: Apamea monoglypha; assembly: GCA_911387795.2. Lineage (NCBI taxonomy): Eukaryota > Metazoa > Arthropoda > Insecta > Lepidoptera > Noctuidae > Apamea > Apamea monoglypha. Next base: position 3,219,734 of record OU426932.1, on the reverse strand, counting down.
TGATGATGATCTTGAACTTGTATCGGAAAAAATTAAGGCACAGTAATAGTCAGTTGCTTATTAAAGTGAAGTAAAAGATAGAATGCCGAGACCCGGGATTGAACCGGGCACCTTTAGATCTTCAGTCTAATGCTCAACTGAGCTATTTCGGCGTGTGTCGATAGGTGCAGAATTATAAGGTATATATTGTAATATCATTAGGTATAATATTTGTATAGCTGAATATTCCAAACAAACGAATTTCGGTTCACAGTTTGCTAAGACCATGTTATTCTCTTCCATTTCATTTACAACCTACATTTTCTTATCATGTTTTCTATCTTTTCCAGTATTAGAGATAGCTAGTACAAAGCACAGACTACTAGCAGGGGTCCTATTCGCATATGCGATCTACCTCGGCGAGTGTTTGTTCGCCTGCATCGCCATGTTCGTACCTTATTGGAAGACGATCATCCGCATCATCAACGGACCGCTCATCTTCTTCATCACCTACATCTTTCTCATCTATGAGAGCCCCAGGTGGCAAATCGTTAACGGGAAACATGACAAAGCTAAAGAATCAATGAAACGAATAGCAAAAACGAATAAAATTAACATTAATTATGAAGAATTAGCCGCAATGACTGAAGTTGAACTTAAAGATAAGTTTGATATTGCTGAACACCAGATTAAAGAGAGTTACGGAGACATTTTTACTTCTAAAGCCATTCTGAAGAGACTGTTAGTGGTAGGGATGTGTCGGTTCACATCTAGTTTCGTGTACTACGGCTTGATGATAAACTCCGTGTGGCTGCCGGGGGATAAGTACGTGAACTTCTTGCTGTCCACTGTGATGTCGTTTCCAGGGGAGATGATCTGTTTGTACCTGATGAACAAATTCGGAAGGAAGTATCCGCTGATGGGAGGATATATTTTATGTGGCATAGTGTGCGTTGTGTCTGCGGTAGTACCGGACCGTAAGTATAGTTTTTTTTTTAATGTACATGCATCGCCATCGCTTTGCAATTTACACAGTAAACATATTATTCACAACTAAACTCTGTTTTTCCAGAATACAACTGGGCGAAGATCACGCTGGTCCTCACGGGCAAGGTGATCATCTCAGCATGTTTTACTGGCGCCATTACCTACACAATGGAGATGTTCCCCACCAGTGTGCGGGGCACTCTGCTGGGGCTCGGAGCCTTCGCGTCCCGGCTCGGCGGCATGCTTGCACCACTCTCACCTATTCTGGTAACCACTAAACTTTAAAATAAGCTTAAGTGATTTGTCTGTCTTGTTAAATATATAGAACAATGGTCGAAAGGATCTGACCTGAAAATTGATAGAGTTCTAGACATCTTCAACGAATTCCAACTTAATGGTACGTAGCCAGTCAGTCCATCACAGAGTTTTAACAGATCACGCCTTACTTAACCAAATTATGCTCATTTTCTTTAACATTTAATATTTCTTTGCAGAACACCGTGTCTACCGCCTTACCATTTACTTTGTTCGGCTGTTCCGCCATCACGGCGGGCATGTTACTAATCATCACTCCTGAGACGAAGGGCGTGCCTCTGTTTGACACCATCAAGCAAGTGGAAGAATTCGATAGAGTCGGGAAAGTCAGAAAAGCGGAAGAAAAAGAAAAAAGAATTAAAACAGTTGACTGCTCTATGGAAACCGTTGTGAGCAGCATATGACGTATTTTTAATTTAGTTATTGTTAGTTAGGAAATAAAGTATTCAAATTATTAATGAGGTTTGCAGTGTTATCGCGCCATTTGTCCATTTTCAGAGACCCATCGGCAAACGCTACCTAGTGATAAGAAGTTAAGTCGTTAGGACTATTACCTACATATAAAATGTATTACGTTCTACCCCTTAACAAAGATGTCACTGCCACCTATTACTATTAAATTTCGATGGGCATCAATCAAAATAAATAATCGAATACCTGTTGGATGTTTTTATCAAACGCGAAAAACGCTTGGCAGTCGTGATTCGTCTCCAAACACTGCGTTTGTCTTTTCGTAGGTAAACAAGTTTAGGAGAGCAGCCTTGTTATAACTAGGCACATAAAGATGTGTTTAAATTATTTATTTTACGTATACAGTGAGACATATTTTAAGGGAGTGTAGTACTCACGAAAGTTATTACCTTTACAATTGTAAGACATCCAACCGCGAAAAAAAATCTGCTACTTTATTCATAATATGCTCGCGTAACTCGACTAGATGTAGGGGACAGCTGATTTTAGGCTGTTGATTTCGTCTCTCACTATAATAGATAAATTATTTATGGGTCTAATGTACTGAATTAAGTTGACAGCTTTTTTTAAGCGCCCACAATATATCATAAATAAGAGATACAATAATAAAAGCCCAGAGGACACGGATGTGCTCCACACACGGTGGAGGTCTGCCCCGCCTGGGCGGAGCACCGCCGTGTCCTCGTAGAGGCGATCGGCAGCGGCGGCGGCCTCTCGCGCCCGGCCCTGGTGCAAGCCATGGTCCGGAGCGAGAGGGAGTGGGAGGCAGTCGCCTTCTCCTGCGAAGCAGTCATGCTAGCGAAGGAGGTGGCGGGACGGATGAGGGAGAGAGCCTCCCGTCCCAGCCGCCGCGGGAGACGCTCCGGGCATCGAGCCGCGTGACGACTCCCGGCCACCGTAGGCGCGGGCCTGAGGGCGGAGAGCAATGGGTAGCTTACCGTCCGATCAGGACCAGGCCCGTGCCGGACGGCGCGTAAGTCTTCCACGCGCGCCTCAAAGAGTCGTCAGCATATTTTGAGGGGCCCCTTAGGGCCGAAGCCTGCCGGGTCAGCGGGATTGTCCGAAAGGGTTACCGCTACCCCGGAACATAAAGGGCAAAGGAAGGAACATGGGTGGGTTTTAGTCAGTAAGAGTCTGACACTCCCTTCCGCTCCACCCAGAGCGGGAGGGCTCATTTGACGATTTCCCATCCGGAAAAAAAAAGAGATACAATAATAAGAGAAACTAGCTAGACGTCTCTCATAAAGTATGCAGAGATAGTGTCTGGGGTGTCCTAAGGCAGTGTTCTGTGTCCTCTTTTATTCCTCTGAAATATAAAATCCTTTTCAAAGGAAACAAGACACAGCAGTGGTAGGTATGTGGACACGTAGTCTAGATGTCAAAACAAGAAATATTTTTAAACTACTATTTAATTTTACTTCTTACAATAATGTAAAAGTTATACATAATCTTGAAACCTAAAATATAAATGACAATATTTATAACAGGCAATTTTAGTTATTCTAGTTTTCCTGCAGATTGTGATACTAAGGTAATCGTTATTAGATATGAATTGCATGTTCATAATATTAAACTTCTGGGGACCTGACCTTAAAACGCCACTGATGCCGTGATTGGCGTGGCCAACATGGCGTCATCTAACATAATAAATTAAAATTTGCCATCGACTCGATAAGACGACAATGTTAAACTTAAACGGCAGTCTTTTGGGAAGTTTCATAGTATGCCTTGACCTGAGGAATGGAGTACACGTTGTCAATGACTTTCTGGAAGGCAGGGTACTTCTTCTCGAGATCAGGCATCCTCAGCATCATTTTCAGGTAGTCGAACATACCTGCGAAGACAAAGTCTCCCCATGTCAACTGCAAACAGATGAGGATGGTCAATAACGAGAAAATGTAAAGTTACTTGATATTCGATGCTGTATCCCGCTCTTCATTGGTTGCGCTTTCATGACTCTAAAATTCTAGATTATCAGTGGCATGCACGTCGAAAACTAAGACTGTAAGTAGCACATTCATGCATGTAACTTTCAAACTAGTATTCTCCCTATTGATAACCTAATCTCTTATGAAGTTCCCACTGCTAGCTGGGACACAGACCTCTTCTCTTCGAGAAGGAATGGGCTGTAATTTACCACCCGGACCCAGTGCGGGTTGGTAGATGTCATATGTCTTCGAATTTTTGGTTCTATATAGGGTGTGTTTTTGGTTCTATATGCTAGTTTTCTAACGATGTTTTTCTTCATTGTTTTTTAAAGCAGTGGTGATGAAATGATTTACAAAAAGTAAATCGACTGCCTGGTTTCGAACCCACGACCTAAAACTCGTAAGTCGGGGACGTTACTACTGGGCCACTCTCCTTATTGATAAGTGAAAAGAAATGCTATGTTTAAGCCATGCGTTTTGGTACTTTATTTTATAATTTTATTTTAATTTCCGATTGATTTTCTAGTATACCTTTCCGAGGGCAAGGTGACCGTTGTTCTCAACTACAACAGCGTTAAGTCTCTCCAAGTAGTCTGGGAACACATTTTCGGCATATTTAGCGTATTTGGCTTCCTTTGCAGCCTCATCGTTTTCATATTCCACCTCTGCAGCCTCTGTAAGAATAAAGTATTATTATAACACTTGCGAGGGTGATTTAAAAGTTTGTTTAATTCTATTAAAAACTGAAATTTAGCCTAAGTCCATTATACGTATGACTAGCTTTTGCCTGCGGTTTCGCCCTCGTGGATGTCGCAAAATATCCCACGTGAACGTACTATAGGGATTAAAATTACCCAATTTGTTAAGCCAGGTCATAAATTATCTGTGTGCCAAATTTTATCGTCGGCAATCCGGAACATACATCCAGACAAACGGTCAATAAATTCTAAAACCTATATTTTTGGCATTAGACTCGTTCTAATCACTTTAGCATTTTTTTTTTAATATTCAATGTCCTACAGTTTTGACTTTGTTACTAATTTTGTGTAGGTATGTATAGAAGATATGTATAATTATGTATAAATAGATAAAGCTTACCCAAACGGAGGTCAGTGAGTAGGTCGACGTTCTGATCGATCTCCAGGGCATCCTCAGGAGTGTCTCCGACCAGCCCGTACTTGCGGCCGTGGTATCGGGAGATGGCCAGGCTCTGTGCGTACTGCTTGCCGTCGATCTCCAAGACTGGCGCCTGTCCAAATAGGGTCTCTGAAGGTTAAAAAAAACATATCACTCGTAAACAATACGATCTTGTTGAAGAAGTATGGTTTCTAGACCAAACTTTTCTTATAATCAAACATGGAAAATCAGAAGAATGGATTTTTCCATTAGGAATTTCTTAGTAACAACCCGGAATTTGGAAGTTGGGGGTGTGATACCCCCCTGCCCAGGAAAGCACGCCGTTGTTCCTGCGCCTGATCGCTCTCTGGTCCTGTCACGTGCCGTCCCATCGGACTATGAGAGTGGAGGAAGAGAGAGTGCACCTGTGTCTGCGCACACACACACTTGTGCACTCTAATATCTCGCCACCAAATCCTAGGACTATTTCGGGTATCTATAATTCAATCGGTGCCTCAAACATTTCCTTTGTATTTGAAAGAAAACTTGTAGCAAGGTATCGAATCTAATATCATATTTATACGAAAACAAGGAACATCAGGCATAAGCAATTTATCGTTACGTGGCACATATCGCATTCCTAACTGATTGTTCAAATTTGTCAATTTGGCGGGGTTACTAATTACCGATCAATAACGCCAATCTAAATACTTTATCTGTAATGAATGTTTATCGCGCCACAGGTTCGTGTTCAGCCTGTTGGACTTTAGACGATGAAGAATTTGCAACACACACTTGTTGCAATTTCTTCATCGTCTTACTACTACGTCTTACTTACTTGGCTTGAATTCCGGCCATTCTTCGTGAGAGAAGCGAATGTCTTCAAACTCCTGGCCACCGTATGCAAACAATAGACGGCATGACTCGCCTAGAGCCCTTGAGTTGAAGTAGTAGTACACATATTTCGGCATGATTCTGGGAAAGCAATACAGTACTCGTATTAGAAATTATGAATTTGCATATATCTGGATAATCAGATAAGCATAAAAAAGGTTGAAGAAAAGATATTAAAGGTTTAGAAGATGGAGGTAGAGTAACGTGGACCATTAATTGCAATTATAATCATAATTTTATTAAATAACGTCAAAGTTGAATAAAAGTTGATGATAAATCAATTATGTACTTAAATAATTATTTCAAAAATCAACCTTATCTACCATTTCGTATTGTATTACTAACTAAAATAAATAAATAATTAGGGGTAAAATAACATTCTACTACTATATATCCTACTTCCTACTAATATAATATTATAAACGTGAAAGTTTGTATGGATGGATGGATGGATGTTTGTTACTCTTTCACGCAAAAACTACTGAACGGATTTGAATGAAATTTGACACACAGATGGTTTATATCCAGGATTAAAATATAGGATATTTTTTATCCCAATATTCCCACGGGGTCGAAACTTATGCGGGGTTAAACCGCGGGGCCCTGCTAGTAAATAAATAAATGTATTTTCACTTCAGTAGCTCAAACATGTAGGTTTTGCTGCGTGAAATCAGTGAGCAAAATGCGATTTTGCTCACTGAGTGAGACAAAGTAACTTTTTAATTTTTTTTTCAGAAAGCCGCGAATATATTATTCAGCCTTGGGTTAATCATACAATTTGAAACATTCACACTCTATCTCTTTCTCGCCATTAGAAAGAGAGAGAGACCAGCCCTTTCGAAGTTCGGATTTTGAATTCGACCTCAAAGACAAACACGTTCGGAATTTCGTACTAACTAAAGAAATTTTGCAAAAAGAAAATTATGTCTTTTAATGTAATTTATTGAATTTTTAACTTATTGTTGTATTTAAACGAAAATAAGTATTTACTGCAAATAAAACTGATATTTAACTTGTAAATATTTATTTCTAGTTTCAATAAATGTTAGGTACGGACACCAGCACATCAAGCTACTACAATCGGTCAAATTTCTTTAATAGATTTTCAACTTTATCGCTAAAGCATTAAGGTTCAAGGTTGATTGGGAAAATTTGACAGTTTCGGGTAGCTTGACCTGCTGGCGTCTGTACGTAATATATTTAGAATAATAAAATATCATGGGTGCTATTTCCGAACACGCCTTAATTTAAATAAAAGAGCGGGAATATTACTTTTAATTTGCAGAATTGCAGTAATTTTACTTTTAACTTTTAAAATGTCCCATTTTATAGAGTTGGTATCTACCTACAATGTTAATTATTTTGATTCACAATAAATAGTTATTTCAATCTATTCCTGTTTATTATTTTATCTCCTAAAGTGTTCTCGCTGCTTAAGTGAAAAGTTATGTGTGTTACACGAGAGCAAAGTAGTTTTTTGTTGCGAGTGCTGATTTTGAATCCTGAGCAAGCGAAGGATTCAACGATTGAATCACGAGCGTAGCGAGTGATTCTAAAGTTGAATCCTGGGTGTGGTGGTGTGGCTCTTGTTGCACAAATAACTATTATTTAGAAGCATCTACACTAAGTAATAGGTACTTTATTGAACTTCACGAAGCTATTATAAACAAAAGCTTCATAGAATCAGCCGTTACTTACGGTTTTTTTAGAGGATTTCACAGGAGATAGTATGGCCGAGTGCGTGACCACGCAGATACTGACGAGTTGCCGGTTGGCTGTCGTTAAAAATACGCAGTGAGAACTGTCAAAACAAACCATTTAGGTAATGATAAGATTATTTTTTACCAAGTATTGATAAATAATCTATCTTCATGTTATCTGTAGGTACTGTGTAAACAAACCTATCACAGGCATGTATCGAATTGGTGTCGTAGTTACTGTTAATCCGATTATAGATCGAAAAGAAGAATACCGTAAAGAAAACATGCAGGAAAAACCGAATTAAGAAAAAAAACGTAGGGGCGACAAAAATTGCACTAACATTGGATAGAGAGGATTGAACATATGAAAATTACGACGACACCAAGTGTCAGAACTACATACATAACTACATACTCTACTTATAATGTTCCAACTGCTACGACACAGGCCTCCTCTCTTTGAAAGGGGGGCCCAGTGCGGATTGGTAGATGTCAAGTGTTTTCGAATTTTTTTGTTCTAGGACATGCCGGTTTCGTCACGATGGTTTTCCTTCACCGTTTTGAGAGCAGTGGTGATGAAATAATTTACACAAAGTAAATCGGCTATCTGGGTTCGAACCTAGAACCTATAGCTTGTAAGTCGCGGCTGTTAGGTACATACCACTGGGTCACCACTGCTCTCCTCAGCCGGACTACGTTTAAGTTGAAATTGGACGTAAGATATATTCCTTTTACCGCTACCCCGGAACATAAAGGGCGAAGGAAGGAACATGGGTGGGTTTTAGTCAGTAAGAGTCTGACACTCCCTTCCGCTCCACCCAGAGCGGGAGCGGTCATTTGATGACTTCCCACCTGAAAAAAAAAAAAATAAAACAAAAAAAAAAAAAAAAAACAGGTATAATCCTTCGAGAAAATATCTCGGCAGGAATTTGTACTTAAGATGATACTTACTTACTTAGATATAAAAATAAAATTAGTTTTAAATAGGTATGCTCATGAAAAAGACTCCTTGTTTGAAGTCTTTATAAATGCCTATTCTTCTCTAGTTTGTTTTTTTCCGACCAATTTTTTCAACTACAACATTTATTACTTACTAGCTGCGCCCCGCGGTTTCACCCGCATAACTTTCGATCCCGTGGGAATATCGGGATAAAAAGTTTCCTATATGTTAATCCTGGTTATAAACCATCTGTGTGCCAAATTTCATCCTAATCCGTTCAGTAGTTTTTGCGTGAAAGAGTAACAAACATCCATCCATATAATAATATACAAACTTTCACGTTAATAAAGTTGTCAAAAAATAAAAGGCACGTTTTGACATTGACAGTTCTAGTAGGTAATAAAGATCAAATCGCAAAACACGTATTCGTTTGTATGAAACTGTTAGGTGTCAAGAACGCATTCTCAAATGTCAAAACGGGCGTTTTATTTTTTGACAACTTTAATATTAGTAGGACAGTACAGGGGTACCTACACCTACAGTGCCACGGATATCTGTGTACCCATGTAATAGTTATAAAATTAGTACGTCACCCCAGCTTCCACACACGTTTTTGATCGTAGTTTCAACACTTTTTAAGTATTATCGTTCAGTTTTTCCTTCTTTGTGCAGCTATTATGCCTTATTTTTCTGACTATAGTCCAAAACCCTAACCTCTCTGGTTTGTCTGTATTGAATGAGGAAGCTGGGGTGACGTCACTCCAGCTAACACACACTAAACGACTCATATTAACGAATTTTTTGTGGCAGCTAAATTAAGACTGGGAACTTTGATTGCAGCTATTACGCCTTAAATATTGGCATAGGTAGAATTATTCTATCACATATGAGGAAGCTGGAGTTATACACACCACTTGAACAAGGCCTTTTGGCTTAAAATTTACAACCTCTCCTAACTGAACTAGCCTAGACTACCACGTCTGTACCCTTATGTCGTGGTCTCAAACCTCAAACCGACTGCCTTCACATTTTCGTTTCGTTATCCTTGTCACATCCTAATCACCACGCTCAGCCCATATTCCCATACTTTCGCAGAATCGGTTTATTGCCGTTTTTGTACAATTTCTGAATTGTTATAAGAGTTCGTTTGGGTATTGTCTGGGTCCAAGTAATGGTAACCAGATGTGTGTCTAGTATTGTGGGTCGAAATTAGAAATCGGATATTTTACGAGTTTGGAAGGAATTTGTTGAATTATTGCATTCAACCCGTGCTTACATAAAGAAGCGGGTTTTCGGGCCCGACTCCCGGTATAGATCTCTGCAGGTTGATCTTTGGAAGGAAACGGTGACATGTTTTACCTGTTTCTTTATGTGTGAGCGCATAAGTTAATGAGGGACTATTTCACCCGGACAGATCGGTACCGACTTGTCTTTACCGAGTACCCGCTTCTTTATGTAAGCACCCTAATGTTGTTATTTGTCCCTAGTTTTTCGTTTGAATAGAGAATTTATGTGTTACTAAGCAGTCGGAACCATGTGGCGGTTTCATAATGAGTATATTTGGTTATACTCATAAAAATAGGAATACGTGACAGACAGTCAGTCATACAGTCAAAATATAGGTATACCACGGGTAAAGGGCCATAAATCCTGCATCAACCCTCAACAATGATAAGATCAACTTATGTCATTATAAAAACTTATGATAATAATGCTTGATTTTGTTCTACTGCAGCTAAGTACAAATCAAGCTCAAGGTGGTTGTCTTAACACTGTGTGCCATGCTCACTAGGAATCACTTGTCTTGTGTTTATAGTTGTTGCCTTTGTCAGTAGTTCTTCGCTCATTGCAGGTTTTTCAGTACGTTTACCGGAATCTACAATTATACCGGGTCAAATTAAATTAGCTAGCGAAACTCCGCAGACGGGATGGGTATTGATATCTAAACATAATAAAATAAAAATACTTAAAAGACATTTAATGGTTTTTTTTTTTGTGGTCTACGACCCCTTGCAGTTATATTACTTACAGTAAGAATTGTTTTTTTTTCTTTTTTTTATCTAGTTTATGATGGCTTGGGACGGTTGATGACCCCAAAAAAAAACTGGTAAAATTAATCTTTTTTGTTTTATCATATTTAGATATCGATACCAATCACGTATACAGAGTTTCGCTAGCTAATTTAATTTAACCCTGTATGCCTTAATAGTTTCATAACAATTAAGTCATACAGGGTTAAATTAATATAAGAAAGCTCTGTTATCCCGCGCCTTACCAAAATGATCGTTCACGCGACGTCGCGTTCATCATGTAATTTTTTGAAGGCGCCCTCTGTCGTCGCGATCGCCGTCTTTCTTTTATGATCTTCATTTACGTGTCCATACTAATATTATAAATGTGAAAGTAACCGTCTTTTATCTTTTCACGCCTTTAAGGCATAACGGATAAAATTATCTTCTGTCCTTCTTTCAAGGTAATTGAAGAACACCGAGTAGTTTTAGTCAGGAGACTGAGCGGTCCCTCTGAGGACCTCCATTCGGATTGTAGTTTAATACCTATATTTGTACAGACGCCAGCAGGTCAAGCTACCCAAAACTGTCAAATTTTCTCCATCAATCTTGAACCTGAATGAAATTTGACAGCGGCGTCTGTACAAGGTCATCTCCGGAAGTATGGATCCGATTTAGTATGTCACTGATAGAAAACTACACTATTGCCGGGTGTCATGTTAACCAAAAGCACGCGAACGAAGTTGCAGGCAGAATCTAGTTCGTAACAAACATGGACTTTTTTTATATGGTATGGTAACAAACATTACTTCCCAAAAGAGGAAAAAAACAATTTATTTGAAAGAAAACTTATTTACTTTAAAACATTCTTAGATCTAAACGTTACAGGATAATATAATTTACATGATGATTCAATAATAAAAATATAATTATTTCATGTATTTGTTGTTATATGTGCCAAAATTCTTACAAAAATAAACATTTATTTACACTTACAGCATAAGATACAAATTCAATAAATGTTATATTTTTATTCTAAGTTGGTTTTTAGTGCATTTGGTGTAAACTCACACATCTAGAATAACACATTGTATGCCTGCATCTATCATATTGTTATATTAGAGTTTAAAAGTCGGTTGCAGGGGCGGCGTCGGCGTAGGCCTTAACTTTAGGAACGGAATACACGTTGTCAACGACTTTCTGGAACGCTGGGTACTTCTTCTCGAGATCAGGCATGCGCAGCATCTTCTTCAGGTAATCCATCATACCAGCCAAGACGAAGTCGCCCCATGTCAACTGGAAATAGAATAAATTGTGTCAATTACAACAAGAATGCAAGAATGAACCACTTGCAGTCAAAACGATGTCGTCACTTGGATGACTGTGCAAGCCTCAGAATCAAAAGATCAAAATAAATTCAAGAATCTAGAACAGAACATCTGAATCTGGAAACTTTTACGTGTGGGAAATATTCCCAGTCTCTCCGGGATAAATCACAAAATATAAAGTACAGCAGGTCAAGCTTCCCGAAACTGTTAAATTTTCCCAATCAACCTTGATCCTTAATGCTTTAGTGATACAGTTGAAAATCGATTAAAGAAATTTGACAGATTGTAGTAGCTTGAAGTGCTGGCGTCTGTACATTCATATTCTTGCGCCTCATAAATCATCATTTGCATCCTTATTCCTCATCTACAGCCACCCATCACTGCTGGGCAGAGGCCTCTGTCTCTTTGCTTGTGCCCGTCTCCACGCTCCGGTGCCAGCCTCATCCTAGGATAATGGCGTAACACACTTACAAAAGTCATGCCTTTTTAGTTCAACAACATTCATTATGTTATTTTATTATTTACGTTGTTTAGTAAACGAGTAGAAGATTTATTTAAACCGCTTAGGACTTACGATATGTTCTCGAGGGATAATTTCCGACCTCTAAGCGCGTAAAGCTGCTGGAGAAAGCTAGTTTTATATATATAGCTGGTCCAATACCTTTCCGAGGGCGAGGTGGCCATTGTTCTTTTCGATGATAGCACTAATTCTTTGCAGGAAGTCAGGGTACACGTTCCTGACGAAGTCTAGATATTTCTTTTCCTTTACCGCCTCATCGGGTTCGTAGTCAACGAGAGCAGCCTCTGTAAGTACAAACAAAGCATTTTAAAATGCATTCACATAAAAAACGAGAAAGATAAATGTGTCCCTATGGTGTATGTGTACCTAAGGTGCACAGACTTGGTCTTTAACTAACATCCAGAAGTCTAAACTCAAGGTCTGCCAACGAGCAATGGAGCGCAGTATACTAGGCGTTAAAATTAACGGATCGTGTTCGAAACACAATACTGCGCTCCAAAACAAAGATAGCTGACGTGGTTCAAAAGGCTGCCACACTTCAATGGGACTGGGCAGGACATATTTGCCACATGCCGGACAAACTGTGGGCCCAAATAGCACAGAATTGGTGCCCTGAGACAATGAGGCGGGGTCGCGGCAGACCACGTAGGAGATGGCGGGACGAGCTGGATAAGTTCCGTCATAACTGGAAGGAGGACGCGCGGGCTCGCGAAAGATGGAAGAAGTGGAGGGGTGGTCTTTGCCCAGGAGTGGGACAGCGTAGGCTATCCGTATATCGTATTTCCGTTTTTGAAGCTACGTCTGGCACCAAAGACATTACTTCGATGTTAATGTTTGTGTGTAGTGGTGGCCCAATGGCAACGGCCCGACTTACTAGTTGTAGGTCGTCGGTTCGAACCCAGGCAGGTGCTTTACTTTGTGTAAATAATTTCATCACCTCTGATCTCAAAACGGTGAAGGTAAACATCGCGATGAATCTGGTATTTCATAGAACCTAAAATTTGAAGACATGTGACATCTACCAACCCGTACGCACTGGGCCTGCGCGGTAGATTACGGCCCACTCCCTCTCGAAGTGAGGAAGCCTGTGTCCCAGCAGTGGGAACATTAAAGGCTGATTATGCAGCATTAAAACGAGGCATTTCGTACAGTTGATCATCATAGTTCAGTTGCAAATTGAGAAAGTAAAACTTACTCGCACGGAGGTCGTTGACTAGGTCAACGTTCTGGTCGATCTCCAGGGCATCCTCAGGAGTGGCTCCGACCAGCCCGTACTTGCGGCCGAGGTATCGGGAGATGGCCAGGCTCTGTGCGTACTGCTTGCCGTCGATCTCCAAGATTGGCATCTGGCCGAAAAGGGTCTCTGAAAATAAAGACGTAGATTTAGTCAACTTATTGATCACGGAATAGAAAAAACAGTGGAAGTGCCACGCAGCTATCGCGCGTGTGTCACAATTATGCGGAGCTCCGCAACACCGGCTCAGTCGGGATTAGCTACTTGCTGTGATATGACGTCTCGAACGTAACGAAAAATATTACAAATATGCCTTATTGTGCAATTTTTACATGCAAAAACGATAGCAGGACAAAAAATGTATCTTGCGGAGGTGTATCGTATCACCGGTTATTATAAAACTATGATATATTTCAATATAATCGTTTTTATTGACAAAACCATATTTATTACTTTGTTGCGAACTAAAAACTACCTTATGTCCATTGTTCAAAGTCTAAATCAACTTGCTCGCTGTCTTGAATATCATCGTATACATTCTAGAAACTTCGACGCTACTCGATTAGGGATAGGACACATTCAAATAGTTCGGTATCGATAAAATAATAAAATGTGTATTTATATAGTGAAACTTACACGTTACCATGACATATTATATGCTCGTTGTCGTTCTTCTCGATTAATTGAAATAAATGGTTGGAGTTTGAGTACTCATATTCTGACAAATAAACCAATCATTCATTCATAGCTGGACGTAGGCCTCAAAAGTAACTAATACTAATAAAGTATGTAAATATTTCAGTTTTCCCAGAGATCCTTTTACCAAGGAGAAATGGATAGAAGCTACGAGAAGACGGAACTGGATGCCGTCAAAAATTAAGTACATAGAATCTGTTCAGAGCATTTTTATGAAAACAATTTACAAACTTCAAAAAAAGGCTACATATTTTTAAAAAAGATAACGCAATTCCGACAATTATTAAACAAATATGTTTTATTTCAAGTACAATAAATAGTTTAAATTCACTATTTATCGTTTCATTTAACCATTTTACCTTTTATACTAATCGGACTTTGGTCCGTTACATAAGATAAAAGATTTTAATTACAATTGTACAAATATCGATATTAAATTATCGATATTTGTCCTCATCTCTAGCTGAGTAGAAAAATAGATAACAAGTGCATACGAATATGACATCTATTTCAATGATGTTAGGGTGCTAAATAGAGTAAATTGGTTACAGCGCCCTCTAGCGTTGAGTAGCTGAACTCGTTGTGGATTGCTCGAATTTGATTGTTACATGGAAAAATGGACTCCATTGATTTTGATACGTAAAATAAAAACAACACTCAGGAGTTGTAATAAGATTTAATTTTGAACAACAATAAATAAACTTTTCGCCAAAGTTGCATTTATAATTTGTAGCCAATTATATCATCGTTTTCTGTGTGTTGCAATGTTCATTTTAATTTGCAAGTGTGTGAGTTTGGCGACACTGGTTCCCGTACTAAGGGAGTCTAAGGGCACTTCCACTGTTTTTTTCTATTCCGTGTTATTGATCTTATCCCCCAGTGGTTGTAGGATTTAGATCTTCTTCTTTTATGTACCAGCCCGGAGTCTTGATTTAATTCCAGTTCTCGTTTAAACCACCAGTTTCATCACGATGTATTTCTTCACCGTTTCGAGAGCAACGGTGAAGAAATACATCGTGATGAAACTGGCATGTCCTAGAACCAAAAATTCAAAGACCCACTGGGTCTGCGTGGTGGATTATGGCCCACTCCCTCTCACAGAGAGAAAGCCAGCCTGTTTCCCAGCAGTGGGAACGTTATAGGCTGATTATCTCACCCGGTTAAAGGCAAGCTAGCCCCCAATCACATTGTAAGTACAGACGCCAGCAGGTCAAGCTACCCGAAACTGTCAAATTTTCCCAAAAAACCTTGAACCCTATTGCTTTAACGATAAAGTTGAAATCTATTAAAGAAATCTGACAGATTGTAGTAGCTTGGTGTGCTGGCGTCTGTAAAAACCCACTTGGTAGAATCTTTCTCCAAAGCTAGTTTTCCATAAAGTGTTGTCTTTAAAAGATAAAGCTAAGTACCTACTCCTCGTAATCGTAGAAGTAAAGTTGTTGCACCACTTATGTTTTCTTACTTATAGCTGCCTAGCTGCCGGTGAAGCAAACATTACCTATGCAGGTAAACTACCTTTTGCCCGCGTCTTCGCCGGCGTGGATATCGGGAAACATCCCACAGGAAAGTACGTAATAAACTATCTGTGTGCCTCATGCAATGTTTACGCGGCCCACGCCAGTAGAGCTTCCAGTCGGCATAATTGTATTCAGACGTCTTCAACAATCATCGTCATATTTCAGCCAATTTGCACAAAACCCTAATGAATTATACACCTAAACCTTCCTCATGAATTACTCCGTCCATTGGTGAAAACCGTAAGATCTCCGAAAGCCGTTCGGTAGTTTTTGAGGGTATCGCGTTCTGACAGACAGAGGCGGCGGGGGTACTTTGCTTTATAATAAGTAGCGATATGGGGCGTATCAATACCATGTCTCGATACTTGAATAGTTAACGAGTAAGTAACAGTCACTTTTCCAAGAACTAGGGCAGTAAGTCCAACTAAACCTTGAAGACCGATCGATCCGCCCGACAATAGCCCTCTTGTCATTTAATTAATAATTCATAGCTGTACCTATGTAATAAATTATTCAACTCAAAATGCCAGTGTTTTTTTTTTATTTCCATGTTTATTTATTACTAGCAGTGCCCCGCGGTTTCACCCGCATAAGTATCGATCCCGTGGGATTATTGGGGTAAAAAGTATCATATGTGTTATTCTAATGTATAAGCTATATTACTGTAAAGTTTTATCAAAATCCGTTCAGTAGTTTTTGCGTGAAAGAGTAACAAACATCCATCCATCCATCCTCACAAACTTTCGCATTTATAATATTAGTAGGAAATAAAGTGAGCCTGTATTTAACACCTGATCTTCAGTTTGATAAGCACTACTTCGTCAACAACCAGTGATTGGTTATCTAATCAGTCATACATGTCAAAAATTGCGGCCAAGGTCGTCGTCAACCGAAACGAGAAACTATCAAACATGTTGTAGGTGTGCGAACATAAAGCGAACATATTAGCGAACGCGGCAGCAGGAGCGATTTAATTCAAAACATGTGTGTTCAATCATCATCATTTCAGCCATTCCGGTCCTGGTCTATTTTGTAAAAAATCTCACCTTGAAAACGTAGGTAAAGTAAGCTGAAGTGAGCTGTCATTCCACCAGAGGGACAAATCTCGTAATTTAAAACGTTCAAAATCTAGTCGCAGTCTCATCTCGGCGACAAACAAATGTCAAAATGTAGGGAAATTAGAGGTATTTTTGACAGATTGAGACTGAGATCATACTGTGAACGTTCTTAAAATTACGAGAATTGCCCCTCTGATGCCGATGATTGACACTATTGACAGCTCTCTCTAAGCTCACTTCTTCAAATCTTCACGGTGACAGAATCGATCGGCTGGTGTGAATATTGATGTTTGAACATTGCTGGCTGACAAAAAGCTAGACCACATAAATAAGTAGGTATAGACGCCATCTTGTTTTACCACCCTAACCTCAAATGTCACTTGTACGTCATAAAACGACAAGGTATAAGCGTAATTTCGTATAAGTGAAAATTAGAGTGTCAACCTTAGTGAATTATTAACTTAGTGGTGTTTAAAGTGATAAAGGAATCAAAAACTTTCTTGTTGCTGTCAAATATTCGCTGTGGTTTGAACATAATTCCATGACTTTAAAGTACCTAGCTACCATAGAAATCCTACTAATATTATAAATGAGAAAGTTTGTAAGGATGTGTGTGTGATATGTTTGTTACTCTTTCACGCAAAACTACTGAACGGATTTGGATGAAATTTGGCACACAGATAGTCTATAACCAGGATTAACACATATGATACTTTTTATCCCGGTATTCCCACGGGATCGAAACTTATGCTAAAATATTCGCTGTGTACCTAATTTGTACCTAATTCCATGAATTTAAAGTACCTACCATTAAAATGTAATTATATCTATAGTACCTACTAGTTCCATGCTGTTAGTGTAATTCCAGTCGGATGTTTCCTCATAGAAACACTTTCCCTATAGAGACACTTTTGGAAATCATTCGCTTGTGTTAACCAATGTCAAGCAAACAAAACTTTCGACAGCAGATTTACTGAACAGCGGCTTGTTTCGACTGTCATAACCCAAGACAACTACCTACATTTGCAAGCCACTCCATGTCTGTCAACGAAGATACTGGCCCGTTTGAAAGTAGGTGATCCGTCAAAACGTGGCAAAATCAATTTAACGAACGGGCGAAAACACTCACAGAAGGGACAACACTGTCAAATCATGTTGGCATTAATTCTTAGTTCGGGCCCCATGTCCGTAGGTAATACGTCGCAGAAAGTACCCGTAACTTCATCTGAAACTACGGACATGAGCGTTTTAGGAATGTGAGCTAGTCTTTAGTCTATAACCTTGACTCGAATACTTGTGTAAATAACCGTCAAAAATACCCACTATTGTAACCATAAAGGTTCAATTTGTAACACGACACAATTGGGTCCACCCAGGCGAATGCAATTGCACGACTAGTGACTACCCACATTGGAGCCATTATACATTATTGAAACTATCTATTATCTGCGCTGTTATGTTGTTACAGGATGGCTGAACCAATTTGCCATTCACTATGACTAGGTATGTAGTTGGCATGAATATCAAAGAATAACTGATATCACACTAATATTATAAAGGCGAAAGTTTGTGAGTGAGTGTGTGTGTTTGTATGTTTGTTACTTTTTCACGCTCAAACGGCTGGACCAATTTTGATGAAATTTGGTATGGACGTAGCTGACACCCACGATGTTAGATAGCCTATAACCTTCCTCAAGAATTGGGCTATCAAATGCAATATGATTTTTTTTGAATCCGGTAGTTCCGGAGATTACCCCCTACATACATACAAACAAACAAAGAAAATTTACCTCTTTATAATATTATTATTAGTATATTAGTATTAGTATAGATTGAATTAGCTCTGCCATAGATTTTGATTGTGTGTATTGGACTTTTCTATGAAATAGCAGATTTTTTTTTTGATATCCTACGATAAATTTCTGAGCTATGGGGTTCTAGAATCATGTGCTGAATTACAGGTTACAGTTTGCGCACTGGTTAAAAACTTATCCTGTATAGGTAGTCTACTCTAAAAGTCTAAAAGTTTATAAATAAGGGTTTAGGCTTCTATACAGCATGTCAGTTATTAAAAAAAAAATGCTGATCCATACATTTTGACCGCGTTTATAAAAAAAAAAAGCTTTTTTTTTATAAACGGCGATAAATGTCTACGCTAGGGCATCTAGAATCATGTGCTGAATTCATGGTTTCAGTTTGTGCGTTGATGTCCCTGTCACCCTTTATACTGCATAGGCTAGGGTTAAAGTCGCGTCCAATGTATGTAATCTGCATTCGCGACTTATTTGCCAATGTAAAAGGAGTTTATGAAAAAATAACTTTAATTCCTACTCAATAAAGTGCAGTTTACGCAACAATTTCAAACTTTATTATCACTTTTTCAATAGTGCTAGTCACTCTGAAATCAAAAATTAAAGTTGATACCTATTTGTTTAACTTGAAATGGTATCAATTTGAAACATAAGTTTAAATATACTTTTAGGTATCTACAACTGTAGATAATAGATCTGAGTTGGATCATAAAACAAAATTTTAAATCATCCGAGTGGAAGATTTATCCCCCTAAAAAATTCTTAATCTACACAATGACATAATTACGTGATAAGGAACAAAAACTAGGTATTTCCACAAACAGCATTATGTTTTTGTATGGGAACAAAACAACTTCTTTATAATCTGCAATTACAATCATACGAAATGGGTGCGACGAACACTTAAGTCTCTTATCTTGAGTAGTAACGACAAAGATACAAATATTCGACCATATCTTGTCTCATATTATGAAAACACACAAGTAAAAGCATATCGTCATACGTTTCTTTTAGCTGCGCCCTGCGGTTTCACCGCAGCTTCGATCCCGTTGGAATATCGGGATAAAAAGTATTCTATATGTTAATCCTGGTTGTAAACCATATGTGTGCCAAGTTTCATCCAAATCCGTTCAGGAGTTTTTGCGTCAAAGAGTAACAAACATCCATTCACCCATCCATCCATCCATCCATACAAACTTTCACGTTTATAATATTAGTAGGAAGTAGGATAACTAGCTGTGCCCTCAATTTCATTTGCGTAGATGTCGGAAAACAATGAGTCTCTTCTCTTTACTAATTATTTTTCTAAACTAAAAGAAGCCCAAGCTACTCCTTATAATATCAGCTATCTGCCAGTGAAAGTCCCGTCAAAAGCGGTCTAGCCGTTTCGGAGATTAGCCGGAACAAACAGACAGAAGACAAAAATTAAAAAATATTGTATATATACGAGGTGCATTCAATAAGTACCTAGCCTCATCGCCAGAGGGCGCTGTAGTTTCAAAAGAGTTTTACCACAGTGTAGCACATTCTTTTTTAATTCTTTTTTCAAATGTTCATTCCAATCCCTTCATTTGTTTTAATTTGACAACTTATGGAAGCGAACGTGTCGATCGGTTTTACAAAAATGGAAAAAGAGCAATATCGTTCGGTGATTCGATTCCTATTTTTGGAAGGGAAAACGCGCATCGAAATCAAAGAGCGCTTGGATGCTGTGTACGGTGACTCTTCTCCATCGATGGCCACCGTCAAGAATTGATTCAACGAGTTTGCACGTGGCCGTACGTCGGTTTTTGATGAACCACGTCCAGGTGCACCGAAAACAGCTGCTACGGAGGAAAACATTTAAAAAATCCATGATCTCGTATTGGCAGATCGCCGATTGAAGGTTCGGGAGCTAGCTGAGACTGTAGGCATTTCAGAAGGAACAGTGCATCATATTCTTCACGAGGAACTCGGCATGAGAAAGCTGCGACGCGACTGCGGCGCGATGGGTGCCGCGTTTACTCACACCAGAAAACAAGCGCAACCGTGAGACCACATCGGAGACGTGTTTGGCGCTGTCTAAAACTCTTATGTCATAAATAACTAAAGATTGATATTAAAAACAGAGTTTATTTGATAAATTTAATCAACCGCTATCATTAATAAAAGTGCTCATTATTGCCAAGTAAAAGGCCTTTCTATCCAACTGAACTGATATCCCAATGAACAAGTATTACTCATATTTAAGAAAAGAGACAGCTTTATGCAATTATAACAAACAACAATGATCCCTATCAGTTGGCAACAAGCACTCATTTGATAACTTGAAGCAAGCAGTGTTCTGGTCATATAAGGATGTTGACACACTGCTCACCTCGTCACAATAGCTGCTTGTTGCCTGTGACCTACCCACTTTCTTTACCCACACACGGCACACATTATTACTTTCATCGTCTACAGGTTGTTAAACTATTAGGGAGGTATGAGAACAACGTTTTGTCAAACCAAACCCTTGTTGACAAACTAAACTAAATTTAAATTAAGTGCATCTTTTTCTTTCTATTTCATTAAGAAAAGGACAGAAGATAAATATTAGTTTAGTCCTGTCAAATAAGTCAGCGCCTGGCGTAAATTGACGTATTTTTAGTTGCCAATTGTTTTAGCACGTCTAATCTGTCTATGGAGATTGGAGTATCTTAATTTGACAATTTCCGAAAATTGATTCACTAATGGGAAGCTACAGTATCCATGGATATAATTATTTTATATTAAAACGTGAAATTTCACGCGGAGGAAGTCGCGGGCAGAAGCTAGTAAGTAGTCGATATCTAGCTTATAGTTATACTGTTGAAAAAAAGAAAGAAAAAGAGTTTTTGGTACACGCACGGGAAATGCAAACAGTAAAAAAAGAACTAAAAAAAAAAAGAAGAATGTAAATTTACTAAATCCAGGTTTAAAAATAATTTAAAAACCAGATGTCGCTTAATTTCAGAATTATTACTCAATAATATTAGGTTTTTTTTATCATACATAACATAATCAGCCTATAATGTTCCCACTGCTGGGACACAGGCCTCCTCTCGGTGAGAGGGAGCGGGCCGTAATCCACCACGCGGGCCCAGTGCGGGTTAGTAGATGTCAAATGTCTTCGAATTTTTGCTTCTAGGACATGCCGGTTTCCTCACAATGTTTTCCTTCACCGTTTTGAGAGCAGTGGTGATGAAATAATTTACACAAAGTAAAGCGCCTGTCTGGGTTCGAACCTACGACCTACAACTCGTAAGTCGCGGCAGATACCACTGGGCCACCACTGCTCTTAAGGAAGGTTTTTTATCAGTAAGTAGTAAGTACAGATAAAATTTCTACTGTACAGTGTCTTGATAGTCTGTTGTGTTGGGGGTTTTTTGAGGCTCAAATCAGGTTTATTTATTTCTAGCTGGTAAACCGTGAAGATCTCTAGGTACTCAGATATCCCAATTTATTTCGCGCTGGAACTCTCGTCTCGCATAGGGTCTTAGCATTATGCTGAGCGATGGCCGTTTTTTCTGTCTTTCTAATTATTTAATGATGGCGCAGTGCAACATTTTCTTTCCTTCCATGCAAACAATTCATTCGGAATTTTTCAGTTGATTATAAGTAGGTATGTACGTATAGGTCGGTTTTGTACATTTTGCTCTTCTAGTCCAAAGCTTTTTGGCCTATCTAAAAGTCAAGTAAAAAAACCGGCCAAGTGCGAGCACACGAAGGGTTCCGTTAGAACCTTAAAACCGTTCGATCGGTGGCCACAATGCCCCGTTGCACCGCTGCCCATCTCTGGTCTTTCGAAACTTAGATGATAGGGTACAAGAGTACTCACTGGGCTTGAATGCAGGCCAGTCCTCAGACGAAATGCGGCGGTCCTCGAAGTCCTCGCCACCATACGCCAGCAGCAGGCGGGCAGACTCTCCCAGAGCCTTCACGGGGAAGTAGTAGAAAACAACTTTCGGCATGATTCTGAAAAATTTTTTAGTATTAAAAACTAATCTGCGATAGTTCACGATTTCCAACAGACACGTCGGTAAATCTCCTGCAGTAGTCCCTACCTAAGTAGATAGTTGAGAGAACTCTCTTAATTTGCCTATCTATCGTAGAAAAACAGATAATTAAATGATCAAAAAAATCATAATTAAAACTATGTACGCGAGCCTATTCAGGGACATCAAATTACCGTTAGAAAAACTCAGTAAAAATATTTTTTTATACCTGTGATTAAACGGAATATTTCATTTTAAACCTTCAAAATGAATATCCTACTGCCGCTATCGATTCAATCATGTTTTTACATTCAAAATAATGTTGGATACCTACAAACGGCTATATAAATACACTCCCGGCACTTATTTACCATACGATGGCTAACGAAAAACGAAAGTAAATTGACAGATTTTATCCAAAGTGAAAGATTAAAGGACATAGTTTTAGAATGAAAAGCTGTAAAATAGTTTTGAAACGATTGTTTGATAGATAATAATCCGCCTTAAATTGAAGATACTTACGATTTGTTTTAAATGCTAGCAGAGTAGTCGTCGAGGAGGCGTTCGCACGAATACTGACGCGTGGCGTGGCCGGTTGCCGGCCGGCACAAGTATCGCCGGCATACAAAAACCACAACCAACGGTAAGCGAACGATATAATTGGAATGACCTTCGCTTAAATAAAAATAAACTTTATTACTAAAACAGTAGGGTATACTTTCTATTAGCAAAATAACACAAATGTTGGATCAAATACGCCAACATAAAGTGATGTGCCAACATCAAGTTTTAAGTATACAGAGACCTATTTATAAAACTAACCTCTATTGGTGGTTGAGTCGCATAATCGCATTCGATAAGACATGAACAATAAATGCCTAGGCATAATTTATTTTTTATATAAGTACAGTAGATAATTACCTCTGTAATTGTCTCATATAAAGATAGTACAGTCGGGTCAAGGGTAGGTACCTAAGGGTATTCTTCGTCATTCCAAACCAGTAACACTCGGATTATACAAAAACTAGTACGTTATGTATCTACTTATTTATCGAAATCTTAACACTCGTCATTCAAACTTCATGATTCATGTAGGTAATAGTTATAATTTTAGGAGGGTTTTAGTCTGTAGTTATTTGGGAAGTTAGGTCCAAAAGTATTTGACTAAAATGTAAACAAATGGATCAGAAAATGTAGGTAGGTAGGTACTTTGATTTTTTTATTTGTATAGGATAGATAGGTAGGTACTTAAATGGAAAGTTCTAATTATCACCATTTAGATGTTTTTCGTTAGACAACCTCAATTTTGTATCGATAATTTTTCAGTTACCATTTACTAAGGTTATACAAACAATTAAGTATCTAATTGTTGGGACAAGTTAAAACCTTATAAATGGGGTACAGACGCCAGCAGGTCAAGTTACCGAAACTGTCATATTTTCCCAATCAATCTTGAACCTATAAGCTTTAGCAATAAATTTGAAAATCTATTAAAGAAAGACCGAAGGAAGACCATCAAGGTAGATACCTACTTCAATCTGTCTTTGTGCTGGCGTTTGTACCTACAGATGAATACGTTACTTTTTCTTCCCTTTAGTGAGTAGGTAATTCTAAATTCAAAACCCGTTCAGGAACAGTGTTTGTTTACACTTTCATCATATATTTTTGGAACAGACGGTACAGCAAATCAGTGGCAACACTTGCACTACGAAAATCATACTATCGGCCCTTGCTCACCGTCATTTTGGTACCTATACTGTCAAACCATTTATTTAAGCAAATAAATAAACTCTGCTCCATTGCTCCCAAGTGTCTAAATGAATGCAAAACCAAGGTCACGAAATGGATCTTGACATTGACCTATAACAAGACTGAAGATTTACTACAGATATCGTTCGCTTAATAAAGTAATATATTCATAATTATTTTTTAAAACAGTCTTACATTAACACAAGTTTTCACCATATTTATCTCCCCCTCGCACACACAAATACACACACACATACATAGCTACATAAATAGGACAAAATATGAGCTTGTAACTTAATGATAATTAACTATTGAAAATGTTAATGATGACGTACCTACTGTGCTCGTCTTACAACTACTGCTACATGTTGAAATCTTAGGCGAGGACGCTGGCACCCTAAACACAAGTTAGATCTTACATTGGGTGCCAGAGCTCATCGAAAACACTCTTGTTTCCCTAGTTGTAAAGCTGCATAGTGTTGTTGTTATAAGTGTTTTTGTACAATTGAAGGAAATAAAACTAGGTAGGTATTTCTTTTTTTTTTTTACTTTTGCGACCTTAAAATAGTAGTCTATGACGATGTCAAATTGTTACCACTGTCCGCCAGTCCGTAGATGATACATTCTAATATTGTGCTGTATGTACAGACGCCAGCACATCAAGCTACTACAGTCAAATCTCTTTAATAGATTTTCAACTTTATCGCTAAAGCATTAAGGTTCAAGGTTGATTGGGAAAATTTGACAGTTTCGGGTAGCTTGACCTGCGGGCGTCCGTACATGATACATGATTTTTTATCTACCTATTTTATTTTAGTCAGATAACTATGATGTAATTTTGTCAAGCAAGGTCGATCGATTAGCCCCCGCCTCTCTTGTTGTTCAATTCTTTCGATTCACACTTTAGAGGTACGAGGAACAGGGTGTAAAGTTCACTCATCCTCCATAGAAAAGGGAGGATCCTCCGACCAGACGGGTGTTGTGTCTGGCGGGCAATTGCCCAACGTTTGATGTTGGAAAATTGTATCTATTCTAATTGCGCGGTAAACTCTGCTTGCGAGATGCAGGATTTGCGTGACGTCAGTATGACGCGTTGTTCGCATGTGGCGTTGTAGATACCACCGCTACAACACAATAAAGTAGGTATGTACATACGTCAAATTGTCGTAAATTGATGTTAAATCGAAATGACATCACAGTTCATACTGTACCTAATCATTCCACAAATTAGGGATTCCACCAGAGCTGGGCGGTTAAGTTGAGTGACGCGAGGAGCCGTAGCAGAACTGTGAAACGGTGTGGCTCTTTCCACCAAAACTGCGAGAATGCATAGCAGACTGCCGTCCGAGGAAATGATGTGCTAAGAGTCTGGGGCAGGCAAGCGGGTTCAATTAGGGATGTGTGCGATACCCACCAATAGGATTACATCATTAACATTATCCCACTTTGCCCCACCAAACTGTCCACCAATGGGACAAAGTGGAATGTTACCAATTTATTACGTCCACTGTCTCCAACTAATTGATATTGGTGGCACAAATTACGCTCGCAATACCCGCATAAGCTCTTTTTGCCATTGGCACTAAAATACGAAGTACCGAAGACACCGCACATGAGTTGCCACTGTTGCCAAAACTCGTCGGCGATGCCTTGGGTATTTCATATTTTCTAAGGATGGTAACGACAAGTTTCTCAGATCACAGCCTGGCCCAGTTTACAAGGCAGGGAGAGATGTAAAGCATTAGAACTGCACTGTATCTCTAGGTAGGTATTATATAATAATACATCACATTTACACTTTTAACATCACACTAGGACCTCAAGGCGCCGAACAAAAACAAAAAAATTAGAAAGAAGGCTGAGCGAACACCAAATAAAAGCGCGGCAGGCGATGCGATGCGACGGGGTGGGTCGGGGGAGCTAGAAATTTCACACGGACGAAGTCGCAGGCAGAAGCTTGGAACGGAACTGCTTTTCCCGATCGTTCATTTGCTTATTTCAAAAGTCAAGGTGTATAAAAGTGGAGTTCAAATAAAGATGACTTTGAATTGATGATGTATTTCTAAAATGCTTTAATTACGACTTTTAAAGCCAAAAATTAACATTAAAATAAAAATAAAATACCTACTTATTTTTAGGGTTCCGTAGTGCACGTCTCAGAACCCTTAAGTACCTCTCCCTTTAATAGTTTCGTCATGTCCGTTCATCCGTCCTCGGCTTACCTTCCAAACGGTTAGTGCTAGAAAGATGAAATTTTGCATGGATATGTGTATTTACCACGTCGACAAAGTAGGTACTAAAATAAAATAACTAAAAATATAATTTTTTTTTGGGGTACCACCCCTACACCTAAAGTGGGGATGATTTTTTTTTTCTCGCGTCTACCCCATAGTGCAGGGTATCATTAGGTAGGTTTAAAAACATTGAGAGGTTGCTAAAGACAATTTTTTGATTTAGGTATCCGTTTGCGAAATATTCAACTATAAAGCGCATTTTTTTTGTTAAAATACTGAACATGAATTCACGATAGTATTCCAATCATTAGTATTAAGCTTTTAATAGGATTTGGATGAAATTTGGCACACAGATAGTTTATCTGTATTTGGTTTTGTCTGTATTGAATGAGGAAGCTGGGGTGACGTCACTCCAGCTAATAAACACTAAACGACTCATATTAACGAAGTTTTTGTGGCAGCTAAATTAAGACTGGGAACTTTGATTGCAGCCATTATGCCTTAAATATTGGCATAGGTAGAATTATTTTATCACATATGAGGAAGCTGGAGTTATACACACAACACTGTGAACGGCAGGGGTATTAATGATAGGGACATAATATAATATAAATATAAACAATGTTGAAGACAAGGTGTTTCTGATCGAGTATTCGATTGCGTTGACCACAATACACCGATCTGTAAATTAGACCACTACGGAATTCATAGACAAGCGGCTAATCTTGTTCTTTCCTGTCTATCAAACAGGCAGCAAACAGTTAAAGTTAACGGGGCGACGTCTTCAGGGTCTTTAGTTAAGATGGGCGTGTCTCAAGGATCAATTCTTGGCCCTTTCCTATTTCTAGTTTATAATGCTGACCTTCGTTACATTATGGCTAACTTATCGGATATAATTTTATTCGCTAATGACACTTCTCCTATCTTAAAATATAGAAAAATAAGGCAGTTGACTGATATAGCCACACCTAGGTTATGCCTCATGGCGTTCTATATTGGGAATTGGTAGCTGACATATATTCAATTTCAATTTTACAAAAGTGGTTAACCCGCGCATTCTTTAAAGTGGGTCCATGCGAGTCTCTTACAAACAAAAAAGAAATGTATATACCACTTGTAACTATGCCTTCTCTTTATATCTTAGAAAGTATTTTGTATGTTCGCATAAACTTTTCAAAATAAAAAGCGATTTCCATAATATAAATGAGTCCGCGTAACACTGGTCAGTTTCCTCAGTCGTCAGTTTATTTAATTCGCCAGTTTCGTTGATTAGTCAGTTTCACTGATTCGTCAGTTTTAACGATTAGACAGTTACGTTAAATCGGCAGTTTCCAGTATTTGCCAATTTTCGTCGATTCGTCAGTTTTGTACACTCAAGGGGAAAACTTTTTACGTGTTGAAAAAGACATACCTATTATTGTGGATAATTTATGCTGCTGTAAGGAATATCTGACCTTATTAATAAGGTACGTAACTGAAATCTAAATATGTCTGCACGAATAGAGGAAAACTGTGTTTAACTCGGTGCGTGTGAATGCGCTTAAATGTACCATCGCGAAATATTTCTTTAAGATCGGCAGGTAATTTTAAGGCGGTCGTGTCATAATTGCAGTTAGTTGCAGCCGTGAGCTCTTTCCAAAGTGGTTCCACCGGTGGCCTCGACGGCCTAACCCCACAACATCTCAAGGATTTACTGAGTTCAGGTGTCGGGGAAGTTGGTGAGTCGCTTTTAAATGAGCTTGCGGCCCTTATTAACCTCATGCTCACCGGCGGAGTGAACGAGGCCGTCGTCGATGTTTTTTTTTAATTTATTATTATTATTATTTTTACTTGTAATTGTGCGTTTTGTTCGTGCAGAATAAAATATTTTTCTTTCTTTCTTTTCTTTCTTTCTATGTCTTACGGGGCTAACCTAGGTGATGTAGACACCATTTTGAAAGACTTACAACTTCTTAAACAGGAATTTAAATCCATTGGCTTGGACCTTAGCCTCTCAAAATGTGGAATTTACCTTTCTGACATTACCGACAGACAATTGACCGTAGAAAAATGTAATGCAATAGCCCTAAAAATCAAAATTTTAGAAAAAAGCTCACTGCTCCATTCACCCTGATTGTGTATGTATTTTCTACGCTCTTCCCCTTTATGGAAGCAGCTACAACTCTTGGACAAAATTTACCAAATTATTCGCAGCACACTAACATCCATTCTAAATGTGGCCTTGGACGACCGAGCGTGGGTGAAAGCCACACTTCCCATCAGTTTTGGTGGCCTCGGCGTCCGTAAAATTACCAGTATTAGCTTAGCTATATAGTATTACTTAGATGTTCTTGTCCTCTGTCCACAGCATAGAAAAGTTGACCTGGAAAATTTTAGCCCCCTCCCTGGTTGACTCTGAAGTGCCGTGCTTGGCCGACGTGGTGATCGCCTGGAAAATGACTTGCCCGGATACAGATCGGCCCGTGAACCCATCTTCCCAGAGGCAGTGGGATAAGCCGCTCTGTAGGTTGGTACGGAATAAGCTTATTAATACGTCCACCAATACTGCTGAGCATGCCCGCCTACTCGCTGTGGGTGAGTGGGAGTCGGGCCTCTGGCTTCAGGCGCTACCGTCACCCAACATAGGCACTTTGCTGGGTGACACCACCTTCCGGCTCGCTACTTGTCTGCGTCTGGGCACCCCTTTTGTGGCTCCACATCGCTGCCAATGCGGTGAAGGTGTCGACTGCCTCGGACACCATGGCTTATCCAGTTATCCTGCAGTAAAAGCGCAGGCCGGATAGCACGGCACACCAGCATCAATGATATCATCCGTCGTGCTCTTGTCACCAGGTGCCAGCTGTTTTATAACCCAATGGCTTGGCACGCGACGATGGGAAGAGACCAGACGGAATGACCATAATACTTTGGAAGGTGGGTAGGCCTTTAGTGTGGGATGCAACGTGTGTCACCACCCTTGCGCCAGCCCACCTTCCAAGCACGGTGGGCTGTGCTGGGCTGGCTGCTGTGGATGCGGAAAACCTCAAACGGCGCAAATACTCCAATCTCTTTGGAACTTATTATGTTCGAAACGTTTGGGGTTGAACACTAGGGCCATGGGGTCCGAGTGCACACTTAGTATTTCGAGACATCGCCAAGCGGTTGGTCGACTCTTCACGTGACCAGAGGGCTGGCCTATTTTTTGGCCAAAGAATCAGCATTGCCACACAACGTGGCAATGCTGCCAGCGTTTTGGGCACGTTTCCTATTGACAGCGATGCGGACGAATTTTTTTGTTGCCCTTTGATTATTTCCCCTCCTTTTTATATACTTGTACATATTATTATTTTAAGACTGCTAGCTTCTTAAATTATGTAAATATATAAATAAGTAAAACACCAATATAAAATGCTCACCACAAAAAGTTATCAAATAGATATATCTATTTAAATGAGAAGGCGCGTGTGCAGTTTTCTACCGACTGTACAATTGAATCAAACTGACGAATCGCCCACAGCACTCGCATCAATCATTTCCGTTCCGATTTAGATATCACAGTATGAAGAACCCAACACGCTTATGAACGCGCTCACAGCTCTCGCTCAACGTCAAAACCATAGAAGTGTTCTTTCTTATAACTATAGTAAAAACTATTATTCACTTGAATGCTCATGGTTGGATTACTATTTCATATTCCTAATTATTCATATTCGTTTATTTGCATTCCACAAGGTATAAAGATGTTCACAAAAGGCTTATTATAGCTAAGAGCCGTTGTAGACCGTGTCAGGGCACAGCAGAATTATAGTTATACATATTTATTAAAAATCTAAATCGTAGAAACAAAAATCAAAACAAAATTATATATGAAAACCAAAAAAAATACGCTCACATAAAAAAGTTAATAATAATAACAAAAATAAATCCATTATAATAATTTATAAGGGTAAGTAGGTAGCTATTTTCTTAAAATACTATTTTTACATTTAGATATATTTACTTAGGATACAATTTAATAGGTAGGTAACACAAACATTTATTTAATAGGAGATCATATTTTAAGATTACAATTAAAATAGAACAGTTTTACGTGTATCACAATTAGATATTCAGTAGGTAACATTTTATAATCCACTCCATTAACTATATATACAACGTGAACCAGTACTCATTTCATTTCGTTTATTTGCATACCATAATGTGAATTAAGTTGTTAAAATAGGCTTAAATCTAAGATATAGCTATGGACCCTGTAAGGGCACAGCACGCGTAGGTATATGTGTATCCGCTCACAAGCAACGGAGTGGCATTATTATTTTGTCACTTTTTGTTTTGACCGTTGAGCGCACCGAGGGGCAATAATTATTGTCCCTTTTTTTTCCTTCCAGTACGATACATCGTCATAATATATCTATTTATTTCTATCACACGATGTTTAATCCCTTTTCTCTTTTCTACCCGAATCTCAATACGAAATGTATTCATGTTAGAAATACGACAATAGCTCCGCAATAGTTCATTCGGATTGAAAAAATAATTTCAAAGTCAGTGAGTCGTTGAGCAGTGATGCCAATTTAGCATATTTTATGCTAAATTTAGCATATTTTCATGTTGTTTAGCAAACTTATTTGTTGTTTAGCATAAAGCATATTTTTGTAGCATATAAAATAATTATAAAATAAAAGTTTAACCATGAAAATTACATAGATACGTACGTATGCGATAAATACTGCTATATGGCAGAAACACTTTATACCATGACTTGAGAAAGTATCTATGTTTTCAGTATAAGAAACTTTAAAAACAGTTAAGCCTTCTCTAATTGATATTGCCCTAGAATTCAGAGTGGATGCATCTACAATAGATAGACTCATGTTCTGGATAATGTACAGTCTGAGCAATGAGACTTTCTCGTCTTCAAGCACTTCAGCATTAGTTGTCGATGAAGCCCAAGATATTAATATTTTATTTGATAACATAGTCAATTAAAACATATAGTTTGTTAATTATTAAACATTTTAAAATTATATTACGTTTTATTTGACATTGAAAAATTTTTGTAGAATTTTTAGCATTTCTTTAAAGCAATTGGCAGAATTTTGGCATAACTTTAACACCTTTTTAGCAAATTCTTTATTGGTCTTGTTGGCTACACTGTCGTTGAGTCGTTACTTTAATAGTGTATAATCTATGGTTACTTTACTCGTTGCGTTCAGCGTTGCTTCTCGAAATCTCGATACGCGGGTTCTCGTGCGATAGGTGGAATAATATTGTGGGAGTTTATTGACATTTTCGATTTTGGGTGAGTATTTTTGAGTAAATTACTGATTTAATGGTTAATTAGAATAGTTTATGTGTGTGCAAGGATTTTAATCTGAGGGTAAGTATATTTCTATTTCTGTGTGGTTTTCAGTATACTTGTTTGTCAGAATGCTATCGTAATTTATTAAATTGTGAGACCAGTTCTGTGTAAAAAGTAATAACTAACGCATTGAATATTTCCTCAATAATAGTTTTCAGCCAAAAAATATACAAGAGGTGCTAATTTAGAAAATTAGCACGTTTTGTATATTTTATATTTTCAATTTAGAAATGGAAGCACCGAAAACAAATAAAAGAGGCAGACGTGATGGTGATCGAGCGGCGCTGGACAAGAAAAACATAGCCCGGTTAACAGTTGAACAAAGAAAGGTACTGGTTCAAGAGCTGCGTGACAAGAAGGTTGGGCAAATTTCCAGAAAAGCGTCGCCGGTTAGAGTGCCTTGCCCTTTGATGCCGGGCTCCCCGGAAGTGCCGCCCCCGCGTATTCCTCAATCGGAATTGGAGAAGTCAGGTGTGTAAATTGTCTGCCGGATATCGTACCTCTTATTGACTGATCCAACCTAACATATTTTAATACTTTTCTATCCAGCGCTGGAAGCAAATGGGCATTCCAGGGTCGAGCTCGTGGGAGAAGGTTCAACCACGCCGCCTCCCCCGCAGTAAGTTTGAACTTTATCCCTGACTTTAAAGAATTTTAAACATTCAAAAGAGGTTGATCTGTAATATATGTTATTTCACAGGGAAAATCAGTTTACCCCCGTTAACGGGGGTAATTGCCCTAGATGAAGGCCAAGAGGTGGACGAAAACCTCTTGGTCGATACAAGCATTGATTTGATTGGGTTCTCGCCGAGCACATCATTCTGTGCAGAGCGACCCACACTGCCGAATTTCTCTCCGGGGGCATCGTCGTCACCTACAAAACCAGGTATTTTTATGTGTTTATTTCTCGTTTGTAATGATAAACTAAAATTATTACCTACATGTTGAGTTTATGGGGGTCGAATTTTCATTATTTTTGTGATAGAACACACCATTTTCGAGATATTAGCAAAGGAAAAAAAAAAGGATACAGTACTGGTTTTGCACCCAAAGTCGAGGTTAGGTGTGAATTTTAACATAACAACTAATTTTATTCCACACCTTTTTAATCCCGATTAAAAATAGATTTAGTTAAATTCAGAATAGCAAAATTGCCATTTTCAATAGATTAATAACTCAGTGCCATCTTAGTGCTGTCAAACTAAAATATAGTTGACAGGAATAAACTAAATTTTTGGTGAATTTTAACCAACTTCAAAAAAAGAAGGAGGTTCTCAATTCGGATGTTTATGTTTTTTTTTTATGTATGTTTGGGCATAACTCTGTCATATACAGGGTCATAATAAATGTTGTTTTTTATTAAACTCCAATGGTCAGTTGCAATTGAATGTACAAAATGTTCCAATATTGCAAATTTTGTTATTTGGGGCTAATTTCTCAATCGACAGATAATTTTTATTCGTGGAATAAAATTGACGTCTGACAGATTTTGTATGGAAGAACTGTCAAAAATTCAAAATTATTCCTCCGATATAATTATCTGGCGTTGGAAAAATCAGCCCTGAGTCAAATTTACTCCTTTTCTACATTAATAGCAATAATTCTCTATTTACATTAGATACAACAATGAATTATACCAGTATAGAATGTACTTGAAACCAACATTATTTTAAAATTATTGGTCACACAACGTTAAACTTACTTAGTCAAAAAAAATATTTTTGTTAAATTTTCACTGATATTTCAATTAAAGTACTTTTTTTTTTATTGCTATAGCTAGTGATATTTACTGCCTATCTATCGGCATAGTTAGCGTATAATAATAGAACAACAAAAAACCGATGGAATTCATTCATTTGTGGTCAAAGCATACAATAAGGTAAAAATATAATAGTCTTTAAAAAAAAAAACGTTATCTTAGGTACAGACACCAGCAGGTCAAGCTACCCGAAACTGTCAAATTTTCCCAATCAACCTTGAACCTTAATGCTGTACGATAAAGTTGTAAATCTATTAAAGAAATTTGACAGATTGTAGTAACTTGATGTGCTGGCGTCCATACTACTTAGGATATTTCTTTATTGTATTTTTTTCTGAACGGCCGTAAGTTCTGCTATAAGCCATTTCAAGGTTGTCCATTAATTACCGGACACCCTGTATAGACGGATTTGCAAAATAATTTTTTTTGTTCGAAAGAGGTTTACCCCGAAATGGTCCCATTTAAATTTTGTAAAGATCTGATGATGAGTTTCGGAGACAGACAACGGAACTCTTCAATAAATGCCAGCAAATCAACCGCGATTGTCGCTATATGTGTCGCATTGTTTATGCAACCACACAACATAACACCCTTTGATGCCGGGCTCCCCGGAAGTGCCGCCCCCGCGTATTCCTCAATCGGAATTGGAGAAGTCAGGTGTGTAAATTGTCTGCCGGATATCGTACCTCTTATTGACTGATCCAACCTAACATATTTTAATACTTTTCTATCCAGCGCTGGAAGCAAATGGGCATTCCAGGGTCGAGCTCGTGGGAGAAGGTTCAACCACGCCGCCTCCCCCGCAGTAAGTTTGAACTTTATCCCTGACTTTAAAGAATTTTAAACATTCAAAAGAGGTTGATCTATAATATATGTTATTTCACAGGGAAAATCAGTTTACCCCGTTAACGGGGGTAATTGCCCTAGATGAAGGCCAAGAGGTGGACGAAAACCTCTTGGTCGATACAAGCATTGATTTGATTGGGTTCTCGCCGAGCACATCATTCTGTGCAGAGCGACCCACACTGCCGAATTTCTCTCCGGGGGCATCGTCGTCACCTACAAAACCGGGTATTTTTATGTGTTTATTTCTCGTTTGTAATGATAAACTAAAATTATTACCTACATGTTGAGTTTATGGGGGTCGAATTTTCATTATTTTTGTGATAGAACACACCATTTTCGAGATATTAGCAAAGGAAAAAAAAAAGGATACAGTACTGGTTTTGCACCCAAAGTCGAGGTTAGGTGTGAATTTTAACATAACAACTAATTTTATTCCACACCTTTTTAATCCCGATTAAAAATAGATTTAGTTAAATTCAGAATAGCAAAATGCCATTTTCAATAGATTAATAACTCAGTGCCATCTTAGTGCTGTCAAACTAAAATATAGTTGACAGGAATAAACTAAATTTTTGGTGAATTTTAACCAACTTCAAAAAAAGAAGGAGGTTCTCAATTCGGATGTTTATGTTTTTTTTTTTATGTATGTTTGGGCATAACTCTGTCATATACAGGGTCATAATAAATGTTGTTTTTTATTAAACTCCAATGGTCAGTTGCAATTGAATGTACAAAATGTTCCAATATTGCAAATTTTGTTATTTGGGGCTAATTTCTCAATCGACAGATAATTTTTATTCGTGGAATAAAATTGACGTCTGACAGATTTTGTATGGAAGAACTGTCAAAAATTC
Source organism: Apamea monoglypha (assembly GCA_911387795.2). NCBI lineage: Eukaryota > Metazoa > Arthropoda > Insecta > Lepidoptera > Noctuidae > Apamea > Apamea monoglypha. The sequence goes on along the minus strand of OU426932.1, from coordinate 3,184,453 downwards.
AAAATTATTCCTCCGATATAATTATCTGGCGTTGGAAAAATCAGCCCTGAGTCAAATTTACTCCTTTTCTACATTAATAGCAATAATTCTCTATTTACATTAGATACAACAATGAATTATACCAGTATAGAATGTACTTGAAACCGACATTATTTTAAAATTATTGGTCACACAACGTTAAACTTACTTAGTCAAAAAAAATATTTTTGTTAAATTTTCACTGATATTTCAATTAAAGTACTTTTTTTTTTATTGCTATAGCTAGTGATATTTACTGCCTATCTATCGGCATAGTTAGCGTATAATAATAGAACAACAAAAAACCGATGGAATTCATTCATTTGTGGTCAAAGCATACAATAAGGTAAAAATATAATAGTCTTTAAAAAAAAAAAACGTTATCTTAGGTACAGACACCAGCAGGTCAAGCTACCCGAAACTGTCAAATTTTCCCAATCAACCTTGAACCTTAATGCTGTACGATAAAGTTGTAAATCTATTAAAGAAATTTGACAGATTGTAGTAACTTGATGTGCTGGCGTCCATACTACTTAGGATATTTCTTTATTGTATTTTTTTCTGAACGGCCGTAAGTTCTGCTATAAGCCATTTCAAGGTTGTCCATTAATTACCGGACACCCTGTATAGACGGATTTGCAAAATAATTTTTTTTGTTCGAAAGAGGTTTACTCCGAAATGGTCCCATTTAAATTTTGTAAAGATCTGATGATGAGTTTCGGAGACAGACAACGGAACTCTTCAATAAATGCCAGCAAATCAACCGCGATTGTCGCTATATGTGTCGCATTGTTTATGCAACCACACAACATAACACCACGCCTGTAACCTTTAAAGGGGTACGCAGATGTGTTCAGTACACCACTGTACACCCTCATTTCTGTCTAAGTTGATATTGAGGTACCTTTAATCTTGCAAGTATATATGAATTTGCGTGGGGTAGGTGCAACTAAAAAGTGAAATATAAAAACTTTACAAAGTTACTGAATACAATTAAAAGTCGAAGTATAGTTTAAAGGCATTTGTGACAAGAGAATCGGCACCATTGAATGTTTTTTCGAGTTATTGTAGATTTTTTTTGCTGTGATATTGTTTTGTTTATTTTATTGAGTTTTCGAGCTTTACTTTACTTTTAACAATTTAGAAATGGAAGAAGCGAAAACAAATAAAAGAGGCAGACGTGGTGGTGATCGAGCGGCGCTGGACAAGAAAAACATGGCCCGGTTAACAGATGAGCAAAGGGCACGGGTTCTAGAGCTGCGTGACAGGAAGGAGATTGGGCGATTTTTAATGCCCGATGCTCCTCCTAGAAAAAATCGAAGGTAAGAAAAATATTAACGAACATAATATGCTTTTCATAGTCTTCACAAATGTTTTAATTATTTTATATTTCCAGAAAAGTGTCGCCGGTTAGAGTGCCGTGCCCTTTGATGCCGGGCACCCCAGAAGTGCCGCCCCCGCGTATTCCTCAACGATGGGAATTGAAGAAGTCGGGTGTGTAAATTGTGTGCCGGATATCGTACCTCTTATTAATTGATCCAACCTAACATATTTTAATACTTTTCTATCCAGCGCGGGACGCAAGTGGGCCTTCTAGTGTCGAGCTCGTGGGAGAAGGTTCAGCCATACCGCCTCCCCCGAAGTAAGTTTGAATTTAATCTCTGACTAAGAATTTTATACATTCAAAAGAAGTTGATTTATAATATATGTTATTTTACAGGGAAAATCAGTTTACCCCGTTCACAGGGGTAATTGTCTTAGATGAAGGCCAAGAGGTGGACACAAACCTCTTGGTCGATGCAAGCATCGATTTGATTGGGTTCTCGCCGAGCACATCATTATTTGCAGAGCATCCCACACTGCCTAATTTCTCTCCAGAGCCATCGACGTCATCCACAAGACCGGGTATTTTTATGTGTTTATTTCTCGTTTATGATAAACTAAAATTGTTACCTACATGTTGAGTTTATGGGGGTCGAATTTTTATTATTTTTGCGATAAGGCACACCATTTTTGAGATATTAGCAAAAGAAAAAAAAAACGATATAGTACTGTTTTTGCACCCGAAGTCGAGGTTAGGTGTGAATTTTAGTTCATAATAACTAATTTTATTTCACACCTTTTTAATCCCGATTAAAAATAGATTTAGTTAAATTCAGAATAGCAAAATTGCCATTTTCAATAGATTAATAACTCAGTGCCATCTTAGTGCTGTCAAAACTAAAAGAGGCATTTGTGACAAGAGAATCGGCACCATTGAATGATCTTCATTGAAAGTTTTTCGAGTTATTGTAGATTTTTTTTGCTGTGATATTGTTTTGTGTATTTTATTGAGTTTTCGAGCTTTACTTTACTTTTAACAATTTAGAAATGGAAACAGCGAAAACAAATAAAAAAGGCAGACGTGGTGGTGCTCGAGCGGCGCTGGACAAGAAAAACATGGCCCAGTTAACAGTTGAGCAAACGACACGGGTTCGAAAGCTGCGTGACAGGAAGGAGGTTGGGCAATTTTTAATGCCTGATGCTTCTCCTAAAAAAAAACGAAGGCAAGAAAAATATTAACGAAAATAATATGCTTTTCATAGTCTTCACAAATGTTTTAATTATTTTATATTTCCAGAAAAGCGTCGCCGGTTAGAGTGCCGTGCCCTTTGATGCCGGGCACCCCAGAAGTGCCGCCCCCGCGTATTCGTCAACGACGGGGATTGAAGAAGTCAGGTGTGTAAATTGTCTGCCGGAGCTTTAATATTGCAAGTATATATGAATTTGTGTGGGGTAGGTGCAACTAAAAAGTGAAATATAAAAACTTTACAAAGTTACTGAATACAATTAAAAGTCGAAGTATAGTTTAAAGGCATTTGTGACAAGAGAATCGGCACCATTGAAAGTTTTTTCGAGTTATTGTAGATATTTTTTTGCTGTGATATTGTTTTGTTTATTTTATTGAGTTTTCGAGCTTTACTTTTAACAATTTAGAAATGGAAGCAGCGAAAACAAGTAAAAGACGCAGACGTGGTGGTGATCGAGCGGCGCTGGACAAGAAAAACATGGCCCGGTTAACAGTTGAGCAAAGAGCACGGGTTAAAGAGCTGCGTGACAGGAAGGAGATTGGGCGATTTTTAATGCCCGATGCTCCTCCTAGAAAAAATCGAAGGCAAGAAAAATATTAACGAAAATAATATGCTTTTCATAGTCTTCACAAATGTTTTAATTATTTTATATTTCCAGAAAAGTGTCGCCGGTTAGAGTGTCGGGCACCCTAGAAGTGTCGCCCCCGCGTATTCCTAAACGACGGGAATTGAAGAAGTCAGGTGTGTAAATTGTCTGCCGGATATCGTACCTCTTATTGACTGAGTTTTAATATAGCAAGTATATATGAATTTGCGTGGGGTAGGTGCAAATAAAAAGTGAAATATAAAAACTTTTTACAAAGTTACTGAATACAAAAGTCGAAGTATAGTTTAGAGGCATTTGTGACAAGAGAATGATAACTCGAAAAAACATTCAATGGTGCCCCATTGAATGTTTTTTCGAGTTATTGTAGATTTTTTTGGCTGTGATATTGTTTTGTTTATTTTATTGAGTTTTCGAGCTTTACTTTTAACAATTTAGAAATGGAAGCAGGGAAAACAAGTAAAACAGGCAGACGTGGTGGTGATCGAGCGGCGCTGGACAAGAAAAACATGGGCCGGTTAACAGTTGAGCAAAGGGCACGGGTTCAAGAGCTGCGTGACAGGGAGGAGGTTGGGCAATTTTTAATGCCCGATTCTCCTCCTAGAAAAAATCGAAGGCAAGAAAAATTTAACGAAAATAATATGCTTTTCATAGTCTTCACAAATGTTTTAATTATTTTATATTTCCAGAAAAGCGTCACCGGTTATAGTGCCGTGCCCTTTGATGCCGGGCACCCCAGAAGTGCAGCCCCCGCGTATTCCTCAACGATGGGAATTGAAGAAGTCAGGTGTGTAAATTTTCTGCCGGATATCGTACCTCTTCTTGACTGATCCAACCTAACATATTTTAATACATACTTCCAGCGCTGGACGCAAGTGGGCCTTCTAGTGTCGAGCTCGTGGGAGAAGGTTCAGCCACGCCGCCTCCCTCGAAGTAAGTTTGAACTTAAGCGGGATTGTCTTAAAGGGTTACCGCTACCCCGGAACATAAAGGGCGAAGGAAGGAACATGGGTGGGTTTTAGTCAGTAAAAGTCTGACACTCCCTTCCGCTCCACCCAGAGCGGGAGCGGTCTTTTGATGATTTCCCACCAGAAAAAAAAAAAAATCCCTAACTTAAAGAATTTTAAAAATTCAAAAGAAGTCGATCTATAATATATGTTATTTCACAGGGAAAATCAGTTCACCCCGTTAACGGGGGTAATTGTCTTAGATGAAGGCCAAGAGGTGGATGAAAACCTCTTGGTCTATACAAGCATCGATTCGATTGTGTTCTCGCCAAGCACATCATTCTCTGCACAGCATCCCACACTGCCGATTTTCTCTCCAGGGCCATCGACGTCCTCCACAAGACCAGGTACTTTTTATGTTTATTTCTCGTTTGTAATGATAAACTGGTTGCATTATGGATTAGGGGATTCAACGCAGCTGATAGTTAAATATTGAAAGCTTGAAATTAATACATTTTTATTCTAAATTTAACCAATAATTTCTTCATTTGTAGTGCACAGTCCAGACCCGGCGCATTCGGCAGTCGTTTCGTCTCCCACAGCATCAACGTCCTCCGTCACGAGAGTGATCTTTGACCACTTTTTGCTAACTTATTAGTATGCATATAATTTAGTATGTGGTTTTATTTCAGAACCATCTATAGTTGAGGACGAGATTGCTGCGTGGGAGCAATGTACCGCGGAGATCCCCGGATCCGACGAGGAGGCAGACCTGCCGGATGTAGACGCCGGTATCGAAATACCCCAGCAGAGGTACCTTGAGGAGTATCCGGCAGAACTCGACAACCTCACTCCTGACCTGCTGGATCAAATTAATGCCCTCGATGCTCGCGATGATTCTGCGTTGCGGGAGTACGTGAGCAGCGAGGACATGCTCCATTTTAATTGGCAAAACGATGCCAGTTGCTTCACTGGCGAGCGGGAGGCATTTACTGGTTCATCTGGTCCAACTTTTGCGACTGACGGGTTGACACCTCTGGATATTTTGGAGAGGATTTGGGATGAAACTATTATTAATCTCATAGTTGCAGAAACAAATAGGTACGCCAACCAACTGTTAACTACAAACCCTAATTTAACGCCAAGATCCCGAATGAAGGAATGGAAGGACATACAATCGGCCGATCTGTGGGCTTTCTTCGGGATTTTAATGTTGCAAAGCTTCATCCCAAATCCTGTGGAAAAGGACTATTGGTACCCTCGATTTCCGTACTTGCAGGTCGGGAATTTAAAAGACACGATGGGTTACAATAAATTTTTATTGATTAAGAAATGTCTGCATTTTGTAGACAATTCTACCATTGAGACTAATTCCAAGTTGTCCAAAATTAGCCCGATTATTGACCACCTGAATCGCAAGTTCAGCTGTTTATACTTACCCGAGCAGGATATTGCGATAGATGAGTCCTTACTAATGTGGAAAGGTAGACTCACCTTCGTACAGCTCATCAGCAACAAAGCTGCTCGGGTAGGGATAAAAAGCTATGAACTTTGCGAGTCCCGAACGGGCTATTTGTGGAAGTTTGAAATATATACCGGAAAGGAATTTCATAATAAATCAATTGAAGAACATGATGTCGAAAGGGTGCCCAATGAACCAGAGGGGGCAACATCGCAGATCGTCTACAGGTTGGTTCGCCCGCTCTTAAACAAAGGCCATACACTATTTATGGATAATTTTTACAATTCGCCACTATTGTCAAGAACTTTAAAGGCGCAAAAAACAGACACCGTCGGGACCCTGCGACTTAATCGGGAATTTGTTCCCAATAGTCTGCGCGACAAGGCCAATACCAGCATGCGCGTAGGGGAGATAGTCTTCAGTCACACTGAAGACTTGTCTATTGTGCTTTGGAGGGACGCCAACTTGGTCTCACTGATTTCTACATATCATAAAGTAGAAGTCGGTGGGAAAGAGAAATTTGGGAATTACAAGTACAAACCCAAGGTGGTGTTAGACTACAATCTTTCCATGGGGGGTGTCGATAAGAAAGACCAACTCTTACAGGCATTCCCCATGGAAAGAATTAGGAACGTGGTATGGTACAAAAAACTGTTTCGCAGACTATTGAACGTGTCCATACATAATGCGTATATCATATACAGCCATACCAAAAAAATTCCTCACCGGGAATTCAGGATGATGCTGGCAGATGAAATTCTAAGAAAGCACTGCCCACCACGTGTCAAGCCGGATAAAGATTTAATGGCTTATGGGCATTTCCCTATTAAATCGACGGGCAAAGCGCGATGCAAGCATTGCGCCAAAGACAACATAGAGTCTCGCACTGTCTGGGCGTGTGATACTTGTGGGACAAGGCTCTGCATTACGTGCTTTAGAGATTATCACATTGCTCAAAGAAAAGTGATACTTTTTGGGAACAGATGAGCGGCACGAGGTAGTAGCGTGTGGGTCTGTGTGTGTAGTTGTCCTTTTTATTTTTGTTTCAGAATATTCGTTCAATAGCCTGCGAAACAGTTCCTATGAGCTTGTCCACATGAGGCGATTTACGCGCGAGTCGAATAGCGCGTAGACAGACAATCTCGACGCTCAAATCCTGTTTTTTGGGACTTGGGCGTCGCGATTGGCCACCACTCGACTCGCGCGTAAATCGCATCATGTAGACAAGCTCTATGTATCTTGCCCATTCTTCTCCACTTTTTTTTCTTTGACTTAGTGACTTTTGTGTGTTATCCATAATTAGTGTATGTATCTATTCATACACGAAATATCATAAGGGGTCATTGTACACATCATTATTAACAACTTTTACTATAGGGCTAAACGTGTAATCGCGAAAAAAAACAGCTGTTCCATACATTTTGACGAGTTATGCGAAATGTAGGGAGCTGATTTTTTTGTTTCGTGATTTCAGGTTTGATCATATAGTAAAAGTTGTTCGTAGTGATGAGTACAATGACCCCTTAAGAGAATTCGTGTATGAATAGCCAGTAATACCTTTACCTTTTACCTTTTTACGTTTTGTTTACTAATACCTTGTTTTCTTTTTTAATTATTTTTATAGTGGCAAAATGAATATTTGCACACCATTATGTAATGTGTTGTAATGAAACTTGCACTGTTTCATAAGTTGGAGTAAATGTAAGACAGGAAAAAAAATTGTCACAATCCGATTAACAATGTCGGAGAAATCCACGCATTTCTTCACATACATACACCTATGAAAATCTTGTAAATTTCTTTGGAAGCCCTAAAGATGATCATATGTGAATATATTGCAGTTCCAATAATTATTATATCTTGTCGAAATGAGAACCTCCTTTTTTTGAAGTCTGTGGAATGAATGAATTTTCGCCACGTTCCGAATGGCCTCACTTGTTTAAATCAGTTCACTAGTTTAAGAGACATAGAAACGAATATACCCTCTTTTTTTTTTTCGCCGTAGTCGGGTAAAAATAAAAATATATATAATATTCTATTGGGCGAGAATGGATTTTGCTATCTTTAAAAATAAATCAATACAAATACATTAACGGATTTCATAGATCAATCAGTCTGGATCCGGATATTATTTTTCACTATGTGTACCCAGCCTTATTGTACGGCATTTTGAGAACATTTTGCAGGGGACAAATTGAAATTGAATTTATAACTTTTTCCGATTATGTCCTATTAATAAGTGTAATACTTCTTTAGAAAGGGTATTTAATGAAGTATTATTTAATTAATATTATATTATTATCTTTTGATCAAACTTGTAAAACATTTTTGAAAACAAATGCAAGTACTTAATATTTTTTGTTAAAACTTGTATGTGACTTCAGAACCTCACTTTAGTACAGTGTTTAATTCTACTGCCACGATTTTTACAAATTTGTTGAACCATTAAATAAGCTTACTACGGGTACCAATATTTTTAATCGACGTATCAGATTTATGTAGAAAAAAAAATCTATTTCTTATTTGATTGTTGATTATTTATACTTACTGAACTAATTAATAAGTAATTAGATTAAAATAAATGGATCTCAATATTGTTTTTGTTAGTAAAAGATTTTATATAAAAAGCTATTGCATAACATTTTTTTTTTTTTAATTTTTCTTTAAATCTTTCTGACGCTGTTATTATACCCTTTGACGTTCACAATTTCTTTTTCTTTTTAGCTCTTTCAGTTCTCTATAAAACGAAAATAGCTAGGTATAATAAATAAATATAAATAATTAGGTATAAATAGTGTAATTACACACCAAAACATTTATTCATTCAAAAAATTTGAACAAAAAGAACGATAATGATATAGTGGTTATCCACTCAACCGTCCATACATACTACCACGGAATAGAAAAAACAGTGGAAGTGCCCTTAGACTTCCTTAGTACGGGAACCAGTGTCGCCAAACTCATACACTTGCAAATTAAAATGAACATTTCAATACACAGAAAACGATGATATAATTGGCTACTAATTATAAATGCAACTTTGGCGAAAAGTTTATTTATTGTTGTTCAAAATTAAATCTTATTACAACTCCTGAGTGTTGGTTTTTATTTTACATGTCAAAATCAATGAAGTCCAGTTTTCCATCTAACAATCAAATTCGAGCAATCCACAACGAGTTCAGCTTCTCAACACTAGAGGGCGCTGTAACCAATTTACTCTATTTAGCACCCTAACGTCATTGAAATAGATGTCATATTCGTATTCAATAAAATATCTTAGAGAATAGTTCAAATAGCAGTCGATTATTAACCTTTTGAACGCCACGGTCGGCTATAGCCGACAAATGAAAACTGGCACAAACCGCCAGTGTCGGCAAGAGCCGACAAGAAAACGACATTTTTAAAGCATGAAATAAATATACTAAATAAAATTTTCTGTGTTTCTTTTTACTATTATTCAAGACTTTATTAATGGTATATTGCAAAATGGAACAAAGATATATCCATTAATTACATTTCACTAGAAAAAATAATCCTCAAAAATTGCTAATCGAAATCCTTAAAAAGGTGTTCTTCCCCACGCCACAGTCGGGAAGACACGACAGCTAGTGATGGGCAAGTAAGGTAACTTATATTTCAAATGTATGAAATATTTTATTAAAAGTAGCTTACTACTACTTTGACCATTATTGTTTAATAACAACTATTTGTATCCCAATATTTCTAATGCATAATAATATTTATACAATTGTGGAAAAAGAACATAATTTATGTGTATCGATCGATAGTTTAGGTACTTTCCACTCTCGCGCATCCCTACGCAACAGCTAAATAGATAGTTGGATATGGTGTCTTTTTTGTCCGATTTGTGCACAGGAACAACTTTGGCCTTTTTCCACTCCGTAGGGAAGGTTCCAGTTGCTAACGACACCCCATATATTTTTAGAAGTGGAGCAACCAGGACTGTAGCACAGGCAGAAATGAATAAAGGTGGGATTCCGTCAGGGCCTGCACCTTTTCTGATGTCAATGGATTGAAGCTTTTTCAGAAGTGTTTCACTGTCCAGTTCAGGAATTGTTAGGCACTGGCTATTAACTGTATAGAAGCTGCCACAACCACAATATCACATCCCTACTCGCCTGCGAGGAAATTGTCAAAAGTCGTGCCAGCCACGCCAGAGTCGGGTCTTCCCGACAGCGGATGCCGTCACGAACGAGATTAGTGATGTACCTTATTATTATTTGATTTATTCGTTTGTAGTTCTAATGTCTGCTTTTAGGTTGTTTAGAACTTTGTAACTGCTGTTAAACGATATTATGATAAAAATAGGGTCAAATTAAATAAAAGAATGATGAAACGAGTATTATTTTATTGAAAAAACATGTGATGAAAAGCAAAGATTAATAGGTTATCGATAACTTTTCGATAAGATGTTGCAATCCCTATTTTTTTTGTAGGTATTTGCGCTGAATTTGTGTCTTGGCGTGGAAGGGGCGCCGATGCGTTTACGCTCTGGCGTTCAAAAGGTTAAGTCTCTTTAAATCTTTCAATTTGTCAAATGTGTTTTCAGAACCAACCCGCATAACTATAAATTCTGCTACATGCATTGATAATGTTTTTTGTTGCTGCGAATACTTAGATAAAGCCATAGTAAACTCTCCCTTCTGATCACAGCGGTCAAACCGTTGTTTTCAAGTCTAATACACCAGTGCAAAAAATTATGATACAAACTAGACAAATAACACCAAGCAGTCTAAATAGATTTAATAATCACTTAATTAGTAAGTTAAGTGTACCAGGCCATATGAAAACAATGTAAATGAATTATATGAGAGGTTTTTTTCGGTAGTACGCACCGAGTTCAATAATACTTTAAAAAAGAAAACTAAAACTATTTGTCCAAGTTTTTTGTTCAGTGACTGGGCAACTAAGGGTATTAGAAAAAGTAGAGAAAATTTGTTTGAGCTGTAAGGTCTTAAGCCTTATATTAACTCTGAAACTTTTAATAAATACGTTGCTACCTACTCTAAAACCTTTTAAAATATCTGCAAGGTAGCTAAAGCCTTGTATATTAGCAACAAGATCAAATCAGCCGATAATAAAATAAAGACGGTTTGGAAAATTATCAATGACGAAACTAACCGGAATAAAAGACATAATAATGATTTCACAATAGAGACTTCGCGTGGTCTCATAAGCAATAACAAAGAAGTTGTTCCAGTATCCCACATACAACCACTGAAATCTTAAATTCCTCGCCCTCGAGTTCTATTAATTTATTAAGAGCAAACGTCTCATCCTGCCAGATTGAATTTAAATTCAAGCATATAAACCCCATAGTAGTAATAAAAGCTTTCAAGCAAATCAAGATCAAACTAACCGAAGATCTATGGGGAATGTCTATCAAAGTTTGTACCTCCATTATTAAGACTATAGCACCGTACTGTACTTAGCCTTAATATTTAATTTGTGTGTGGATCAAGGAGTCTTCCGGGATCTAATGAAATGCAGCAAGGTGATACCACTTTTAAAATCGGGGGACAGTAAAGTTACCAATAATTATAAACCCGTATCCGTGTTACCGGTCTTCAGCAAGGTGTTTGAAAAGGTGATGCTGAACCAAATGCTCAATCATTTTGAAAGAAAGAAAGAAAAAGTATTTATTGCGACTCGTACAGGATTAACACCAACAGAATATTACACGACCAACAGTATGGTTTCACCAAGGGACGTTGTACGACTGATGCCGGTATCACCTTATTAAAACACATTTTTACAGCGTGGGAAGAGTCCCAAGACGCCATAGGAATTTTTTGTGACCTCTCCAAGGCTTTTGATTGCGTCGACCACGAAACCTTGCTTTTAAAACTTGAGCATTACGGACTGGGAAAACTTGCGCTCAGTTTAGTAAAATCTTATTTAAATGATAGACAACAGCAAGTTCAAATAAATGGTGTCAATTCACTCGGTTTCAAAGTAAAAATGGGTGTTCCGCAAGGCTCGATATTAGGTCCTTTCCTCTTTTTAGTTTATATTAATGATCTACCCTATTTGTTAAAAACCCAACCACAGATGGTGTTATTTGCTTACGATACTTCCTTTTTTTTTCTGGGTGGGAAATCACCATATGACTTCTCCCGCTCTGGGCGGAGCAGGAGGGCGTGTCAGACTTTTACTGACTAAAACCCACCCGTGTTCCTTCAGTTGCCTATGCCAGGGACCACGGTATCTCTTTCGAACAACCCGCGGCCCTGGCATTACGATACTTCCTTGATTTTTAAAATTAATAGACGTGCATCAAATCTTGACGACGTAAATAACGCCCTACTGCAGATCCAAAATTGGTTCACTGCTAATCATTTAGTATTAAATGGGAAAAAAACGAAGTGTATAAGATTTTCTTTCCCAAATGTCAAAAGTAGTCATTGTGAGATAGAATTGAATCAAGAGAAACTAGAATTCGTCGATGAAACTGTTTTCCTGGGGTTCACGCTCGACTAAAGGCTTCAATGGGGGTCCTCATTTAACATCCCTTGCAGGACGACTAAGTTCAGCAGCGTATGCTGTGAGAAAAATCCGTCAATTTACTGATGTCGATACCGCGAGACTGGTCTATTTTAGTTACTTTCATAGTATCATGTCGTACGGTATTTTACTATGGGGACGGGCTGCAGACATCGAGTCTATTTTTATTCTGCAGAAAAGAGCCATCAGAGCCATATATAGCCTCCGCAGGCGTGACTCTCTAAGAGAACTGTTTAAAGATATTAACATCATGACGGTACCTTGTGAATATATATATGAAAACATTATGGACGTAAGGAAAAATCTACATATTTTTAGTAAAAGAGGTGAAAGACACAATTATATCACTAGAAATAGGGACCAATTAGTTCAACCAGGTTTCAGGCTGGCTAAAGTAGACTCATCTTTCATGGGGTACTGTTTAAAATGTTACAATAAAATACCTCCCCACATAATTGAACAGAATGAAACGAAATTTAAATCTTGTATAAAACGCACACTATGCAGCCAGGCATATTATAAATTGGGAGATTACATCGCTGATAAAAATGCTTGGCTAAACGCTGGTCCTGCTCCACAGGACGCATAAATAAATTGATTAGCATTTGAAAATACTGTTGGAGCCGCTGAAGATTGTAAAATACTATTTTTGCATAATTTGTATTGTATAATTGTATAGCACATGTGTGAGTACTATGTACTCTTAGGGACCAGGAGTGGTATTTAAATAAAAAAACAACCGTCAAGTCGGCCTAACTTATATTTAAATAGCAAACTAAATAAGGAACACAAATAATCACGCACTATTTAATAGGAAACAATCAGCTTCAACAAAACACAATAAAACAAAGGCAATATTTGCACATAAAAAGGAAATGACCACCAAACCAAGACTTAGCTGTGATCCAGGACGAAATCCAACGACCTCTCTGCGCGAGCGCTGACAGGAAAAAAGGGCCGCGGCTCAGTTGACAACCGCTTTTATAGGCGTTGGAGTGACGTCCCAGATGACAGCTGTACAAAAACTCATTCTTAACCTAATACGGCTTCTCCTGACTGTGCATCGTCCTCGGGCACGTCTGATGTGGCGGCATCTTGAGCTGGCTCCTCGTCTTGGCTCGCAGGTGGATCAGCCGAGAGTCCTGCCTGCGTGTCGACACCATTATCTTGGCCTGAAATCATGACGACAAAAAAACATGAGGACCCAAAAGCTTATAATTTTTGTTTTTTGCCTTCTCAATCATTCATCACACATTTGAGGCCCTCTTTCAATGAAGCAATCCAGCTAAGATATCAAATCGCTTTCAGTCAATCACAGTTATATTGTTCTCACATCCATCATTCTGTATCATCCGGCGTCACACATTCTCATTATTAGAAAGTGTTTACGCAACATATGCACCGCAGCGCATTTCTACACAATATCGAGATCATGATACCGCAGCACATGTCCGATAATACACGTACAAGCCGTGTCTGCAAGACAGAGGCACCGCAGCGCATGTCCAAAAACTAGTGGAAGAGTACCGCAGCACTAATCCATCATCAACACATAAGACAGAAGCACCGCAGCGCATATCTGTCTTCTCAACCAGCACCGCAGTACCAGGTCACCACACACGGCGGCGAGGCTGAGCAGTCGCACCGCAGCGCGCATCAAGCCAGCAGTTTGCCAGCTTCGCACTCGCGCCGTTTCATCGCAGCTCCGCTAGGGCAGCCGACGAAAAGCATCACATACACCAACCAATCTGTGACCAACAAACAATTACTCACATTCAAAAAAGGCTGAACAGGTGTCAGGACACCATTCTCCTTTCCACGGCACCATATATTGCGCCGCAGCCTGGGTTGTCTTGCCTCGAGCACCGGTCAGTAATTTGAGCTCATATCGGTCACTTGGTAAAATCTTTGTGACCTTGTACGGGCCTCTCATCCCGGAGTCCAACTTTCCAGTGCTCTGTGAATACTTAATTACAAACACTAAATCATTTAATTTAAATCCTTTAGGAGGTCTACGGTGTCGATTAACACGAGAATTTTGTTCGTCCTGATTCCTTTGAAGGAGCTCACTCGCGCGGCTCCTGCATATCTCACGCCAAGCCTCGCGATTTGGGTTAGCGTCTTCCACCGCCAAATCTCGCACCAACGCACGAATTATAGGCGTGGTCGCCTCAGTGCCAATTAACAGATTTATAGCGGATGATTTCGTGGTTTTATGTTTTGTAATATTTAAAACTAATTGAAGTTTCCATAACAAATTAGACCAACGAGTATTTTTATTACACGTCTCGATGCGAATCATGTTCAAAACAGTGCGTATATAACGCTCCGCCTGGCCGTTTGCATGATGCATCTCGGGTGTGATATAGTGGATGTTGCAGCCCATTTCGGTAACTAAACTCACAAAACTAGATGCCTCAAACATACGACCACGGTCACAAACTATTAATTTTGGAACACCAAACAATGAGATCGCGTTATTAAACACGCGCTTTAATTCCTCTGCGTCTTGTCGACTCATAGGATAAAGCAGACAAAATTTTGTGAACGAATCGATCAACACTAGTACAAACTTGTAACCATTCGATTCTGGCAAAGGGCCCAAAGCGTCGACATGTATAGTGCTGAATGGAATGTGTGATTTTTCCCATGATGTTATGGGTTGTAATGGGGCTCGAGGTACACGTTTTTTGGAAATACAAGTAAGACAATGGGAAACATATTTGCACACAAAAGCTTTAAGTCCGGGAAACCAAAAATGCTTAAGGATAAGATTCAATGTTTTCTCTACCCCGATATGTTCATGCTCATCGTGATATATCCGCAGCAGGCTTAGCCTGTGGCCTTTGGGGATATAGCACAATAGGCGAGATTCTTCGCCAATAGGCGAGAAACGGTAATACAAGACATCATGTTGACAGACGTAACGCCGCGGATCCAGATTACCCTCACTTAACTTTTGAATGAGCTCCTGGGTCTCATTATCTGCACTTTGTGCAATCTGAGCCCAGTTGCGAGGTCTTTCAACCTGATTTACATACGCCGCCAGTGGATTCCTGCTTAGATAGTCGGCATGTGACATTAGTGCGCCTTTCCGATACTCGATGGTGAAGTTGAAATCTTGCAGGTAAATCCACCAGCGTGCCACTCGAGGAAGCAAGTCTTTTTTGCGCTCGGTTGATTTCAGGGCGTTGCAATCAGTTATGATTTTGAACTCTAACCCAATCAAGTAATGTCTGAAATGCTGCAATGCCCTGACAACAGCCAGCGTCTCCAATTCATAGGAGTGGTACCTACTTTCAGCGCCTTGTGTAACTTTACTAAAATAAGCCACCACTCGTTTAGTACCATCGATATGGACTTGCATTAGAACGGCCCCATATCCAGCACTGCTAGCATCAGTGTGGAGCTCCGTGGGTAGGCTAGGATCGAAAATAGCAAGTATGGGCTCACTTGTTAGTCTCTTTAATAGGTCTTGTCGAACGGTCTCCTGTTCGAGTCCCCATTCGAACTTTACATCCCTTTTAGTTAAACGCGAGATACTTGCTGTTTTCGTCGCGTAACCTTCGACATAACGTCGAAAGTACCCAGCTAAACCCAAGAATTGCCGGACTTGTTTAACGTTAGTCGGGGCCGGGGTGTTTACCAAGGCTAAGATTTTGCGCTGACTCGGCCTAACCTGACCATGTGATATGATGCGGCCTAGGTACTCTACTTCGGTGGTTAGAAACGAGCATTTTCGGATATTGACTGAGAAGCCGGCTTCGGTGAGTGTTTGAAGCACTTCGTGTAATAATTTTATGCCATCGGCAATGGTTTCACTCACAAGGAGCACATCGTCGACATACACCAGGACATTCCCGGCTTCAATCAACTTCCGAAGAGTACTGTTTATTATTCTCTGGTAAACGGTGGGGGAATTACATAAGCCAAACGGCATTTTTAAAAATTCAAAGTGGCCTTCAGGGGTAACAAAACCAGTTTTGTGGATAGAATCCTCATGAATCGGAATCTGATAAAAACCTGAGGCCATATCAAGACAAGAGAAGTATTTAGAGGATCCTAGGCGATCGATATGGTCGTCTATGAGAGGGAGTGGATATCTGTCCTTAACGGTAATCCGGTTGAGAGCACGAAAATCCACGCATAACCTATCAGAGCCATCTTTCTTTTTGACCAGTAAAATAGGACTGGCGTACTCAGATTCCGATTCTCTAATTATGTTTTTATCCAACAAATCTCGTATTATCTCTCTTACTTTAATTTTTTCTTGGTAGGAAAGACGGTAGGGATGATAAACTATAGGAGTCTCGCTTGTCAAACTGATACGCATCTGTCCTGTTTTCACCGTAGTGGTAGCAGTGCCAGATATTAGAAACTCCAAGAACTCATTAATGACGACCATTAACGCAGCAAGATCGTCTCCCTGAACGGGCGTATCTACTTTAATTCGCATATCAGTTTGAGTGGAGTTTACTTGAAAAACTTCATTTGGGGCACGACTCAAGTACTGTTTGTGTTTTGTACGAACGTAAACAATGTCGTTCCTGTTAAGAACATCCGTGCCGATAACAATTGGAGCATTCATGCATGAAGAGGGTATAACTACTAAGTCTACTTCGAGGGAAATGTGTTCGAACTCGATTGTGAGAGTCACGTATTCTCGAGAAACTATTTCGCTATCGCTCACCCCTTTAATAACGCAAAAAGTGGACCTACGCGGACAGGAAAATAGTTTGGCGACGTCTGAAGAGATCAAAGAAATATTAATCGCGCCGCTATCTATCAGAACATCTACTGGAATACCTTGAACGACAGCAGTAGATACATCACTGCCACTAGAACTGCACGCGAGTTCCCTACATAGGTTAACTTTTCTTTGACTATCGTTCCGTGCCTCTGAACGCTGTTTAGCAAAGCAGTCTACTTCCTTATGCCCAATCTTCTTACAAAACGAGCATGTTGGTTTTGAAAGACTTTCTGAAGATTTTGCCGTACCTTCCAGAGGTTTCTGATTTTTCGGACACTTGTAACTTCTATGTCCAGTCTGACCGCAAGAAAAGCATTTATCATTAGAAATATGGCGCCTTTTTATTGCGTTAGAGGAAGACACGCGTGCTTCATTCTTGGTACGGGCAGGCTTGACATAAATTGCTAGAAACGATACCAAATTATCAATCGTTAAGTCGGCATTCGCGGCCGCTGCACGAACATGTGGGTCGGTAATACCACGTACTATGATCTGCACCATTAGCTCATTACTCAGACCTTTAACAATACGCAACCGTAACAGCGAACGCCGGGCATATTCTGCATAAGTCGAATATTTATCTGAAGTAGAATTCATAACCTCAAACAAAATATTGGCGTAGTCGAGTTTGCGAGGGCACAACGGTTTAAATTCCAATTTAAAATTAGACCAGCAACGGTCATTGGTATTCCACTCACTAAGCCAGGTTTTTGCATCGCCTTTAAGGCAGTTACACACTCGCGAAAGACATTCGTAATCATTCCAATGATTTGATACTTTAGCGCGTTCCACCTCTTCACACCACACCTCAATGTCATGGATAGCGGGATCAAAATTGGATACGTAATAACCATGTGACTTTGCAGGATTTAACATGTTTAGTATCTCCGTTAATGTTTGTGTCGTTGAGGGTACACTGACATCTTGAGGCGTGCTGTGACCAGCGGGTCGCGGTGAAGTTTGAGGTACGCTTGCGGAACTTTCCTCGATTGCATTCAAACGCGAGACTATCGTTTGCAATGCCTGTTTTACGGAGCTTTCCCGACTACGCGATCTTCGGTTCGATCGTTCACGCGACTTATGATGAGCTCGCGAACGTGAAATGCGGTGAGAATGAGAACGGGACCAATCGCGAGAACGGGAACGGGAACGGGCTCGATCGCGGGAACGGGCTCGATCGCGGGAACGGGAACGGTGCCGTTTACGTTTATGTATGCGTTTCTGTGGGTAGTTCGATTCGGACGACACACTACGCGATCTTGTCCGAGGCATTTTTCAAAAACCAATATAAGTAACACTGATATAAGTTGACTGTTTCCTAGTATAAATCAAATTTAGTGGACCAGGGCGAATCCCACTTCTGATCTTAGGGACCAGGAGTGGTATTTAAATAAAAAAACAACCGTCAAGTCGGCCTAACTTATATTTAAATAGCAAACTAAATAAGGAACACAAATAATCACGCACTATTTAATAGGAAACAATCAGCTTCAACAAAACACAATAAAACAAAGGCAATATTTGCACATAAAAAGGAAATGACCACCAAACCAAGACTTAGCTGTGATCCAGGACGAAATCCAACGACCTCTCTGCGCGAGCGCTGACAGGAAAAAAGGGCCGCGGCTCAGTTGACAACCGCTTTTATAGGCGTTGGAGTGACGTCCCAGATGACAGCTGTACAAAAACTCATTCTTAACCTAATAGTACATACTATAAAGCTACCATTTACTGGGTACGTCTTTCATTGACTTGAATGTGCCCTGGCGGCTGAGAGTATGTCATGCTCATTCAAATGTCTCGCTGATGGTGGCACATGTGTTGGATCAGTTATCTCCCTTCAAAATGGTTGAGCTGAATGGTGCTAATTCATGCGTCATGTTCGTGAACGGGCGCCGTCAGTGGGGACTGGTCATCTCTTTGCTGCCATGGCTTATTTTAATTTAATTTAATATTTGGATTGTTTTAGGCTTTTCATTACGGATGCTTTTAACGTTCTGCATCGTTCTCACATGCATAATTTTTAACATGAATGATGTAACTAATACTTTGTAACCATATTTTGATTTAAAAGAGTGTCCATGGAGTTTCTTGCCCGTTCTTCTCCATAGGTACCTACTACGCTTTGGAATGGGCAACTAGCTTCATTTTTCTGACTGACCGACCCCTTGACAATTCAAAAGTGCCTGTAATTGGTCTAATTGAAATAAATACTTTGAGTTTGAGTTATGCACTTGTTATCTATTTTTCTACTCAGCTAGGGATGAGGACAAGATATCGATAATTTAATGTCGATGTTTGTACAATGTATAATAATTAAAATCTTGTATAAAAGGTAAAATGGTTAATTGAAACGATAAATAGTGAATTTAAACCATTTATTGTCCTTGAAATAAAACATATTTGTTTAATAATTGTCGCAATTGCGTTATCTTTTTAAAAATCTGTAGCCTTTTTTGAAGTTTGCAAATTGTTTTCATAAAAATGCGCTGAACAGATTGTATGTACAGACGCCAGCACATCAAGCTACTACAATCTGTCAAATTTCTTTAATAGATTTTCAACTTTATCGGTAAAGTATTAAGGTTCAAGGTTGATTGGAAAAATTTGACAGTTTGTGGTAGCTTGACCTGCGGGCGTCTACGTCTACGTCGTACCTACTATCTTTACGCAAACTTCACTGTACAAAAAAAAAACACATAAATGTTAAGTACGTTTTTACGTAAGTGGGAATTCCTTCAATCAATCCCATATTTTTATGTATTAGATAAACCTATCAACATAATATTTATAGATAAGTTACAATAGGAACTAACAACAGATAGTAACAATATTTTTAATTTACCTGAAAGGGTATAGTTGTACTAAATTATTTAATTTGGGTAAAAAGTAATTCACCGTCAGCAAATGTTTCGTGGCTAGTCATACCTACGCCTGTAAATAAATATTTTTTTACTAAGAAATATGTTTTTTTATTTAACGTACGTAGATAGAACCCTTCCACCATTATAAGTCATAAAATATATGTTACAGAGTTATTTTGAAAATAATCCCTTTTAAAGTTCACATAATGATTTTTTTAACTATTGTCAATGTTTACCGCTAAATATAACAAATTAGATAGGTACTAAATGTTAACAAACACTTGACACAAGTGGAAAGAGTAATTCATAAGCTTGAACAAAAACGTTACTTGATTAATTAATCAAGTAACGTTTTCAGTAACATTCTCTGTATTCTGTGCTTGAGGTGACTCATGCAAACTCATGTTACCAACAAGTCACCAAAAAAACATTTGGTGAGTTCGGCCATCTGGCGCGCGGCGGCGCGCCATTAGTTTTCGAAACGGTAGCGGTCCATACTTAATGAATCGCCGCATACCGATCAAGTGGGTATTCACCACAAAATTATTAACATCATAAACAACAACTTTTGTTCTATGACTTTTAATTATTCATCAGACTTTCGTACAAAACTAAAAATATTTGAATCCAACGCTCTAAATGCGACTTCCTCTTTGGTTAGGTGGCGACTGTAGCCCAAAGAGTATAATAATAATACGGGAGCTGTAGCCAGAAGCACAATTTCGAAAATGCCACGTTAGTTTAAAGATAAATGATGCGACTTAAAATAAAACAGCACAATTGTCATTTTTGATAGCGCTCACGATGATATTATTTTAGGGCACGGTCGGCGTTATAGCAAGATGGCGCATGTCATGACGTCATCTATGACGATTTACTGACATTGTTATCGCGCTCACGCTAATTCGGAACGGAGGTAAGCACATTCAAATCGATTACAGCGCAATTCGGAACGCACCCTTGGATTTCTCTGTCAAAAATGTCATAATTCAAATGACATTGCAATGTTGACATTTCCTTTAGATAGGTGTGTATATTCTATGTTTGACATTGCTGTTAGATTTTTGAAGAGTTGAAGTTGAATTTTATCAACTTATTATTCAATATCATACAATCAGTCTTTGGTAGCAACCACTCACTCTTGACTCCTACATTTTTTGTATTTGAAGCCTTAAAATTCCTTGAATGTAAAGAATAAAACAAGTACAATAATATGAGTCAAAGGCGCGGCAAGAGGTCTACTAATGCTGAGCCGGAGCAGCATAATATTTCGGAGCTCGAAGAATCCATCAAAGAGTGCGTTCACTATATCATTTGTCGAGAAGGCAGCAAAATACCAATAAAACGTGCTGAAATCATAAAACATTTAAGCACAACTTGTCAAACTGCTACAAGTCAAGTGAATAAAGTGATTATTGAAGCCAATAATGTTTTAAAAAGGGTTAGTAGTATATATGTTTTTGACATATCTCGGGACCCTGGGGTCCCGGACCGAACTCAGAGGTCCGTTAGACGTTTTTAATGAAATGACACATGTACAGACTCCAGCAGGTCAAGCTACCCGAAACTGTCAATTTTTCTCATTCAACCTGGAACGTTAATGCTTTAAATAAAGACAAAGTTGAAAATCTATTAAAGAGATTTGACAGATTGTGTGCTGGCGTCTGTACATCATTTCATATTCGCACTATGCAAGTGCACCCAAGGACAATCCCCGGTTGGTGCACAACCATTGTAGAGATATTTAATTATGGGATTGGGCTAAAGTGAACTGGTTATTTAGGAATATGGAAAGACCCCTGAAAAGGCCCCTGCCTGACCAATGTTTTATATAGTATTAATGTTTTATTCCAGCAGTTGTTTCCATTCAATTCCTAGTTCGATTTTTCTTCCATCCTTTAATTTAAAAAATACAAATTTAAAAAAATGACATGTGGCAATCATTTATGTTCATTTTAGAGACCTTGAATCTTCTTCTCTTTCGTGTAAAGTTGTGTTGCTCTGGTAAATTTATCTTAATTCCATGTTTTTGCAGGTTTATGGCTACAAATTGGTTCAAGTTGATTCTAGAAGTGGTATGCAGTACATTTTGGTGCTAACAGAAGAATGTGAATCACTGCCATCATCCGTCATTGATGTACATCACCGAAAAATATTGATTGCCGCACTTACACATATCTTTATGAGCGGTGCAGCAGTCAAAGAAGGTATGTTAAAAATTAAAATGACACATTTTTAATGAAGCATGGTTGCGTGGTCTTTTTAAGGAAATTTCGAAATGACTTGTTGACACTTCCCATGACCCAAGGGCTGATGGCAATTTTTCATTTAAAACATTATTTGATGTTTAGATTTTTTAAATTTTGTTTTGTATGTCTAGTGTGCTAGTTGATAATGCTGTGCTTTCCTATGATTTCGATACATGTGAGATCTATATTACAACAAAGACTTTGGATTAATGCTGTGTATGTGTTTAGTTGGTAAGCCTTTATATAAATAAATAAAGAAATATTTATGCTGCAATTTTCGTTACTGCACCTACCACTGTTTGTCTCTGCATCACACAAATGTTGACTGGTACAGAATGCCTATGTCATTGTTTCCGTCTCTGTACGCACGGCTACACATCAAGCTATACAAAACCAGTATAAGCTGCCTTCTGATTGTACGAAAAACCTATACAATACGAGATCAGCTAAAACTGGAAATGCATAGCTTGATGTGTAGCCGTGTGTACATTTGTCTGCTTAAAGTATTAAATAAATGAATAAAATATGATGAGACAAAGCAAAATAAACTTTATTATTTGAATTTAACTAAACATTTTTTCATTATATTTTCAGAGGATATGTGGAAGTTCCTCATGGAAGCTGGACTATTGGAAGAGAATGATCATGCCGGAAGAAAACTATTAACTACTACATTTACTCGACAATTGTACTTGCAATACACCAAGGTAACATGTTTGTCCTATATCTTTAAGTACTTTTAGATAATATAAGATCTCTCTCTCTCTCTCTCTCTTAGAGAATATAAGATCTTGGATATAACAATACTTTCAAAAGTCATCATCTGCCTAACCTATTCCCAACTATGTTGGGGCCGGCTTCCAGTCTAACTGAATGCAGCTGAATACCAGTATCAGTATCTTACATGGCGCGACTATCTATTTGACCTCCACAACCCAGTTACTGAGTAATACGATACACCTTGGTAAGACTGGCTTTCAGACTTGCGGGCTTCTGATGACCCGTAACAACTGTGAAAAATCCACCGAACAACAGCTTAACTTGCTTTCCGAGGCACAGAGGGGTATGTAAAGATGGTCACCCATTGGTATTCACAGCAGAACAGCTGTACCTACACGTTTTTTATGGCCTTGAAAAACTATGGTTGATTCGCCATATGTAGGCACGGTCGTCAGTGTTGTATGGATCAGCACCCTAATTGCGTAACACACAATCAATCGGGGTCTGAATCATTTTGAAGCAAATTTCTAATCCATTGCTTCATATGTTCGAAAAATTTGTCTGCTCAACACGTAAATAACGCAATGAATGTTGTTGAACTGTCAAAATGAAACCGCAATTGCCCCGCTGTATGGAAGCTTGTTGACAGACACGGCGGCACTACGGCACGGCGCCGTCGCCGTATGTGTCGTCTGGTGGTTTGCCCTGTCTTATACAAGCTTTTTTTTTTCCTAGGTGGGAAATCGTCATGACTTCTCCCGCTCTGGGTGGAGCGGGAGGGCGTGTCAGACTTACTGACTAAAACCCACCCGTTTTCCTTCAGTTGCCTATGCCAGGGGCCACGGTATCTCTTTCGAACAACCCGCGGCCCTGGCAGGCATCGGCCCTAGTGGACCCTGTCAGTTCGTGCTGACATCTCTTTGTGGCGCGCGTGGAACACAACGTGCCGTCAACCGGGGCCTGGTCCTTGCCGGGCGGCGAGCTGCCCATTGCTCGCCGCCCGGCCGCGCAGTGGCCGGGAGTCGGCTGGTGACTCCCGACGTCCAGGGCGTCTCCTGCGGCGACTAGGGGCGTGAGGGCGCAGAGATTGCCTCTCCCTCACGCGCTCCGCCTTCTCCTTTGCGAGCATTACTGCTTCGCAGAAGGAGGTGACGGCTTCCCATGCACTCTCGCTCCGCACCATGGCCTGGACCAGGGCCGGACGCGAGAGATCGCCGCCACGAGGACGCGGCGGTGCCCCGCCCAAGCCGGGCTTAAAGTGCTTGCTAAAAAAAACTTCATAATCATTTTAGAGCAGGTGTATTAAATCTGAAATTATTTTCTAGGATGGAGAAGGTGACCTTGCTAGGAATATCTTCCAATGGGGGCAGCGGGCTATTGAAGAGTTGCCCAAGACCTCCCTTTTAGGAAAAATGGCTGAGGTATTCTTTTGCTTCTTTTCTACCAGTTTATTGTTCAGTAAACTGTGAATGATGACAATGTTTAACATCAACTTTTTTATTGCAGGCGTTTGGAAAAAGTCCTGATCATTGGTGTGAACAGTTCAAAGAAGCGAATGAAGAGATACAGAACTAAGGAATATAGGAAAACCAACCTGCGCGAGCTCGTGGGCATTGGAGCCTGATGCAAATCACTGTTTAATAGTAACATGGCTATTTCGTTTCTAACATTTCTATTAAAAATGAAACTGCTACACCCCGATTCAAACTTTGTGGCGGCTCGGAACATGAGGCGAGTCGCTGCGCAGTATCAAATTCACGTGTCAACGGGGGTGAAGAGAGGGACTGTGCAACGAGTAGCGCACTTCAGAGCCGCCATAAAATTTGAATCGGGCTGTACATGTTTGATTGACAGAGAATACGCTCTACAACGCGGAAGTTTTTCTTAAACTCGTCATTCTCCTGCCCTTATCCTCATTTATTTGGGGTCGGCATAACATGTCCCTTTCTTCCTATTAGTCGGTAGTCTCCCCCTTTCTAGCCACATCACGTTTCTTTGGTCTTCCCCTACTCTTTTAGCCATCGGCATTAATGCTCAAAATTTCCTCACATTTCCCTCATTGCCCCGCATCATATGTCCATGACAACTGATATCCGCACAACATTTCAGTCACCACACTGGTGCCACTTTCAGACTTCCTCTTATGTACCTTTGTTAGACTCGATTTGCCATACTACATACTATTAACGGCCACGTACTTTAGGGTCAGTTCACACCGAGACGCGACGCGACGCGACGATACTGGAAGAGGCCAGTGATTTCGCGCTGCGCCGCGCGCCGCCGCGAGATGCATCGCAACGTCGCGAGGCGCAGCGCTGCACGGCGCAACGTATCTGAACTCTCACAATGCAATGTGTACCTTTTCGTGTAGAAAATAAAGTATATTTTGAGTCACTCTTTTAAAGCGTGCGCGTCGCGTCGCGTCTCGGTGTGAACTGACCCTAAGGGGACGCTCCACCGCTCTATTTATTTTAAGCGATAAATCCTCTCAACATTCAAGGTTAATTTTACTCCGCTCCGACTCTGTGGGGTGTCCAAGGAACTATAAGTTCCTTGGGAGTGTCAACCTAATTGTTGTAAACCAAAGGTGTGATTACCCATTATGTCTAAGGGCCGATTTTTCAATCGCCAGATAACTTTAATTCGAGGATTAAAATAGACGTTTGACAGGTTTTGTCAAGTATGAAATAACTGCCATAATTTCAAAATTATTTCTCGATTAAAGTTGTCAGATGATTGAAAAATCAGCCCTAAGATATGCACAATAAATATCTGTTCTATTATTGACCGCCTTTTTTATTTATGCATTTTGGGTGCTGGCCCATTCTTTATCAGAAGGCAAATTCTCGTAATTAAAAACGTTCAAAATCTAGTCGCAATCTCAACGACAATCAATGTCAAAAATGTAGGGAAATTCGCGTTCGCATTAATCTGCATTAAAAATACCTCTTTATT
Source organism: Apamea monoglypha (assembly GCA_911387795.2). Taxonomy (NCBI): domain Eukaryota; kingdom Metazoa; phylum Arthropoda; class Insecta; order Lepidoptera; family Noctuidae; genus Apamea; species Apamea monoglypha. Next base: position 3,158,789 of record OU426932.1, on the reverse strand, counting down.
GCAGGTTAATGGGAACGCTCTTAAAAATATTGGAGCTGCCCCTCTGATTCGGTCTTACGCCCCAAGTTATCCAGTACGTACCAATGTGTCTTTAAAGTTATGTCGTACTTTCTAAGTTTAGTCACCACTGATTAACGTTGAAGGGACACCTCGTAAGAAAACCCTACGGAGTTCGATCTGAAATCATCAACCCAGAGTGAGCAAGCGTGCTAGTCAAGCTCATTCCTTTTGTGCATGAGAAGTGGCCTTAGCCCGATACCTGGCACATTAAAGATAAAAAGTAATTGGATACCTCAAGGTATTTACTAGATAAATAAATTTACTTATTTGTAGTTCCCAAACAGCGTGAGTTTTTAATTTTGTACTTTTAAGGGAAACCTTAACTCAGGGGACTGTTCTAAAACTTAGATGTCTTTCTTTAGACTTCTATCAATAATACAAACCGTAGACATAATGGTTGGATGGATATTTCAAAAATAGGGATAGCAACCTATGCGCATGCGATTTCTTGTAAAGGTGTAAACTAATAATGACTAATGTCTAATGCCTAAAATGCTTGTATTCAGCAGTATGAAAAATTAAAAAGTGTACCTCCACAAATAAAAATATTAATTCTGTGATCTGTTCATCTGTCACTTCGTGACTTCAGTTTGGTAGTTCTGTCAGTTGGTTGTCAAATCCAGCTGGATTGAAACGAGCGGTGCACACGTTTCGAAATTTTGCTCGGGTTTTTATTAAAGACGTTCACTTTTATTAGTGTAACGGAAAGTGTGCTGACTGTGTGTGTATAAACGTGAAAAGTTGTGAAAATGGCACAATCTCCAGCAGCTGTAGCGCCACCGAAGGAGCGCTACGTACCGAATGCGCTTAAATTCGCTTTTGGCGGCCTTGCCGGGTACCAATCTTGCATTTATTTTAAGACTACATGTCCTTTACATAGGATCAATGTCATGGGCATTCCCGTAGAAATGTTTATTATGATTAACTATTTGCACTTTCAAAACTTACAGACTCTAGTTTCATATAGCTCAGGAAACTTGTTTATTACATTTAAAAACCTTGTCCTCGTTAACAACCGTGTGCTAAACATTAACTCTAACGAATTTAATTGTTAATTATGATGTCTGGGTTAATAATTGAGTTCATATTGATTACTTTATTGTAATGTTGATTATGTAATAAGTAATCACAGTTCAGTTTCTCATTAATCCCTTATCATATTCTGTAGGCAGTTATTTAGAACAACAATAATTTGTTTTAATGTAATTTTAAATGAACTTTACGTAAGACAATAAGATTGTGTTATTTTACTTGTTCATATTTGAAATGGGATGCAAATATAATTTTATTATTAAACTAACACCTATTTACAGACCTAGGTGTATATATCCCTGATAGACTCTGGAAAACGATGCTGGGAAGGATTTAGGCGAGGCCTTGGCTGCGGTGAGACAGTGTAGGCTAACTTAAACAAAAAAAGGCTAGAGCAACATAATCTTAAAACACATAATATCCTTTAATTCTATAAGTTATATTTTTAAATATTAGAATATAAAAACATTGAAAAATATATAAAATACCCACCGGAATCAGGAACAGGGTCCAAGCTACCGGCGGTCAGGGCTCCAGAGAGAGGAACCTCCTGACAATGTGGGCTGTGTCCAGAAGTACTGCTTTCTGATTCAAGCCCTTGATCCAGCTGCCAAACAAGAGCCTCCTCAGGGGTCAGTTGAAGCTTTGGGCTATAATCTCTATTTTCTTCTTGCTGTCTTTTCACTTTACAATTTAAAGAGTTCTCTGCAATAAAGGGAATAATAAAATAAAATAGTGGGCACTAGCAATGGGTACTGGCAGGTGGCTGTCCCTTGTCCTGCAGCTGTGTATTCTTATAAATAGAGTTTAATATAATTACAAAAAATATGCAGATAAGAAGTATAAGATATATTTTTTATTTATAAAAGTTTACCAACAGCTTTCTGTATATAATATATTAGTTAACAATTAGTCTTGGACATATGCATTACTACAATATAATATGGACCTATGGGATTCAATTGGACCAAAACCAACATACTCGCAGGCAGCATAGAGTTCAAAATGGTGTCCTAAAATCAAAGGCAAATGCACCTTGGTTTGTTAGGAACAACTAAATTCATGACTATCTACAATCATCCAGTAGTAACCTCTGAAATTGAGCATGCCTAAACCTTGCAATCAAACCCACTAGTTACTGAACTAGTAAAACTGACAACGGTGGCAAAATGAAGAGGAACCTGCTTCTATAAGTAGGAAGCGCAGCACTCGCTGCACCACCACAACGCCTTTGACATGGAACAAAGTCTCTTATGGTCTGATAACCAATTGCAAATAGAAATTATCATAAAAACAAAAACTAAAAAATGAATAACACAATTTTACTAGTACTTACTAATACTGAAACATACTGAAAATCGTATCACAAACTCAGTCTGTCACTTAGATATAATGATGGCAAGTGGCCTACAATAAATAACCTTGTGACTAGATGACAAGCTTGAAATTAACATGGTAGTGCTAAAATAGGAAACATCTAGAACATAAATAAATAAATAGGAAATATTTACTATTCTCGAGTAGCTTCTGACTAAGTAACAGCTGCACGGGACGATTGATAGCAGAAAGCCAATTCTCGTAATTTAAAATGTTCAAAATCTAGTCGCAGCCTCATCTCAGCGACAAACGAATGTCAAAATGTTGAGAAATTTGAGTTTTTTTTTGACAGATTGAGACTGAGATCAGACTGTGGACGTTCTTAAAATTACGAGAATTGCCCCTCAGGTATAACAGTTGTAAAAGGAGATTGAAGCCAAGAGTCTCTTGTAGTCCCCGTCATTGTAGTTATTTTTTTGTACTGGAAACCTTTTGGAGATTGAAGGTCCTACTTTTACTGAAGGTTTTTTTTATGAAAACCAGTTTGTAATGTTATAACACAAATTTGAATACTTCCACGACCCCTGTACCGTTGCATGCACCCATAGGTAATACGGGCTGGTGTCCGCAACTCCACGTCAATGCGCGTATTTTTAGTATAAGCACGAAGTACACCAAAAATAAAAGTCGTTTAAATTCATTTTGTGCAATGTTACTTAGTTACCCTTGTATGTAACAATGTTCTTCTTTCCAGCATGGCCGCGACATGCGTCGTTCAGCCTCTTGATTTGATCAAAACTCGGATGCAACTAAGCGGAGGCAGTCGGACTTCGTTTGCTGTTGCCGGGGAGATTGTGGCTCGCGAAGGATTCGTCTCTTTATACACGGGGCTTTCCGCAGGCTTGCTACGACAGGCCACATACACAACCACGCGACTGGGAGTCTACAGTTACCTATTTGATGTTTACAAAGAGTGAGTATTGAATTTCAGTTGTAATTTCTATAATTGTTATTGAATGCCATACTAATCTATGATAATAGATATTGTATAGGGAAATATTATCTTAAACATAATATTACGCCTGTATTTTCCGAAGGGGTTAGGCAGAAGGGTACCTATAGTACAACCACATTTCACCAGTTATCTTTAAGTCCCATGGAATAGGGGGCGAGCTTATTAACCGGGCCAGGCTGGACTGGGCCATCAACCGGGCACAAATCCAGAGTCCAGGCTGCTACTGAGTAATTGTAAAGACAAACCCAACAGTGTACCCTACCCGGTACTCCAACCCAGAACCTCGTGCTCACACTCGTACTCGTGAACAGTAGAGCTTGCGACCACTAGACCAACAATACAGCTGAATTGCATTAAATTTGCAAAAAGCAGAAAAATTAACATAATAATATTAACATCGTAGTATAGTGACAACAACTGCAACAAAATGGAGTCAATTACTGTAATGCAATCTGCAATGCAGTGGCTTAGTCAAAGTCAGTCCTTTGCCAACAGCTGGATACATACAGAAACAAAATATAAATAACAAAGCTAGTAAATTTAGTGAATTGAGGGGCTTGCTAAGTAATAACAGCCGCACGGGTCGATCGATCAGGTTAAGCTACGCTTGCCGCGGTTGGTCTGTGGATTAATGACCATCTTTACATACCAACACCCCTCCGTGCCTCGGAAAGCTTGCGGATCTTTGACAGTCGTTACGGGTCGTCCCGAAAGTCGGACAACCGGTCTTACCAAGGGTTATCGTGTTACCCAGAAACCGGATTCTGGAGGCAGTTGCTCCATGTAAAGCTCATCTGCATCCGTTTAGATTGGAAGCCGACCCAAACATACTTGGGAAAAGGCTATGATGGCAGATGATTAGTAACTTTACTGGATTCATCAGAATTTCAGAAAGGTTTCATAATTCAGATAATGTTAGTTTAATTAAATAACAGAACTGATTTAATATATCGACTGACCTATTGATCTGTTGTTCACTCTACAATGCCTGTAGCATTGTGTGATATGATAATGTATATAGGTATGTTTGATATCACCTACATCGGAAACTGCTTGGTCTCAGATATAGGTACATATGTCTATTTACCTATCTATATATTCTATACTAATAAAAAGCTAAATGGTTGTTTGAACGCGCTAATGTCTGGACCTACTAGTCGGATTTGAAAAATTGTTTTTGTGTTTGATAACCCAATTTTTTAGAAAGGCTTGTAGGCTTTTTATCATCACACTAAGATTCTTAGGAGCCGAGAAAAAAGAAAAGCGAAAACGATGTACTCGGGTACGCGATGCGGTACGACGGGGTGGATCGGAGGAACAAGAAATTTCACACGAGTTAGATAATAGTACTTACTACCAAAGACGACGTGGAAGCCGTGCGATCGGCCGCATTTGATGGTGGGGCCCGCTATACATGGCGGGCTGATACCAGTCGGTTGTGCGCGCGAATTTACGAATATCACCCGGGCGGGCCTCGACTCATGGTAGTGGCCATAACCACGGGGGGTTATGATGACCACTACCATGAGGCTCCCCAGAGGAAGGTAATTATGAGGTCTTCCTTAAAGCAAAAAAAAAGTAATAGTAGATAGGTACCTATTTCACAGTCGTTGAGACTTTAATTAAGAAGAAGCAGGAAGAGCTCTATTACTACTAACAGGCTGCTGGCTGATACACTACTCTATAGGAATTAGGAAGCTTGGCGATTCAAAAAGAAATGAATCTTGTTGACTGGCTAATTAGGACTCGCATTCTAACGGCCCTAACTTACACACTTGTTGACATTCTTTCCTAAATCCTAATTAAGATTTCTAATACCTGTTTTCACTTACATTAAGCGATACCAAAATAAAAACGCATTGTTGGATTTTCAACGCTCAACTCAGCGCCGGAAGTTGAAAATCCAACAGCGTGTTTTTGTTTAGGCATTAATTTAGATGTTGCCTGTAGCGTAGTAGGTACCTATGAAGAAGAACGGGCAAAGAAACTCCACGGACACTCATTTAATTTATTGGTAACATCGTTCATGTTGAAATTATACATGTGAGAACGATGTAGAAAGACGTGCACGTTAAAAGCGTCCGTTAGCAATAAAGAAACTAATATAAGCCGCAGCATTGCCATACTAATGTATCCTTCAAGTCATGCAAATAGTTTTCCTAAAGGTGGTACCATATTGAACACTGTTAATTATCTATGTTTATTTATAGATGTATATAATGTAAGAGTTCGTTTGCCTCTGTCAGTTATCGCATTCACAGGCACTTTCGAGACCCTTGCGCTTTGGTCGTGAATTTGATAAGACTTGTTGCAATAATTATCTATCAATCTATTTATACTAATAATAAAGCTGAAGAGTTTGTTTTCTTGTCTGTTTAAACGTTCTAATCTCTGGAACAACCAACGGGAATTGAAAAATTATTTTTGTATTTTATAGCCCAATCCTTAAGGAAGGGGATAAGAAATTTTAATAACCTTAGGTACTGAAACAAACTGCATATTATTCGCATTGAAAAATTTTGCTACCCGAGTTTTACAACGCGCTCTAAAACAATTTTTATTACTGACGTTACTGTTAGTTTGCAGTCCTATTCGTATGTTTTCCAATTTCCATTATGTCCAGTTTATGGAAAAAGTGACGCAATATTTTGGCGCACTGCGGGTAGGTCTAGAGGCTATTAGTCTAGTCGTAAGCTGTAAGTTGCCAATAGGTAGCAAGTTTAGGAAAAAACATGTTTTTTTTTCTTGAGATTCTTCTTCGTGTCGCTGGCACGACTGTATTTTAAATCTTGTTGGCCCAAAACTTTGCCACTTCCACGGCGTTGTCGGTGGTAGCGCGTTTGTTTTTTGGGCTATTCTTATTTTTAATATTTTTAGGATTGGAAATATTGCCCGATAAATTACTTCATGTTTAGTTATCCTAATCCTAACTAATATTATAAATGCCAAAGTGAGTTTGTTTGTTACGCTTTCACGCCTAAACAGCTGAACAGCCGATCTATTCTGTAACAATCTCACCGCGAAATCTTAGGTGAAATGAGCTGTCATTCCAACTGATTCTAGGGATCGCTAGCGATTTACACCATTGACAGCTCACATAAAGCTCACTTCACCTTAGTTTTCACGGTGAAATTTTTACAGAATAGACCGGCAGATTTGGATGAGATATGGCACCTGGATAGACCATGACCAGTGAGGTAATTGCGTTACACACGCAATGGCTTTCATTTTAATAGTTCAACTGCATTATTCACTGCGTTATTTACGTTGTTGAGCAGTCACTTTTTTCGAACATATGAAGCGATGGATTAGCAATATCCTTCAAAATGCTTCAGATTGTGCTTAATAGTATGTTACGCAATGAGGGTGCTGGGTTAGGACATTGGATACTTTTTATTCCGATATTTCTACTAAAAGTTAGGTACCTAACGATGCATGGGGAGCCGTCACCTCCTTCTGCGAAGCAGTAATGCTCGCAAAGGAGGAGGCGGAGCGCGTGAGGGAGAGGCAATATCTGCGACCTCACGCCCCTAGTCGCCGCAGGAGACGCCCTGGACGTCGGGAGTCACCAGCCGACTCCCGGCCACCGTAGGCGCGGGCTTGCGGGCGGCGAGCAATGGGCAGCTCGCCGCCCGGCAAGGACCAGGCCCGAGTCGACGGCGCGTTGTGTTCTACGCGCGCCTCAAAGAGATGTCAGCACAAACTGACGGGGTCCGCTAGGGCCGATGCCTGCCAGGGCCGCGGGTTGTTCGAAAGAGATACCGTGGTCCCTGGCATAGGCAACTGAAGGAACACGGGTGAGTTTTAGTCAGTAAAAGTCTGACACGCCCTCCTGCTCCGCCCAGAGCGGGAGAAGTCATATGATGATTTCCCACCCAGAAAAAAAAAAAGGTACCTAACGATAGTCTTATGTTTGGACTACGCCGTATAAGTATCCTCAACTGCCGCACGTTACCTACATACAGCTGATAAGTTCTTCATTTAAAATGAACGTAAAGCATTATGATAAGACAGTAGGTACAGTAGATGGCACGTAGGTGAAAACAATTTGACATTAAGCTGCACCCTAATTGCACATTTATGAAACACACTTTCTGGAAGACGAAGAGGGGCTTGTGGCTAAGTAATAACCGCCGCACGGGTCGATCGATCAGGTTAAGCTACGCTTGCCGCGGTTGGTCCGTGGATGGGTGACCATCTTCACATATCAAGACCCCTCCGTGCCTCGGACAGCACGTTAAGCCGTTGGTGCCGGCTGTCATTCGTGGATCTTTGACAGTCGGTACGGGTCGTCAGTAGCCCGAAAGTCTGACAACCAGTCTTACCAAGGGGTATCGTATTCAGCGGGATTGTCCGAAAGGGTTACCGCTACCCCGGAACATAAAGGGCGAAGGAAGGAACATGGGTGAGTTTTAGTCAGTAAGAGTCTGACACTCCCTTCCGCTCCACCCAGAGCGGGAGCGGTCAATTGATGATTTCCCACCAGAAAAAAAAAAAAAAAAAGGGGTATCGTATTACCCAGTAACTGGGTTGTGGAGTTCAGATAGGCAGTCGCTCCATGTAAAATACTGGTATTCAGCTGCATCCGGTTAGACTGGAAGCCGACCCCAACATAGTTGGGAAAAGGCAGGCAGATGATGATGAAACACACTTTCAATCACAATCTGAATCATTTTAAAGGAAATTGCTAATACATTGCTTCATATATTCGAAAAAAGTGTCTGCCCAACAACGTAAGTAACGCAATGAATATTGTTAAACTGTCAAAATGAAACCCATTGCTAGTGTTAGTGTGTTGCCTAAGCAATTACCCCACTGGTATAACGCAGTATAGAGTTTCAATAGAACGCGAGGCCAGCTTTACTGCACCCTACTTGCGTAACACTATCAGTCTCCACCTGAATCATTTTGAAGGATATTGCTAAACCATTACTTCATATGTTCGAAAAATGTATCTGCTCAAAAACGTAAATAACGCAATGTATGTTGTTGAACTGTCAAAATGACACCTATTGCTACTGATAGTGTGTTGCGCAATTGCCCCTCTCGTTATGTTATCACTGACGTACTGCCTGTTTTACGTATACCGTATGAAAAGAATGAGCAAACACATTGTCATCGTCCGTCGTCAAGAAGAATATTCGCCACGTGCACGTTTACTTACGTCAGTCTCGGAATTCCGCACCCACTGCGGTGCCCAAAAAAAAGCTTGGATGAAGAATATGGTCTATTTTCTAATCCGTTCGCGTGACTATTTGATGGATGGTGTAGGTAGACACAGCTACACGTGAAGCTATACATTTCCAGTTTTAGTTGACCTCGCATTGTTTATGTTGTTTGTACAGACGCCAGCACATCAAGCTACTAAAATCTGTCAAATTTCTTTAATAGATTATCAACTTTATCGTTAAAGTATTAAGGTTCAAGATTGATTGGGAAAATTCGACAGTTTCGGGTAGCTTGACCTGATGGCGTCTGTACAATCAGAAGTCAGCTTACACTGGTTATGTAATAGCTTGATGTGTAGCTGTGCGTACAAGCTTGCATCTGTACATGAATAACAATGCAATGCGATGTTTTTTAGCCAGATATAAATTTAATCTCTGTGTTTTTTTTTTGTTTAGTCATCAGTAGCCCGAAAGTCTGACAACCAGTCTTACCAAGGGGTTTTATATTATCCATGAGTAACTGGGTTGTGAAGGTCAGATAGGCAGTCGCTCCATGTAAAACACTGGTACTCAGCTGCGTCCGGTTAGACTGGATGGATGATCGTAGTATCTCCGTGATTGAGGCTAAAGCCTTTACACCGGATCTTACCTTGTTACTTGCAAAATCTTAAACCACGACTTCTCTCAGAATTATTTACATAAAGATTTATCATTATCTGAAGGTGGCCTCGTGGCTAAGTAAATAGCCGCACTGATCGATCGTTCAGGTTAAGCTATGCTTGCCGCGGTTGATCCGTGGATGGGTGACCACCTTTACATAAAGAGACCCCGCTGTGCCTTGGAAAACAAGTTAAATCGTTGGTCCGGGCTGTCATTCATGGATCTTTGACAGTCGTTATGGGTCTTCAGAAGCCGAAAAATATGACAATCAGTCTTACCACATCGTATTACCACGTAACTGGGTGGTATAGGTCAGATGGCAGTCCCTCCATGTAATTGTAAAGTACTGGTATTCAGCTGCATCCGGTTAGTCTGGAAGCCGACCCCAACATAGTTGGGAAAAGGCTAGGCAGATGATGATGATCACATACACATTTTTGAAACTCATTAATGTTTTCTTTATCAACAGCCAACAAACAAGTTAGAATATTGAAAATATTGGAGCGTCTCCATCAAATTAAGACCCTGAAAGAAATAATAACAGGCAAACCGATCATAGTTCGATAATGTATGTTAATTGTTGATACATTCCTAGACTAAACAGTATTAGTAGAAATAGTTTTTAAAATAGTTGTATATATAAAATAGTTGTGTATATAGTTGTATATCATAATTATTGTAAATTGGCTAGCTAAACTCCGCAGACGCGATGGGTATGGGTGGATATCTAAACACGATAAAATAAAATAAAAATGAAGTTCTTAGAGCATCAGGTCTGTGATATTTCAAGTGACAAGTGAAAAAATGTAGCCGATCACCCCACAAAAAAAACATCTTTATATATTTTTTGTTTTATTGGAGTTTAGCTAGCTAATTTAAAATAACCTTGTATAAATAAGTATTGTAATATGAACTTATAGAGATGTATTGATGTTCATGATTATCCTACTAATATTATCAACGTGAACGGTTGTATGGATTGATGGATGGATGTTTGTTACTCTTTCACGCAAAAACTACTGAACGGATTTGGATGAAATCTGGCACACAGATGGTTTATAACCAGGATTAACATATAGGATACTTTTTATCCCGATATTCCCACGGGATCGAAACTTATGCGGGTAAAACCGCGGGGCGCAGCTAGTAATTTTATAAATAAGTATTTATTGCGGCCGCTTATCATATTTAGATCAACATACAACCTGCAGATTGCAAAAAACGTAAGAAAAATGAATTTCGCTGCCTACCCTGACGCTTTCGTCTTAAGAAAGTCTCTTTTTTTGGTTTGTCTTCATTAGATATCGATACCCATAACGTCTGTGAAGTTTCGCCAGCTAATTTAATTTGACTCGATTTAGTACTTATGTCGGTACCAATGCCAGCTCAAGAAGAAGTGGCGCAACGTACTACCAAGGAATAGCCTATCCGTTTACTTATAAAAACATGTGACATTGACAGACGGAATGCGGGAACAGCACCGGGCTTCGGGATCAAGACCCTGCTGGGCGTGGCAGCGGGTTCCATCGGCGCGTTCGTGGGCACCCCTGCCGAGGTCGCGCTGATCCGCATGACGGCTGATGGCAGGCTGCCGGTGGAACAGAGAAGAAACTACAAGAATGTTGCCGATGCTCTTATCAGGTATATATTACGAAGGCTGATGGTGTTTCTTCACGTAAAACCATTGCAACGTAACTCTTACCTGGTTGTAATAAAGGATAATCTACTGATATTAAAATAGGAGTTACAATGCAATTACGTACTAAAGAAATCGTGAATGGGCTCGTTTAGTTTTACAAAACAATAATGCACAAATGTTTACCAACAGCGCCCCCTGTTAACGTCATTTGACCGCCAAAAGATCCTTGTACGGCTATACGTCTAAGCCCCCGTTTGCATGGACAATTTTTTAATGCGCACTGGATTTTCGACTCTCGGTGTTGAGCCGAGCATTGAGAATCAACATAGCACGTCAAAAAACACGGTTGGAATTTCAACTCTCGGTGCCAAGGCAGTGTGTTGAAAATCCAATGCGCAATATAAAATCGACAGCGGATATGAAGGCTCTCTCTAACGTCTATAGTCTCAATCTCAACCCGTATTTGTGACGTGTCCCCACAGGATAGTAAGAGAGGAAGGCGTCCTGAAGCTATGGCGCGGCGCGATGCCCACTGTTGGACGAGCCATGGTCGTCAACGCCGCGCAGCTCAGCACCTACTCCCAGGTAACTAGGACCCAAAGCTTTTTACAAATTCTTAGTTTTAACCGTCTTCAAAAAAAAGAGGTTCTCAATTCGGTTGTATTTTGGTTTATGTTTGTTACCTCAGAACTCCGTCAACATAAAACAATTTGAAAAATTCTTCCCTTGTTTGAAAGGGCCCAAAAGTGAAAAATAAAAACTTGTTTTTGACTTTGTAGTATTATTTTGGAAGTTTGTTTTTTTTTTTGTAATGGAGTTTTTAAGAATAAGTGTCAATATTCCACAACAATGATGGCGCTGTCAGCTTTTGAACGCGGTTTAAATGTGCTAAGAAATCTATACCCGCATTGTCGCAAGCAAATCCCGCAATATCTTAAACGTCAAATGCGTACCAAGGGTAGCTAAGAGAGGGTTGATTGTCGACGAAGAACTCCGGAGAGTTATAGCAATAATAAAATTGTTTTTTTATTGCAGGCGCGTGAGATGTTCGTGGGCTATGTCCCGGACGGCATCTTGCTACACTTCTGCGCGTCGATGGTATCTGGTCTTATCACCACTATCGCTTCTATGCCTGTTGACATCATTAAAACAAGGTAATATAATATTAGATCTCATTCAGCTATTTCCAACTTTATTCTATTCGAATAGATGAGCCGTATTCGGACCATGTGTCATGGCCGGCTCTGTGGTTTGCGCAGAAGACTGCGCATTTTTTAGGGTTAAAGGAGGACTCCAAAGGAAAGACCGTTCTTAGGATTTCAATAATACGTTTATTATCCTTTTATTTATATATTGGAAGGTGTGTTTTACTAATATTACGTAAAATGTGTGATCAAGGCTAAAATAACGATACAGTCACTATAAGAAAGTAAGGATTTCAGTCAAGTGGGAAGGGCGGGCTCGAATAGAAAAAATAATATTTATGAGTTAGAATGAGAAACACGATAGTGTTGAACTAGGATCGACCTCCAACTCAGCCTATTGCAGTCCACTGCTGGACATAGGCCTCTCCCAGGCTGCGCCACAAGACCATGTCCTCCGCCTTCCGCATCCAGTCCAGTCTGTCCCAGCCACCTTCGTAGGGTCGACTTGTTTTTGCTATACTCCAATAGCAATAAAATTTTTTGGGAACCAAATGGTGACACGAGGCGAGTGTGAGCGGCCTGCGGGCGGAGAGCAATGGGTAGCTCACCGCCCGATCAGGACCAGGCCCGTGCCGGACGGCGCGTAAGTGTTCCACGCGCGCCTCAAAGAGATGTCAGCATAATCCGAGGGGCCCCTTAGGGCCGAAGCCTGCCGGGTCAGCGGAATTGTCCGAAAGGGTTACCGCTACCCCGGAACATAAAGGGCGAAAGAAGGAACATGGGTGGGTTTTAGTCAGTAAGAGTCTTACACTCCCTTCCGCTCCACCCAAAGCGGGAGCGGTCATTTGATGATTTCCCACCAGAAAAAAAAAAGGCGAGTGTGAGTAATGTTCGATTCCTATAACCGCTATTGGTTAAAATTAAGACTCTTGTATCTGCACCAATAATGAAGCAAAAACCTCATAGCTGTGCATAGCAGACCGTCTCTTAAAGAAATAGTTATCACAGGTAAAATTAGCTTACGAATGTATTTGTATGGCCAGTTTCGGAATAAAAAATGCTGCCATTGGTAAACGAAACGATTCGTATTTGTTTATAGGAACTGAGCATAAGAGAACATGCCCGAACGTTCGTAGTGCCTATGTCCACTGTACAGACATAAGAGAACATGCCCGAACGTTCGTAGTGCCTATGTCCACTGTACAGACATAAGAGAACATGCCCGAACGTTCGTAGTGCCTATGTCCACTGTACAGACATAAGAGAACATGCCCGAACGTTCGTAGTGCCTATGTCCACTGTACAGACATAAGAGAACATGCCCGAACGTTCGTAGTGCCTATGTTCACTGTACAGACATAAGAGAACATGCCCGAACGTTCGTAGTGCCTATGTTCACTTTACAGACGCCAGCGGGTAAGCTACCCGAAACTGTCAAATTTTCCCAATCAACCTTGAACCTGAATACTATAGCGATAAAGTTGAAAATCTATTAAAGAAATTTGAAAGATTGTAGTAGCTTGATGTGCTGGCGTTTGTACATTGTACTTTGACGTAAACAAATTCAATGTTCTGATGGTTTTTTTCTATTCTGACACGAACATTATGATCTAATTTTAAATTAGGTCAATGTCATATGAATGGGACATCATAAATTGAACCATAACGCTGCAGATGTCGTATATTTGTGGCAGTAAAAGCGCTGGTATTCTGATATCAAAACATACGTCACCGTACGTGACGTATGTTTTGATATCAGAATACCAGCGCTGCGACATTTATTTTTTAAATGTCGCAGCATCATGCTGAGACAGGAACCCTTTGGCCTCGTACAGGACTTTCTGTTTTTTTTTTTTTTACTTTCTTTTTATACAGGGTTATTGGTAAAACACCAACAACCTCTTAAGAGGTCATTGTACTCATCATTATGAACAACTTTTACTATGGGACCAAACCATAAATCGCGAAAAAAAAAAAATCAGCTGTTCCCTACATTTATGTTCGTCTAACTCGTCAAAATGTAGGGAACAGCTGATTTTTTTTTCGCGATTTCTGGTTTGTATGATTTTAAATAACCCTGTATAATTTTTTTTTTTATGACTGCGTTTTGCTTACTTTGTAATCTTCCTGTACGAGTCACAATAAATACTTTTTCTTTCTTGCATATGTCTGTAAATAATCTAAGTGTGAAATACTTTACATTAATGTTGATTAAAGTACTCTATGACTGAAAAACAGGTCTTACAATAAACTAGCTACGACTTGATAAAGCGTCGCGCGCTTTACTTGTGGTAAATAAGTGTACAAACACGCTGTAAATATGTGTGGAAGCGCAGGAGCTCTCGGTGTCGTCCGTGACACGGGCGAAGTCGTGTGTGTGTGTGTGTATTTTGTGCTGACGCTACTCGTCTTCACGCATATACTCACAGCGTGTTCGTACACTTAGTTACCACAAGTAAAGCGCGTCGCTTTGTGACACTTGAGATAAGATACTCTACGTAGTATAGAAGACCAACGCGGCCACACAGACAGACACGAAAAGCGACTTTAATTTATATTATGTATATATTGTATAGGAGCGGAATTACAGAAAAGTTGCAAAAGAAAAAAACCTTGCCAAAACTGCGAATAAAAAAAGAAAGAAAGAAACGTTTATTTGCGGTAAACATGACGCAGAGAAAGAACACAAACACAAAAAAATGTTGGTGGAAAATATGCGTCACATCCACGCAAAACGTCCATCGCTCCGCATAAATGCTAAGACCGTATGCGAGATAGAGCCCCAGCGCTGGTTTTCGAATAAACATTGGTGATTTCATATTATCTTTTTATCGTTTCCAGGATACAGAACGCGGCTAAAGGCCAGAGTCAAGTGACGGTGGTGACGTCACTGCTCAAGAACGAAGGTGTACTATCGTTATGGAAGGGCTTCCTGCCCTACTACGCTCGTCTCGGGCCCCATACAGTGCTCACGTTCATATTCCTCGAGCAAATGAACGCAGCTTACTTCAGGATGTCCTAACTAATTAATACGATATTATAAGAGAAATGAAACACTGAGGTAAGCATGCTGTGTTCGTTTTATGGTGATTTGCTTGACACATCTAGTTACAGACGTCACACATGATCTATGACATCGAATTTCAAACAATCGAACATAATTTTTAGACTTTATAAGAGTTCACGAACGATATCCCTTTGTTAAAGGTAATCATTTAACTTTACGATGTTTTTCATAGTTTACTCTTTTAAATCGGCATCCATAATCATTTTCTGCAAAAGAATCGATATGAAATATTTTTATCTTATGGTGGCTCAGCTCTAGAATACATACTCGGCTTGTGTCCTGCAAAACATTATACAAGGTGTACCAGAATTAACGCAAGTTCTGAAAGTAGTTTGTTCATAATTGACTTCTGAATCGATTTCAGTAACTTTTAATACTTAAAGGTATTGTTTTAAAAATTATGTATTTTGCCGCTTGATCCAAAGAAAATTAAATCTTATCTCAAGGCAATAAAACTCAATTTTAAATGCATTTTCAACAATACGATTTTCTTAATAAAATATTTAGCTTAAAAAAAAAGTCTTGGTAATTGTATAATGCTTTTAAATCAATACTTCAATTGGTGTGTATGAGTTCTTGCGTTAATTATGTTTCATATTATATATATAAAGAACAGTAAACAGTTCATGTCGTCCATCGTTTGTATATAGTTTGTCGGCCTCTGATTACTCCACTGATAAAAAAATATTGCAGCACTTGATAACAGGGTTAAAAGATTATATTGTTAATAGTCTTACGGATAGCGAGAGTGGATATATGTATCTCAAATTATACTGGAGTAGCAAAATTACCAAGTTTCGTGCTTCCCGTTGTAATGTCACATAACATTACGCCTGTATTATCCGAAGGGTTAGGTAGAGGTGTGTAGTTGATACACCCACTGCACAGCTAGGTATTTTACAGTTTAAACGCAATATGTACCTAATTATTGAAAGGTGGCGCAAAAGATATTTTGTTCAGCGTACAGGTGTCATAAACTCAAACTCAAAGTATTTATTTCAATTAAACCAATTACAGGCACTTTTGAATTGTGAAGGGTCGGTCAGTCAGAAAAATGAAGCTAGTTGCCCATTCCAAAGCGTAGTAGGTACCTATGGAGAAGAACGGGCAAGAAACTCCATGGACACTCTTTTAAATCATAATAATATGGTTACAAAGTATTGGTTACATCTTTCATGTTAAAAATTATACATGTGAGAACGATGCAGAACGTTAAAAGCGCCCGTAATGAAAAGTTTAAAAAAATAAAAAAATATTCAATTCAAATATGTATTAAATTAATTTAAAATAAGCCATGGCAGCAAAGATAAATATATGGACATTTGTTTTTTTACGCTGTAAATAACGTAACACTGCCTCGTTGGTCAGTAGACCAGCCACCACTACGACCACTAGGTCGCAGGCGCTGCTGCTAAGCACGAGCCATTGAGTTCGATTCCCGGATCGGGCAAAGTATTATTGGGTTTTTCTATCTGGTTAATGGCAAAAGGCGCGCCCCCTATTACATGGGACTTAAACATAACTGGCAAAATGTGACTAAACTATAGGTACACTTCTGCCTAACCCTTCGGGGAAAACAGGCTTGATGTTATGTTGATAACGTAATAAGCAGGTATATTTTATTAGCTCCAATCGGTAGAACGGAGCTAATAAAAGATACCTGCTTGTAAATATTTACAGCCGATATCTGTTATCACTAATATTACGTAATGGACACATTGGAGTGCTTACCTAAGTGTTTTGTTATACATCATGTTATATTTTTATACAAAAAAAATGGATTCGAAATCAATAGGTACTCGATTATACTTGTCGAATACTTGTAACTATTTGATTTTTTTTTTATTATGATCTTTCGATTTTGTTAAAGTTTACAATTTATTTAAGGAAAAATGGAAATCATGTTTTTTTTAAAGTTATATGTTTATATTAATTCATTTTCTTATGCTTACATATTTAAACTTTTATTTCGTATCGGCTGGCTGGTAACAGAGAGTATCCACAATTATCTATGAATGTGCTAATAAATTTTTATTGATTAGATACTCCTTGCGTAATAGAACTCTGACTGTTTGTCTGTGGTACACATTACGTCATTTTACGTGAGAATGGAATGAAGATTAGGTACACAGACGTGACAGAATGTTTTTGTCAGTTGAAACTGATCTATTTCCGAACAAAAACAAGCGGCTAATAAATTTTCCTTTAGAACTCGAAATACATAGATTGGGTAGTGTGTAGTCTAATTCAAACTTTATTGCGGCTCGGAATATGAGACGAGTCGCTGCGCAGTAGCAAATTCACATGTCAGGGGGTTAGGGGTGTCAGCGGGTTTGTCCGAAAGGGTTACCGCTACCCCGGAACATAAAGGGCGAAGGAAGGAACATGGGTGGGTTTTAGTCAGTAAGAGTCTGACACTCCCTTCCGCTCCACCCAGAGCGGGAGGGGTCATTTGATGATTTCCCATCCGGAAAAAAAAGGGGGGTTAGGGGTGGGGTATTGTGCAGCGAGTAGTGCACTTCAGAGCCGTCGGGCTGTAACGAGCTCGTGACAGTACCTTATTAAAAAATATTTTGTCGATACATTATGCTTACATCACTTTAGCTTTTAAAATCAGTTAAAAAATAAAAAAATGGTCTAAGTGTAGATAGAATATATAAAAAAATAAATCTTTACAAGAAATTATGTTAGCCATAAGAGACCATACAATGTTTCAGATGACCAACCATTTACTGAGGTAATGCTACTATAGGTACAACGGGAACTTTCTTCGAATAGGCTTAGATATAGACGACAATAAACAAAATCTATAAAGAGATATGTGTATGAGCAGTGGTGGCCCAGTGGTAACGACCATGACTTACGAGTTGTTGGTCGTAGGTTCGAACCCTGACAGGCACTTTACCTTGTGTAAATAATTTCATCACCATTGCTCGCAAAACGTTGAAGGAAATATCGTGAGGAAACCGGCATGTCCTAGAACCAAAAATTCGAAGACATGTGACGTTCATCAACCAGCGCTGGGCCTCCGTGGTGTATTATAGCTCACTCTCTCTCGAAAAGAGGAGGCCTGTGTCCCAGCAGTGGGAACGTTATAGGCTGATTATGGTAATCGAAATCTATATATAGGTAAATCTGTCTGTTTGAAGTGGTCGTTTACTTCCATGTACGAAAACTAAATTAACGTTAAAGTATATTCGAAAACCTGTAGTCGAGTTTTATGTTTGAATGTATGCTAGTAGTGTATCTTATCGTTGTCGTTATAATACCTTTTTTTTATGTTACTAATCTATCTGCAATCCCTACTTCACTTCAGTTTTATCTCCCATGCCATAAAATTGTGGTTTCATCAAATTTTTCCCGCGATTTATGTCAAATAGAATATATTGTTATATGGTATTGGGCCATCTTCACATACCAAGACCCCTCCGTGTCTCTGAAAGCACGTTACGCCGTTGGTCCCGGCTAGTGATGGGCGACTCGGAAAGTTTCCATCATTCCACCCGGAATATTCCTGGGAATATTCCCAAAACGGGTATTTACCCGGGTGCGTTCCCAAATCGTGGGTAAATTAGTTTCTATGACGATTGAATTAGTAAGTACTGAATAAAAACAAAAACACCAACTCCAAAATCATTTAATCAACAACAGGATGGTTCAAATATGAAAATTATTGTTTAAATATCAGGTTATGGGCGACAAAAATCACTTCAAGTTTAATACTCTTATAATAGTAAATAGGTAAAATGTTACTGAGATTCATTTAATCACTGTCTAAATCACTGTCATCGGAGAATGTTTATGTTATATCGCAAAACTCTATTTCTCTTGTATTTCTTGCAGAAATTGATGGTTGTGGTTCAATATTGTTTATGGTCAATGGGCTAACCATAAAAGGACTTGAAGTGGGTTCCTCATCTTCTTCATCTACTTCTTCGTCTTTATGATTGTGTAACAAATTCCAGTTATATGATATGTAGGCCAGCTTTGCAGCTCTTTCTGTTGTTAACCTATTCCGTTTAAGGCTGTGGATATTTCCATGAACGCTGAAGGTACGCTCTGTTGCAGCCGAGGTTAAAAGACAAGCAGGGAGCAGTTAAAAGACAAGCTGCAACTTTGCTCAGAGGTTTGTTTTTGCAAATTCCTTTCCACCAAGTTATGGGATTCATTTTCTGGAGGCTGGTCCAAACAAAAGATTTTCCCCACAAACCTTCTCTTGCTCTATAATTAGCTAAATCAGTCATTATTTCCAAGTGTAACTGCCTTCCTTTCTCATGAATAAAATCCATGGCAATGATTTCTTCATCGTCGTTGAGTTCGATGCCTTGAGATTTTGGATCTAGCATATAGGCTGCTAGATGAATAGGCTTTATGCAGTTCCCTCTGCGTTTATCAACTGCATTTAAAATCCTCTTCCTGACATTATTGTCAACCAAAGAAGAAAAACCAGGAAGCAGAAAGACCAGACGTGATTTTATATCTTTGAATGACATGTACAAGTCATATAAGTACGCTTCGTTTCCTTCTAGTTTAAATATGTAATCTGTTATTGGCTCTAAAATTGCAGTAGATTCGTCGATCATTTTCCAAAATTCTTCGTCTAGTGCTTTAATATCAACTGGGATCATTGTTGCATCTTCATGTACTGCCAAACATTGCAGAGCCGCCTTGCCATTTTGCAAACTACGCACAGCATGAAAGTAACTGCCCCAACGCGTCTTGCTGGGCAATTTTAGTTGCTCGCCAGAACCTTTTTCTACAATTATCTGATTGAATAACGCGCTCAGAATTTGACTTTTTCTAATAGATTTGATTACGTCGACGGCAACTGAAATGAAGGCTTGTATAGCATCTTCTTTCATTATATCATGACAAAGTAAATTCAACGTGTGCGCCACGCAATTATGTGTGATTACGTTCGGATGTTGCAGTTTTACTAAATCAAAAGCTTTTTGTAGGTTTTTTGCGTTATTCATTACTATTTGAATTTCTTCACTTAGGTATTCGGCAGTGTGACGATGGCTAGTTGTAGCTAAACTTTTCACAAAAACGGGTTCAGGTTTTGCAATAACAAAATTAATAATAACCTCGTTCCGTCGGTTACTCCATCCATCGCACTGAAGATGTAAATTGTCAGTCGACTTCAATTCTTCAGTTAATTCTCGTTCCATTTGACTGTAAATTGTTTCTAAATGTGTTGTGGAAACAGCTTTTCGTGTTGGTAGTTCGAACAGAGGCTGTAGTTCTTTAAAAAACTCTCTCCATCAATTATATTAATAAATAACAACGTTTCTTGAATAAAACAGTGTAACACAATTTTATAGTTGTTATTTTTGTACAAGGAAATCGAAAACCTTAAGTTTCATAAATCGATTTATGCGAAATATGTATAAATTGATCATAAAAATATAAATACCCGAATAAATACCCATTGGGTGGATTCAATGGGAATATTCCCGGGAATATTCCCATTTTAGGAATTTACCCGGGTAGAATCCCATCACTAGTCCCGGCTGTCATTCGTGGATCTTTGACAGTCGTTACGGGTCGTCAGAAGCCCGAAAGTGACAACCAGTCTTAAGAAGAGGTGTCGTATTACCAGTAACTGGGTGGTCGAGGTGAGATAGGTAGTCGTTTCATGTAAAATATTGGTATTCAGCTGCATCCGGTTAGACTGGAAGCTGACCCCAACATAGTTGGGTAAAGGCTAGGCAGATGATGAGAATATATTTTATTGTACACAGCACTTTTACAAACTTGGTAATTCTATGATGATTATGTATTATGGCGGTCTAATCGCAGATTTCTGATAATAAAAATGTTCTGACCAATGTGACGTCGCGTCAGAAGTATGAAATGCTTTTTGATTACAACTTTTCACTAGGAATTTACTAATTATACTGCCTGTATTAAGTTAGACACTTGACAATTCTGTTGCTAACAGACCAAAATTGCGTAACACACTTTCAATCTGAATCATTTTGAAGGATACCTATTGCTAATCCATTGCTTCATATGTTCCAAAAATTTGTTTACTCACCAACGTAAATAACGCAATGATTGTTGTTGAACTGCCAAACTGAAAGCCATTGCTACTGTGGCTTCCCCCTTATGTGTGACAGTGTGAACCAGTGTCGAATAGATTCCACGTGAACATTTAAATGTTGTATTTATTTATTTAAAAGTGCATATTGTTTTGTGTCAAGTGTTTTGATAACATTAAGTTCAATTTTAAATTCATTTTTTAATAAAGTTGCTTTTACATTTCAATTGTTAATTTTAAGTACAAAATATATTTTTGATGTTTTTTGAAATGTTTGGGTTATTTTTAAATGTTCCGTAGGTATGTTTTATACCTCAGTACATTTTTTTTATGTTCACAGAAAAATGATTTTGAATATAGTTATAACGTACAAATAATTTTCTGAAATGTTGTTTTAGTAACTATGTACAAATAAATATCTATGTTTTACATAATGAAGGAGTTCTTCATTAATATTTTTTTGAAGATTCTGCACCTAAGTGCGGCTTAAAAATGTATTGTAACTAAAAAAATATTTTTTATAAGTTTAAAAATATGTATGAAACGAGATAAAATTTTGTCATTTTTTTAATTGATTCACTCTATACCTATTATTGAAATGTCTACTTTAGTTAACTACATAAAAAAATTTTTGTTGGTTTATTGATTCACTATTAAAATTTGTCGATGAAACAGATTATAAAAGATAATAATAATTATTTTAATTATTGTAATAAGAATAGACGCGGTGGACAATAATGTATAAAGGGAATTAAAGATTTTATATGGAACCAGGCATGCCTACCTATCTGCCATTTTGCTTTTTTTTTTCAAAATGGCGGACACTCATTCAAACTATATAAATCGATAGCTGACATCAAAAAGGACCAAACCAGTTCACGTTTCCGAGATATTAACGTTCAAAGTTGATCACTTGACATCCATATTTTTTGAACTTGTGTATATCTTGTGTAGGTATGCCACGGACCATGAGAGCCCTCTGGAGACTATTCGAATAACTGCCGAGTCCACCAAAGTAAAACCATTAAATCATGATATTACATAATTCTGTACATAAAGTAGCTACATAGTTATAAAACAGTACAATGTGATAAAATGTTATTATAAATATTATGTATTTTTATATACGCTCTTTATGATTTGAGACTAACGTAAGATGCAATGTTGTTGTAAGTTAATAAAGGACATTGTTTTGAATTTTCCTTTTTTATTATTTATTTACTTGACCTCAATTTTTTCCAACAGATTGTTTAAATGGAAAACTTGAAAATCCTACTTCCTACTAATCATACTAATATATACGACATCGGGGGATCACTATTTTTTTATATTCTTATTCTATTTTTTTTTTATATACGAATATTCAAAAATGTAATAAAATGAGACAACTAAATGAATAAACAACATTATAAACGTGAAAGTTTGTATGGATGGATGGTTGGATGGATGTTTGTTACTCTTTCACGCAAAAACTACTGAACGGATTTGTATTATATATATTTATAGGATACTTTTTATCCCGATATTCCCACGGGATCGAAACTTATACAGGTGAAACCGCAGGGCGCAACTAGTCCTACTAATATTATAAACGCGAAAGTTTGTATGGATGGATGGATGAATGGATATTTGTTACTCTTTCACGGCAAAACTGCTGAACGGATTTGGATGAAATTAGCCACACAGATAGTTTATAACCAGGATTAACACATAGGATACTTTTTGTCCCGATATTGCCACGGGATCGACACTTATGCGGGTGAAACCGCGAGGCGCTGCTAATATTAATTTAATTTAACTATATTAGCCTGTCTTGTCCCACTGCAGGCCAAAGGCCTCCCTCTCCCTTTTCCACACAATTCTATCTTGGCCAGTCCTTTCGGTAGGAGCCAAGCTCGTCCCGCCATCTTCGTCTCGGCCAAATAATAAAATATGAAAAAATATTTAAAATATATATTAATAGGAAATATACGCGTGCCTGTTTTTTTATTGCAGAGTTGATAAGAATGTTAAGAAAAGCGACAAACAATTATTTGTCGAGCAATGGATATCAATGTGAAATGTGATTAGTATTAGTAATTAGTGGAAGGTTTCCACTAATTACTTTATACAGGGACATCGACGCGCAACCCGTTACTATCATCATCATCATCATTTCAGCCGATAGACGTCCACTGCTGGACATAGGCCTCCCCCAAGTGTCGCCACATTGACCGGTCCCGTGCGACTCGCATCCAGCGGATTCCCGCAACCTTCACCAGGTCATCGGTCCACCTAGTGGGAGGCCTTCCAACGCAACGTCTTCCGGTTCGCGGTCGCCACTCCAGAACTTTTCGGCCCCATCGGCCATCCGTTCTGCGGGCAATGTGCCCTGCCCACTGCCACTTAAGTTTGGCAATTCTTCGGGCTACGTCGGTAACCTTGGTTCTCTTGCGGATGTCCTCATTTCTGATTCGATCACGCAAGGAAACTCCGAGCATAGCCCTCTCCATTGCCCTTTGAGTGACTTTAAGCCTTCTGATGAGGCCCATTGTGAGCGACCACGTTTCAGTCCCGTATGTGATCACTGGCAACACCCACTGGTCATAGACTTTCGTCTTGAGACACTGTGGTAAGTTGGACGAGAAGATACCGCGCAGCCTCCCGAACGCCGCCCAGCCGAGTTGGATTCGACGATTGACCTCTTTCTCGAAGTTAGACCTACCTAACTGGACCGTTTGTCCCAGGTACACATAATCGTCTACAACTTCGAGTGTTGAGTCTCCGATCTTGATAGGAGTGGGTGTGACATGGGCATTCAGCATGATCTTGGTTTTGTCCATGTTCATTTTAAGACCCACTCTTCCGGAAGCTCTGCTGAGGTCATCGAGCATTATACTGAGGTCCTCCATGGTCTCAGCCATGACCACTATATCGTCGGCAAACCGAAGGTGAGTGATGTACTCGCCATTGATGTTGATGCCTAGCCCTCTCCAGTCCAGAACCTTGAAGACATCCTCTAGTGCAGCGGTGAACAGTTTCGGAGATATGACGTCTCCCTGTCTCACCCCTCGCTGCAGAAGGATAGGTTCGGAAGCTTGGTCCTGAAGTCGGACTGACATGGTGGCGTTTTTGTACAAACACTTCAACACCTCGATGTACCGATAGTCGATTTGGCACCGTTGGAGAGACTGCAGTACAGCCCAGGTCTCGATCGAATCGAAGGCTTTCTCGTAGTCCACAAACGCTAAACAGAGTGGCAGGTTATACTCTTCGGTCTTCTGTATAACTTGCCGCAGCGTATGTATGTGGTCCACGGTGCTAAAGCCTTTTCGGAAACCGGCTTGTTCGGGAGGCTGAAAATCGTCAAACCTGCGCGCGAGACGATTCGTGATGACTCTTGAAAACAACTTGTAGACATGGCTTAGAAGGACCCGTTACTATGGAAGTATGGATTCAGTACTGTAAAATGGGGTGAATAGGGATGCAGGGGTGACTCGGGACGAAACTTTAAAATGGATTTTAACGTTAAAATAATAAAGTTTGTTGCTAGAAAATACTCTAATGTGTTTACTGTTTTTTAATTAAAGATTAAGTGTACTTGTTAGCAACAAACTATATTATTGTTGCGCGCCACAATTAATGCCTACCATTAGCGCCATCTAGTATCGAGTAGCAGAACTAATGGAGTCAAGATCCTTCTAGAAATTTCGATGCTAGAACTTTCTAAAACTATTCGACATCTGGTCAGTCGGGGCCGGTATGTACTCGAACATTCTAGATGTTTCTACAATAGAAGGTTCTAGAACTATCTGCGGCACTATATAAGATGCGATCTCTCGACGACAGTAAGTGTAATTGTGTTTTATAATTAGTGTCTTTGAGTTGTTATTAGTGTTGTTTAATTAAAGTGTAATTTTTGGTAATTTATATCGGCAGTTTTAATTGTCACGAACCCCGAAGCTCGTAACATTATTTTAAAGTTCAAATCCATTTTAAAGTTTCGTCCCGATTCACCCCTGCATCCCTAATCACCCCGTTTTACCGGTACATGATTCTAAACCAGCTGCGTTGATATTTATAGTCAGTTATTAAAAAAAAATCGCTGTTCTATGCACTTTGACCGCGTATACCTATATTGCATTTTTCTATGAAACAGCAGATTTCTTTTTTCACAACAGACGGAAATTTTTTTCGCTAGGGTTTAGAATCATGTGCTGAATTCATGGTTACAGTTTATGTCCCTGCCACCCTGTATGTATTGGTTTATATTGAATATTTCCCGAGAAAATTGTTTTAATCAGAATAGCTGTCTCAGTTTAGCCAGTGGACTGTTATAGGCTGACTAATGTGGAAATAATCGCTGGAGGTCCCGTGCCTGTGGATCACATACCATTGTAAATAGATAAAGCCATCCGCTGATGAACGCTGACGGAAAGGGCAATGTCACGGAATATTGGTATACGATGTACAGACGCCAGCAGGTCAAGCTATTCGAAACTGTTAAATTTTCCCAATCAATCTTGAATCTTAATGCTTTAGCGATAAAGTTGAAAACCTATTAAAGAAATTTGGCAGATTGTAGTAGCTTGATGTGCTGGCGTACCAATATTCCGTGACATTGCCCTTTCCGTTGACCTGCCGTAGGTCGAGGTGTTAAAAAATATTCGCGACTGGAGTCGTTTTTAGCACTGGACAAAATTGATTAAAACCTCGACAGTCGCTGTCTGCTATAAAAGTCACCCATGACACAATATTCTGTCAGCCCATCAGTCAAACATTCACAGAGGACGGTGTCACCGCATAGCAACAAAATTTTTTAGTGCTAAAAATATAAAAATAATGTGCGATGTGCTATGACTGTGATAAAACGGACAACGTAGTATTATTATTAATTAAAAATGGAAACAAAAGATAATAAAAATAAATTACCAATCCACAAGCAAGTGATACTAGGGGGACTATCTCGGTATAAATACTTTTATTTACCTTTTATGGAGAATATTAGCAAGTAGGTACATTTTCAATAGTCCATTGCTCTGAGTTAAGCCTCACCAGAACTATTTAGGGTAAGGTAGGTACCTGCCTGCAATCTAGTGTCTATGGCACCAGTCTGACGAGCAAGCAACTAGCTACTTATCGACTATTTTCTCACTCAAGAAACGTATTACTTATTATATATGGATGTATGTCCCGTGTCAGTAAAAGAGATACATTCAGGATGGCAGGAACATCGATACGCAAACTGTAACCATGAATTCAGCAGACCCTAAGGGTCAGTTCACACCGAGACGCGACGCGACGCGACGCTGCGCGCACACTTTAAAAGAGTGACTCAAAATATACTTTATTTTCTACACGAAAAGGTACACATTGCATTGTGGGCGGCGCGCGGCGCAGCGCGGCGCAGCGCGAAATCACTGGCCTCTTCCAGTATCGTCGCGTCGCGTCGCGTCTCGGTGTGAACTGACCCTAAAGTAGTATTTTTTAGTCGGTTATCGAAAATAAACCTACGAGGTCAAAATTTAGGGAACAGCTACCGAAGAAAAATTTGAACGCTGGGGGATTAAAAATTATGTTCTGAATCCATGGTAACATATTACGCGTCGATGTCCCTGCCACCCTGTGCAGACGCAAGCACATCAAGTTACTACAATCTGTCAAATTTCTTTAATAGATTTTCAACTTTATCGCTAAAGCATTAAGGTTCAAGGTCGATTGGGAAAATTTGACAGTTTCAGGTAGCTTGGCCTGCTGGCGTCTGTACATTAATAGTTTATCGCTGATTGTTAATATCAGCGGCGAGAACCCTCTCTATTGTAAAGGTAATAGCTTTATTTAGCACAGACTAAAAGACACAATATACCAGATACTTACATACAACAAATAAAAACAAAATAAAGATCAATTATAAAGTTTAAAGTCTTGTACGCTTTTTGAGCGGAAACAGTCGGTAGCTAGTCGTCGCTTCCTCGTCGGCAGTGGAACAGGTACCTAATTCTGAATTCTCTAGTTACAACATGGCTGACAGTTGAGCACATTCACTAGTTCGCTTTCTGACTCGTCTGAGGATTGTACTTCGTAGGTCGTCAGAGTACCTACAGTGTCGACCATCAATCAACTAGCGACTATTTGATTGCCTTTGAGTATTCGAAGATGAAAGTATATAAATGGGTAGTTTTGATATCATGCGCTGCAAAAGAAGGATATAAAAGTCTGATCAGTCAAGACAAGGTGTTTTTGACAAATCTGAAACTCCTAGAGGTTGAGGTTTTTAGGAGCCACGTCGTCTTAAATTTGACAAAAAGTTTTTTTTTTTAATTAGAGAAAAAATTTTAAAGTTAAGAAAACGTTTCGTGGGTTTATAACCACTTAATACAACGTTCTTTTCGCGTTACCAAACATAAAGTCGTAAGGTTTGAATATAGGCATCGTAAAGAAAATTGCAAAATTTTAATATGGGCACCTACGATCACCTTACAGAAACTTTGGAGCGTCGTCCTTTCTACACCTTTTAGCTTAATATACAACGTATTAAGCTAAAATGTTCTAATTACAGAACCTACCTAACTCAAGAGTCAAGCGTTAAGTACTAAAAACTAGTTTCAATCAATCCAATGTCTTTAAACTACATAGTTTTCAGCAATGCATAAGCCCGTTTTACAAAACCTCCCGGTTTTACAAAACCTCACGGTTTTGTAAAACTGGCTAAGTAAATCAAAATTTGCGTTAGGCGACTGTAACTACACGGTGTGCGGCACTGTAGGTCCTCTCGCAATTGATCCCCTCGAAGCTTCTCTCTCCGACTACGAATTACTGCTTGTGTAAGTTTCAGTATTATATCAACGTCGCTCCTCATACCACTTGATGTGGTCCAACTGCGATTACGGTACCCAGACACTTGGTGTGTCAAAATGTTCCGGATTATGGTCTCCTGTAAGGGGTGCCCAGGGCCCTATGAGATTCTCTCCGCCAGAATGCTGCAGAAGAGGACTTATGCCTCCTTGAGATGGGGCATCTACTATTGCCTCTACGACTCTCATAAAAGGTATGTCATGTTATTGAGGGATGAAACTTTTTCTTCATAGAACCTTAGTAGTTAAATGGCCAGTAAAATAGCTAACTTACATTTGGAGGAAGAACAGATTACTCATCATGATCATATAAGGCTTTACAGCCGCGGGTGGCCTTAGCCTGGTCTAGTATATTTCTCCAACGAGACCTATTTCCGGCTTTTTCTCTACAATTTCTCACTCCATTAAATCTTGGTCTACGGCATCCAACCATCTGAGCTTGGGCCTCCCTCGACTTCTCAGGTTTACTATCCAGTAAACGGTTGGGAGGAAGAATTAGTTTAGTTAATTTTATTGACTACTAGCTTCTGCTCGCGACTTCGTCCGTGTGAATTTTCTTGTTCCCCCGACCCACCCCGTCGCATCGCATCGCCCACCCGCGCTATTACCAACTTCGTTTTCTGACTTTTTTTTTCTGTATGCTCGGCCCCTAAGAATTCTAGCGTGATGTTAAATAGCCTATTATAGCCTTCCTAAAGAATTGGGCTATCAAATGTAAAAATATTTTTTCAAATCCGACTGGTGGTTTGAGATTAGCGCGTTCAAACAATCAAACTGTTCAGCTTTGTTATTACTATATTTAGATATAGATTTTGTTGCGGAGTTATTTTAAAATTATGATAACTATCTCCTTAAGATGTCAAGTTTGAAATCAAGTGATGTCAAGGGCAATTTTGTTCATAATTAAATACTTGTGATGAATAACGTATTTATTTGGATAAGGAGTAACATTTTCGATTTCACCCACTTTTCATAGAGCTCATACGCCATGCCGCCATACATATTGCAAGCGGACCCTCCAGGAGGGTCACCGGCATTACGTTTGAGCTAAAGTGAACCCTCGAGGAGCGTCGTCGGCATTAGGTTTGAAACCGTATTATAAAACACTAAAACGAAGTAAAATAGTGTTTTCAGAACGTCTTGTTGCTATATTTAGTATCCCTAGGGGTATTTACATGTCCCAGTGAGGTGGAGACGTGAAATAATAAAAAAATAAAAAAAAATATGAAAAAGGATAATCGCTCGCTCTGAACGCAAGACAGGGGGCAACCTCTGCTGAAATTGTCACGCAATGTAATAATTTTAATTTTTGGTATGAATGGCATAGGTACATACATCATGTATTTTTTTTAATGTTATTACCTACTCGTAGAAAGAAGAAAGAAAGAATGAAAGAAAATACGTTTATTTGCGGTAAACATGACGCAAAAAAGAACATAAAAAACAAAAAAAAAACAATAAGAAAAGGTTGACATGCGTCACATCCACGCAAAACGGCTATCGCTCAGCATTATGCTGCGACCCTATGCAAGACAGAGCCCCAGCGCTGGTTTTCAGCGACAGCCGGCGTAGTTACTTTGTAACATCTGATTAACGTTCAGTCTTCTATTAATACCTAGATTGTCGCTCATGATTTAAAAAAAAAAACGGCAAAAAGTCAGACTTGCGCACTCAGAGTTCGTAAGAAAAATATTTTTAAATTTTCATAACAAAATTTTAACTTTATGCGATTGCTTATAAAAATGCTAAATCTGCAAAAATCCTTTACAAACGGCTAGTAAAAAAATACATTGTTTCATTTTTCGTGCAACATTTACACACATATATTACCTCCCAACTAGATTTATTTCAGAATTTTCGCTTTGCAAAGAACAATGGATATTTTGGACTAGAAAAACACAGGATTTGTTACCGAGATGAGACTATTACCAAAATTACTAAATTACTCGTACATTGTTACTGTAAACATCAGATATTATTAATTTATTTTTAAAACCAGGAGATATAATTGAAAATAGTCTTCAAAAATACAACTTTTGCTTATCAGAACGATAATAATATGCCTTATTTCTTATTAAAGCATCCGTAATTCTTTTATTCCTAGAGATGTTTATACTTTTACTAAGTTCGGAAAGGAATTAATTTCTAAGTCCAAATTAAATCCCAGAGAATGTCGACCCCACTTGCAGAATTTGATGTTAATGACAGTAAAAAAAAAATATATTTAATAAAGCTAGTTTATTTATTAAAAACATGAGTTTACGTTTAAGAACCGGTAGGTAATTACCGTAAATTGATCGATAACGAAGTCCTCCCTTTTTGTCTTGTGTTCTTTGGCACTCCTTATTATTTTGTGTTTATCCGTAGGTATGTACTCTACGATACACTTATTTTAAAGCGAAAAGTTTGTTGCACTTTTTGCATAATTACTTTATTTACTGAACTTATAAGAATGTATATTATATAAGATATTTCTAATGTATTTTTACGAAAATTTTTCATTATAAGTCAAACTATGTGGCATAAATAAATATTAAAAATAAGATTTATAAAGTGCAAATGAAGCTCTTTCATATGATAGCCAGCGGCCAGCCCATTTGACGTATTTACCTCACTTTAAAATGAAACCCCGTTTAGGCCCCTATTACAATAAAATAAGACTAACAATATTAAAAAAAAAACACTTTCTATACAGATGGACAAGTATTATTTATATTACCTACTATTAATTCCAAATTTCAAGTCTATAAGCATTAGTAGTTCCTGATAAAAGTACCTGTGACAGACGAACGGACTGACAAAGTCACCACAAGTGTTATTTTTAGGTATCCAGCAAGTTAACTCTTCAATAATAAACCATAAAGTTTATATCCCTGTAGATGGTGTATTCAATGTACAACGCTACAGGGTACTTTTGGTGCGTGGCCAAAACCAGAACTAACGCCGCCATCTTTTTTGTCTACACAATTTCACAAATGTTTACCAACAAAGCCCCCTAGTCAGTACAGCCAGCACATCAAGCTACTACAATCTGTCAAATTTCTTTACTAGATTTTCAACTTTATCGCTAAAGCATTAGGTTCAAAGTTGATTGGGAAAATTTGACAGTTTCGGGTAGCTTGACGTGCTGGCGTCTGTACATACGTCATGTTTGTGAACAGGCGCCGTCGTCGTCAGTAGGGACTGGTCATCTCTTAGCTACCAATGTTAATTATATTTTGTTTTTGTCTTTTTATTACGCACGCTTTTAACGTGCACGTCTTTCAAAAACGTTCTCACATTTACAATATCAAGTTTTCAACATGATTGATGTAACCAATACTTTGTAACAATAATTAAATTTTAAAAAAATGTCTGTTGAATTTTATGCCCGTACTTCTCCATAGGAACCTACCACGCTTTGGAATGGGCAACTAGCTTCATCTTTCTACGGTCAGTCAGAAACCCTCTAATCGTAAGTTCTTTCCGTTATTAGGATCTGCAAAGTGAAAGCGGTGAACCCTTTGTGGCAGGGTACCTTTCTGCTGACAGGCCGACCCATCGTCACGCAAGCTATCGAACTAGGAAACGGGACAGCGGTCAGTCATTGTATTATTTGTATCATCATAATTTTCTCTACCGAACTAGACACGGGTTGTAATAGCTAGTACAGACGCCAGCACATCAAGTTACTACAATCTGTCAAATTTCTTTAATAGATTTTCAACTTTATCGCTAAAGCATTAAGGTTCAAGGTTGATTGGGAAAATTTGACAGTTTCGGGTAGCTTGACCTGCTGGCGTCTGTACATTTTCTATGAAGTCGCAACTCCTATACAAGTCTCTTGCACAAAGGTGTCTTGTGTTGATGCAACTCAAATAACAAATTACAGTCTATTCTTATCTGATCGTTTTCAAGTCCTACCATCGACCAACTCTGTTCGGCATTGGTCGGTTTACCAACTAACTCCGGTAACTCCGATCGGTTTTGCTCGGGTCGGGACAATTTGAGCTAAGCCTCTCGGTTTCTCGCACGCCTGCCCAAAAAATAATGTTATGTTTCAGGGTTCATGTATTGCATGTACATATGTTTAGGAATTTCTTTATTCCACCATAATTCCCGTATATACACATAATAACGACATATATTCGATTTTGCCGCCTAGCCGTGCCGAATTATGCTGCCACCACGAACATGTGTGTAGCAACCATACTATACTAACCGCAGAACCACGGTGTATGCCTGTTTCCTGGATCTCTCCAGAGCCTTCGACCTCGTATCGTATGATGTGCTCTGGAGAAAGCTGAGGGACAGAAATATACCGGCTGGAGTTCTCGGAATTCTGCAGTATTGGTATGCAAACCAAACAAATGTTGTGAAATGGTCAACAACACTCTCTGATCCGTATAGGTTGGAGTGCGGTGTGAGACAGGGGGGTTTGACGTCTCCTAGACTCTTCAACCTATTGTGAACGATCTTCTGGCCGGGCTCGGTAGCATGCGGGTTGGATGCCGCGTGGGTGGTGTTACCATTAATAATATCAGCTACGCGGACGACATGGTACTGCTGGGCCCGACTGCGGGATCGATTAGAGAGATGTTGAGAGTATGCGAGAACTATATGCAGCTACACACGCCGTCACACGGACTCGTTTATAATGTAAAAAAGAGTGAATACATGGTTTTTAAGGCCGCTGGTAAGGCCCTCGACTATGTACCAAGTTTTACTCTGAATGGCTTAAGTATAAGGCGAGTAAATAGTTTTAAGTACTTGGGGCACATACTTACCGACGACCTTAAAGACAATGTGGATATAGAGAGGGAGCGTAGGGCACTGGCGGTCAGAGGGAATATGTTGGCGCGCAGGTTTTACCGTTGTACTAATCAGGTTAAAATAACCCTTTTCAAACCATATTGTCAGGGTATGTACACGGGAAGCCTGTGGGTCAGCTTTACCAAAAGATCGCTGGAGGTCCTGCGCATCCAATATAATAATGTTTTCAGAATGCTGTTGGGCCTGCCCCGTTTTTGTAGCGCATCTGAGATGTTTGCGCTGAATCGAACCGCCGACTTTTATGCGGTCATGCGGAAAAAAATCTCGTCCTTAATAGCAAGACTGCGGGACAGTGACAACAGTATTCTGAGGACAGCGGCGGAGAGCATCTACTCTCCTATTCTGAGACGTTTTGTGGGGGTGATGAACAAGTGAAGTACTTTCCCTTCGCTTGTGCGTCGTCCACTTGAAATGATCTCGGATAAACAAGTGTTAAATGATAATATGGCACTAACATTAAGTTTATGGATTTTACTAACACAGTGGATCTTACGTTGTCCGAAATAAAGAATTTATTATTATTATTATAACAAAAATAAGACAGTTCATTGTATGATTTCTGTTCTGATACAGGTTCTAGATTACTTGCATGAAAGAAGAAGGGTTACAGAGCGAAAATTAATATCACAGTGGGTGGAGGGATTCCGTTCGCGTGTCTACTCCATTCTCCATGCTGGCCTGAGTCAAGACTGGCCTTTGGACGCGTTGAAGACAACGTAATACAGCTCATTAATTATTTATTACACGTATCCAAGGCCCTAATTCCACTAAAAATATTGATCGAAGACTAAAAACGACTAACGGTACAGTAGTCCTGTTTTTGATAGATTTCTCATACAAAATGTTTCATAACAAATACACAGAATCGAGAGAGCACGGAAACGCTTGTTAATCAAGTAGTGGAATTGGGACCCAGCATGTAAATTACGAAACGCACTATTAATCATAGTCTGAATCATTTTGAAGGATTTTGCTATTCCATTCCTTCATATGTTCAAAAAATGTATCCGCAACGTAAATAACGCAATGAATGTTGTTAAACTGTCAAAATGAAAGCCATTGCTACTGTTAGTGTGTTAGCAATTACCCCACTGGCCTTATCCAGTATACGCAATAGCGTACACAATTCATACGAGAAGAAGTGTCGTGTTTATTCTATACAAATTGTGCGGTACAAGATTTGCACTATCTAACTACGTAGCCAGAATCTTCGCGCGTTTACTAATAGGTATGTACACTGTTTCGCTGGATTTTTTTAGTTTTACATTTTTTTAGATTACAAGCCCGCAAGTAACTTCTTCTTCCGTTCTTCGCAAGTTATTTGAGCCCAGTAGGTGGCTACATTATATCGCAAGCAGCTATGGAAAATGTGGAAAATGAATCGCTATGTCCCTTCAGTCGTGGCGAGACTGACGGCTTCTCGAATGCTGCCTTGCGTTCACAGAAGTCTTTAAACCAAGTCTCAAATCGCTCCGTCTCTGTCTCCATTTAATTTTTCCGTTAACTCTCTCTTAATAACATATAGTTCCTGAGATAACATCATGTCCATTGTAGAGCGAGAGAGAACAATGTACTAACGCCAAAAAAAGCTTGTGTTGTCTGTGTTGAAAGTGTTGACTATTGGAATGTCACACTATTATTAGCCTGGATGCTCCCACGGTAGGACAAAGCCTCCTTCCACTTCAATCTAAAGCCTGCACTACACTTCCAACCTCGGCTCGCCTCGGGCGACTTCCGATCGTTGTCGGGTTTCGCGCCCGAATCAAAGGACGACTCGAAGCGTCCCGAAGCGTCAGCCAATTTCGACTAGTACTTCGTCGAAGCAACTTCGAGGGGCTTGTGGCTAAGTAATAACAGCGGCACGGGTCGATCGATCAGGTAAAGCTACGCTTACCTCTCCGTGAGTCTTTGCATGCCAAAACCTCTCCGTGCCTCGGTAAGCACGTTAACTTGTCGGTCCCAGCAGTCATTTGTGGATCTTTGACAGTCGTTACTGGTCGCCAGAATCCCGAAAGTCTGACAACCGGTCTTACCACGCGGTATCGTATTACCCAGTAACTGGATTGTGGAGGTCACATCCGGTTAGACTGGAAGCCAACCCCAACATAGTTGGGTAAAGGCTAGGCAGATAATAAACTTCGTCGAAGCAACTTCGCGATTATATAAATCGCGAAAGTTGCTTCGACGAAGTTTAGGTGTGCAGGTTTAATATCTAGGGCTATTTCGAGCCAGTATCGATGGTCTTGAAAAATGAAATACAACCTCTTCTTAATTGTTTGAAGAATGTTAAGTATGAAGTCTACTACCTACTTTCATCTCTTGACAGAAGTCAAGACGAAATTGTCAGTATACAGTGTGTATGTTACAAATTCAAATTTTTTATGTAGCTATATATTAAATGTACCGTTTTTATTTTATAATTATTGCTTTTAATGAATGCATATTATGTGCCTTCATTAAAAGATTAATTATTAATCATGCACGGAGAGCAGCACCGGCCACACCACCACGGCACATCGCGCTATATTAAAATCGGACTTGGAGGTATTTCCGGGTACGTTAGAGGTACTCCTTTACGATCAACAATAGATATATGAGGGGCATTAATAGTGTCCAGGCTCCACTCCATATATCGTCGCTCTAGATGTGATACCTCGTGACTGCAATTATTGGTCAATTTTACATGTTGATGCGAAATTATCCATCACGCAATTTTCCATCTTTCGTATTTACGAGGTGTCACATCTAGAGCGACGATATGTATACAACCTGCAATAGCGACATTAATTTAGCACACGGGTAAGGCTTACCAGCCTTACCCGTGTGTTACTGGCTACTGCCAGTAATCAAAAAAAGTATAACAACATATAATATAAAAATGACTACTGCGCTATAGTTCTTTATGTACAGTTTGTTCCAAGATGCTATTTTAGAAAAATTGAAAATTAATAATAAAGTATAATTAAATTAAAATCACACTAATAATAAAAAGGCGAAAGTTTGTGCGTGAGTGTGTGTGTGTATGTGTGTGTGTTTGTATGTTTGTTACTTCTTCATGCTCAAACTTGGATGAAATTTGGTACACATATAGTTTATAATCAGGATTAACACAAAGGATACTTTTTATCCCGATATTCCCACGGGATCGAAACTTATACGGGTGAAACCGCGGGGCGCAGCTAGTATGTTCATAAAAAGAAAACACGAAACCGTATACGCGTGTTAAATTAATGTCGCCATTACAGCGGCACGCTGAATAGTCCTCTTCACCATACATATGCACAGCTACCTACTCTTTTTTCTTTTCTATCGTGAACTCTCTGATGGGTAGTATAGCCAAATTTGGTCTTACCTAAGTGGACCTGTGTTCGGCGCACTTTGACCAGTCAGCTCC
Source organism: Apamea monoglypha (assembly GCA_911387795.2). Taxonomy (NCBI): domain Eukaryota; kingdom Metazoa; phylum Arthropoda; class Insecta; order Lepidoptera; family Noctuidae; genus Apamea; species Apamea monoglypha. The sequence goes on along the minus strand of OU426932.1, from coordinate 3,122,604 downwards.
GCTATCACATTGCTGACCAGCCAGTATTTTTACCACGACATGAACTAAAAATGGTATTAGGTGCCTGTACAAAGATGAGATGAAACTGATGCTGTCAAATATATGTACCTAAAGCCTTTCCCTCTTTTACACCATCTCTTGATTTATCATCGGTCTTTGGTTATCTTTACAATTTTAAGCTATTGCCATCAATGATTTAAATATATTAGTATCAGGGTAGGTCACGGGATGTCTCGTGTCTCGATGTCCCGGGACTTTTTGTAAATTTAGTTGTCTCAGGTCCCGAGACTTTCGGGTCGAGATTCGGGACGCTGGCCTTGCAGTCTCAAAATACGGTTTTTTTACTTCGAATTTGAGTAATTTGCACAACATAGTTGACAAAGGTCTAGGCAGATTTGTTTGATAGGATGTTGATATAAACTACGGTTGCGGTGACGGTGCAGCAGAGTACAAAGCTGGCCTTTTATTAAAATCCGGTTTGTGTGACGAGTCCTAGATTCAGCGACCTCGAAAACGTTTATAATAACATATTTTTTATCGTTTTTAATCCACATACTAAACAAACGTAGTGTTTTATACATACAACTAGCTGACCCGGCGAACTTCGTACTGCCTCATCAATAAATCAATAAATGTTGAACTGAATTATCTTCATAATTTTTCTTTCGTGAATTTTTCGCATGTTTTTATAGTTATTCTGCTATTCGGGGCGGGGACAAATCAAAGATCATAAAAATCGGTCCAGCCGTTCTTGAGTTATAAATGGTGTAACTAACCCGACTCTGTTTTATTTATATAGAAGATCATCATCATCTGCCTAGCCTTTTCCCAACTATGTTGGGGTCGGGTTCCAGCCTAACCGGATGCAGCTGAATACCACCCAGTTAGACCTCCACAACCCAGTTACTGGGTAATACGATACTCCTTGGCAAGACTGGTTGTCAGACTTTCGGGCTTCTGACGACCCGTAACGTATATATAGAAGATATATATCTAAAATAACAATAGCTACACACTTTACCTATTTTTAACAACTAACTGATCATGATTATCTTTCCGCCTTTGTACCTTTTTATTTGGGGTCGGTGCAACACGTTTCCTTCTTCCATTCTCCACTCTCAACCGTCAATCTTTTAACAACAAATTATAACTTAATAATCCATCTTGCAGCGTAATGGCATCAGTGCTATTACACCCTCTCGACGTGTTCAAAGTCCGCCTGCAGCTGTACCCGGAGGCCTGGGGCGTGAGTCTGCTGCGCAACATGCTGCGCTGCGAGGGAATCAGGGCCCCCTATACTGGCCTCACCGCTAGCATCCTGCGACAAACGACCTACACCACCACGAGACTAGGCACTTATTCCTGTCTCTATGAGAATCATAGGCGGTGAGCAACAGGGCCAGAATATTAAAGTATTAAGTCACCGCCAGCATCCTGGGATAAACAACCTACACTACCACGAGATTAGGCACTTATTCCTGTCTCTATGAGAATCATAGGAGGTGAGCAACAGTGCCAGAATATTAAAGTATTAAGTCACTGACAGCATCCTGTGACAAACGACTTCCAGGACCACAAGATTAGGCACTTATTTCTGTCTCTATGAGAATCATAGGAGGTGAGCAACAGGGCCAGAATATTAAAGTATTAAATCACTGCCAGCATCCTGTGACAAACGACCTACACCACCACCAAATTTAGCATACTTTTTTGCTGAACCGGGCCTACTTGGCGCAGCCGTTAGGCACACGTTCCTACTGATTCTTATTGCACTATATGCACTTTTTCTTTGATTTCCATTTGCAGAATATATTGAGTGGCTTTTAGATGTGTTTTCTTTCTTTATTTTGCTATTCCCTTTTTTCTTAAAACGATTTTTTTTAACAGACTGTATAACAGTGCTCCGAATTTGCCTAACAAGCTGGCAATCGGTGTGTGTGCGGGGTTGGCGGGTGCCTTCGTGGGCTGTCCCTCTGAGATCATCCTTGTGCGGATGATGGCAGACGGCCCGGTGGATCCCTACAGGCGGTACAGAAACGTTGTAGACGCCTTCATGAAGTAAGACTCTCATTGGTCGCTGTTTTTTCCAAACCCTTTTATCTAATGGTAACATATATTGAAACGAACATCCAAATAATGCAATGCAATATGAAATGTAACAACAAGGCGAATTTGTTTCGACCACAGAACAGCTGTTCTGTGGTTTCGACGCGTGTTACATTTGCCCTTGTACCGTTTTGCTATGTGGCATTGCATATAATTTATATGTGTACCCACCATATGTAGATATATGCAAAACTTAACAAATACTTAGAACTAAACGGACAAACAGACAGACTTGAAAAGGGATTTTGTTTTTTACCTAAACAAGTCGTGTGTCTGATGGGATTTCATATCCCTCAAGATGATGAACTTCCATACCCTATTTGACCACTATAAGGGATGTCTTTTCAAAAATTCTTCCGTACTGCTCACGTTCGCTACGTACATAGAGAAGAAAATTTGGTGCAAAATTTCATACTTTTAGACCTTCCGGTTATGGCTGTGCATTGTATGTCAGTGGATGTATTAAGTAGATGTACATATTTCTACTATCTATTGAACCTAAACCATTTTAATAGTAACTGTTTGTTGAAGGATCTGGAAAATGGAAGGAATAAGTGCACTATGGCGCGGTGCTACGCTCACCATGTCTAAATCAGCCATCATCAGCGTGTCTCAAATAGGAACCTATTCCCAGGTCAGTCCATATGTCACACATTAAGGGGGAGCGAGGGGGTCAACAATGTGTGACATCGTGTGTCTGGGGAGACGTGTCGTATAGTTCGTGACGTCACATGTGTAAATCTCTAAACTTCAATTAGAACGAAGATGTTATAACATTTCCAACACTATCAATGTAATTATGCATTTTTATTAAAGATTACAAAATATATGACCAAGGGAGCGGGGGTCACACCCAATACCTGTAACTAGGACGGGGGGCTCCAAAAATAATTCAATTCGTGTTACGTAATCACTGGATGGTCCCTAATCATTACACCTCACACGATCACTCGTGGCCAATGTCCAAAACCATCATTCAACCGAGCCTGGAGCCTGGACGTCGGTCAACCATCATCATCAAAATTTGCCCTTAAAGGTTTCTTGTCAGGTGCTGGAACCTGAAAACTGTAATCAATTTCTGATGTAATACACCTACAGGATGTATCGAAAAGGTGTGGCAGAGACCATCAAACTGAACAACTTTCTCCATGGGACAAACATAGTAATCGCTAAAAAATAATATAATCAGTCGTCCCATACATTTATTACCACACCCTTAGTGTTGATCACACCTTTGTGATACTGCCTGTATAGACCGACTCATATGCCGTCAGCCCGTAACGGCAAACGGCATGACACTCTCTCATGGCCGGTCATGCCCCATCATGTCAGATAATACCTATATGTCTTTTTTCTCCACACTGGTTTTCTTTAATTATACACAGCCAAATTTTTTTTCCATATGAGAGCAATAAATCGGTTGTTAAATTTGCTTGCAGACTCGAAATTATTTATCGGAAAGAAAACAAACACGCGGTTTCTTACTACACCTGTATACATCCATGTTGTCAAGTTTTGTCACCGCTGTGGCGACATTACCTTTGGATACCTTCAAAACAAGGTAACACTTGGCTTCATTTCTTCTTACCTATGCCGCATGGTGGATTACAGCTCACTCCCTCTCTCTGAAAAGAGGCCTGTGTCCCACCAGATAGTCCGAATTCTGATACATGATTCCGTATAAGATTTATTTATTGGTCCCACAGTATCTCCTATTGCACGCCGTTTTCGGCAACTCTTAGCTAGCTGCTATCAGCCGCCCTGCGAAGATCGTCACTCCACCTAGCCTGAGGGCGCCCTACCTTAAGATTGCCGATTCGCGGTCTCCACTCAAGAACACGCCATGTTAGCCGTAGAACCGAAGACCGTTGGGGTAACGGGCATCGGTTCTACGGTTAATATGGCCGGCCCATTGCCACTTCAACTAGCTTATTTTGTGAAATAGGTAGACAACTTTAGTTCTCTGCCGGATTACCGATGTCTGGTCATCAGCATGTAGTATAACTAGTGAATCTCTGTTCTAGGTACCAAGTAACGAGTAAGGGAACCCACCGGGATGTGTACCAGAAGTTTCGCCAAGACTCCAGTATGTTGGGGCTTTGGCGCGGGTTCACTCCCTACTACCTGAGGCTCACAATACATACACTTCTCACGTTTTATTTATTAGAAGCGTTATACAAGGCACACAAGAAAAAGACAAAAGACCCCAAACACTCAGTGTGAATAAAAATTGTTAAGAAATAATGTAAAACCAGCCTTTAAGTTTTTTTTTTGGCGAGCTATTTTTCCGAAATTCTTCAGAAGCTTGAGTTTGATAAGGTTCAAAACAAATCATATATAAGTTTTGTTTATTTTGTACTATTTTTTTTGTTACTGCATTTATAATTTGTCAAGTACGCAGAATGACAATGTTAGCTGGATATGAAAAATGTAAAGCTAAGTGTAAGTTTCGTTAATTATTGAAATATCACAATTTCTTATGATTTTTCGCGTTTCATTTCGGCGTAATGCGTAACTCCCTAGATTGTTTTTTTGTTTTTGTTGCGTTTCTCTTAATTTACTCAAATTGCTAAATGACTATAGGTGATCGGTATGTTATAGTTATTTAGTAATGTGCAGATCAGTCCTAATATTAATAACTAGCTTCTGCCTGCGACTTCGTTCGCGTGAAATTTCTTGTTCCTCCGACACACCTCGTCGCATCGCATCGTCTGCCCGCGGTATTAGTTCGTTTTCGCTTAGCGTTCTTTCTGACTGTTTTGCTCTGCTCCTTAGGGTCCTAGCTTGATGTTAAATAACCTATAGCCTTCCGCAAAAATTGGGCTACAAACTCTTCAGCTTTATTATTAGTATTGATAGGCCATCTTTTATTATTCACATTAAAAAAATAAGTATCTAACCCATTTATACAAGCTTCAACACCTACGTATTGGATTAAATACATGAAACTCATAGATACACGTAAAAGACTAGCATCAGGGTAATAAATATCGACGTGGGCCCAGTTGTCGGCTAATGCCGTACTTGTAGGACTTCAATTAGCTACTATTGACATAGTTCACGGAGTCGCAGCGATACCGCCCTCTACTCCACATAGGACTTATGTCCGTCGTCATTTTCCAACATTTGCAGAACTAATTAACATAAAAAATATTAGCGAAACAGTTCAATACAATTCGATCGAGTTACTCGTTTTAGATTGTTAATAATTTAAAATCAGTAACTCGTCCTCCACTAGTGAAAACTAAATCAAGTTCTAAAAGTGATTTGAAGTGAGTGCGTAATGAAGATTCCTAAAGAAACCTACTAACATAGTCATTGATGAAACATAAATTAGAAAAGCTAAGATTGTGCTTACTAAGGAAATCAGCGAAGATGTTCAACTTGTACCAGCATATGAAAGCGAATAATGAAGGCAAAGAGCAGAAGGAACCGGAGACGACTGGTCACGACCGGTTCTACCAGGAGCGGCCGAGGAGTAGCTACAGGAAGAAGAAACGTCGCGGCGCGTGTAGGAGGGCGCAGTCTGCAGCCGAGCTGAACCCGGAGTCCATCGCCGCAGCCAACAAACGGAATGCATTCAGGATACGATCAGTGTCCACTGACAGGGAAGAAAGTGAAGGTGAGATATAAAATAGATGAACTGATGATTTCTGATTCTCGATTGAAATTAAATTAATTTTACATTTAGTACAGCAGTTTGTTTTACGATTTCGATGGTTTTCGAAACAATCTGTCCACTGTGTTCCATTTCAACGTTGCTAGCTATTCTATATTCTAAACTTTCTTCTTTTTTCTTCTCTCTTCTCTTCGGCGTACGATGGTCTTTTTATAATAACTGCATATAGTTTACACATTTTATTTTCGTTCTCGCTACCGCAAGAGGCTGGGAGGCAAGACGATGGGGAAGGATCATCGTTCGCTTGTAGCTCAAGTACTGCTTTATTTTCTTCTTAAAATAAGTCATCAATCATATCTAATCATGTATTATCCACATTATCTTATTCCTTTTTATCCAGGGTCGGCAGCATGTCGTCCTACTACATCTCTATCTGCCAACATCTCATTTCTCACTCTCTTCCTAGCTGTATAAAAATAATAATGAATTAAACAAATATCCTCTTTATTTATAAACGTTGCTTAAGGTTAAGTAATGATTTGATAGCGACTGTTTAACCTTACATACATTTTTGACGTTTAAACGTCTCTTAACTTAACCAACGTTTTTAAATAAAGGGGCTAGTGTAAAAACTACTCGAGAACGTATTCCAGCCTGCTATTTATTTTCATCTTTACTAACAGTAAATTCTAATGTAAATTCAGGGAAATGAATTATTAAGGAAATTGACTAAGTACTAGCTTAAATTGTCCGTATATTCAAATGTATAAAATGACTATTACACGGCAAATTGGCGAGATTTCAATTTGCTCAAGGGGCTAAGTTAGCCCGAGGCCAATTCTAACTTAGAGTTGTATTGATGATTTAATTATTATAATTCTATAATACATACTTATTACGGTCGCGAATCATATTTTGTTCAACACACAACCTGACACTGACTTGAAAATTGCAAAAAACGTAACAAAATTTGAATTTTATTACTTTTTTTTAATATATATTTTTTATTTTTTTATTTTTGATTGTGTTTAGTTTAGTTTTATGATCTTCCTGTACGAGTCGCAATAAATACTTTTTCTTTCTTTCTTTCTAATTTCCCGGGCTACCCTGGTGCTTTCTCCTTAACAATTAATTTTCCTGACTGTACAATAGTGGTATATACTGTGACAAAGCAATTAATATTTTAGAAGAGAATTCCGAGCGCGCCCCGCTGGTTGCGCAGAAGATAGACTCCTTGGCGAAGCTGCTGTTCAACAAGTCACTCATCGGCACCGGCTCAGGGAAGTCTTCACCTTTGGAACCCCCTGCGTCTCCCAGGTGAACTTAAGTTTATTATCGATCAACAACATGCATCATTCAGTCTATAGCAGTCTGAACAATGAACATACCTATGCCTTGTTCAATCACACGCCATTTTTTATTCATATTTCGGTTAAATCAACTCTTGGTTAAAATATCATATCATCATCATCATCATCATTTCAGCCGAAAGACGTCCACTACTGGACATAGGCCTCCCCCAAGCACCTCCACCTCGACCGGTTCTGTGCTTTTCGCATCCAACGGGTTCCTGCGGCCTTCACAAGGTCGTCGGAAATATCATATAACATCCTTAAATAGGTACTCTTTTTCTAAAGCCCGACGTACCAAATTAAGCGTCGGGTACTAACTGTACAGGTAAACCAGAAATTTTTTGCGCTTTCGTAATCTTCGTGTATACGAATTAAGTCGAACGTTGCGCCACAGTACCCCGCACAGAAGCAATGCTTCTAAGTTAAGCACTACCGCGCTTTGTAGTAGTGCACCTGTCATTGTTTTCTCTCATTTTAAACTTAACATCTGTAACTTGTACCTACTTTCTGTGCAAATAAATAAATATTCTATTCTATTCTCTATGTCGGGGCACGGTTCATGAAAGATGTCCCGCGGCAATAAGTGGAACTAATTATTATTATATAGTTAGCAACATTCCTACCACAACCCTCTTACCTCAGACACCTTCTCTATTTAAGAATGTGCATTTTATTATCTAGTGCCTGTAATATGTTGTCGAGATAAATAAATAAATCTATAGCTATCTTTTCCGTTGCACGACTGTGGCGCCGCGAGACTTCTTTCATGAGATGGACTTTAGCACTCCGGTCTCAGATCGTCATTTGTCACAGCGCATACTTTTCTTTGGAAAGCTGTACTTCGGTATTTGTTTAACATGATAATAGCCACGTTTTTATTTTGCTGTAGAGCCGGCGATCGTTCTATGGAGAGCTCGGCTGCATTGGCTATTTGCACAGAATACCTGTCACAGTCGCCGAGGTACGTACCTATGTAATCTTTAAGTTTTGAGTTGCACTGTACGACCACTGACGAATAAGACTCAATAGATCCTATATTAATTTTACTGAAATACCAAAACCATTACAGATACGATTTGCTATCGGCACTGGGTTCGATCGGCTGCCGACTCAACAAACACTGGTTCGCCATACACGACAACTCTATCAAGACTGATAGACTTCTGACATTGGTATGTTACTTTGTTGTATAATTTTCCTTTTTATTTACATAACAGAAGGAAACTACTCGATCAGGTATAGGTACGGACGCCAGCACATCAAGTTACTACAATCTGTCAAATTTCTTTAATAGATTTTCAACTTTATCGCTAAAGCATTAAGGTTCAAGGTTGATTGGGAAAATTTGACAGTTTCGGGTAGCTTGACCTGCTGGCGTCTGTACAGGGGTGGCAGGACGACGCGCAAATTGTAACCATGAATTCAGCAAATGATTCTAGACCCCTGGCGTCTTTTGTTATTAACCGACAAAATATTTGAACGCAGCGGATTTAGAATCATGTACTGAATCCATAGTAACAGGTTGCGCGTCGATGTTCGTGCCACCCTCTATGTATAATAGTTTCCATACGTTCTTAGCTGTGTTCCATTTAAAGCACAATTAACTATACGAGTATGTAGGTGATCCTTACCCTTAGTGATATGATAACGGGGCACTTCTGTTGGGATGATGAAATAAAACCGACCGCCGTGAATGTTCGTTAAACACCGATTTATATTGAAATATATTTTTACATATTATTTGCAATATTAGGTACAAATGCTGTATGTACAGAATGCACTGCGCGTAAGTCGGTAGAGTAATGTACGATGCCGTACAGAGTATCCAGCTACATATAAGCTTGTATTTCAGATGCCGCTGACTTCCAAATGCCCGATCGAGCAAGGTGAACGTTCACAGACTCTGATTATGGAGCTATTTCGGGCTCTCCACCATCCATACATTTATCCCGTCTTAGATCTAGAGCTATGCAATGGTCATGCTCTCACCGTCTTACCGTTTAATGCTAGAGGGAGCTTAAAGGATCTAATTTATAAGGTAAAATAAGATAATCATAATTTTATTTTATCCACGAACAATACAAGCAAATATACCTACTTATTACAAATTTTTAACACAGGATATTTCAATGAAACCTTTTTAATAAAACCATGGACTCTCAAACCTTTTACAATATTAAAATATTACAGAGCACATGGAACGAAGAGTACATGCGTAAGTACGGATCGACTGGCACTGGTCTCCCAGCGTGGCAGGTCGCGAGGTTCGGTCGTCAAATGTTAGAAGGACTGCTTTTCCTAAAGGAGAAAGGGTTTCCGCCTTTTCGTCACTTGCATTCAGGCAATGTGGTCGTACAGAATGGCGTCGCGCGGTGAGTAGAAATTAGCCCAGTTGGGCGCCACTAGTGAATAATGCCGCCCAAGTGTGACCTACACATTACAAATAGGGAAGTCAAAACGACTATTGACTTGTTACATTAGTTAGGTGTATTCGACTTTGTAATGGCTTGGCCACTTTTGACATCAATTCCCAGTAAATTAAAACTTTACTAAGGTTGAAACTATCTAACTGTCACATTGTTCTTTATAAGCAAAAATACCCTTGTCGTTTATGACGTGCACGTGGCATACAACCTTAGAGCGTTGAAGCAATATGGTCAAGTATATATTTTATTTAAAATTGCTAACGCATTATGTACAGGATATGCGGTTTGGAGAACACTCTGATTGGTGCTCAGCCGCGGTGTCCGATAGCTCTGGCCGCTCATTTGGAACACGTGGAGGCGTTGTCTCTGGGACACCTCCTGTTCGAGATGTGTGCCGGTGCCGAGATCGACCTGTCATTATTGCCTGATTTGCTGCCAAATTATCCTAATGTGAGTAAATCTTGATTTCTTGTCTCGCGCCTTTAATCTCTCCCTCTGTTCGGCCGCTATTGAGTAAATATCTTAGTAATAATAATGTTCTCCAGATAGAATTTCGGTAGCACCAGCCTATCTCGTGTGAGACTAGCCAACTATGCAGGGATATTATAATACACAAGTGTGTTCGCAGACACAAGTGCACTCTCTCTTCGCTCACTCTCATAGTTGGAGAGAGATCAGGCGCAGGACTGACAACCTTACGTGCTGTCCGAGGCATGGAGCTGGACTCGAAATGTTAAGATAACTGTCAACATCTCGTCTGAATTTGAGTCCGGTTGATGGCATTAGCCTGTTTCTTGTTGTTGTTCAACGTAACTGGTGAAATGTGGGCGTCCTGCCTACCCTCATACTCGCGTGGGATCACGACGACAGAGCACGCACGCCTAGAAGTAACCTATTCACTCTCGGCTTGATTACATTATTATGTTATTTATGTAAACGCAGGTGGTGGAGATCATTGAGCAGATCTTCGGTCCTCGTACCCCTAGCCTGCATGAGCTCTTGCTGTGCGAGCTCTTCAGGAAGATTGACCTCCGTGAAATGAAAGGATCTTGTCTCCCGGTAATCAGCCTGAAAAATATCCGATTTAAATTATTATATGTTAATGCTGACGCTTATTATATGTCTATGCACATTTAGACGATCCACACAGCAATGCAAGAAGCCACCCACATCACTTAAAAAATTCGCGATTTATTTGCCAAAAACGTAAACAAATATGAGTTTATGGAAAAATAAGTTTAATACCTACACAATAAAGTTCAGTTTACGCTACAACTTCAAACATTTTTATAACTTTTTTAATAGTGATAGTCACTCTGAAATCAACTTAATTACCATTAAAATAAAGTTGATATTTTTTTAACTTGTTATAACATAAATTAGAATAGACTTTACGTACATTTTTATAAACCATCGCTCATTACAAGCGGGCCACACTGGACTTTTTTTGTATTGCAATGCGTTGCGCTGTGGCCCGATGCGGCTTTAATATGGCCTTTCCATAAAGCCTCTTGCAAATTTATTATCCCCATACAAAATAATCAAAATCATCTGTCATTTTGTAAGCACAGATGATTTTGTTCTTTGCCAGCCAGACACTAAGCGCGGTGAAGGCTCCGTCATTTGTCTTTTTTTTAATATGTAGAGGCACGCTCCTGCTAAGCACACAGAGGTAACTCGTCGCCATCATCGACAGTTGGCGACGGCTGCAGTTACCCTAAGGCCGAGATTCACAGAGCTCACGTACACTTAAATTTTTTAATATAATCAATTTCATACAAAGATGAACCTTATTCATTTGCAAATAATCAAACAAGCGTTTCATAAGAATATGAACCTGCCGGGTTCCCTCCTGCCACATACTTAGTTCAGAAATACGCCACTAGTAGCGCTTCTGAGTTGTCAACTTTCTGTCATGGCTGTAACATACGTCTGCTAATTTCCATTAATATTATTATTGTGGATTTGAGATCTCGTCCTATCTATTGTGTTTCTTCTGTCTTACTCCTTCTGTGTCTATATTTATATATAAGTATATATATATATACATCATGCTGCGTACGGACATTATATTTTCATAGATTCTACATAGACTTTTGTTTCTTGTTCGCCATTTCCTACACGAGCTAAAAATCTAACCGCTTATAACGCATCCTTCAATCAAAGCAAAGTTAGTAACAAAGTGTGGTCAGTGTATTTCGCCCTAAGGCGAATCTGTAAGCTGTGATTCTCGAGCGCGAAAATCGTAGATATCTAATCACTTCCTCGTCGGTGGTGCGACAGGTGCCTAAGTGCTGCATGATTTTGACAGAACTTCAGCCAGCGCCTGTCGCGCTCGTGCCTGTCGCTACTGGGCGAGGTGGCGCGACGCACGCCGGGCTCGCCGCGCACGCCGCGCCGCTCCGTGCCCGCCTCGCCCGCCTCGCCCGCCACGCCCACGCACAGGAGGTAAACGAGTACATGCGAGTGAGCATGAAGTCCGTTTAACGAAATAAAGACTAGCAGACGCGGTGACGGAATGTTGCTAACCTTTATCTATTTCTGATAACCGCTAACCTAAATTAGATCGGTGACGACGACGTAGGCCTTCATAATTTCATTAGTTATACGAGTACTTGCATCCATATCTCACATCTTAGTTAATTATCAAGTTTTGAAACAACAAACCAAATCTATGTATGTGTGAACATCACAAAGTTGAAAGGGTCAATTCCCGAACTTTAGTATTTAAAGCAAATTTGCAATCTGTCAAAAATACCACTTTAAAGATGTACCGGGATCTTTTGACGAGCGGCCAAAATTGGAACTAACACCGCCATCTGTTTTTTCAAAACATTTCGTTAAACGTTTTTGCAAAACAATTGCAGCGCCCCCCTGTCAACGTCATTCGAGCACCAGCACCAAGATCCTTGTAGCAGCTGTGTCCTTCATTAGTTATAGTTGAATACCCAATCCTAGATAATTATCAAGTTTAGGAACACAAAACTCAATGACAAATATGACAAAGTTTAGATTCCATTGCACCCATACTTCATCACTAATTCGCTAACTTTTAAATTGACCACAATCCGTACCTTGAGTAGCTGTTACGGCGCCAAGATCGATCGCCTACGACGCGACGGCCGAAACGATTAAAGCCTGATTTACACGGTGCAATTTATTTGCCCGTGACTTGCCATTAATTGAATCAACAATATAAGTTGCACCGTCTAAACAGTGTTTAGATAATGGAAAAGTAACTTCTTGTTTCAATTTTATTGTACGCCACAGCAAGAAACTTGCATCGTGTGAATGGGGCTTAAGACGCCACTCTACGGCAGGCTACGGCTAAGCTACGCACGTGTACTTAGCTTGGCTTAATCGAAGTCGCGCACCTCACGTGGATATCCGACGTTCACGTTCGACTTCCCTATAAGGCACTTTGAACACTTGTTGATGGACACTTTTTTTCTACGGCGCGGTTCATACGCTGTATCGTAAAGAAACCGTGCCGTGTACAAAGCCTTAGAAGCTAACGGTTAGAACGTTCTGTCAGATACGCGCACGCACGCGCGGACGCATGTCCAAGAATCCACCCTAGGCCTAGTTGGATAAACGAAATTTATCGGCTTGGGGTGGATTCTCGGACAGGCGTTTCCGTGTATCCACCTTAGGGTGGATAAACGGAAAAACCAGCATTTCTTGTATGTTCATGTTGCATGCACTAATCGCACGTTAATATCTTGGAAAAGTGACGCTTTACGGGGTTCAATCCTATACGTTTTTGGTTTGCATTTAATGTCAGCTATCGATTTTTTTTATAGGTCACATGCGTGGCCGCCATTTTGAAAAAAAAAACAAAATGGCGCGTCAGGTCTTCAATCCCCTTTATTTACTAAGACATTTGTTTCAGGAGGCATTTCCCTACAGACCAAGACTTCACCGAAGAGTGGCAGTGGTGATAAACTCATTTGGAAGAACTGATTTAATCAATAAATCGCATACACAACAATTTGTATTTGATTTAATCCTCTACAGACACTACACACACCCACATACTCAGTTTGGAGAGGTCTATATCCAGCAGTGGACTGCTAATGGCTGATGATGTGGACTACCCTGTACTTTACAAGTTTCTTTCATAAATTTTCTGCTTTAGTACACAAAAAAATAACAATTGCAACAATTGTCGCATTTTCAATAATATCAATGAATTCGGTTAAATTCGCATTAGGACAGATTCGCTTTAAGACAGATTCGTTTTAAGACAGATTCGCTTTATCTTCTGCGCTGCGTTAGTGGATAATGACGGTTATTCTGTTTATCCACCCTAATGTGAATACGCAGAAACGCATACTGTCCGAGAATATAAATTCCGTTTATATCTAACTAGGCCTAGGTTGGATACGCGTTTCTGGGTAGGTATAACGTTCAGCTAGTGGTTCAGGTAGTGTATAACGTTCAATTAAATGCACTTCATTTTCCATGTTTTTTTATTACATAGTTCATTTTTCTGCCTGCATATTAGGCTCTGGACAAACTTGGCGAAACCCGCGCGGGATGCGGGACGAAATTTGGTCGCGCCGATTGTGTCTAACTCGTATGGACGTATGCAAACTAGCGCGAAAAGGCACGTGACTTCCTTATCGTTGAAAAATAATCAACGCATGCAGTAACATCCCGCACGGTATGCCTTAGTTCGAACAGTTATTTTTACAAAAATAGACTTTGTATTATAAAATTTACAGTTCCAGAGTTACAAAAGTGAAAATTGCTATAGAGTTATAAAAATACTTGTATATGATATTATAAAAATGTACATTCAAATATAAATAACAAATCTAAAGAAAAACATGACGGTAGAATATAATCCGGGCTATATATTTGATAAATTGAGTAGGCCCACAAAATGAACAATGTTTGGAGAGTGCAGTTATTGATAAATAACTTAAATTCAGTCATTTGATATCAATGGTTACATACCATAGATATCCATTGATATCCAATGAACATAGACAAAATAATTGTGAAAAAAAAAATGTAACTGAGTGACAGAAGTCCACCAAAACGACGGCTTGACGTCGTACAAAAATGTATGGTGCCACAAAAATGTATGGTGCCACAAAAAAGTGGAACTATCAAACACTGACAAGTATCATAAGTATTTTCCAGTGGTAATACAAAATGAACGTGTCTTATTATGTCAACTTAACGTTCCTGAATGATATATGAAACCTTAATGGCGGCTGAAGTAGTAGATACCTTTAGAACAAGCCAGTGGAAGGAAGGTAACTCTTATGGCAAAACCTGCAGCTATTCGATTGTCTTCGGTGTTCCTGTGACATTTCAAATCTCTATAATAACTAATATTATAACAGGGCTAACGAAAAAACGATGAAAAGTGACAAAGGTCCGAATGGTCGGATTTTTTTTACATCTACATCGCCGCCCCCGGCGCCTGGACACAGACGCTTGATAGGGACTGTATCATGAAACATCGAACATAACCGAATTGCTCGGTTTTACCATTTGAAGCTTAAAATAGTGTTACGCAGGCGTTGTAAGTCTTACAATAAGTACGTCCTCCATCTATCTTGGACTTACTGGTTCGCGTGACCGACGCAGACGGTTCGCGACCGACGTTAGCGTTACACTATTTCAAGGGGTCTACTTATATGTAGAGCCGATGTACTTGAGTTACGTGTTTTGATCCTGTGTCACTCAAAATGTTTTTCGTTCCACCGGAGTTCGGAACAACATCATTCATACGGTGGATTTCTTCCTAAACAGTTTGTGATCTAACGTTTTTGCACCAGCGTACGTTGCAACAACCTCATTCGTCATTCGCATCTACATAGTATACCTATTTAAAGCCTTAGGCAGAGATAAATAGGCGTTGGTTACTTAGCACATGCTTTACCTTAGGCGGATCACACATTACAACGCGACGGGGCGCGGGAAACGGTGCCAAATTCCGCGCATTTTTTATTAAGTTTGTATGTAAAAAACCACGTGCTGACGCGTTATCTGCGCTCCCTCTCGCGTGGCGCGTTGTAGTGTGTGATGATGTGATCTGCCTTAGCCTATTAAGCCTGATTTACACATGCTTGTAGTTGCCTGATGCGTTGGTTCAAATTTATATTAATAATTGCACGTAATTTGCACTGTCATAAATGTTGAACAATTTCTACAGAACTCCATAAAGGTTCAAATTACTAAATACCTACGTTTAGCGCTAAATGAATTTAAAACAGAGAGAGACCGTATGATGTTTAAAATATGTTTAGCATTAAACGCATTTACAGTCCGGCCGTCGAGAACTCGAGACGACCTACAGTTTCATACAAACGAATACGTGTTTTGGAAATTTGATCTTTAATAGTTAGATACCAGAATTGTCCCACTGACAGGTGTCAGGAATGATTCTCTCGACGACCGGACTTTAGTTGTGGTGCAAGCGGGCGTTAGTATTATTCTTAGGACTCCTAATCCTATTTATAAAGCTAAGAATTCTTAAAAAAAAAATTGACTTTCTTACTCCTTAATCCTACCTGAAAATGATATAGGACGAGGACAATACTGACTCTTATACTGCATTGCAAGATAATCTTATACTGCAAGATAATTTAAATATACTTGCAAAACCGCTTTCTTACTTTTTTAATAAGTGTATTAATGAAGGAATATTTCCAGAACAGCTAAAAATTTATTTATTATTTATTTGAAAAATAGCCAAGATCATACCGATTCACAAGAAAGGCACAAATGCCTAGACCTAGAAATTACAGGCCAATCTCTTTGCTGCCAACGCCTTCAAAGATATTCGAATAAGTTATCAAATTACGGCTAGTACTTCATATTAACTTATCCAAATTGCCTTCTATGTAATACTTTGTTTATCAAAAAAATATTGGCACAGGAGACGCTATATATACTCTTGTTAATGATGTAATCAATAAAATTAATAATAAAATGAGAGCAGCTGGCGTATTTTTAGATTTAATGTCAGCATTTGACACTGTTGATCACGATCTACTTATAGCTAAACTAAATCACTACGGAGTGAGAGGCAAAGCCTCCCAACTTTTGTTATCCTATCTAGAAAATAGAAAAATGTTTGTAGAAATCAGTGAGATGAAAGATGGATATAGACAGAGTTATAAATCACCTTTTTAATATTTGTGCCGGTGTTCCGCAAGGATGGATATTAGGGCCCATATCGTTCATTATGTTTACTAATGACTTAATAAATTACATAAACAAAATTCTACCAGACATACAACTCGTTGTTTTTGTGGATGACACAAATGCAATAATGGCATTTGTGTCATCCACAAAAACAACGAGGGCGAATGACACAAAAGAACTTACGGGAAAAGTTAAAGTTATCTCTATTCATAGTTTACTGTAAATAAGTTGAAAATTAATAGTACAAAGACCAAGATAATGTTTTTCAAAACAACTGTTCGTAATAAAGACATCATGGAAATAATACTAAATGAGAACAAAATTGAACTCGTGAGAGAAGCTAAATTCTTGAGAATGATAGATGACTCGTTAAATTGGAAAAAGGAACTAGCAGCCATTGATGCATCTATATCATCTGCGTGTTATGCGTTAACAATCCTTCGAGACGAAATTGACATTAAACGTTTAAAAATCGTATATTTCGCGCTAATTGAGTCTAAATTAAGATATAGCATACAATTACGGGGGAGCAGTTATAATTATAACTGCCAAAGAGCTTTTGTCCTACAAAAAAGAGCTATACGTACCATTGTCAGTATCTCACAAAGAGAGAGTTGTCGTCCACATTTCTTAGATTTAAACATCCTTACAGTACCCAGTCTCTACGTTCTGATCCTTCTGACTAATCTTAAAAAGTACATACATGAATATGAGACGGATGAGGAAAGACTGGTTAGAGAGGCCACACGTAAGAAGGAATGAGAAATAAGATTAATCCTCACTTCAACATTGTGAAGCACAGTTCACAAAATCAAGCAAAGCAATTATTTAATAAGTTACCACTACACTTAAAAAGCTTGATCTATACATCTGCCTTCAAGCATTCCTACTAGATAAATGTCTCTACTCTGTTGACGACATATAATATTATGACTATGCGTTTTCTCTTGTCAACTAGAGCCGACTGAAATTATTGTTTTATGAATGATATGGACATTATTTTTAAATGACAAGTGTATTATTATTCCTATTATTAATTTAAGTTGACATTGAACTAAAAAATAAAATGTTGTAGGTAATTTTAGTTGAGTTATGTTGTTAATTTTTAAATGTGTTACTTGTATTATGTTAAATGATTTCTATTTCTAATCTTAAATCCTTAATGAGTTGACTTTGAAAATGTTATTATAGGTAATTTTAGTTGATTTATGATTGAGTTATGTTGTTTTTTCTTTAATGTGTTACTTGTATTATCAATTTGTTAATTTTTTTATCATATGGAACGATTACAAACACAATGTAAATTGTTTGTGAATAAATAAATGAATGAACTGAAATTGTATAAGAAATTATTGAGTGCTGTTTATAGTGAATCTTGAAATGCTCAATTTGTGCTGTCTGGAGCGAAAATGGACCCGTAGTAATAAAATTATTATCCATTTTATATTATTTTAAGTCCTAACTGTGGAACAAAAGAAAAATGTGTTTAATATTTTAATTTCATGTTTCATTATTTCCTGAAAGGACTCAAGAAAATCAACTGAAGACGCCGAAGATAATTATATAATTTTCAAGATTTACTCTAAGAACAGCTTTGTACGGTACGTTATTGAGCAAGAATGGAACCTACGTGTTGTTTAAATGCTTCCAGTCAATTACTTAGTGTTTCAATTTTATGGTATGCAACAGGCAACAAACTCGCATCGTGTAAATGGGGCTTTATTCCTGTCACAGCCGCACAACTGTCAAACATCAAATGCAAGATAGAGACAGGTATATGTGCTAAGTACACCCCGATTCAAACTTTATGGCGGCGCGGAACATGAGGCGAGTCGCTGCGCAACAACAAAATAAATTCACCTGTAAGCGGGGATGAGGGGTGAGGTAGGTACTGCGCAGCAAGTAGCGCACTTCAGAGTCGCCATAAAGTTTGAATCGGGCTGCACCCAACGTTTATCGATCTCGGCCTAATATTTGGTTTCTGGAACGAAAATCAACAAAAAAATTGACTAGGTTCAACTTGTAAAGCGCGCGTAAACTGCTGTGATTTTGTGGTTGAATGAATTACCAACAGCCTATCACTTCACACACCCACATATCACACACTACTTCACCACTTGACTTACATTTTATTTTGACGCGTCGATAAATTTCGTCCCAGACACCTCGTGTTGAGTCCTTCCTTTCCAATGGCCTCGGTATAGAGCATGGGTGGATAATACTCTCGTGTGGTGTTTTCTTAAAACAAGTACCGTATCGTATTGTATGTAGACATTGCTAAACATGACTGGTTAAATAACACAACAACACAACACTCACCATCGGAGCCCTACCAACGAAAGACTAAACAAGACGACACCTTTTTTAATTTTAATTTTTTTTTAACATTTTATAGCAAAAATTAAAATCGTAACTTTCATTTTTGCTTTTTTTTTCTATGGTCATATTTCCAATTTCTTTTTTTAGTGTCTCGTTTGTATCTTTTAAAAACCGTTCACTTATTGGCCGTCGTGCACTAGCGCCACAGACAGTCGCGTATAGTGGTTAGTGTTTGTCAGATTTGGCCAGTGACTTTATAATACATTTTGTTGAGTTGTTCAAGGAATATAAATATCAGAATGGTCATGGGCCCGATTTTGGCGTAGGTCGGTATCATACCGCTCCACAATGTGAGAACACCTTCGTTCTTGATAACATTGGTCAGTACTTGAAATTGGCCTGCTCCCTTTTCGGAGTTTTGTACTCTGAAACAGACAGGTTAAATAGAAAGTATTTAATGCATTTGTGAGTCATCAACAAATCGTCGCATTTTAAAAAAGATCTTAGGTTTTTTGGTTGAACTTCACAGACGTAATGGATACAGACCTACTTATCATAAACTAAACACGATAAAACGAAAAAAAACTAATATCATAAACTCATACTCCAAGACCTACCAGCGGTCGTTGACCCAAAAAATAACATACGACCATTTTTTGGAACGAAATTCTTTAACAGAGCTAACAGGAGTAAACTGACACGTAAGGGTCTGTTCATTTATTACGTAAGACAATTTCAACCAATTTCTGATGCCCCTCCCCCCCACGTAAGAAAAAATAAGACTTGAATGAACCCCATCTCCCCCCCTTTGAATCTTACGTCAATATCTACCAAAATTGCAAAGAACAGCAGCAAAAACATTTTAAACCTAAAATTTTGCTTACTTTTGTGATCTTACGTAAGAATAATCTAGACCCCTCCCACCCCCATGTAAGAAAAAATAAGACTTGATCGGACCCTTTCCCCCCTCAAATCGTCTTACGTAATAAATGAACAGCCCCTAACGAAAAAGCATTTTACTAAATATAGTAGAAAGAGGCCTTTGCCCAACAGTGGGACAGTATAGGCTAATAAAAAAAATAGGAAGAGATAGAGAGGGACAGCTTTCTTGGTTTTCGAGGGTGCTGAAGCCGATAGTGAGGTCAAAGTGAAAATTCAAGATGCGGCTGCGAAAGCTGTAGCCATCTTGGATTTTTAGATTTTGAACTTCGTTCCTGCCCGACCTGGGTCGACCCCACACTTTTTTTTTTCTATTTTCTCACGTTATATGTTGATTTCCGTTATGTATGCTAATTTAATTTGACAATGTACACAGTCTGGCCATAAATACTGTTACAATAAAAATAAGAAAGACATTTGAATTTGGAATCTTTTATTTTTATACGATTGTTCATTGACTTTTCTAATTTGGGCGCCAATACATTGTACAATATTTTGCGATATTAAAATGGAGTGGGGTGATAAAGAGAACCGAATCGCTGTGATTGCAATACACAAAGTTGGTATGGAGCCAAATGCAATTTTTAAAACTCTCCATACGCTTGGTATTAGTCAAATGTTTGTGTACCGGACTATTAATAGGTACAATGTGACCTCTGTTTGTGACAGAAAAAGATCTGGCCGTCCACGTAGTGTTCGTACGAAAAAGGTGGTCAAAGAAGTAAGGGAAAGAATTCGAAGAAATCCTGTCCGAAAGCAAAAGATTTTATCTCGGGAGATGAAGATAGCACCCAGAACCATGTCGCGTATTTTAAAAGATGACTTAGGACTTGCAGCCTATAAGAGACGCACTGGTCATTTTTTAACTGATAATTTAAAAAAGAATAGGGTGGTAAAATCGAAACAACTACTGAAGCGGTACGCAAAAGCAGGTCACAGAAAAATTTTGTTTACGGATGAGAAAATCTTTACAATTGAGCAACATTTTAACAAACAAAATGACCGTATTTATGCTCAAAGCTCTAAGGAAGCTTCCCAATTAGTCGACAGAGTGCAACGTGGGCATTATCCGACTTCAGTGATGGTTTGGTGGGGTGTTAGTTATGAAGGAGTGACTGAGCCATATTTTTGTGAAAAAGGTATCAAAACATCGGCACAAGTGTATCAAGATACCATTCTTGAGAACATAGTTAAGCCCCTTAACAACACCATGTTCAATAACCAAGTATGGTCCTTCCAACAAGACTCGGCGCCGGGTCATAAAGCTCGGTCCACGCAGTCTTGGTTGGAAGTGAACGTTTCGGACTTCATCAGAGCTGAAGACTGGCCGTCGTCTAGTCCCGATCTTAATCCGCTGGATTATGATTTATGGTCAGTTTTAGAGAGTACGGCTTGCTCTAAACGCCATGATAATTTGGAGTCCCTAAAACAATCCATACGATTAGCAGTGAATAATTTTCCCATGGAAAGAGTGCGTGCTTCTATTGATAACTGGCCTCAACGTTTAAAGGACTGTATTGCAGCCTATGGAGACCACTTCGAATACGCTTTTTATATTTTAAATTGTTTTATATTTATTTATTAAACTAACACACTGTAAAAGTAATAAATATTATTTGCAATAAAAATATTTTTTTTTTCTTCGTGACAATATTTATGACAAGACTAGGTATATTCTACTTACAGAAGTGTGTTCAGAGTGCGTCAATGAGCATAGCATGTTATACCTTGTTTTTACGATGTCCATAGGTAGCGAAGCAACTGTGGTGATCATTCCGGCGATCATGGCTGCTAACGAGTGCAGAATCAAGCCATCCCCTAACAGCGGTAGCAGCATTTCTCGAGCCTAGAATCGATTTATTTATTTATTTATTCGCGAGGCAAGTACAGCAGTACGTGACTTAGAAACTTAGGTTAAGTGAGCAGTCATGTCACCTGCTGCTAGAGGTTGACTCTATTGATAGTTCACTTCAAGCTGACTTCACCTAAGTTTTCACGGTAAAATTTTTACAGAATAAACCATAGATATATGTATACACTTCTATGGAATAGACCAGCAGGTATCATCACAGTTCACCACGTTCTGATCTGATTACTACCCAAAGAGTAGTCGCGCCATATTACAGCTGTCACAGGTTTCCTAAAACAGATCGTGCGAAAGAATCTCAGAACATCGATCCAAATTTGGTTCGTCCGGTATCAACCCAGCTAACAACTCGGTCCATTGCTTGACATAGGACCCTCCCAAGGTGCGACACGTCCATCCGGTTTTCCGCCTTCCGCATCCAGTCTGTAGTGAATATAAATTGCAATTCTCGAGCCTTTTTTCGAGATCTCGTTGTTGACTATATTGGTCGAGATTTCAAGACTAAGCGCGCGACTAAGAGCCTTTTTCAACATGATAATTCTAGGTTTTTAAAAATCCATCAAGATTCAAAACGTAAGTCAATCGCCTTTCGAACGGACCAGCTTAACTTATCTATTGGAACCTGTATAGATACGGGTTTACTTCAGATGGCGTAATGGTCAGCCATTAGGTCTGAAGTAAGCCCGTGAAGGAATGTGCCGTCAGAATTACAAAGTCAGAGTGCTGCAGGGTATTTGTGTAACATTTATTCATTGCGTTATTTACGCTGTCGAAAACTTCGTCGGCTTGGATTACGAATATCTTCGAAAATTCTTCGGATTATAATAGAAAGTGTGTTCCGCCGTTTGGGTGCTGATCTTTCCTTCTTTCTGCAATATTAACCTTGTGTTCCTATCACAAAACACTGACCTGTGCATAGGATCCGAGTTGTGCGCCATTAACGACCATAGCTCTCGTGACTGTGGCGCCAGCGCCCCTCCACAATGTCGTTATACCTTCTTCGCGCGTAATCCTGTAAGTTAACCAAAGAAGTGGTTCAAACACTAATGTTACCAACTACCTAAGTTGATAACTGCCTCGTGGTCGCAAGCGCGACTGCTGAGCGTGTGGGGTCCTGGGTTCGATTCCCGGGCCGGGCAGTGTTATTACGATTAGTGGAAGTTAGTGGTGTGACTCCCCCGTGGCTCGGAGAGCACGTAAAGCCGTTGACCCTATGCTTAATCTCTCCTCGGTCGGGTTGGATTGCCATCCCGTGACCCGTCCGATTTTGAGAGTAAAGTGAGAGAGTGCACCTTTGCTATCGCACAATTGTGCACTATAATATCTCCTGCGTACTTGGCTCATCTTGTTTCAGATTGACCGTCTGGGCTGAAATTCGGTCGGGAGGTTATTAAAATTGGTATCAGGAAATTTCAAGTAAAGGCATTTGTGGAATTAAGTCCATCTTATAAACCATTATTGTATGTAGTGCCTACATGAAATAAAAAAAAACAATGTGATGCTTTTAATGTAGGTACCTACCGTTATATATACAATAGGATATTTGACTGTATTACATTAAAAACCGGGATGCCTACCTGCCTAGAGCATTGAACACATTAGTATAGTTCCTTCGCTTTTCTGGTGGTAGTCTGCCGTCGGCGGTCATCCGGATGAGCGCGACTTCGGCCGGTGTTCCGATCCACGCGCCGAATGCCCCGGCGCCCATGCCCAACACTATTTTTACCGGAAACGAGGGGAGACCGTATTTACTGAAAAAAAAATGGGGGGATAAAAGTTCTAGAGGTACTAACAAATACCTATCGCATGCAATACAGCACTATGACAGTGCAATGTAAACCATCTTAACATCTGAGGGGCAATTCTGGTAAATTTAAGAACGTTCAGTCTGATCTTAGTCTCAATCTGTCAAAAATACGTCAAATGTCCCTACATTTTGACACGTTTTTGACATTAGTTTGTCGCCGAGATGAGACTGCGTCTAGATTTTGATCGTTTTAAATTACGAGAATTGGCCTGCTGATGTATCAGATTTAATATGTCTATGAGAATATTTTTAAATGTATAAATTAATTTTCGGATTCTTGTAAGTGTTCCAATGTGTTGTTGGAATCTAAGACGGACATCTATGATTTTGCCAAAGTATTTCATAGAATTTGTTTTAACTAATACAGGACAAGAACAATTGTTGATAAAATTACATGAGTGTGTTTTCAAGTTGAAGTTCGGTTGACCATGAGGTCTAAGTGAATTTGTCATATATTTTGTCTTATCGACATTGAGCCTAAGCATATTGGAATATAACCATTTATACACCGTATCAATTCAAAACCTTGATGAGCATAATTTTTTACCTCGCCGCACGTGTTAGTATCGAATGTCAAGGCAACATCGTCAGCGAAAGTGATGATTTTTCCTTTTTCAGTTTAATGTAAAAAGAGAAAATACGTTTTATTTACGGTAAACATGACGCATAAAAAGAACACAAAAAGCAGTTGGGGAAAACATGCGTCACATCCACGCAAAACGGCCATCGCTCAGCATGATGCTAAGACCCTATATACGAGACAGAGCCCCATCGCATCGCTTTTTAGCGAAAGCCGGCTTTGACGTGATGACGTCAACCAGTGTGCAGCATACGATTAGATATAAATAAAAAACAACAATCAAAATAAGAATTGAAATAAATATACATTACCTAAAGTTGTCAAAAAACAAAAGGCCCGTTTTGACACTCTACCAAATGCTTAGAAAGGATGATGTTCCAAACGGATTAAAAACATCCTTTTCCGTTGGACAACTTTGTATGAAACCTGAATGATGTCCTTTGGTGTGGACCAAGTCA
Organism: Apamea monoglypha; assembly: GCA_911387795.2. Classification (NCBI taxonomy): domain Eukaryota; kingdom Metazoa; phylum Arthropoda; class Insecta; order Lepidoptera; family Noctuidae; genus Apamea; species Apamea monoglypha. The sequence continues at coordinate 3,097,964 of OU426932.1, read as the reverse complement.
CCTATTAAAGGAGAATGAACACTTACGCTTTATACATATCCAAAAATCCGTTGAAGGCTCCAAGCCTGCCAGTGCCGTAAGTAGCCTGTCGGAGCAGGGCGGCTGATAAACCCGTATAGAAACCCAGGAATCCTTCGTTCTTCAAGATATTTTTAGCTACACTCAAAAACGACGCGTCTTTAGCGCCAGGACCCATGAGCTGCATTCTGGTCTTCAACAAATCAGCAGGCTGGACTACGCAAATTGCCATCATCCTGTGAATATTATTATTATTAGCCTTTAGTATCCACTGAGGGATAAAGATTTCTCTTGATCTTTCCCTAATTCAGCTTATCCCTGTCTATTGCCACAAGGAGCTAATCTCTTGGAAAAAAATCGAGTTCATCCTTTAAATTCATTAAATTAAGCACTAATTACAGAATGAGCTGATAGGGACTATATCGGAGGTTCTACGTAGGTTTCTGTGGTTTTGTGTCCCGGAGGGTCTCCTGGTGGACTGTGACACCGCCCTAACTGATGATGGCGACAACGCCACCATCAGGGCTACTTAAAAAAATGTTTTTTCACACCACCTGCTCGAAAATGTCAAATTATATGTCAAGCAACCTTAACCTAAAGTGAGTCATTAGTGGCCGGGGCCACAGCCGGTCAATAATGTTGTACTGGATTTCATTATGACCCGCTGGTCAATAATGTGATTTGAATTTGGAATCTCACATGCTCAGCTAAATTGGCAGTATAGTACTAACAAACACCCTTTGGTGCCAGAAAGAGGAAAGCTATTCTCGATACCCTTACTACGCGTGGATGATATTCTCGATTTCCTACAAAATCATAACGACTGCTTCTTCATATCGTTGCCATGTTTTCGAAGACATAATATTGTAAGAATAATTAGATAACTACGAACCATTTTTTAAAAGGAAAGGAATAACATTAAAACTGGCATTAATAATAACAAATACCGTACCGCGCCGTAATACCGTTATAGTAATTGGCTGTAACATTAGTTAATTTATTTTAAGTAAACTGCGCAAAGATTGCTGTGGATTTTGTGCAGAATACTACAGTCGATTTATCACATTTTATCAGAAATACTCTATTTTCACGAGCGTCTCCAATGACGTTCTAAATTCAAAATGCATACAGCCAATCATCCAAAACCATTCTACCAGCCCTGTATAAAGCTTAGTTTACACAAACGCCACTTCCATGAGAGTGATATCAATAGACACACGCGACAATACTATAGAAGAGACTTTTTTTTTGAAAATCGAATTGGTCGTGTCTTGGCTACTTATTGATAGACGCAATAAAGTCGCGAACTTTTGGCATTTATACTTTAAATTTATCAACAAAGTATTATAAAATGTCGAGTGATGAAAGTGATTGTACTCCTGAATTCATTACAACCGAAGCTAGTAATATTTCCAATGATTTATGATTTTCTCACAGTAGGTGTAAAAAGTAGAGTATCCTCCTCTGGGCTAAAGGTGTCTTTGCCTTGGGCTAGCTTGAATCCCTCGCTGCATTCAGGATTCTTGTATTAACTCCCTCGCTTCGCTCGTGAGTTAAACTCTTAACTCCCTCGCTGCGCTCGGGAGTTAAATCCCGAATCCTTCATTGCGCTCGAGATTCAATATGACGCCCGTGACATAAGACACAACTTTAGCCCCTCGGTGCATAATCTACTATTATGTAAAAATCAACTAATCTTGTGATTTAAAGTAATGTTATCAGTAGTACTCAAAACGTATAAGCCGTAACAGGTTATGGGTCCAGGTATCCAGAATAGAGTTGTCAAAGATTCAGAACTTGAGGGTACAAATTGGATACAATGGAAATACCGGATATCTGCATTGTGAACAGGCATAGATAGCCTAATAGACATTGTAGAGGGCAAGGTAAAGAGACCGGTTAAGCCTGCATGTGGGGCTGGCGATACAGCTACAGCAGATTTGGCTCTTTACAAAAAAAAATTAAAAAAATACAACAGGATGGATAATACGGCTTTGTTACTCATAACGAACAATATTTCCGATGACTCATTAGACAAGGTTATAAGGTTCTCAACGTCCAGAGAAGTACCTATGGGATGAACTGCATCGACTACATGAAGGAGTGAGCGAAAATCGCTATGACTTAAGTTTGCAGTTCTTCAGTTATAAAAAAGGATACTGTGGATGACATGGCAACGCATATCTCGAAGCTGAAAAATGTCTGGTACAGGTTAAGGCATGAATTAATAAAAGAAGAAGACTGTAAGGAACTTCCAGATATCTTATTAATTTGCAAAATCTTGGACACATCACCAGAAAATTATTTTACGTTTAAATCGAGCTGGTTGCTGATATCAAAAAAGGATCGGAGCATTGAGACTATTACAAGTCAGTTGTGTGCACATGAAAAGGCACTCTGCAACAACGGTAAAGACTGTGAATCTAGTTGTGATGCCCTTGCGGTTAATACATAAAAAGGGTAATGAGGAAACTCCAGGGACAAATAAGAACAAAATAAGTTTAAAATAACGACGAAGGCAGCATCACATTTCCTGCTCCAGAAAAAGGGATATTCTACAAAAGAGATTTCAAGACAGGTATTCTTGAGAGCTACAGTGATGCTGATCATGACGGTGACTTGAACAGAGGACGTTCAACCACTGGCATGTATGCTGGAGATGCCGTGTCATGGATAAGCCAACGTCAGAAAAGCGTGGCTATATCTACCACCGAAGCAGAGGTCGTAGCTGCCAGTGAAGGCGCTCGGGAATCAATTTGGCTGTCCAGAGTCATTGGAGATATGACAAAACTGAAGGTTGTGCCTATCCTGAGAGTAGATAATGAAGTTGCGATCAAGCTAGCTGAAAATCCGGAGTACCACAAACGTACTAAGCATATCCGGATTAGACACTTCTTTATCAGGGAGATGGTAACAAGTGGAGAGCTAAATGTAAGCAAGATCACAACTGAAAATCAACTTGCAGATACTTTTACAAAAACATTAGCTAGACCACAGATTTATAAGCTAAAGGGAGATATGATGTGGCTGCCCAACTGTTCGAGTCCGGCTGTCGCCTTCAACTACATATGCACTACAATACGAACACGCGCTCACTCACACCATAACAGTTACCACACTCAACGCGAGCCAATCGCGTAACGCAGATCGCAACGTTGAGACACACAACTACATTGACAATTCTTATTGACAAATCAACGGCGCCCGCGTTTGTTTCTGTTTTGTGCATACATTGTTCGCACGCGCCACGCCCCCTTGGCATATCTCCCTTTAGTTTATAAATCTGTGAGCTAGACCAAGGCTGTCGAAGCTTTTGAAATTAATAGGTCTTCATTGAGAGAAGATAATAAGGTTGCATATGTTTGCAATGTGCGACCTCCTTTAATAACCACAGAGAAGTATCTTGTGTAAAAAAAGCAATAGTCATCAATGTATTTTGGAGTGAATAAAAAGCTGTTTTTATGTAAAAATCGACTAATCTTGTGATTTAAAGTAATGTTATCAGTACACAGTACTCAAAACGTATAAGCCGTAACACTACTTACATGACAAGCGCGACAACGCTCTCTCTCATGCTTTGTCGAAATTTGTCTTCAATTCTGACGTCATTCTAATACCTAACATGACCGACCTTAAAAAAAAGGTTGAGGTTCTCAGTTCGTCGGATTTTTAATGTATGTTGCCCGACTCAAAAACGGCTGGACCGATTTAGAAAATATTTTTTTTTTTTTTTGTTTGAAATGGTGTACTTACCAGGTGAACCCGTTACCGTTTACATCATGATTTTTCCTCAATAAAGAAGTAATCTAGCAAGTGTTATTCCATTTTGCAATTAAGACTAAACGTACCATCTTATAACAGTACAGTAGGTTAAATTTGGCTCATGTAATTATTTTGTATTCAATGTTGGACAATAATCTTACATTTTCTTTAAAACTGAGGCGGTGTGTTTTAATTTTAAACTATACTTCACATAAGGGTTACATTATTGAAAACAAAAATCGGAGAAAAGATAATATTTGTAGTCACAGGACTTAGAAAGATCATTACAGTGTGTCAGATTTTCCGATTTATATTTATTATATTACCAAGATTTTGTATATTATTTTTCTGACAACTTTCACGACTTGGCTTATCGCGGCTATCGCCGTTTCTGGCTTGACGTTGATTTCTGAGACAGCCTGTATGTTTTTTCCATACTTCTCTATAAGTTGTCAACTCGGTAGTCACCCCCTTTCCAGCCATACCATCTTTCACACAGTTCATGCATCTTTTAAAAGATCGTCCAGATTATATGCTTGTCCAAAAACCCTCGGGGCTCCCCTTCCACCTACCATTAGGGTTTTTCGAGACAATATCACGTTTACCAGAGCGTATCAAGTATTTTGCATGGCAGCGCTGACGGGAAACGAGAAAAGTGAAAAATATCGAGAAATAGACAAATTTTTCGACACGAGAGTGAATTATTGTAGCGTGTCATGTTAAGGTCATGTTCTAAAACAATATATTGTTACCCGCTAGAGCCTCCTATGACGAAGTTCATGTATTTGGGCATGGTTAGCTTTTTTTTGGGAGCTTCTTTACTCATTTTGCCGTTTTTTTTTTACTTTTATTTTATTTATATAATTAAAACATTAGAATTTTGTATTGGGTTACTGTAAAAATGATGATTAACATAAATAATTTAAAACAAATATCCAAAACTGTGAACTACAATACATGTTTCTGATGGATTGTTATTTTGAAGTAATAAAGTTGACATAATTGACAATTAGCTTACTTCGACCAGCCTGTTACATTAACAGCGGAGAGGTTTCATCCAAGATTTACTAATTTTATTCATCCTAGAAACATCCAATCATGCTATTGTACTCGACGAAAAAGAGCATAATTATCAAAAATAAATTAAAATACGTATTGGTTGCATAACATGTTAAAACGACGCCGACGGCGCGAGGACCACGCGCGAGCGGCGAAGGTTCCCCGCATGCATACCGCAGCAGGCGTTTTTTCGCTGGAATCGGAATCGGGCTGCTCGGCATGACGTGCTTGCCACTATTCTGGATTGTCATCGTAATACGTTTTATTTAAAATCCTAAATTTTTTAATCCTAGATTTTAAATAAAACGAGCTACTACTCTTATTCCTTCTCTGTCCATGCTGTAAGATTGTGGAACTCACTTCCGCCTAGCATTCGTGATTTGCAAACTATTTCTCTTTTTAAACGTCGACTAAAAGAGCATTACCTTTCCTCTATACCGTGAGTATTTTTATATATATATATATATATACGTTTATATATTTTTGGTTTATGTATTTATTTAAGTATAATTATGTATTTATTTATTTTTTGCATTATATGTGTAGGTATATTTATATTTTAGTTTTAGACTTCACATATTCATATTTTTCTCTTCTTGTTCTCACACACTATTGTCTACATTTCTTTTTTACTTCTCCTTTCGCAGGTCTGCTGGAAGAAATTTCTTAAGAAATAAGCAGTACCTTTGTACTCATATTTTAAATGTCTTATCCTTATGTGTTTTACTGTGTGTACATAAATAATAAAATAAATAAATAAATAAATAAAACGCATTAAAGTCGGAGCCGTGCTGTTTAACGAGTGTTGAACTTTAGAGTTACGTACCGTATATGCCATTCGGCTACGAAACCCTAAAATGAACATGGAAAACAGGGTAAAATAAAAGAGAGACGGATTGAAATTGAAGTATTTATTAATAATATATTATGTACTGTGGACACAGTATGTTTTACAAATTAACACATATTTTGAACCCAGAACCATATGGAAGAAGAAAGTAATATGAACAATTTTAATTAAACAAAGACCTTAAATTATCAAGGTGCAAGTTTGAGTTTCAATTTTTCAAATAGTTACGAACAGTGCAGTGTGCTCGTGGGCGATACTTTTGGCGGCCGTAAAATTTCACTCTAAAGTTTATATACCACTTTCTTCAACATGAAAAATATTTAGCTAAGGTGAATTTCCGAGGCTCTTGTCACCTAAACGAGGCGGGGTGCTAAAATATTCGTGCTCATTTCGCTCGCTCTTACCGCCTAGGGTCCTACATAAGTCGACAAAGTAATTCTTATTTCTGTATAAATGACGAATGAATGATGAAAAGATAACCTAATCTATCCAAAGTGCAAAAATGTATAAGCTCACTTCGTTCGCTCTTCCAGCCTACTTTTCCTCATGGGTCGACAAAGCAACTCCTATTCTGTATGGGTCAAAAGAAATCTAATCTATCCGAAGCTGAGTGCTAAAACTTTCAAGCTCGCTTCGCTCGCTCTTGCAGCCTAAAATCTCTTCATTCTAGAACTTTTCTGCAAACGTCGACAAAGAACTCCTATTTCTGTATGGATGGTAAAAAGATAACCTAATTTATAAAAGGTGCTAATGTTTTCGAGCTCGCTTCGCTCACTGTTGCATTGTTTTTTTTAAATAAAATCACCATTATGTAAAGGTACTTGCAACGTACTTGACATTGACTTGCTAATGTGATTCCGTGCATAAGTATTGCTTTAACAATTTAAGTAAGCAATTAAATGAAAGTTTTATTCATTTCTACATAAGAGAGTACCGTGTGCGTCGCTACGCCCCGGGCGAATGAAATCCTCGCTAAGTCACGTAAGTGTCTTTCCTCATTATACTGGGTGTCGCAGAATAAACTCGCTATTTGAATGTGTTCTAAGAACAAAATGCGCGGAACGCGGGGTACGGAGGGAATGACAAGTGAGACGCCATTTTGTGGAAATTCAGTCGCCATATCGCGTTTCACGTGGGAGCAACGTGCTTTTTGTGTAACCGCGTTTCTTGAAAAAGTAAATCTTGCGTGATCGTGCATTTCGACAAAAATATCGTTTACATGATTTTCGATGAGCAGTGACATCAGATGGCCCCCGAGGATCCCAGACCTCACACCTCCGGATTTTTTCCTCTGGGGTTATCTGAAGAGTCCGGTGTACAAAAATAATCCATCAACCATATCTGAATTGAAGGAAAACATTAAACAAGAAACCAACATCATTCCTACTCCACTTCTGGGGCGCATTTTGAAGAATGTTAGAGATCGCTTTGAAGTGTGCCCGAAGAAGCGGGAAGGACGACATTTGAATAATGTTATTATTTTTAAGTTATTTTCCCATGTCTTCAGTTACTGATTTTGTAATTTAATGTATATAATATACAGGATGACAGGGAAACTCGACGTATTCCTTGAAAGGGGTTATACTAGAGGTCATTAACAACAAATCAAAACTGGATAGTTAAAAAATAAAAAGTTTGCTATTAAAGACCTTTTATTTCTGAGATTATGTAAGTTTTGCAAGCATTTTTTTTTAAATGATCCTTCATTTTTCAACTTACATAAAAGTATCAATCAAATGTTTGGAGTGGAGTAGTTTTTTCTCATAATTAATTGTTTTAGGTAAGAAGTCGAAAGATTTCTAAAATATCGAAGAACCGACACAGCTCGGTAACCATCCAGTTTTGAACCTTAGTTAGCTGGACTATGCCCTCTAGTATAACGTTTTTCAAGGAATACGTCGAGTTTCCTTGTCACCCTGTATAAATATATTTGTTAATTTTTTAAGCATCTACAAAAGTTAGTTTTTTCTGAGACACCCTGTATTTAAGTTTATATGACGTCATTTTACAGCGTCGTATAATTTCAACACGTTCGGTAGGTATAGTCAACCGCACGCAGCAATAAGGGCGGTTTTCGCAATTCAAGTGTTACAACTGCCGTGACATTAACCGCTCCTGCAGTATGTTTGAGATTACACAGATTTACAGATTTGAGTATTTGAGTTTAATTATTTTAAAATACGGCCCTATTCTATAATATTTTTACATTAGTGATATCTGATTTATATCTGATCTTACTGTTACTTATTGGTTGTGTAACTTCTTGGAACTTCTTCAACACTTTTACCGTTTAGTTTATACCAGACAGTAAAATGACACAGTCCACTTGAAATAAGTTATTGTTGATCACTGTAAACCTTGAGCGTAAACGTCCTCTTAAAATACAGGTATAAACTAGCTTAAGAGGTAGAGTATTATTCTTGTACAGAATTTGCAACATAAACGATAATGCAGGCTGGCAGGGACATCGTCGCGCAAACGCTTACCATGGATTCAGTACATGATTCTGGACCCCCCTGCGTTTAAATTTTTCGTCGGCTTTTTCTTAATTTTTACGTTTTTTTCTGCAATTTTTTTTACTGTAAACTGTATAAAATCATTATTTCTATCTAATCCAATGAGATTTTTAATTAAAAATATAGTAAATTCACTTGTTTCACTTAAAACAGCAATGTAAATAAAAATCGAAAGGGCAGCGCGCGGTATCGCGGTAGGGAGCGCGCGCGCGCGCCATCCGAGGAGCATTTTGATCGCGTTGTTTGCAATACATTGCGCACTCAAAAATGACAATTATTTTAACCGGTCATTTCCGAGATGAATGACTTTCGTAATTTTATTTATGGCATCAGGACCAGGATCAGGACCTTTTCACGACGTTTGCGCGTCGATGTCTCTGCCAACCTGTATATTTTTAACCAAATATCTAAACTGAATTTCGAACTCTGTATGTTTTTGGATAAATAAAGATTTTTATTATTATTTATTAGATAAGTAAGGTAAAAAATCCATATGCCAGAATTAAGCCATTCTAAAAACGGTATGTATATGACAAAACGACTGATACATACATACCGAAGTCAGTCATAAATATGCAATAACTCTACGAGGTCTGCTACACTAACAAAAAATACGGGCGTAGCCAAGAGCGCCGTTTTAGGCTGGATTTTGTGCTCGACCGACGCACGCTCAGCGCTGACATCGGTCGAACGTAACTATATCAATGAAAACTTATGAACAACTACAGTGCAGCGCTGATGAATTGCTACGCGCGTACAGCTACGTCGCGCGGACGAGGACCGACGGTCGAGCTCGTCGGTCGGGCGTACGTCGGTCAATTGACTGTCGGGCATTTATTTAGTGTGACCGTACGCTTGTACGCAATATCTCTTGTTACTTCTCTGTGAGTAACTACTCGGTTTGCCACCAGCGAAGCACTCAACGCTCGGTCACGACCAATAATCAGCGCGCACGGTCAAAACGTACCGTACGCGCTGACCGTTGGTCGAGCACTAAACCCCAGCCTTAAAATAGAGAAAAGTTGTCTCCGAACGTTAATATGACACACCGCGCTTTAGAAAGAGACAGATACACAGGACTGATTAACTGAGAGCACTATCTACAAAGTCGAACCGTCGTCAATATATAACGTCCGGTTCAGCGGGATAATTGCGCAAGACACTCAGTAGCCATGGCTTTCATTTTGACAGTTCAACAACATTCATTGCGTTATTTACGTCGTTGAGCAGACACATTTTTCGAACATATGAAGCAATGGATTAGCAATATCCTTCAAAATGACTCAGATTGTGATTGAAAGCGTGTTACGTAATTAGGGTGCTGACCAAGTCTAAATTAGTCACTTCACAAGTTTACATCACATCTAGCGTAGTCGCTGCGTTACCATTGCGTAGACACCTATTATCAAAAATTCGAAACTTATGTCGCGTTGAAGCAGCGTGTGCGTTGCGGTTTCGCAGCGCATACGTTCAATAAAATGTTTAAAACAAGTACCTACAGTCACTAAACTAAAGATTCTTTCGTGCGATTTATTACCATATATCCAACACCATATGACAGCGGGAGAGACTCCAAAATACAAGGTTAAAAAAATCGTCTAAAATATTTCTGTAACCCAAAAGTACCACTTAAGATTCTTTAAAAAACATAATATCTGTAACGACAATATATAGAAATACGGCAGAAACCTATGCCAACATAATAAATTAAATTCCCGTGAACCTACGCCGATATTTGTTACAAAATACTAAGTGATAATCGTCGAGGCAGGTTTGACCCGCGGTGGCTGAGGGTGGGTCATTGTGTGATCAGCCGTATGCCACCTCTTCCACGATGGTCTCCCACGAGTCAGAGGACTCGGTTTCCCACGTGCCCTCGTCGTCGTCCTGTTCGTCGTCCTCGTCATAGTAAGCCAACTGAAAATAAAATCTATTGTTATAAAATTGCTACAAGGACCATTTGGCGCCCGAATTACGATGACAGGGGGGCGGTCGCGCCGGTGTTGGTTATCATCATTAGTGTAACTATTTCGCGAAATGTCACTTGAAAATAATATGTATTAAAAAAAACTGGCCAATCGCGAGTCGGACTCGCGCACCGAGGGTTCCGCACAAATTTGTAGGTATGTAAATAGTTTATATCAGGGGTTTTTTTGTAATCTACTTTACGGTTTTCGGATTTTTCCTTTAGGTACTTGTGCTACATGACAATGCTTCTTGCCAAATTTCATGATTCTAGGTCAACGGGAACCCTATAGATGTTTATTCCCTTGCGAGTGTCAAAATAGGCGGCATAAACGGAACATAAACGCCCGTATATTTTGATTGCGTTGACTTAAAAGATTGATTTTTTCATTGCTTCAAGGGATTGCAGCCCCTGAGTATTTGATATTAATTTCAACTTGATAACTCCACGCGTTCCTGAGCAAAAGGGCCTTGACAGACGGCAGACAGACGGACAACGAAGTGATCTTATAAGGGTTCCGTTTTTCCGTTTGAGGTACGGAACCCTAACAAGATGGCGGCATTAGTTACAATTTTGGCCACACGCCTGCCTAAAGGACCGTGTAGCGCTAAACTACAAGTTTATGGGTAACACTTGCATTATATGCAGTATGTAGTAGTAGCAGTGATTTTTTGTGAAAGAGCTGCGGAATCTATGGATCTCACAATCTAAAGACACCTGAACACAACAACCCAAGGAAAACATAAGACGGTCAATCTGGCGTAAGTACAATTCTAAGACCATTTCTATATGGGATTTGTCTCAATCAGATTGACAATTGATTGACGGGATTGGACCTGTGGAACTGATGCCAGGTTCATGGTCTAATGGTCACCTACAGTTTATGTGATGCCACTTTTAGGGAGGACACATCACAAACTGCTTAGCGGCAAAATCAAAATGAAAAGTAATTTATTCAAATCCGGCTTAAAATCAGCACCTTTTGAACGTCAAAATTACATAAGGCCGCCCCCAGAACGCCCGCTCTTCGCCACTTTAGCTGGGAAGAAGAAGTGGCGCTACAAACTCCCCAGTCTACTTTATAAGTAAACACGCGTTTACGTTTTCATACAAAGGATTGATACATGTTAATACGCTTAGTTCCCAGTAGTTACAGAATACCAGTGACTGCGGCAGGTAATCGAATTAACTCGCTAAGACTTAATGCATGCAAGGGCAAACAGATAATCTAGCCGGTGCAAACTAGCAGCTAGGCAGATAGATATCCGATTTGTAATGAAAAGGATTCATACCTACGTCAATGTAGGTAGGTGTAGTCTTACAATTTGCTTGCTTTTCGACAAATGATTCCTATGTAAATTTTAATAGTAACAATTTTTTTTATTGTATTTTTGGGTAGTCAATGTAAGTTAGATGTTTGTGTATCTTTGTGGTAGTAACATTGCACTTGCGTTATACCTAGCCGTTAGGTGTTATTTACTAAATTTTGAATAATTAAATAAAAATAGTTCACAATTTTTACAAAGTCAAAAATATTTTTAGTTTATGATTTTGCCTTTGTTTCATTTTTTGTCACCGACTTCCGAAACTATAATAATTGTATACTGTGTACTTAAAAAAAGGAGAAAGTTATGCAAACAACGAATTGTTATTTTTATATTTTTCACCGAGATGACTGGGCCGGTTTACGCAATTCTTTTTCCTTTGGTAGAGGAAGCTGGCTAGGTGGTCCCATATAATATTTATTTTGGTACTTTACTTGAGTAAATCGGCCAGTCATCACGGACAAATCGGTGTTAATACCTACATGAAAAAAAAACGGCCAAGTGCGTGTCAGGCCACGCATAGAATAGGGTTCCGTAGTCACCCATTTCTACTTTACTTAGATAGCCTGTATTGTAACGAAACCATACCGCGATTCAGAAAATTTGGAATAAATGCACAACGCCATCTATCGAGAGTCGTTGTAAACTTTTTAAGCCCTTCATTTTATTTATCCTCTTTAGAGGATTCAAATTGAAAATAAAATCGTGTCCGATAGATAATTGTTATGATTTTATTTTTAATATTTTACATGTTTACTTATTATTTCGTTATTTTTGTACGAAGTTTTCCAAATAAGCGTATTTTACAAGTTAGGCCTCTATAACTCCTGAACTAACAAAGTTATCTGAGCCATTATAGTTTTCCTTCAAAGTTCATCACATGGACTACCATCATGAATTTTTTCAGATTTTTCGAGCCAGCCGTTTAGCTTTTAGGGGGGGGGGACGCCCTATTTTAACAAAAAAAATGCGCTTTAAAGTTGAATACCTCACAAACGGATACCTGAATCAAAAAATCATCTTAGCAACCTCTCAATGTTTTAAAAAGAGTTACGGGGTACACGCGAGAAAAAGCAATCATCTCCACTTTACGTGTAGGGGAGGTACCCCAAAAAAAAAACATATTTCGTGATTTTATTTTAGCACTTTGTCGACGTGGTAAATACATCCATGCAAAGTTTCATCTTTCTATCACTACCGTTTGGAAGGTAAGCCGAGGACGGACGGACGGACATAACGAAACTATAAGGGTTCCGAGACGTGAACTACGGAACCCTAAAAAAACTCTACCAATGCATAACCTCTTCCTTTTACCTCCGAGTTTGTTTCGGTCTTCATCTACTTTTTAAAATAGGATTGTAAAAGTGTTTTTAGGCACTAACCACCTTACAGAAATAAAATAATTTAAACAATTAGTTACCTCATTCTCATGCAGCCTGTGCACCGTATGCACCCTGATCTGGAACATCCACGCCCTGCCGAGTATGGCCACGGTGCCGCTCAACAGCAGCGGCATGCTGTAGCGGCACTTCCACGCCAAGCCCATCAGGAATATGAACAGACTCTTTCGACCTGCCATTACTGCGTGGGCATTATACCTGCAGAAGGAGACGTTCTCATATAAGTGACGAGCTTTTGGCTGCGGCTTCGCCCGGGTGGTCGGAAATTATCCCACGAGAATCGTACCACCGGCATAAATCATATCCTGTGTCCTCATCCAGCATCCTAATTGCGTAACACACTATCAACCTCAATCTGAATCATTTTAAAGAATATTGCTAATCCATTGTTTCATATGTTCGAAAAATGTACTGCTCAACAACGTAAATAACGCAATGAATGTTGTTGAGCTGTCAAAATGAAAGCCATTGCTACTGATAGTTTGTTACGCAGTTACCCCGCAGGTCATCTATCCATGTGCCAAATTCGCTTTAACAATAATTATTAAGTATGGATATACAGGCTGGCAGGGACATCAACGAACGAATTAATTCAGCACATGATTCTTTTATTTTTAATAACCGATACAATTTTTTAACACAATGGGGTTTATAATCAATCATGTATCTACTGAATACTAGTATAGATGTTAAAAGCTAAGAAAAGATGATGCATGGATTGTGTGAGGAATGACATGAAAGGGAAGAGAGTGAACGATAGCGTGACGGTTGACAGAGGAGAATGGAATGGCAAAAGAAAAGGTGATGCGTCCACCCCAAGTAACATGGGACAAGGAAAGAAAGAAGATTATGATGAACTTGCGCATGCTTGCATACGCTGGACTTCATACTATCGATGACAAAATGAAGACATTTGATTTTCATCATTTTGGCGCTAAAAGCAACGTGAGCGTCCGTGGAACCAATATTTTTGATAGAGAGTTTTACAAGATGCGCATACTCTCAGGATAAAAATGTTCTAAATATCACGTAGTAAACACAAAAGAGACATACATACCAAAACAAAACAACGGCCATTTGCGGCAATATGTCAATTTTAGTTCCTGAGACGCTCGAGCGAGGCGCTTTGAATCGGCACAAAAAACAACTGTCATTTCGTATAGTATATTTAGTTCAACGTACTTGTATAATATAGGTCAGTGGCTGGTTATATGTATTAGGGCTAGTTTTACCAAAGTCAGATATCTTATATCCGTGGAATAAAATTCCGTCTGACAGTTGTAGTATGAAAAAAAGTTGTATATGAGGGGCTTGTGGCTAAGTAATAACAGCCGCACGGGTCGATCGATCAGGTTAAGCTACGCTTGCCGCGGTTGGTCCGTGGATGGGTGACCATCTTCACATACCAAGACCCCTCCGTGCGTCGGAAAGCACGTTAAGCCGTTGGTCCCGGCTGTCATTCACACATCTTTGACAGTCGTTACGGGTCGTCAGTAGCCCGAAAGTCTGACAACCAGTCTTACCAAGGGGTATCGTATTACCCAGTAACTGGGTTGTGGAGGTCAGATAGGTAGTCCCTCCATGTAAAATACTGATACTCAGCTGAATCCGGTTAGACTGGAAGCCGACCCCAACATAGTTGGGAAAAGGCTAGGCAGATGAGTTGTAGTATGAAAAACTGCCAAAAATTCAAAATTATGTTCTCAGGATAACACTTATTCTATGTATAAAAGTTGGGGGAAAGTCACCCTAAGTAGGTAACCTATGCTTTGCTTAAACTTTAGCGAACGTATAGACGTGTCCAGTGATTTACTCGCCGCATGTGGCCACACCTTTAGACACCTGCAACTCGCCCAAAAAACGAAAAAAAAGAACGAGAGTACTATCCGACAGTGTGAACAGTCAGAAATCGACTATTTATATTATATACGTTTTATCTCTTTTACTGACACGGGAGCTATAACAATTGTATAGACGCAAGCAGGTCAAGCTACCCGAAACTGTCAAATTTTCCCAATCAACCTTGAACCTTAATGCTTTAGCGATAAAGTTGAAAATGTACTAAAGAAATTTGACAGATTGTAGTAGCTTGATGTGCTGGCGTCTGTACGTTTCTTAAGCGAAAAAAATGATCGATATCTAGTTATTTCCTCGGACAGGTGCCTTACATAGGTAGTGTTCAAGTTACATGTAGGTACTGCGGTGTAATTGCCACGCACTGTCAGTAGTAATGGCTTTCATTTTGACAGTTCAACAACATTCATTGCGTTATTGACGTTGTTGAGCATTTTTCGACCATAATATGCAGCAATGGATTCACAATATCCTTCAAAATGAATCGGATTGTGATTGATACCGTGTTACGTAATTAGGGCTGCTGTACGCCTCGTAAGCCTCGTTTACACGAACGCACTACTATCTGAAACATTGATATTCCATTCCCGATACTTGTCTTGTCATAGTTTCAATTTTCTGCAGACTTTTTGGCAAGACAAGCAAGCAAGATCATATGGCAAAGTAAGGCTCAATTCCCTATAGTGTACTTACTTTCGAAGTAAGTTTTAGGGACTACTCACACTTATTCAGCTCCATTCGCGTTTCGCTGAACGATTTTGGTCACACTTATACAGTTCTGCTTCTATCAGCCGCGTACAGCGTCGTAAGAATGAGAAAAGCCGTCAGAGCGTGTTATCTCCGCTGAAACGCTTCTTTCTTCCCAAGCATTATTTTTTTCTCTGTTGATCGCTATAATGTGACGAACTAATATCGTACAAGCAAGAATATTTTTGCACTAGTGATATAAGTTTCTCTTCGTCCATCATTTTATTTCGAAAAATAAAAAATTAAGTCCGACGTCCGAACTCTCCCAATCCTTGCGTGCATAATGATTAGGTAATAATAAATCAAATCTATGTAGGAAGTAGGAACTATGCAGGTCGCAACTTGTCGAGAACCATCCGTGTACAGCTCTGTTCCGCCGCGTTCGACGCTGAATACGGCGGAACAGCGCTGAACGCTGCAGAACAGCGCTGAACTCTATCTATAGCACTCGCATGATAATAACACATTTGTCCTCAAGCTTTCGCGGCAAACAAATATAAAATTTGTTTGCCGCGAAAGCTGAATAGAAGCGGAAAGCTGAACGGATGCGCACGCGTCTCCATACAAAATCGTTGTTTTCTATGGGCATAAGCTGAATAGAGCTGAATAAGTGTGAGTAGTTCCTTATCCTTCTCAAACTATATTATTTATCTTCAGTCAATTTAGACCTAGGTAAACTGAAGTACCTACCTAAACACAAACAGACAGGCTCACTTTTGCATAGGATAATTATTTAATTATTTCAATCCTAAAGTGGGTACCGAAACCTCTGGTAGACAGCTCAATCGTTCTGACTCAACTGTGAGCAAGATTCAGAAAAGTTTTGGGGCACACTTAAGATTCCCGCTTTCCGAGGCACGGAGGGGTCTTAATATGTAAAGATGGTCACCCATCCACGGACCAACCGCGGCGAGCGTAGCTTAACCTGATCAATCGACCCATGCAGCTAATATTACTTAGCCACAAGTAGGTATGTTGCATCAAATTACAAAATACAATGTAACCTAACCCCTGCGTAATGAGTAGGTAGTATTCATTATCAACGTTTTTTTTTTTAGGTGCTTAGTTAATTTTTGAAACGTTAATGATTATGCAACACATAGATAACGCTCATGATCTTTGATGTCATGTACGCAAGGCAGTAGCATTGCTTGACAACAACAAAAACCACTTTTATTGCTACAGAATAAAGGCGTTGTAAATTTTGCTCAGATGTTAGCAGGAATGTGCGGGTGGGTGCATTGCCCATTTTGATTATGATTATTATTATTGTTTATTTTTATTTTGATTATGTTATCTAATATTTTTACGTCGAAATTGTGTATTACTCTATGAATATTTTATTTGTCCGACTAAAATAAATTAATTGAATTGAATTATGCTTTAAATTGACGTTATTTCAAGTTAAACTAATATTAAATTTATTTTAAAGGTACCTAATTAAGTTGATTTCAGAGTGACTAGCACTATTGAAAAAGTTATAAAAATGTTTGAAGTTGTAGCGTAAACTGGCCTTTATTGTGTAGGAATTAAAGTTAATTTTCCATAAACTCATTTTTGTTTACACTTTTGGCGAATATTTCGCGAATGCAGATTATCTATAATGTTTCTACCCCACTGTTGGAAATCCCCCCTGATTTCTCGTAATTTTATGAACGTTCACAGTCTGATCTCAGGCTCAATCTGTCAAAAATACCTATGATTTCCCTACATTTTGTCGCCGAGATGAGACTGCGACTAGATTTTGAACGTTTTTAATTACGAGAATACGCCTTCTGGTCTCCACTCTCTGTGAGAGACAAGAGGCAGTGTAGCTCGTTGTAGTCGTAACCCACAACGCGGGCCCAGAGGTGGGCAGGAGGTGGTTACATTATGAGCCAATAATGTTCCCACTGCTGGGACACAGACCTCCTCTCTTCGACAGGGAGTAGGATGTAATCTACCACGCGGGCCCAGTGCGGGTTGGTAGATGTCTATTTACACAAAGTAAAGCGCCTGCTTGGGTTCGAACCCACGACCTACAACTAAGTCAGAGCCGTTATCACTGGGCCACCAGTGCTCCAGAGGTGTTTGGTGAACATCAAATACATGTTTTTATCAGTCTGTTTTTGCAGTTAAGATTTCAGTTTTTCTCTTCAATATTTTGGTCTTACTACCAATGTTCTTGCTTTTCATACTGATTCATAAATGACTAAACTCGCGAAATGTGTGTAGGGTCAAAGGTGATAATTGATAAAGTATTAATTCTAGAAAAAAATATGAATGTAACTCATATTAATTACCATGAAATAATAAAAGATAAGGTGAGGGTAACAAAAACAAGTTTTATTTCAAGCGTTTATTGTTAATATGAATTGCATTCATAGACTACTAGATACATGTAACTTTATGGAATGTTAGGAACAAACTATGTTACTTGACTACGAGTGTTTCGTTTCATACCATCATGGTACACATGAAACGAGGCTCATATGTCTAAAACACCACAACAACGTCATTAATTATATGAAATGTTACTAGTACTATGATGGTTTACATTTAGCAGTTTCTGACAAAATATTCCAAGTATTTTTTTCAATTTATACGTAATTTACTTAAATAATAAAACATCAACGCAAATAACATTAATATTCGATAATAACAAAACAAGATATCAAGGATATCAAATTTTGAGCGAGTTTCAGCCCTCGACAGCTTTCCAAAAACTTAATTATTAAACTAAAACAAAAGAAAACAAAAACAATCATTACTAACCAGGGTAAAATTAATATTAGTGAATATTTTATCAGAAACCATTTATAATAACAAACTATAGATTAGTAAAGGTTTTTAGAACATAAAATGATTCTAAAATAATTTTAACATTTGAACATTAACTATAAAATCCTGGTTATTGTTAATCACAGTAAGGCTTGCACAGGCATACAACACACGAGGAGTGCTATGGGGTTCAACGGCTAGACACACATTAAATGTTCTAAATACATCTATAGAGATTGAAACAGCCTTAGGTAGTAACACAGATTGATATGAAATAATCTCGATTACACTAGTTAGACATCACATGAATACTTGGAAGCTAATAATTTATAATCACATTGATAGTTGGCAAATATGCAAGTAAGAAAGCTACTTCTAGTTTGTCAAAGACATCTACTCATCATCGAAATAGTCGACGTGTCCGCCCGGACTGAACTTGCCCTCTCGCAGAACTTTCAAACATTTCTTAGCCGTAATTTCTGGCTTAAGTAGTGCCCCCTGTGACTTGAAAGACAAAAACACATCTCTCAAATTAGCGTTCACTGTCTCAGCCAGGACATAGTCAATCATAGATGTTTCAACCGGCCCGGGAGAGTAATTCAGCACTCGAATGTGCTTCTTCTCTTCAGCCAGCACTTTGAAATACATCTCCCTTGCAGCCTTACCACTGCAGTAACTAGCCATACCACTCATTGGCTTGATGGCACACAGAGACGTCACATTCACAATTATAACTCTGTCTTCAACCTCCTCGAAAACCTTAAGGAACTGAGTGTTCAGTTTGATTACATTAAATACATTCAGGTCATAGTACTGTCTCATTTCCTCCAGATTCTCCATGCGCTCTGTCTCCACTGACAAGTTGCCCAGGGAGCCAACATTGTGGAAGATGACACAGTTAGCAAAGTCAGTGATTTTATAACCTTTTAAAGAATGGTAAATCACATCTAACATTTCCGGTGCAGATGCTTTGGCAAGGTCCATAGACTCATACACAATTTTAATGTTCTCAGATTTGCAGAGCTCGGCTGTCTTGGCAAGTTGATCTTTATTACGTGCCAGCAGTAACATTAGAGATTTAGGACCGAGGTGCTTTGCAATTTCAGCTGCAATAGCCCTGCCAATGCCCTGAGAGGCTCCTGTTAGTATGCAGTAGGTTGCTCCTGACAAGTCAATATTAGAAGATGACGCGGATGCCATGATTACTTACAATGTTCTTTACTTTTTGAGAAGTTATTCCTGCAACAGTTTCTCGCCCTCTGTGTCTCCAACAACAGGGTCTAGGTCGCAGCCCTCTCGCATCAACCGGTCAATACAATCAGCTCTATATGCGGCTAGGTTTTCCACAACCTTGTTCTTGGATTTGATTGCCTTGAGTTTGCGCTCTGAAAATGAGAACAATATATCGTTAAAATATTTATAATTGTCAAGCAATATTTAGAGGAAACAGTTTAATAGAATTCCTACAATATAAATGAAGAAGGAAGTATATAAGTAGACAACAACTCAATTCACTATACTTCTAATAAGGGCAAAATTACTTTCTATGCGTGTGCGCGACCTTCAAACAGTAGCGGTACGAATTGTACGACTGCGCCTCGTGGAGTGAATGTGATCGGAGGTCTGTGACACTCGATATATTTCGTAACCACCGCACTGAGGACTGCCCCATATTAAATCATATTGAGTAACAAAATAGCAAACTGACAACATGTAATCAATCAAAAGTCGTTAAAATGTGATTAGAACTTGAACTTATTATCAATTACCTAAAATAGCGAGATACTGTTCAGAATCCGATAGCTTCTCGGACTCGGAAGTTGGCTGAAAATTATCTTCGAACTCCGATACAACCTCAGACTTAATAACTTCACTGCCCCAAGGATCCATCAATCTCTGCAAATAATACGCAAAATATGCAGTTACTACAATAATATTTACTTACACTGGTGATTCTATAGCAATGTCAGAACATGAAGTTTGAGCCAATACAGCATAATTTGCTACGGCAACTTACTCAAACATAGGCTGAACGCCTAGTAATTAATTGAACGATGGTAGAAAAGATTTTGTACAAAAAATAATAGGTACAAACAGTAAAAGATTACTGTTCTGAGAAGCCTGACAAGACAGTAAAATCAAATCAATGACATGACATTTTAAACTGCGTTTCGAAAGCAAAGACAACAATGTTACGCATTCAATGTCGTGCATTTATTCAGAAAATTGACAGTTGAACGAACTAAATTATTCCAATGCAACCAAAAAACCCCAAAATCATTGTAATTCCACATTTTTACGTAAATGCCGTTTTAATTTATAGGTAATCTGTCAACATCTCTACAAATTCGAGCATTTCGAGCAATAAATTAGTTCTCTTTAAATAAACATTAATGCATGTAATTGATACAATTTATAACTGGAACGCGGCTTCAATTGTGCCCAGAGACAAAGATTTTCTTTTTCCTTTAATGCCTGCCAGATTATGCTGCCAGTACAAAAATTTTTCATGAAGTTAATAAGTAATTATATTTATGTTAACTTTTAACTTAATTACTTAAAATAAAATATTGATCCAAAATAGTCTAAGCATTAAACGAAAAAAATTTTTTTTTTCAAAAACCACACCTTGATGCCATTACTACGTTTGGCAAAGTGGCAACACAGAAACAAAGATAAAGGCGGGAAAAACATGGAGGAAACGAAAAATAATGTGAAAATCATAGAAAACGTTGTCAAGAAAGGTGAAAAGAAATGACCTAGCTAAGTATTCTTCTAGTTAAGTCAAAGTCAAAGTTTTAATTTGTAAAACATAGGTGAAATAGAATAGGTAAGATCTCTATGTTTTGCTGTTAACGGCGTACAAATATGAAGTAGGGAAATTACGCAAAAGCATGCGACGTTACAATTAAATATTAAATATTGATCCAAAATATAATATTAAAATGTTAATTATTGAACAATTTGTTAAACGATGTACGGACGCCAGCACATCAAGTTACTACAATCTGTCAAATTTCTTTAATAGATTTTCAACTTTATCGCTAAAGCATTAAGGTTCAAGGTTGATTGGGAAAATTTGACAGTTTCGGGTAGGTTGACCTGCTGGCGTCTGTACATAAACTCGTTATTTCGCCATTGACTCAGACTGTACCGAGCTCCTGCGCTTACACACTTTCACAGCGTGTTTATACACTTGCTAACCACAAGTTAAGCGCGCGTCGCTTCGTGATCGTGAGATAAAAATACTGTATCATCAGTTATCAGCATCACACTCATCACCTTAGATATCAGTACTATCATTAGCCCACGTTGGCACGGGCGGTTTATTAACGTGACGTTTTTATATCGTACTCTGGATTTTCAACTCTCGGCGTCGAACCGAGCATTGAGAGTCCAACAATAGTGCGTTATAAAATCGCACAGTTGGATTATAATATCTAGGCGCTAGGCTGCGCGCTGGCCTCTCGCGCCCGGCCCTGGTGCAAGCCATGGTCCGGGGCGAGAGGGAGTGGGAGGCAGTCGCCTCCTTCTGCGAAGCAGTCATGCTAGCGACGGAGGTGGCGGGACGGATGAGGGAGAGAGCCTCCCATCCCAGCCGCCGCGGGAGACGCTCCGGGCGTCGGGAGCCGCGTGACGACTCCCGGCCACCGTAGGCGCAGGCCTGCGGGCGGAGAACAATGGGTAGCTCACCGCCCGATCAGGACCAGGCCCGTGCCGGAAGGCGCGTAAGTGTTCCACACGCGCCTCAAAGAGTTGTCAGCATAATTCGAGGGGCCCCTTAGGGCCGAAGCCTGCCGGGTCAGCGGGATTGTCCGAAAGGGTTACCGCTACCCCGGAACATAAAGGGCAAAGGATGGAACATGGGTGGGTTTTAGTCAGTAAGAGTCTGACACTCCCTTCCGCTCCACCCAGAGCGGGAGGGGTCATTTGATGATTTCCCATCCGAAAAAAAGGCTGCGCGCTGAAAATCCGTACAAAAACGGTATGATAAAAAAACGTCGCGTTAAAAAAGCGTCCGTGTGTACGTGGGCTTAATTCGCAATCCCACTGTCCCACAGCCAGTAGTCCATCGAACCTACAAGTCACAACCTCAACCTCGTGCTTTCGAATTTTCGAAACGACCAATAGATACTATACAAAGAAGGAAGGTTTACATACAGAGCTAATTTATGTATTTCAATTATTATTTATTTACAAATCATCATGTTGTTCATGTTGGGAATACCTACTGTTATTTAGTTTTATATAGTATACTTATTATGCATACATGCGTGAATTATATAAACTTAAGATATCGTTTAGAAATATAGGCAAACACAAACTAATCTTAACTACATTGAGATAAAGTTTAAGTTTGATTACCAACTGTATAATTTATAGCACAACTCGTGGATGTTATCTTGGAATAGGACTTTAATTTGTGGTGATAAGGTTGAGTTTTGAATGAGTGATATTTGTAGCGATAAAAGCAGTTTTCACGGAGCTCTGTGAGCGAGCGGAGTAGACGCAGCTGCCCCGCCCTCCCCGCACCCCGCGCCGCCGCTCTCCGCACGTCTCACACACCCCGCGCGTGTCGCGGCGCCAAAGATTAGGTCAAAGCACAGAGTGGCTGTTGCGTTTTTCCTTTTTTGCCTTAATTGCCGCTCCTTCTTGTAAGTCACATTTCAGGTATACAAGATGTAATTGAAATAACTGAAAACCAGTTATTTCCCTCAGTCGTCAGTTTATTTAATTCGCCAGTTTCACTGATTCGTCATCAGTGAAACTGACTAATCAACGAAACTGGCGAATTAAATAAACTGACGACTGAGGGAAACTGACCAGTGATACGCGGACTGGTTGGGTTTTCAGTTATTTCAAAACTGACGAATCGACGAAAATTGGCAAATACTGGAAACTGTCGATTTAACACAACTGTCTAATCGTAAGTCACATTTCAGGTATACAAGATGTAATTGAGATAACTGAAAACCAATTATTTCCCTCAGTTGTCAGTTTATTTAATTCGCCAGTTTCACTGATTCGTCACAGTGAAACTGACTAATCAACGAAACTGGCGAATTGAATAAACTGACGACTGAGAGAAACTGATCAGTGTTACGCGGATTCAACCCAACAAGGGGTCATTGTACTCATCATTATGAACACTTTTTACTAGGCTGCGGCGTAGCCCAGAAGGAGGGTAATGTTTGAGTTGACATTTGTTTATGTATGTTTTTCTGTCTGTGTGTCATTTTGTTTCAAAATAAAGGAAATGGTGTTGAAAATCCTACTAATATTATAAACGTGAAAGTTTGTATGGATGGATGTTTGTTACTCTTTCACGCAAAAAGTTCTAAACGGATTTGCATGAAATTTGGCACACAGATGGTTTATAACCAGGATTAACATATGGGATACTTTTTATCCCGATATTCCCACGGGATCGAAACTTATGCGGGTGAAACCGCGGGGCACAGCTAGTTACATAATAAAAAAATTGATTGCAACTAAAAGTTCATGATCACTTTTCAAGCAATCTGGTGGAGTTGGTGGCATTTATTTTAGATTAATCTCTTTTTTTACTCGACTGCCCAAAAAGAGAAGTGTTACGATTTCAGGGTTCAGAATCTTCATACTTTTTTATGATCAGAGGGGCAATTCTCGTAATTTTAAGAACGTTCGCAATCTGATCTCAGTCTCAATTTGCCAAAAATACGTCTAATTTCCCTACATTTTGACGAATTTTTGACATTTATTTGTCGCCGAGATGAGACTGCGACTAGATTTTTAACGTTTTAAATTACGAGAATTGGCCTTCTGATGTTATATGCGAGAAAAAGCACTCTTTTTCTGCATTTTCTCAGTTATTGTTCTTTTATTTGGTGTAATTATCGATCTCGTTGGTCTAGTGGTCGCAAGCGCCACTGTTTAGGACGAGATCCTGGGTTCGATTCCCAAGTCGGGCAAAATGTCATTGGATTTTTCCATCAGGGATTTCTCAGTAGCAGCACGAAGTCTGGATTTCTGCCCGGTTGATAGCAATAGGCTCGCCCCCTATTACATGTGATTAAACATAACTGGTGAAATGTGGATACACCCCTGCCTTACCCTTAGGGGATTACAGATGTGATTTTGTGTGTGATTAATTGAAAGTATTGATTTGACTTAATTTTTTTCCGAAAAGGTAAATTGGCGAAACCGGATATTTCGACTGAAAGTTGCTGAAGACCGAAAAATATTCGGTCGGACTCTACCTATTACAGTTAAAAATATATAGCGCGGGTGTAACACACAGTGTGTTTCGACCGCTCCTACCCTTGCTCGAGCCAGCCCGCGCTGCTGAGCCTGTAGCTATAAATTCGTCCCTAAATAATCACGATCCGATCCTGAACTGCTTATTACCTAGGTTACTGTCTGTCTATCATAGTCTATGTAGCGGGCGGTCCGCGGCTCGCGCCGCCATTCTGGATATTTTGACGGGAAGGTCGGTCACGTGACTCGGCGGCGGGCGCGGGCGCGGGTCGCGGGGCGCCGGCTAGACTCTCCAGTAGCCGAGCCATCCGTCTGCTGCTTTGACTGCGGCCGGTCGCCGGAATCCACGCCCCAGTCTCACGCGTCCGCATCTATTACGTACCACTTTGTTCCGATGCTTCGCGGACTTTTTGTATGCAGTCTAATGACATTCTACGGATTTGGAGTATATAGTGCGTATGGTACCAAATTTTTGTGAAAAAGTGCTTCTGTTTTGTGACAAACTGAGGTTATTTGCGTATTTTTTGCACGGGTGTGAGTGCGGCGACGGGGCGGAGACTCCGACGGTGAGCGGCGTGTGCTCGGCCGGGCCGTCGCGACGGCACACTCTGTTCGGCAGACATGTTTCGGTCGCGGCCGGAGCGCGTCGTGCGTGCAGGCGCGTAGGCTCGCTCGTGACATGCGCCTGCCGAGCCGCAACGATAGTGGAGGTGATCGAACATGGATGTAGTGACGCCGCACATCACCTCCGTGCTGAAGACATACCAGGCGAGCGCGCCGCGCAGCCTGCAGGGCCCGGGCTGCGGGCGCGCCGAGCCGTGCGGCGAGGCGCCGCCGCCGCCGCCGCCGCCCGCCGCGCCGCCGATCCTGCTCGCGTCCGACCCCGTGCTGGGCGAGCGCGGCGAGACGCTGCTGGAGGGCGAGCCCATCTCGTGCTTTAGCGTGGGCGGCGAGCGGCGGCTGTGCCTGCCGCAGATTCTGACGTCGGTGCTGACGGACTTCTCACTCGAGCAGATCAACCGCGTGTGCGACGAGCTGCAGATTTACTGTTCGCGCTGCACGCCGGAGCAGCTACATGAGTTGAAATCGACGGGCGTGCTGCCGAAGTCTGCGCCATCGTGTGGGCTTATCACGCAGACGGACGCGGAGCGGTTGTGCGCGGCGCTGCTGCACTCGCCGGCAGCGTCGAGGCCGCACAAGCTGCCAGGCTTCCGGGTGTACCATGAGTGCTTTGGGGGCGCGCGGGGGGTGTGCGCGGTGGAGCTGAACCTAGTGCAGTGTGTAGAGTGCCGAGCGCTGTACTCGCCGCGGCGCTTCGTGTGCCACTCGCACGAGTCGGAGCACCGCACGTGCCACTGGGGCTTCGACTCGTCGCGGTGGCGCCGCTTCCTGCTGGTGGCGGACGAGGAGCTGGAGCAGGACAAGTGCGCCGCACTGCTGGACGAGCTGGCGGCGCGGGACGTGGCGCCGGCGCTACCGCCCGCGCCGCTCAAACAGAGCCTGCCCTTGAAAAGAAAACAGGTAAGACCGATATTCACTCTTTAGCAACAGAGATCACGTTGACATTCCCTCAGACGAAATCGGCTCGTTCCTTCTCCGACTTTCACCGGCTGCACCCTTGGGTCAAACGCCAAATGGTTATCTTAGAAGACCTTAGGGAAGTGCACGTTTAGTACCACTATTTACTAGTTAGCTATTGTTTACAAGATCCTTTAATATTGACTAACGTTACAGCGAAAAGGTTATTGATTGATAATGTCTGAAATGAAAATATTCCCTCTGTCTGGGTCTTTTGAGCTCACGTTAATTTATATTAAACCAATTCTAGTTGGAATCGTATTAGGTTTTTATGTCATTAGTACACGAATCTGTGAGAGGGTTATCTTGGATCCATGATTTTGAATAGAGCAGGCGATGCTGTGGAACACGGTCTAGAGAATAGGGTATCACCTAACATCACATAATCAACGTATAACGTTCCCACTGCTGGGACACAGGCCTCCTCTCGGTGAGAGGGAGCGGGCAGTAATCCACCACGCGGGCCCAGTGCGGGTTAATAGATGTCACATGTCCTCGAATGTTTGCTTGTAGGACATGCCGGTTTCCTCGCGATGTTTTCCTTCACCGTTTTGAGAGCAGTGGTGATGAAATAATTTACACAAAGTAAAGCGCCTGTCTGGGTTCGAACCTACGGCCTACAACTCGTAAGTCGCGGCCGATACCACTGGGCCACCACTGTTCTCAATAGAATAGGGTATGGAAAACCCTAACCAACAAATATACTCTGAACAGAAACCCAACAATCTGATTCTGATCATCAAAAACAATACTGAATAGGAACACTCTCTTCTAAAAGACAACTACAATGCCTTTCTGAATGGACCTACTACCTACACCTCTATTCATTTAAAAACAAAACCTGACAAAGGCACAGCGTCATTCAGCCTATCGAAAGCATTATTAATTTAGCTGCAATGCACCGTCCATTTACATGACGGCACATTTCCGCGTCCATTGTGCTTATACTTGCTGATTAACATCACAGACACTAGCGACCATGTATTTACGAGATAAACAGTGTTATCAGACCGGCCAGTGTCACAAACAGTGCACTCAATACCTACTCATTGTTAGCGAAATGACGTAAGTACCTACTGTATATAACCGCAAAATAATTATGCAACGTGAATTGATAAATATGGCAGATGTAGTTACAAAGTGTGGTATTCACGTGTCGTTGGACATCATGATAATTTTGTAAACAACACTGCACTGGCGGGTTTTTAACGATTCAAAATTTGATTTTCTATTATTTATCAGACAACTAGCAAGAACACGAGTTTAACAGAACTCTGGTTGTTGCTGTGTGTTGAAAGCACTGACAGACTTTTTTCTTATAAGAAGCCAATGACGATGAGATGAGTGATCCCGCCCTGTGCAAATTCAATAGAAATGATTTGTATCCACGCAGCAGCTGTTGCAACGCTATTGTTTATCAAAAAACTAGCTAAGTAGGCACCAAGGCACACCTTATTTGTTTGTATTTTTGAGTCTACGAAACTGTTATTTGTTTAGTCTACTAACTACAATCGTTATGAAAGGTCGCTGCGCCTGCGACGACCTGAACTAATAGCTTTGGTCACCGTTTTTGGGCCAAACAACTTATTGCATAATATAATTACTTATCAATTATTCACCTGATATTGTTCGAAAATGGTGTGCCAATTGTGCAAATATAAAAAAGTGTGTGACTCTAATTAAATGAATGATGATCAACTCGTTTAAGTACTCAAAATACTAAGTTAATTACTTACAATAGCAGGCGGAATGACATGTTACGAGTGCGCAGAGCTAAAACAGCGCTAATGAGAAAAATCATATTTTGCATAGATCCGCAAATCTATAATAAAATTCCAAAGGAAATTAAAGAATTAAATTTAAATCGTTTTAAAAAAAAAATGAGATTTACTGTGTAGTAAATCTTACTATAACTTAAATGACTACTTAAAGGACAATTTGACATATTAATGATGAAGACTTGGTACTGATAACGTAATATTATTATTCTATTGACACTATTTTTAACTGACATTTTAATTGGAATATGGTTTTAATAAATAATGTTAATTAATTTTGATACTATTTATAACGTGTAATAATATATGTATATATAAAAATCTGTACCTAACTACCTACTTCGAAATTTGGACGCTATTACATATATGGAAGAATTTGTTGTGACAAGATATAACTTTAAGACCACATTTTTAATGTATTACCATATTCTGATAAATAAATGAGTATGGTTACAATATTTCCGTAATTAATTTCTGTTCAGATCAGGGGCGTAGCTACCGCTGTATCCAAGCTACAGGGGCCCCCCGACACGACGTGTGGAAGCAAACATTCCTAAAACATTATTTTACGAATGTTTGCTTTCCAAAACCTAAAATTCTTATTGTTACAACGGGACGAACGGCTTAACGTGCTTTCAGATGCACGGAGGGGTCTGGGTATGTTAACATGGTCACCCACCCACTGGCAAACCGCGGCAAGCATAGTTTAACCTTCTACTGACACTTGCGGCTGTTATTACTTAGCCACAAGCCCTTATGTTTCAAGTCAGTATTCTATATCTTCTTAGCGTGTCGATAGCAATCTAAATGGACTCGGCCCAGAATTCGGCTACTTGTTGGGCGCCATCACCAGCGTCCATCAGTTGCTGTAACGTGCAGCTGACAGGACACGTTATTAAGTGTCCCATCGTTTGTGGAACAGCACCACATTTACACTCCAAGGCGGAGTCGTATATGAATCTCCACCTGAACAGGTTTTCCTCGCTTCGGCCAATCGGGGTCCGGAGTATGTTTAAAGATTTCCAAGTTACCCAAGATAACTCATGTCCAGGTGGGAGCTTCAGTGCTATATTACTATCGCCATCTTTACAGCTTCGCCGAGTCGGGGTTGCGGCGAATGTACAAGTATCTCCCGGGCCCCCAACTCATGATACTCGAAGGAACAGGGGTTTTAGTCGGTAGGAGTCCGACATAACCCTCCGTTCTTCCCAGACAGAGGGGGGCTATGAGGATTTCAAAAAAATAATAAAAGGTGAAAAGGGCCCCCAATTTTTTTTTATACAGGGCCTTTTATGGCAAGCTACGCCACTGGTTCATATACACGTGTTTCTGCGCACGTAAGTAATAAATTAATAATGAATGAACGGTTTTCATGCACTGAGCATAATGTTCCACGTGATTACCCTAAACAAAGCGATGACCAATCGATACCTACTCAGGACAGAGGTTTCCTAACATGGTAGACCTCGCTATTATTATCTCTGACTAGTTTTTTCCTTCCCGATGCACAGACGTGACCTAGTTTATCTATAAACAACGAATGTTCTAAATTCCAGACAGAATACGAGACGACCTTTGCCCAATTTTGCGATAAAACTTGAAACTTTAACCATGATGAAGGCGTTTTCGCACTCAGCCGGCTCACCGCCATTTTATCTCAATAATTTTAACATTATTATCTTAGTATTTGCAAAAACAACTTTATCAGTTGTCAGATAAAAATATTAATGTTATTATTAGTACGTGGTTCTACTGGCTCTAGATATCTGGTTTATTATAGTGTTTACCAAGTTCTCATTGGCTAGACTTTGGCTTGATTTTTTTAACAATTGCGCGTGGTTTGGCGTTTTGATTACATTTCTTTCAAAGTTTCATTCATAATATTGGCTTCTATCAACGAACGAACCTAAATGAGTCTCCAATAATGTTTGACACACTGTCTCATCGAATATTTCCCTTGGGAGCATTGATATACAAAAAACCCTTGGGAGGCAGGTTGTATTTAAATTTTCTACGCAACATTAGTTCAAAAATAAGCATGAGAAGTTTACCAACCTTCACGAGTATTATTTGTACATGTTAGTGACAAATAGCAGTGACGGACGTCACAGATAAAATTCGCATTGTTGGGCAATAATTAACTAATTTGTGAACAAGTTGGGTGTCCCCAATTACGTAAGACTTTGAAGCCGGATATTTCGATTTAGATTCTTAGAAAAAAAACTTTATAGTATCGTATTCACGACACGGTTGGCGCTGTGGCTGAACGACTGCTGCGCTGCGTGTCGCGGATTCGATTCCCGCACGAAACAAACATTTGTATTGCCTACAGGTCGTTGTTCCGGGTCTGGCTGTTTGTGTATGTGAGTTTTAAATGTTTGTAAAACGCACCCACGATACAGGAGTAATTTATAGTGTGCGACAAAGTAATTAAAAAAAAAAAAGTATAAAACATGGTGGGTGGGTGGATAGGTTGAGTGCTAGACTCTACCCAACGATTATACGGGTGTATTAAGTGCCCTATAAAAGCTCCCCTCAGTCTATCTCCTGGGTATGTTTCCATTTAATGGTTTGCTAAGTCCCTATTTAGCTATTTACTTCACAACATGCATATCCTTTACATAGCTTCAGGAAGTGGCAAGATGTCTGAACCAGTTGTACAGTCTCGTGTTACGTAAACTGCTCAATTTAAAGATGGCAATCAGCTAATCTGTCAGACAGTAACCTGTTCTAGTTGACTCATTACTTATAGTAGGTACTTAGCCATGTCTCAGGAACATAAACAAAAATTAGATACCTAGCAACACATTCTATAAATCTAAAATTCAACAAATAAACATCCTGTTTTAGACCAATAAACGCAATTTTAGAGTTCCCTTCTTTATGCTACAAACAGACAAATATCCATCCGGAAGAATGTCAGATGGAACCAATGAAGGTTTTCCAGTTGGCCCTGGGCCAGGGCGTCCCTGACAAAAAGTCCGGGTATAACGCAGCCTGCCGGTTTCATGTTACCCAGAGCCAATTTATTCTTGAATGGCTAAAGTGTTTCCCCAAGAAATTTAAACCCTATCAAGCATTTAAGTAAATACCTACTAATTAAAATCCAAACGAAACTCGTAAAACCCAGGAAAATTATCGTTTATGTCTGGCGCTGTTTATCAGTAATGGCTCGATACAGATTTCTTAAAGCCTATAATTTCCTCGATCCAAAACTGATACACCATTGATATTACGGTAGCAAATTACGATTCGATCGCTTCCATCAACGATACAAAAACGGGTTACGGTTATCTTAAGTGGCTGTAACTGCGCTGCACGTAGTCGGGCAGACATGACGGGGTTACCATTAAACCACCACTAAATACTTCCATAATGGGGCCCTAAGGGCCTAATGCGTCAAACCAAATCCGCCTCGATAACGGCTGTAGCGAAACACTTCTCACTAAAAACCGGCAGTTATTTGAAACAAGAGTCATCTCGTTTTACAAATAAATTGTACTTTGAATTTCCATACATCCAATCCAACATACCAAATTATGGCCTTAAAACAGATCCATAAAATGTTTTTAAGTTTGCCTACTACTGCCCGGCCCCACAATCGATCCCCCTGGTCGAAAACGTCACCCCTTGGGATCAACAAAACATTGTATTATCAAGAGCCGTGCTAAACAATGGCGGTCTCGTTTTACACACCGTCAGCGTTCCACTCAGGCGCAGGGTGTAATTACGCGAGCGTGTCATGCGCAGCTCGTAAACGACGCATGAGCGCATTATCTTTCAAGTAATATTAGCCAGTGTGCTGCCTGGTGGCGTCGCTTGTAGTTTTAAAAGGACTCCAAAAATGGGTGTGTTTGGAATATTCTATTCTTCCAACCGTAAATACAGACAACTGTTATGACAACCGCATACATGCCTGTATTACAAAACATCTGCACCCTAATTCCGTAACACACTTTCAATCTCAAGCTGAATCATTTTA
The DNA here is from genome assembly GCA_911387795.2 of Apamea monoglypha. NCBI lineage: Eukaryota > Metazoa > Arthropoda > Insecta > Lepidoptera > Noctuidae > Apamea > Apamea monoglypha. The sequence continues at coordinate 3,066,132 of OU426932.1, read as the reverse complement.
AAGCATATTGCTTCATGTGTGTGAAAAATGTGTGTGCTCAACAACGTAAATAAGGCAATGAATGTTGTTGAACTGTCAAAATGAAAATCACTGCTACTGATAGTGTGTTACGCAATTACCCCGCTCTGGTGTTGTTAAGCCCCATATTGGTTCAGTTTTCAGTACTTGCTTCCTAATCGGGTTATTATTAATACGACTTGGTTTGAGTACAGACACATCCAAAGTAAGGCTGGCCCAACGTACAGTCATCATACAGACAGAACTATTCAATTGCTTCAACATTCTATTGAGGAGAACACATCCCGCGCCATTATTCTTCGGTCCCACATACCTTTCATTGTAACCGAGACGGGTGTGGCCGCAATCAGCGCTAGACTTCACCTTTTACCATTTGTAATAATTTAGGCAAATTGTGGTTTCGCCCCTCACGCACTTGGAAATAAAAATACAAAAGGTCTGTGCCATAAAAATGTACGAGGAGAATCTTTCTCTAGAAGACAGTAAACGAAGCAAAGGTTTCTAGAATGTAATGAATGTGTTTCTAGAGAGCCTTAACACTGTAGGTAGATGAACCCTGAAGATTTTGGAGAACATATTGGCTGTTGGTAGGTAATGTTATGGATCGACCAAGGATGAGCGTAGAACCCTAGGCGCTTCGAACATTCAGCTTATAGTTTCCATATTTTGGTATTAAATGGTTCAACACTGTACGGTTTTACATAAATAGGTACATCTCAAGACAGTCCTCACTTAGCGAGCCCGCAGTCTCGAGTAATTTACTATTCGCCGTTTCTAAGAACTTGGATGATTGTGTTTGGTTCTAGAAAAATGTTGAAGACACGTCCTTCTGGTATTTCGTTGCGAATTCGCCATTAATGAATAAGTTGTGTATTCTGTCTAAGAAAAATCAATAAATGACAAGTGAAACTGTGTCACAGAAAGAGAAAAGTTCTGACAATAGCATGAAGCTGTAAACATTATTGTCTTGAACTCGGGTAGCTAAGTTTAAAACCTGATTTCTATTTCTTAGTAAACGGCTAGATTCGTACGCGTGTATGACTAAAGATATAGAAACAGAAGATAAATGTATTCGAGAGAAGGGTTACTTCTCACAATGAGTTGTATGAAATCGGTAGACAAAACACTATTGTAATACAAAGGTACCTAACCGTTTTGAACGAGGTTGCCGGCAAGCATACTCTTTGTCTTGTCGTTCAGAGTTTACGCATGTTTGGGGTCTCGAACTCGAAATCCGTAGTTTTGGCCGAAATTACGGGCGTTTACTACTCCGTATCACTTACGAACATAAGATTAGTTCGGTGCCCGAACTAAGAATGAATGACAACACGATTTGACAGCTGACCCTAATCCCGATGTTTTTGTCTGTTCGAAAAATTTTGATTGTCACTTGTTTCGACGGGTCAACTGGTTTTAGACGAGCCCGTATTTTTGTTGACGGTCTTAGAGAGTAGATGCTGTGTTGTGCACCTTCTGTTCCTATCCTCGGGTGTTGTGTAGCTAGTTGATAGTTTGCTACAAAGTATTCTGAATGTCATGCGAAGTGAACGGAGCCGCGCCTGCCGCGAGCGCCAATGGCAGGCGGCCGGCTCGCCTCACCTTCCACGATTACTTGGTCAATGTTCTGCGATCAGCATTTTGTAATTAGCGAGTTGGATGAACGGTTCTTGAACAAGCTTCCATCTTCATTAAATACGCGAACGTGTTCCGTTTTCATCACAACTGAATATGCGATATTTGAAGTTGTTTCCCTGTTAACGAGAAAGGTCGCAATTAATTAAGGTACCTTACAAACGGAGGTTTTTCCTCGAGAACTCATTGTTCTATTGGAGCAATAAAGGAGTTATTTAGGCGCCCGAAAGTACGTAGTTCCAGTTTAATTGTGTTAGGCTGAAAGAATCCCCAATTTCCGAGCGGGTGATTTTTTAAAAATAACTTTCTACGGTAACATTGTCACCTAATCTTCAAATACCCTCGCAATTGTTGGGATCTTTGTCCGTCAGCTTAGCGTTTACACCCGACATTTCCTAAAACGCGCGTGTAAGTAATCGACACAGCCCTCCCACTCCTCCCAGCAATTGACGAGCTCGTCCTGGGACGGGTACCTACTGTGGTACGGGTAGTAAACTGTCTTGAACTCAATTCCAAGTCTTCAAGCTGAAAACTTCTTACGTATAAATTGTAAATTGATCCTTATTAAGTTTCAAGATTTGAACCTTGAGTGCTATGAACCAAGTGAGTTGTATTCCCTGAGGCGTTTAACTTCAGATGTTAGCACGCGAAACAGAATCTCTACGTTAGTATCTACGTAGCCAGTCTATTCTATAAAAATCTTACCGAGAAAACTTGGGTGAAGTGAGCTGTCATTACCCCAAATGCTAGGGATTGACACTATTGACAGCCGGTCTATTCTGTAAAAGTCTCACCGTGAAAACTTAATTAAAGTGAGCTGTCATTCAACCTGAAGAAATTAGAGGTATTTTTGACAGATTGAGAATGAGATCAGACTGTGAACGTTCTTAAAATTACGAGAATTGCCCCTCGGATGCTAGGTACTGATTGACACTATTGACAGCTCATTTCACCTAAGTTTTCACGGTGAGATTTTTACAGAAGAGGTCGGCAGATCACTTTAAGCTCCTTTCACATAAGTACACTACATTTAAAATTGATGATAACAGAAATTGTATTCCAATCAAATTCAAATAATTTCATGTAATTTTTTTTCTCTCCACAAACAATGGCGTCATATTAATTCAGACAAGCTTAAAAACTTTGTGACACAAGGAACACCTATGTAGCAATCCAACGAAATGATGCCCTAAATCTTGAACAACAAAAAGTCGATTGATCTCTACAATTTGCCAACTAAGTACGTAAGCTTAAAAGTTCCCTGAACCCGTGTAAGTCTTCAATATTATCATTATCACCGAGAGCAATGAGTGGGTAGTATGGGTACTAGGGTACCACCGGGCGCGTCGTGCATATTACAGTGTAACCCTATGTATTGTGCAAACCCTCACCAGCAGCAGCGAGGGTACCGTAGGCACCGCGGGGGACCAGCAAGTACAGCCAGCAAAATAAACTATTCACAGTGTGTATTTATTACTCATGGACACGCTACCTCACTAATAATAGTATAATATATAATAATAATAATATAATATTAAATGACATTGAACCGTACAACTGATTCTATTCTCGTTTCTTTATGGCCTTATCTTCATAATCAACGTTAATATTTGTTTTATTCAAATGAAAAGAGCCAATTCCTTTGAAAATACACGTTCTTTAATAATACAATAATACTTATTGATAACTCAGTCACATAATTGTGGTTGAAATGTGTAGTGGCTACGTGGTCAATTAAACACATTTTGTGGTTTATTCCTTTAATAGTAACCATAACACGTAGTAACGCCATAAATAGTTTGTTTTACCCACATTTTGTTATCTCTTATCTCAATAACACAATAGTATTCTACTCAACGTAACGTGCGAAGTGTTTCCCACACGGCCGAGGTCAAAAGCGCAAATATATCTAAAGTTAAAAATAGTCTGTATTTAGTATGCCAACCCTACCCTTACACTTCAAAGCATGCAAATTGAATGCGAAACGTATGAACGCGGTAGGTACATTTACTTTGCATAACCCGACCGGTTTGACAATCCACCCTCCGCGCACCATTCTAGCAGGTAAACAGTAATCTATATAACTTAGTCGGATTACGCGCGTTATACTTTATCACGGCCGAGCAGAAAGGCTAGAAGTCTTAATGCTGGGCGCTTTTTAAATAGATGACTCCGTGATTTTGCCGGTTAGCGCGCTTAGCAACAGCCACCGTGTGTTTTATAGATATATTATGCTTGTTTATAGACGTGCGAGGGCGACAAGCAGCCCGGAGTGGTTTCAGTTTTTATTCAATGCGGAAAAAAGTGTTCGCATAAAATATTTCTAACATTATCTCTGACGTAATGACCGTCATTGTCATTTAAAAATCTATAAATTTTTGAAAGTACCACAATTTATAGGTTAATGCTCTCGGTACGTCAACACGTTTCTATTTTCTTTATCAAAGGTTAGAGTCTCTGTCAAAAACTGTTCTTTGTTTTACAATATGGCTTCTGTATTTCTGTTAACGAATAATTGGCAGTTTATTTAAGGGGAAGCACGCAACTGCCCTTATATTGAAGCGCTAAGTAAGCAGTGTTACAAGGGAAAGGGTCCACCGTCAACACGTTGGGTAAACAGAGGATCGGACTGCCAACGTCGCTGGTGCATCGTTAGATATCCCCTCTAGGCCCTCTAGGGATCACTTTTAATTAAGACTCGCGCTTATAAGCGCTAAGTAAGCTTTGATTTTCTTGTAACTCGTATCTTTAACTACATAATTATACTTAAATAGTAACTTGTCTGTTTGTCTTGATGTATGTTGAAATTTGGCACACATATAGTTTATAACCTGGATTAACACAGGGTAGTTTTAATCCCGATAGTAAGTTCCCGTGGGAGATTTTACAATATAAACGCGGGAGGAAAAGAAGTGTATGCACGTCTGCTGATAGTACATCTCCATGTTTTCCGTCGAAGAAGAAACAAAGTACTAAGGTAAGTTCTGTATACTGCATCAAAGTCAACTTCAACAACACTGTGCGAAATTTTAAACGAACACGTTGCCATTGTGGCATCGTGCAACGAGGTGCCAAATTGACCAATGAAACACACATAACTACATATTTACAGTCGTAAAATACTTACTGTAGGCACTACAATAAACAGATGTTACTAACGCTCGTGGTAGCTGACATTTTAATGCTTCTAAAATAAAATACAAATTAATTTAAGTTTAGTACCGTTAAGGCTCCTGCAGACAGGCGCGACGTGACAGCGCGACGATACTCTAGTAGTCTCTGTAGTACTTACAATTTCTATGAAAACTGATGGTTCTAACAGAATCGCGTCATGTCGCTCCTATCTCCGTGTCTCCGTGAGCCTTTACGTCACTTAAAACATAATAAAAAAAACTGTCAAACCGTCTGAAATAAATTGGCATTCATTTCCAAAGAGACTCGCAGCCGCACTGTAGTTCTATTACACATTGCACTTTGTTGTAACTATTGTTTAGCAGATAAACACCTGTAACCTGATTTTCGGTTTGGTACGTGTCACCAATGAAAGGATACTGTTAGCGACAAATAAGCAGAGAGAAATAAAGTTGCACTACTTACTTTCTTTGCTGGTAAACAATTTCTCGCTAACAGTATTCTTTCATCGATGACACGTGCCGAACAGAAAATCAGGTGACAGTGTTTTCAGTGTTTACCTGCTAATTTTAAGTTTGTCACCTATAATTGGAATCATAGAACGTCTGATACTGTACTTTTGTTCCTTACTGGCTCTACATGTCGATAAGGCACGGTTTGCACTGTTGTGCGAACTTCTTATCTAACAAGTCGACAGCTCGTTTTACAGGTCCAACAATAGAATAAAAAGCAATAAAAAAATATCAAGCACAATAGAAAAAACTAAACATTTAAGCAAAAATCTAGTAATTAAATGAGGAAAAAGGTTGGATCTGTATTTCTTTGTTTCAGAATTTTCATGAAAAACTTTACGGTATAAGAGAACAAAGGATAAAGTACTCGGTTCCATTTCAGTAAAAAGTGGCTAAGTGACTGACTTGCTGGCCTGTTGCTAGACTTGATTAAGACATTATTCATAAATTATTATTTTTATGCCAAAAAGCACTCACCATTACAAACTTTTACGACTGTCTTCTTTTAACGCTAGCCATGTTCTGGTTGTCAGATTTAAAAGAACGCATAATAACTTTAATATTCTGTATTTATTTTGACAGTGCTTATTTATTTAACTTATTAACATAATCGCACAGAGCTACAACCAAAATTAGTCACACATCGTAGCCTTTTCTTAACATAAGTAAATAAAATAGATAAATGTAAGTTCTTACTAAAAAAATAAAGTACGCCGCGACACGGCTCGCTGGTTTTACAAAATATCCGCCTTTGTAGAGTTTTGTCATAGATAGAGACCAGCTGTTTACAATAACTAATTTGATTCGTAATTATCACAGTATTATGTGCGGTGAAATTAACATAAACTACGTATTTATGTTAATTGTATGCGTCGGGATCTTATAAAGTTAGAATTGTGGAAATAATGCGGCGTTAGCGCATCAGTTGCTGGGTGATATTTCATTTAGATCATTTTGTATGTGGTGTGTCCGGCTACATAAAACAGTCAAATTAATTAATGGCGTCCATTATTTTTTTATGTGTTACAAATAAAAAACCAGAGATTATTTAGGTGTATACTATATATTATAGCACTTGGCAACACTACACGTTAACTTCATTCTCTACTAAAATCTGACTAATCGTCGCGATCGCCTCGCCCGAGGATATAAAGAATAATTTCGTAACAAAATGGCTTGATCTAGAAACAAAGAAATGTAATAATCTTTAATCTAATGCGCAATCACATCTGTGGTGCACGACACGCAATTTCTTTTTTTCATTGCACTTTGTTTTAAAATTGCTTATATAAAGTGATCAGGTAATCACTCCATGAGCATCAATTTTGAATCGAAGGTTTCCTAAAAAACCCGTGTTTTACATACAACTTATTTCCTATAGGCAAATTAGATTGATTGGTGAAACTTCGTGTAATTATATTATATAATAATTGTGCTTAGATTTTTATTTATAGTTTTAATAGGTTTTTGCATCCCTTTATATTTAAAAATATTTATTCCTCAATTTTTCACAATAGCACCTACCACTGTTTGCCTCTGCATCACTCAAAGGTTGACAGGTAGAAAATGCCTGTGGCATTAATTCCGCATAAGTACATTTGTGTGTAAAGTATTAAATAAATAAACTTCGCAGAAGTAATAGGCATCAATGTGTTAATTATTATTCGCTAGTTGATACCACAATGGAACACAATGTCACCATCAATCATCATCTGCCAAGCCTTTTTCCCAACTATGCTGGGGTCGTCTTCCAGTCTAACCGGATGTAGCTGAATACCATTATTTTACATGGAGCGACTGCCTATCTGACCTCCACAACCCAGTTACTAGGATACGATACACCTTGGTAAGACGTTACCATAAATAAATAAGAAAATATTTTAAAAATACAAACATTCAATTAACAGATCATAACACCACTCCTGTAATCCCGGCAGGGTCAGGTAGAGGTGTACCTATAGTACACCCTCATTTTGGTCACCCATCTTTATTGTGAGTAGTTACTTTTCCGGAGCTTAAAAATATTCTAATGTACTTGAAACCATCGTAAACTCAAAGGCTCCCACAGGCAGACGCGACGTGTGACTCTAGTAGAATAACTTTTATGAAGTTTTCATATACATAAATTGTTCCACAAGGGTCGCGTCGCGTCTGTCTGCGGGAGCCTTAACACGTACAGCTCTTCATCGTGCGAAGACTTATTAATCGTCTCGCTTTTATAGTTCCCAGTAATTCATAATATACGAAGCTACGTTCTTGTAGGTAATATGTTTTAGAGAATGATTAATTAGTAAACCTTAATAATTGGACACACGGACGTTAATTAAGAAAGTTTGTAGGTACCCGAGTTTATTGTCCATCCACTCTATGCCTTGCTTTATAAAAATATGTGCGTTATTAAGTTTACATATCGTATTGAATCTGGATTTACACCAAGTTGGATGAGCAATGTCAGGTATTAACAGTTGAATACAAGCTTTGCTGTGTCATTACCTACTAATTCACTGACTACGTTATACGGGGTTATCTATGGTTAAACGCAAAGTTAAACAAAATCTAGAATCTGCGGGATAATTGCATAACACACTATCAATATCAGTTACAATTGGTTTCATTTTGACAGTTCAACGACATTCATTGCGTTGTTGAGCAGATATACATTTTTCGAACATATGAAGCTATGGATTAGCAACATCTGTCAAAATGGTTCAAATTGAGCCAAAGCTCGTTTAATTATACATTTAATGTCTGTTATATATAATAAAAATAAGCCCCTTTTTCAGTTTCGTATATTTCAGCAACATTCAGTTCTTTATAATTGAACCCTCCGAGCTAATGGCTCAGGCACACGTGAAAAATAACAATTTTAATGGGAAAATCGTGCTCATTCTGTGAATCGAAGTTAAAATAACCTTTTGAGCGCTCCTGTCGCCGCCCAACTGGGGCTGCTTTCAGTACGAAACAAAAGAATGTACTTTTTTATTTATTTTTCAGTCCATTGAGCTTTTTTTGATGAAAGTGATAGGTGATGTCTGGTCGAAAAAGAGCAACATAAAGTTGCACATTGTATTTCGTTTTCTACTATTTTTAGCCGTCAGTGATTTTTTATTATCTTTCCAATTTTTGCTTTTCAATTATTTTTGAAATCATTCTTGCTTCTTTTATGGTGCCGAAACCCTCCAGTCTCTGCGGTTAACCAATTAGAAGAAACGTTGTTTTATTGTTCTGTACTTCAAAATAAAATATTATCCGAAGCCTCATAATATCAGTCACGCGTCAGTCAGTCTGTCACAATCGTTTATATTAAGTAGGGAAGCCACGTTCTTATTCAATGCCAACCACAGAGTACATTTTTATATAGATGCCAACCCTTCTTACAATGTAGACGTGTTTCTGAAGCATTAACAGCCATTGCTTTTAACTTTCCTAAGCATTTTGCAGTACACACATTTTTCTTTGAACATCCGGGATAAAGGAATTTTCCCTTTTTATTCTAGTACTTAGAATACAAATCGGTGGATTATTGCCACGTCTATAATAACGTTTCAATTCGCTGACATCAATATCTGGACCCGAACGGCCGATATTTTCCCATTTGCACGAATTTCAAAGGGAGTTTTCCCTTTGAATATTCGTCGTGCAAATACATATTTTAACAGGTGATTTCTTCGTAAATTATGTACTGATAGTGATTTATATTAGTATTTTATAAGGCCCTACATATTTGTCGAATATCAGAGACGTTCTCGCTGTGGTGGGTGGACACGTGAACACACTGGCCATTTCTCATAAAATGGCGTTGATTAATGGTTGGATTCGCCTATCCTTATGTAAGAACCTATTCTCGTATATATGCGTATCTATATGTATTCACAGAAATCATTCTGGCTTATTTTTAACATGTTCTCAAAAACTTCTTTCAATCAAAGGCAATGTTTACCCGTCTTCAGGCTTATACCAACATATTGCTTAGTGACGTGAAATCTTTTGGCACAAAATATCTGCTCCATTTAATGTCCGAAGCGAGCGCAACACTGCTCCTTATAAGTCCAACAATGCGATTGCGAAGTACCGACGACTGGTCTAATGAGTTACCAAGAACGTTCAACAAATAGCTAGCGAAATCTTTGTCTTGGAGCAAATGGAAGGGCTGAATGGCGAAAGCCTTGAGATAACGTTGAAAGTGTTAAATGGGTCCGTCGATGGCGTCGATGCTCCTTCAAGCACTGCTCATTCTATTAAAGATATTGAGCGTGAATTTATGCGGAGCCAGTGATTGTAGCGAGTTGTTTGAACCCTTCGTGTTCATGCTCAATGGGCAGCATTCTAATGATGATATGCGAGTAGATGACGGCGTTGCGCAATGGTGTCTGTACCGAGAGGAAAATAGGCTGCGTCCGTTACAGGATTTAGAATGGATGCATCGTTTGTTTACTGGGACGATGGACTTAAACCAAGCCGCTGTGTATAATAAGTCCGGCTCGGTATTTGGAACGATTCATCATAAGCACATTGTAGATAAATAACACAACAAAGGGACGACGTCCAGTCCAAGGAGATCCTTATCCCATTTGAGTACAAGTAATCCTATAAACCACAAAGGAATTCACCGATACAATTCAAACAGATAAACCGCTTTGGAACACACAATAAATAAACAGACGTAATTCACACAAAGAGTGCCGGTGATATAATGGCATAACTCATCGAAAAACCTACTCATATACATCACGGGGCTATTTTGTGGTAGTTTCACACTACCGTATCGGGCTATCCCATCGCAGGTGAAAGCATTTATACACGGTGTGTGTCGGGAGCAGTATGACATTTTTCATTTCCATGCCACCGCGCGGAGCTAAAATTATTATTCCCGGGTCGCCCCCCCTTCCCCCACTGGCCCGGTTTCTCTAAATGGAAGTGGGGTGGGAGGCACAGGATACGAGTGACGAGCGAATAGGCTCACCCTACATCACCGTCATATTTACTACCGATCCAGACCTGAGGTTAATAAGCTGTAACATACAAGGCATCTACAATCCGTTGTATGCGTCCACCTCAAGAACTATCAGAAGGTTCCATAATGCGGAGATTTCTCGTCTTTTTTTCTTACATTTAAATTGTGAATTTGTTGCAGCTCGTGTTAAATATTCATGGCACTCGCTTCTAAATTGGTGTGAGACTGCAAAAACAACAAAAAGAGAAAATAAAAAAAGAAACATGAAGCGAACGCAAAAATGGCGAACTACAAAAACAGAAGTGTCCCAGACGCTAGGTCAACGACATTAAAAGACCAGAGCTGGAAAAGAGAATTCGAAAGTAGCTGGAAGTTACACAGAACTTTGAAGACAAACTTAAAAGGTTCGAGACGATGATCTCTCGTGGCTTGTGGACACACTGAGAAAATGACTCTCACATCGGAGCCTCCGAGCCACGAGATGAAACGCCCTATTTGGGTCAACTAGACTAGGGCACGGGTGTTTTTTTCACATGTTTCTCTCACACCGTTGTTGACGAGATTCTGTTAACAGTCGTGAAAAAAAACCTGCTAATTATGGTTGTTTTTTAACTCCACAGTTTGACTCTATGACTCTAACGTATTATATTGTTATTTTACCATTAACACGTTTTGTTTAAAACTATCATGTTACTTGTAAACTGTTCTCATTCTGTTTATTGAGTATTTCAGACTACTATGAAACAGACACTTTCATAGTACTGTAATTGTCTTTTAATACTTGACAGTTAATGGTGAACAGATTCGCCACGTGTGAACTCGTGTGAAGCGTATATCCAAGAATCTCTCTCCCATTAATATCTTCTCAGAACACACATAAAAGATGTTTACATTACTCGAACACAAAGCTCCCGATGATTATTTGTGTTTGAAAGCTAAATGGCTGATTGACTCTGAAATTAATGATCAGCATTTAAATCCTAAAACAAACTGTTACGCAATTCGAACGCGTTGAAGGCAAGTGGGGTTTGACAACTGCCTAATTATAAAAATTGGCGCGGTGACAAACAGCTCCCCACTCGCATACGTAAATAAACTAACGGAAAACCAGTGGGCAGTGTAAAATGACCAATATTGTGTGTTTGCAACACTCTTGCAGCACTGAACACCACTCACTAATCACTAATCAATCTTTCAGGTCTGATAATTATACTTGGAAAAACAGTTTCATACTGGAGTAGATACTGAAAAAATATCCACTAATGAGGTTCATTACCTTGGCAATCTTTATTTTATCTTTATGAACCCTTGGGAAACTCCCCGGTTTCAGGAAGTATATCTGATGTATAAACGACATTTTCATTTCAAATGTTATTCTAGAAAGTGGAAGTCTGCCAGTTTACCATAATTTCTTGAAGTAGAAATGTGCGTGTGTGATGTTTATAGGTAATTAATTATTATGATGAACTGGTTCTGTTCTTGGGCTGTGACGATAAAGATTTACATAGTCACCTCAATTTGCAGCTTAATCCGGCTAGCATTCTGAATGATTGTATATGTATACATATGAGATGATGAGATCATAGCCACAAAAATTTGCGGTCTAACTAAAACACTTTGGTAATTTAATGTGGTAATTATCTGCCATCACGCCTGACTAAGCTCGTAAGCGCATCGTCACGTGTCGCCTGTGGTGCCAAACTGCCAGCTCGTCGCTAAGCCATGCTAATTCGAAACTTCCCATCTATGTCTTCCGCGACGTTTACGCTCGATAGTTACATATTACGCTTTTTATCGTGTCGTGAATGCATCCAGTTTTCCTACGCATGAGGGGTTCCGTGCAAGTTCGTTCGTGACCTGGTGTGAGTGACGTCACGTCTACCTCGGCCGCCGCCACCGCCATGTCGTTGCGCCGTCTGCGCCCGCGCACGCCCCCGCCCCGCGCGTCCCGCTGTCTGACGGAGAACGGCTGACCAGTGACCTTGTCGCTCCGTCTCGCTCGTACCAATTAGTCATCACCCGCGCGAGCGAGACACGAACACACCAACCGGTATTGGAACAAAGTTGTTTGTGCAAGAAAGGTTTCTTCTCTTATTTATTTAAATGTTTTCAAATTCGCTTTGTAATGTAATAATGTGGTTGAGACGTTTGTTGTTGTAGCAGGGGTAATGACCTTGAATTTTAGTTCTTTTAGCAGTGCGCAAAATGTAGGTCGTTAAATACACACATACGCACGTTACTAAGTCTCTCATCTACATAATAAACAAACTACTAAAGGAAAATTCGATTTGGTCCAAATTTTTCGGATACTTATACCAACTAACTAATAGATAATATAGATATTCAATACGTATAACGTTTTTTGCGGATAGCGTCTGGCTGTTGGAAATAACAGACTATAGTTACTGGAGCGAAAGTTCGCGAATGTAGCGCCTCCCACCTCGAGTTGTTGAATGAGGAGTGTCTCCAACTCCCCACTGGATATTAGTGGTCGCTCCTGATTCATAATGTCATGTCAGACTGTATAACAACCCGCATGACTAACGATAGTTCCGAAACGTTTATCAGTATCCTGCCAAATGCTCGTCTCGTAATGAGACTGACGTGTCAGGCTATATTCGTAAAGCTTATCAAAAATCTAGAGCTCTATTTTCAAGAAAAAGGTTACATTCACAAAAAGGTTCATTGAATTCCACTGGAAAATTTATCATTTGTGAGTGTTGACTTACACGTGCGCTTTCATAATTGAGCACTCATTACAGTAATCTTTTTCATAAGAGCTTTATATTTTAATTTCCATAATCTCGCTTTGGGAATAATTAACACCCTCATTTAAATAACTCATTACATGTCACCAATCTCTTCTCATATTTCATTAACGTAAAATATCAATTTTCTTCATCAGCATCAATGTTGTTACTTTGCTAAAAGGCTTTTATATGTATCCGAGGAAATTCAAGTATATCTTATACATATAAATTGTAGATAATATAGCTGTAGGTTCATTGTCCGAGGGGCGTACCTCTTTCCCGACAGCTGTTAAGAGGGCGATGACCTCAGGGAGGGAGCCCGACGAAACCTTCTCCTATTAAACTTTTACATAAACTGTGATGGATTTGTATGGGAGAACGGAAGTATTTAGGATGTATGTTGTTTTGCTTTGTTTATGGTATCACTGTATTTTATATTGCCCTAAAGAGCAGTTAGTTTGTTTGTACTTGTACCCAGCCCAGCCATAGTGAGTAAACACAGGGTGACTTGTATCGATAGTCTTATATTGAATTTTTTTGTTCATAGTACAGACGCCAGCACATCAAGCTACTACAATCTGTCAAATTTATTTAATTGATTTTCAACTTTATCACTAAATCATTAAGGTTCAAGGTTGATTGGGAAAATTTGACAGTTTCGGGTAGCTTGACCTGCTGGCGTCTGTACATCAATGTTACCAAATTGAAATCACAAAGTTTAATAGATAGTCTCCTCTCTGAGTAACAAGATACGACTGAAATGCTTCTTAATATCAGTGCTATCGACTAACGATCCAAGTCTAGTAATGTTTTAAAGAAAGTACATTATTATATGGCTATCAATAACATTCATGTACGTTTTAAAATGTTTAAACTTTGAGAAGAATTTTACGTATAAACAAACCCAATATTGTCCTACAGGATGCTCCAATAGTCATTATTTCGTTCACAAGCAAGAGGTCCAACAAAGTAGTTAATGTTGCACCAATTGTCGTCGAAGTGCGTCCAGCATCGAGCATTGTGAACTGGAGCCATTACAGAATACTTCGAGCCACATAACGATCAAACTGCATTCACAATTCACTTCTTTCAATGCACAGTTCTCTTGCTAAAAGTACCGAACAACCGATTGCATTTTACGTTTTAAACTGAAAATATTAAAATGTGACAAACGTCTCTCTTTTCAGAAATATATAAAATCTTTCGGTAATTTTTGTACGTACGTACAAAAATAAAAATACATCATTGTACTAATTAGTAATTAGTGAAGTCATCAAGTGCATAATAAAATACATTAAAGAGACGAAGAAGGTCAGTGCACCGCGATGCAGTGTGACGAACAGAAATAAAATTAATTATAACAACTTTATTTGTATGACCTTGCCGGCTTTAGAGGTTTTCCAAATCGTCGGGTAGAGCCCACTGTTTTCGGTAGTTGCATTTTGTAGACTGTATAAAAAAATAGATCCTACGTGCTTCTATTTACGTTGTGAACTTGTGACAAGAAGGGATGCTGTAATGCTTGTTTCTTATTCAAAGAATTCAGGGGTCTCATTGGGGTCTCTACTAGCATCTAAAATTGTAGTATTGTTTTTTTTTGTCTTTGGATCAATTGTTGTCAGTGAAATAAAGAATACTATTATTACTATTGCAGAAAGACAACATGAACGAATTGAATCCATACTAATATTAAAAATTCGAAAGTAACTCTGTCTGTATGCTACCTTTTCACGACCAAACCACTGAACGGATTTCGATATTATTTGGCAAGGAGATAGATGGCATTATAAGGAAGGACATTGTTTACTTTTTGCCCCGGTATCACGTTCCCCTGGGATTATCTCCGAAATCCACGCGGGCGAAGCCAAGGGCAGAAGCTAGTAAAATAAAAAAACTTACAAAATGCATCAAATGTGTGTGTTTTGTTTTTTCAATTATATTTTTTTCCCCACAAGTACTTAATTATTTTTCAAAAACAGACATCATTTTGACGGGCAGTCATCATTTTGACCGACAGTCATCATGAAGTTGCACCTCAACACCTATTTGCTGTAATATATTTAACTGCTGGTCAATTCAGCGCTGCCCAAAGTGCAACGAACTCCGCATTGTTTGATGTTATTTTTAACTTCGCGTTGTCAAGTCGCAACTTGATATACACCGTATCTCAAAAGCCTCCACATATTTTATTTTCCTTACATTTTATTAAAGCATTTTGCATTGAAACTCTTCTTACTTCGTATAACTATAAAGCTATATCATGCACAAAAAGTGGTAAGGCACCTCTGTGAGATGTTCTAGGAACCAAGGCACTTCTAGATTTGTGATTTGACGTTCGAAAAGTGCTGATTCTCAGCCTAATTTGAATAAATGACTTTTGATTTTGTGAATCTCACTTTCGATTCGATTTTTCTAGATCTATTTCTAAAATAGAACCTGCTGATCTTTTCTTATAGTAAATGGTACAGTAAATGTAAATATATATGGGGTTACCTATCCATTTACATAACATTTTAAGACATAATATAACATGGTAGGTATACTTTTGTTTATCCTAATTATATTTACGCATAATTTTTTTAAGCATAATTTCATTCTAAAGCATACATTATTTACGCATAATGATATTAAAACATAATTTTATAGGCATAACAACTACGCATAATATGTAGTTAACTCCTAAAATGTTTAGACACTGGCGCTGATTACCTTGTTCACAAACTGAAATTTTAATTTCTGCGCATCTTTTTCTTCCTATTTCGTTATGAAAAGGGCAGAAGATAAATATTAGTTTAGTCCTGTCAAATTAGTCAGCACCTGGCGTAAATTGACGTATTTAAATTTAGTAGCCATGTTTTAGTCACGTCTTAAATGTCTATGAAGTATCTTAATTTGACAGAATTAAACTAATATTTATCTTCTGTCCTATTCTTAATTAAATATATACCTCTCGACTTGTTACCAAACTGAACGACGACCAAGATCATGAAATATATTATCAAAGCGTATGATTACTCATAATCATGAACCAACTTTTAATGCACATGGAATAAGGGTAAGTTTTGTTTTGTTATATGTATGTAAAACATATTGGCAGCACCATAACCTATTGATACACTACATTACACAAATAATTAATGTTTCCTCCGTAACTTAAGTATTATTAAGTACTAACTCCTTAACTTCACTTACTACTTAACTACTATGATAACAGTCATTACGCCTAGTAACATTATAAGAAATAAAATTATGTCAAAAAATATTAGCCTACAAGCTAATTGTGTCAACATAAACTGTATGCCAAAAAAAAATATGGCAAAGTATTATTTTAACAAAAAAAAAAAAATAAACCAAAATAGTTATGCCAAAGTATATCAGGAAAAAAACATTACGCGAAAAGAAGGAATCCCTATACATGATTATTCTTACACATACGACTTTATCATTCCGTATTTTCCTCAAGGGATGTGTACAGACGCCAGCACATCAAACTACTACAATCTGTCAAATTTCTTTAATGGATTCTCAACTTTATCTCGATGACATGAAGAGATGGCCAATTTTATTAAACATGAAATTACTATTTCAAAGTAAAATAGTAAAGCTTCTACAAATACTTGCAATATTATCCATTGCTGCATTCTAAACCACCATTACAAAAATTTACACCAGTTTAGCTTCAAAACACCGTCGTTTTGACATCGTTAACTTAGAATGCGAAACGTGGGCTGGATCTCTTGAATTTGCACAAGCCGACCTCGTGCGCCGCTCGCACTCAAATAGTCTGTCCACTGCCTGATAAAAATAAGGCTAACTAAGTAGAAAAACAATTCTAGATAAACATAAACATCATGCTTCTCAGAAAAAGACAAAATAATTATAACAGAGACATGTGCAAAAGTCACCAGGTCGTCACCCGTTCAATAGTTCTCGCTGGACATCGTGAGTCATTTTAGTATGAAGGTTTGCCAATTGCCACTGCATCTGCACCTAACGCATTTTACGAATGCGCCTTGCAAGTTGAGCTGCATGAGTACCTAGCGACCCGCCGACTACTGATGTGGCAACATGTAAAAACATCGAGATTTCTGAGATACTAGAGAGATCTAATTTTAATGTTAGACATAAACCTTCTGGAATAAATTCTCTAAATGATCGTGAAAGCCGAAAAATCTGATTTTAGAGGAACAACGCGATCGCAAAGAAAATTAAAAAAAAAAATGTTTGTATGTTCCGGCTACTCTCCGAAACGATTACCGACTTTGATGAAATTTGTTAAGGGGATACTTTTAACCCTGGGAAAGGACATAGGCGTTTTATTGACGTGCCATCCAGGCGCAGCCACGGGCGGAAGCTAGTTTATAATATGTATAGAAGTCGAGTCCACATTTGGATATAAACGCGACAGTATTTCTAAAAAGTTTCGAACACACTGAATGTGTACGTCGTGAAATATTTATGCAAACGGCCAACCGAATAATTTGGTCCTTACTTGTTAAGTAATGTCTCAAATGGCTCTAACGTCCTCATAAGGCTATAAGAATTACGTCTAACGTGCAAATCGTGTCGCGGATACATTTTGGGCCGTAGTTTAAATATTGCAACATACTCGGCACAAATCATGGCGGCTTGACTTGATTTTGAAGTGTAACAAGAAAAATCTAAGTCCATTCCCAGTCCAAATGTGTAGTTTAGTTCTGTATTTAGAACAAACTTTCAGTTTGTTTCTAGTTGCACGAAACGTGAAAGATGTTCCACTATCAAGCGTCCTTCTGACTGCAAAGAGATTTATTTATATATAAACGATAATTAAAGTTAAGTGACGTTGAAACGTCAAAAATGTATGGTTAAACGGTCGCTCTAATCACTACCTACTTAACTTTAAGCAACGTTTATGAATGAAGGGGATTATGCTTAGGATTGAGGATCTCCGAATATAACATGGAACCTTACCACAAGACATGGAGCAAGTAACATTCCTTTAGAGACAGGTTATTATGAAGTTATGAGTAACCAAGTGTTTTTCTACATAGAATGTGCTGGTTAAACTTTGCACGTGTAACCGATAAAAAACCGAATTACCGATCGTCCAACCTGAAGTGTTTGTCAGAATGAGAATCGCTTGTTAAAGTACCTTTCTAAGTACCCTGTTTACATCGTCTAGCGTAAGTTGTACCACTAGTCACACGCTAACTGCCGAAGCGAATGGCGCTCTCGAAAGATGAATTCTTGTTAATAAATCGTGTACATAGCTGGTTCGCTACTGATGTTATTTAGATATGGCCAAGGGAATGGCGCAATGTATGTGATCTTAAAACATGATGGCAGCTAAATTGGTAACGGACGTAGACCGCTCGCTGAGAGAGCCCGTATCTAAAGGTGTATCAAAAGATTTTTTACTGTTTATTTGCAACTATTTTGGTATACGTCTATTTTCCTGTTAGGTATAGGTATGAATGATAAAATCGGTTCTCGATTTAGAATAGAATTTAAATAAAATCTTTTATCTAGATATTTATCAACTATTTAAAAATCGTTGACTTTTCTGAGAAATGACGTCAATGGCGGTGATTCCCTTGTTCACAAACTAAACTAAATTTAAGTTCAGTGCATATTTTTCTTTCTATTTTATTAAGAAAAGGACAGAAGATAAATATTAGTTTAGTCCTGTCAAATTAAGATACTATAAGTTTTTTGACAGATCAAACTAGTGAGCAATTATATATTTTTTGTCAAAACTGATACACGTACGGTATTATAATGTCTGTAAGAAGTCATAAATAAGATTAGACAGTTTATATGTTTATTTTATTACGCATTTTAAAAGTTAACTTTTACGTAATCCGGAATAGTAACGTTCTAAGGCAGCTGTTAAAAAACGGTCAACCTAGTGACAGAGTATAACAACGGAATGGGATATGGGATGCCGAAGGAGGCTGACAGGCCAAATTTGATAGAGAAACTTAAAACAAAAAGTGGACTATGACAAGCTGTGTTGATCACAATTACATAAACAACGCTCACTGTTTCCTTAGGTGTAATGCAACTTACCGTGGAAGAAACAATCATAACTCCAAAATAATGATGCTTTGGTACTGGCACGTCTGGAACTTACTGTTTAAATCTGTGCGTCTTACAGCAACCTCTATGTACACAGCGGATGCTCATTATTTTGAAGTACTTCCATCCCCCGAGCGGGTTCTAAATTTCAAACGTTCAAGTACGTTGCTTTAATTGCCGCAGCCGTTCTGAACGAACCCCTATGTGCTTGGGGTGCGTTCGCGAACCTTATGTACCATGTCTCCCCTGCTGCGTGATTTCACTACCCTCGTGCATGTCATGTAAAATACCTCCAAAGACTACGTAACGTCAGTTCCGAACTTCAGTGACGTTTTTAGACCTGCCAGCGACGGAGGAAATGAAAAATTAACATGTCTGTTAGTCATTTTCCTTCGTTAACTGTAAACTCAACTGAAATATAGGTTACTATTACACATGTGGGCGGTGGGACTGGTAACCGGTGACTTTTTAATGCAGTATTTTAATTTTTAACACACTGTGTCAGTGAAGGCTTGCTTGAAATATAGATTTTGTCTTTATTGTTACAACAAGTAGAATTAGCTATGATACTCGTACAGGCGATATCTTAGGACCTTACTTTTGAAGGTTTAGCATTAAAATACGACTTCCGGTTAAAATATTTACATCAGCTAAAATGTATTAAAATTGAAAATATTCACTAATAAAAATGCGAACTATTCAGCAAGACGGATGAATAAAGCGGTTTCAAGGTAGTAGCGGACGTCACCACACTGCCTACAATGCTCTCTAAACACAGATATTTCGTAAATGTTTCATTATAATTCCGGATACGTCAAAATTTTAAAAGAATTAAGAATCTCCGTTGTTGTAAATTAAATAATAAAATATGAATTGTTACGAATGTTTGTTTTGGTTTTGCGACACAATGATTTTTTTTTGCGTCTTATTTTAGGAATTATTTTATCAATGAGTACGCGTAATATCTACATAAGATTTCATTCATGAATCAGTAATTCTATTCCGAGGTGTGAACAAACAAAATGATTATATGTATATTCTCGACGATACTAAACTTACAGCCTTAAAAATAAATAAAAAAAGTCTCGTCTACGCAATTTCCCGACTCTTTACTGAAACTAGAGTGCTTTCAATCTACATAGCGCGATTGCATGAAAGTTTTAAGTTACTCATCTTTTGTTCCATCTCCCCTAGTTACTTCATATACCTCTGAGGCTCTGACGCCTCTCTTTAAGTTACATTTTCAGATATTTTCATCTCTACATTTACAATATTAAATGGAAAATACAAGACATTTATCGTGTATTCTAAAATTGTATAAACAGCATAACTTCTTTTAACTGCTGTTAAAATTGTAAAATATGAAATATTTAAATGTGCCATAGACTATTTTTGAAGTCTTTCATAACGAAATCATTATAAATCAAATTGATCATAGCATGAAAAGATTGGTCGCCGAGGTTGACCCCGCGGCTATAATTTCTTTATAACGAAGCCAATATTTGTGTATTCCCGCCAAAAATAAGCGGCCATTACTTCAGAGACACGTTTGACAGAACTGGACCGAGCGCGTTTTGTTTTTGGCAGCAGTGCAGCATGCCGGGAGCTTACGTCCCAATTTTTTTCTTGAATTTATATTCTCTCACAAATTGAATACAAATATGAGATTCAAGAATAAATCGTTTTAGGTGTCACTGAATTCTTCTACTAATTTTTGAAGTGGGTGATGTCGTGTTAGCAATTAATTTTAGTTGTTTTCACAAATTCTCCAAGAAAAACAAATGAGCTTGTATTGATAGTTTGTGTAACATGTTACATATGTATGTCAATCAATCAACTCAGCCTATCGCAGTCCACTGCTCGACATAGGCCTCTCCCAGGCTGCGCCACAACACCCTGTCCTCCGCCTTCCGCATCCAGTCCGTCCCAGCAACCTTCTTTAGGTCGTCCGTCTATCTAGCTAGGGGGCATCCCACACTACGCTTGCCGATACGCGGTCTCCACTCCAGGACTCGTCTGCTCCATTGGTCCTTCGACAAAACATGGCCAGCCCACTGCCACTTCAGTTTGCTTACTCTGCGCGCTATGTCGGTAACTCCGGTTCTTTTCCAGATAATTTCATTCCTGATTTTATCCTTCAAAGAAACTCCGAGTATAGCTCGCTCCATAGCGCGCTAAGCGACCTTGAATTTGTGGACCAGCCCGACCGTCAGTGTCCACGTTTCATTTCGTCCATATTTCATGACGGGGAGGACGCACTGGACCACTGGTTGAAGACCTTAGTCTTCAAACACTGTGGGATAGGCGACGAGAAGACTTGACGAAGTTTTCCAAATGCTGCCCAACCCAACTGAATCCTTCTGTCGGCTTCTTTCTCAAAGTTGTGTCTACTGAGCTGGATTATTTGCCCCAGGTAGACATAATCCTTCACAACTTCGAGAAGCGACCCTTCGATGTGGATTGGACTCGGCAAGACGTGCGAATTGTACATGACTTTTGTCTTGTCCAAATTCATGCCGAGGCCAACCTGCCGAGAGGCTCCATTAAGGCCATACAGCATTTGGTCTAGCTGTTCCCGCGTCTCTGCCATTATGACGATGTCATCGGCAAATCGAAGATGTGAAATGTAGGTACTCGCCGTTCACGTTGATACCCTGTCCAGTCCAGTCCAGCGTCTTGACGACGTCTTCCAACGCATTTGTAAACAGTTTGGGGATATTACATCCCCCTGTCTCACCTCCCTGAGCAGTTGGATGGGGCTGGTTTTCTGGTCCTGGATCTGGACAGTCATCGTGGCGGCGTCATACAAAAATCTCAACACTTCGATGTAGCGCCAGTCAATTCGACATCGTTGCAGAGAGGCCAGAACTGCCCATATTTCGATAGAGTCGAAGACTTTCTCGTAGTCCACAAATGCCATACACAGCGGCTGATTGTACTCCTCGGTCTTCTATACAATTTGCTGAACAGTATGGATCTGGTCATCATATGTATTTAGTGCTAGTTATTATCAAAAACAAATATTTAACATTATTATTAGAACTACGCCAGGTTGAGGAATATTAATATTCTGCTTTTGCAAATTTTCCTGACAAAATAATAATATTTGCTTCCTTTTTTTTTGCAGGTAAATATAATACGAGTTCATCATCAACCTTTCACTTATGGTAAGAATCATTTGAGAAGCATACCAGACGAGAATTCTCGAAATAGTAGGGATATCGAAGGTACTAGGGTTTACGTAATACTCGCATTTTATCCGCACAGCTCCAGATGTTAATCCGGCATGGCGGCATGATTCCAGCCGACGTGATTGGTCCGGGTGACTGAATTAGAACCGACACTCGCAGCGTATAAATGCTTCGTTAATAAGACTCCTTTACTATTACGAAACGCACTCTAAATTTTATCTCGGGTGAAATTATCAATGTTTTAGTTGAAAAAAATCCGTTATATCAGGCTCTTCTCGGGCGTCGGAGTAATTTTTCTCTTTTAACCTTTGCCCAGTTTACGCCCATCGTTTTACGAGGTAGAAAAACTAATATCTGTAAACGTTATACTCCAATAGTTTGCTGTAATTGCACGGCTATTTCGTTTGTTCCAATCATAGATATACATTTCTATGGTCCCAATAGTAAGAGTGGTTTGGTATGATATAATGCTCTGAGCTTTGTAACACCTGAGGCGTTAGCGTATATACAGACGCCAGCAGGTCAAGCTAGCCGAAACTGTCAAATTTTCCCAATCAACCTTGAACCTTAATGCCTTACCTATAAAGTTGAAAATCTATTAAAGAAATTTTACAGAGTGTAGTAGCTTGATGTGCTGGCGTCTGTACATTTTCTAGACTAGACAGTTTACTACGGTGTTTGCTTATTTTCTCGTATTCATGGAAATATCTAAGCCAAACGTTGTAGTAGCGTAAGCTTCTGAGAAACCTCTGAGGTCTCTGTGATTTAAACTAAAATGGCGAATTTCATATCTTCCAAACTTTATGACAAGAGTTTCTGGGAACATAGCGCGGTTCTTGTATGAAAATATGCTGGTAGCAGTTCCTAGAATTTAGGATTACTTGTTAAACGAAATTGTTAGGTTTCAGTGTCAAGTTGTTCGAGATATTTTAAGCCTAGACCGGCTTCGTTCCTACTCTCACCGATCCCGACTCTACACGATTCAAAAAGTCCCAACTCTACACGAAACGAAAAGAACGTACAGTCAGAATGAAAAACATTTAGACGAATTCAAGCCATGTTCCGCTTTTCTTCACCATTGAACAAATACAACTTTTGTTCAATGTTGAATTGAACAAATACAACTTTTGTTTAAAGACGAATGACAGCGCCATCTGTAATATTTGTGGAACATGGGGCGGACAAAAGCTCATAACTATAATTTATATAACATTTTTAGAAAAGTAAAATATATATTTCAAGCTATGACGAAAAAGAGATACGAGAGGCTTGTGAAGACCGCCATATTACTCGATACGTCAATATGGCTTAACAGATTAATATCATTGGCTGAACAGAACATGCCAGTTTCCCAGCTCCGCTCGCGAATTAGATTCCTATCTTCGAATTTCCATATCGATTTTAATATCGAATTACGTTCCCTACCGTGAGCTTAGTAGATTACAGTGTACGTCTCATACCCATTTCTAATAGGCACTATACACATAGTATCGTATTGTTTTCGTCCAAAAACGTATCATTATCCGACATCAAATCAAGCATATGGTTAATGCGTCTAATGTCGTAACGCCTACGGTCTATGGGGAAGCAAAAAGTTGTATAATGCATGTTCCGTGTCGGACATAGGCGGCGGCGCGTCGCCGTCTTGCGTCACGTCGTGAAATCAATGATGGGCGCAGACCCAGTTGTAAAGTTGACCTTGGTCCGCGCTTGCCGACCGCCGGCTGCCTTGCCACCACGAAGGTCTACTGCTGACGAATTGGGTGGCATTCCGTTTTTGAAATTTGAACGCTTTGTGTTTATTTTACAATTACAGTCTGCCGTGTGTGGACGTCTGTCGTACGCTGAGCTGACTTACCTTTATTGACGTTTACTTATCTTGCGCAAATCACAATCTTGCGTTTAGGAATTTTAAAAGTCACGTGTCGCTAAGTGACAGTAGTTGTGAATGTAGCTCCTTCTACGTGGTTAATTGTGAAGGTAAGGGACAGGAGGGAAGGCTAGATCGTGCGACATTCACGTTTCTGCGAGCACGATCGATAAGTTCTGCCTACGAAATGTTATTTTGCGAAACTCTATTTAGCATAGTGGTATTAGTTTCATGTCGCTGGCGCGTATTTCATGTTATAGCTGTCGTTACTCGAGAAGGTCGCAGTTTCTGATCGTAGAGTGTAGAATTTTAGTATTTGCCCTGACTGGTATCTGTAAAACTGGCTGGCTTTTCATCGTTTTTATAACCTAGAAACCAGAACGATATAGCTACCTGTATTTAATCTCAATCCTATCACACAAAGACAATACGTTTTTAAACCTTAGCTTATCTAGATTTAGGTCATGATTAGTTTTATTGATAGCCCGGTAGGTGTTTACGATTGTTATAAGATCGAAATTATGTTCATTGAAAAAGAAGCCAAACGTGTTTGGCAATGTTAATGCCAATGCTATTTGCATTAAACTAAGGGCATTAACATTTCGAAATGACCATTAAGAGCGAACAGAACAGATACGCATGAAGTCATAAAAAGAAATGAAATCCAAAACGGACGCGCGGCGACCTCGCACCGACTCGTAAACACCAAAAAAGTGTAAATCGAAAACAATAAACGTGTCTGCGACGGCAACGTCCGCGTTGGCGTTGTAGGATAGGCGGCGGCGACGACGACGCGGCTTGGTGAGTCTGCTGCCACGAGGGTCGGGTGGCGGCTGCGGCTCGAGACCGAGACCGGTGCGTCTCGAGAGTCGAGCTCAATCGTCGCGCGCGCCACAATAAACCCGGGCGGTAAATGCGTGACCGTGGGCGGTCAACGCATTAATATGTGCGCGCGGTCACGGGGTCGGCGCACCGGGTTTCAGAACGCACGCCGCGACGAAGAGCGTTTGAATTTCAAAATGGCGACGCGCGATGGCGGCACGTACCGCGGATTTTATGCGTCTACTATAATTTTGTGTAATTTATATTCGATACGCCGGCGGCTGCTAGATAGCGTTTCTATTGAAGTGTAGACGCGATCGCGCTGTGTCCGGGTACCCGAGCTGAATATTGATCGCCAGGCGGCAGGATGCGTTTGCAAGCTGGCTACTGCATACATGCATCGCTGATTGACTCTGTTTATTTTCAAACAATATGCATACGTGTGAAGACAATGTTTGGAAATAAACAGACGTGAGAGATACTTTTGAATATCAATTGTACACTCAACATTCTGAATATTTAGCCAGACATGTTTATGCACTGTTTAGGTTCCGTACCGATGTGAGAAACTAAAATATTCGGTGAGTGACAGCCGCGAATACCGACTGCTACGCATGGGTCAATAACATGACGCTATTATAAAAAAAAAACTTAATCCTTTGGGTAATATTATTTGGAAGTTCTATCAGTCGTGGGACTCGTGGGTCGTGGTAACCAACTATTATTTCTTCATCTTGACAGTTTGCTTTGGTTCAAAAATGGTCACTCTGTATATCAGTCGATTCTCCCATAGCCCACGTGGAAATTGTCGTAACTATTTTTTATTCTTCTAATCCCATTTCGGGATTCGCAGCCAAGTTCAATCCCTTCTTGTCACACTTTTGTAGAGTAAGCTAGCTGTAACCAGCGGGATAATTGCGTAATAGACTAACATTAGCAATGACTTTTATTTTGACAGTTCAATAACATTCGTTGCGTTATTTACGTTGTTAGGCAGAATTTTTTTTCGAACATACGAAGCAGTGGATTAGCAATATCCTTCAAAATATTCCGATTGTGATTGATAGTGCGTTACGCGATTAGGGTGCTGTGTTTCTCAAACTTCACGATATCGATACAGCGTGTCTTTAGTATAATTTATATTCGAGTACGTCTGATGTACCTACTTTTATCATGTCTGAGTACTTAGGTGTCGTAGGTACTTGCTGTACCTACTCATAAACGAGTGTTGCTGATCTTGTCAGACAGATAGAAACTCGTTGACCTTCCTGTTATCTGATATCAGCATGTTTTGTTCATTTTTGCAAGATAGCTTTGTCCTTCCCAGGTGCGATAAGGTTATTGTGTATTTCCTTTGTGGATTGTAATTATCAGCCTCTAACGTTCACTGTTGGGTTACCAACAGTGAACGTTTCAGGCTGATAATTACGGTCTGTCAACGGATGGTCGAAGGGAAAATTGCTAGAACCACAAGTCTAGCAGACGAAGTTTGTTAGTACGTAGACAAGAGGAGGCTCAAACCATTAGGCCGTCATCCATTTGGTACAGGGGAGCGTGCAAAGGATGTAGACCTAGCCTTTTCTTAATTGAAAAACGAGGAATTCTTCATTCATTAAGGGAGGAGGACTTTATAATTAGTATAATTAGGTAAGGAGGTTCTTAGGTTTTGGACTTACCACTCATATCCAAGAGTTTCCATCAATTTATATCTCATATATTCTAATAATAATGCTGAAGAGTTTGTTGAACGCGCTAATCTCTGGAACTACCAGTCGGATTTGAAAAATACTTTTTGCATTTGATAGTCCAATTCTTGAGGAAGGCTATAGGCTATTTAACATCACGCTATGACCCTGAGAAGCCGAGCAAAAAGAACAAAATGTCAGAAAGAACGCTAAGTGAAAACGAAGTGATATCGCGGGCAGATGATACGATGCGACGGGGTGGGTCGCGAAACAAGAAATTTCACGCGGACGAAGTCGCGGGCAGAAGCTAGTACAATGATAAATAAAGGGTCTCTCGTGAGTCGCTTCTGTCAGATTCTTTAAAAAACATCGAAGCTAGGACGAGTACGCTAGTTTTTAATAAAAATCGAGCTATTAATTGGTTATAAGAGCTAACGGGGAAATTACGTAACACACTATCAGTAGCAATGGCTTTCATTTTGACAGTTCAGCAACATTCATTGCGTTATTTAAATTGTTGAGCAGATAATTTTTTCGAACATATGAAGCAATGGATTAGCAATATCCTTCAAAATTATTGATTGTGATTGATAGTGTCTTACACAATTAGGGTGCAAGACACAGCACAGCTAGTATTTATAGCACTTTATATTACCGAACGAGGGTAATTAAATTCCATTACAGAAATACAATTTTACCGATTCCTCGTATCGACACAATAGCTTTCATCTTGTCTAATTAATATTTTAATCCATTATGTTCAATATTGATTTTTTGTAAACAGACACAAATAACATTGCCTTGTTCTGGGCAGTTCTGAAAGCATATTATATTATTACCTTCTGCCCGCGACTTCGTCCGTTCGTTCTCCCGACCCACCCCCGTCGCACCACGTCGTCTACCCGCGCTAATACCTCGTGTTCTGAGTTTTCTTTATTTTTGCTCGGCTGCTAAGGGACCTAGCGTGATGTTAGGTAGCCTATAGCCTCGAGGTAAGAAGAGCCTTCCTCAAGAATTCGGCTATCAAATGCAAAAATAATTTTTCAAACACGACCGGTAGTTCCAGTGATTTAGCGCGTTTCAGCTTTATTATTAGTATAGATTCAGACTTTTAAGAACCAATATATGTAAATAACTTTTGTGTTAAAATATGTAAAATATCTAGTTCTTTAAACCGTTGTGTTTCAAGACAGTTTCGTCTTTGACCAATAATCTCGTACATTCTGTCAAACCTGAACCTTATTGCTTTAAATTTGACAGTTTCGGATAGCTTGACCTGCTGGCATCTGTACAAATAATACTAAGACTGCAGAAAATCGATGATTGGATGGATAACCCACTGCATGTTTATCATATTTGTCAAGTTGTCAAATACCACTTACAATGAAGATAACGCTGCCATTGTTGGCTTCTGTGTCCAATAGATAAAGAAGTTTTCAAGTACGTAAATACTTCAAAGCCGCACATGTCGGTAAAATATTGACGAAGCAGCAAATAAATAAATTATCCTTGACTAGCAGCGCCCCGTGGTAACACCCGCATACGTTTCGATCCCGTGGCAATATCGGGTTAAAAGGTTCTATGTGTTAATCCTGGTTATATCCTGGCTGGGTATCTGTGTGCCAAATTTCATCCAAATCCGTTTAGTAGTTTTGGCGTGAAAGAGTAACAAACATCCATCCATCCAGCCCCACAAACTTTCGCGTTTATAATATTATATAGCGTTTATAATAATTAAGAACTGGGATTAGTATGATAGGCTAGTAGGATAAAACTTAAGAGGGTTAATGATGTCTTTACATTATTGAGGTCAAGAACTTTCCACAGACAATGGTACACCTCTGTTACCTGTGCACTTGATGACCTTAGGACTGCGTCAGTGAGTGCAGTTCGCGTAGCTGAATTAATAAATAATAAATAAATAAATCCCTGGACATTTCACACAGCACCATTTGTCCCAAGCTAAGCAACCTAATGCTTGTGTTATGGTAACAAGATGGCTGATAAACTACTTATATACAATTTTTTTTTTGTAAATACATACATATTATAGATAGAAAAATACCCAGACTCGGAACAAATACATGTAGGTCATACAAATATTTGTTCCGTGCGGGAATCGAACCCGCGACACGCAGCGCAGCAGTCAATCGCTTAACCACTGCGCCAACCGTGCCGTCAATTTTTGACCACACCTAAGCTAATTGCCACCGATACGCTACAAGAAGAACAGCTAAGGTTGTCATCAAGTGGGTAAGCAAATAAATTGCAGGATATAACATAACCTTTAGATTTTCGAACACGTTTGTTTTTTTTTTTTGGTGATTGTCCATCTCCGTTTTCATTGTCTTACGAAAAGGTCATAGTTTGAGCCAGTATCTTTAATTTGTCCCTCCTATCGGCAGAAGCTAGACTCTAGCTCTGATAAAAAGATTCACTGGACAACAGTCGCTAGCGAGATTTCTTAAAGCACCCTGAAAATCTGGATGCGGTAAGACTGTCCGTTTATTTGAGAATCGTTGAAAGGGTTCTTCAACTTCCGTAGATTGAGACAGTAACTGTACTGCCTCGTCTCTCTTGTTGGCAGGAGTAATACGAGCGAGAACAGCTTATTCATACATAACATCACGCTTTTGTTTCCCCGAGTTGGGCAGAGGTGTACCTATATATAATCAGCCTATACTATTCCCACTGTAGGGACAAGGGCCTCCTCTCTGTGAGAGCTGGTGGGTTTATGTTGAATCCCATGTAACAGGGAGGCGAGCCTATTACCACCAGCGTTTCTAGAACTCTTCCAATTCAATTAATTGCGGAACATCAATTAACCTAAACACGTAACGATAACGTAAAGTATAAAACTTGAAATGTACGTTTGAGACTGACGTCTATTTTTATCAGTAAAACTAAATACCGTTCTATCAGTTTCTTGGTGAGATGTCGCGTTCGATATACATAATGTATATTTACATTATACATATCTTGTTTACACCACATATTGTGCTATTAATTAGATACGAGAAAATTTATTGAATTGTTGCCTCGTTGGTGATCGATCGCAGTAGTCCTAGACCGACAAACTCCGAAGCCTCATTGTCAGTTTAATTGAATACTAAGTATTAATAAATTGTGTTGTAGATTTGTTATCTTCTAAGTTACTTACTCAAATGCATCGCAATCTCAAGCGTAAAACAGACCGTAGATACATGTAGAAGTCCCACTATTTACATGTACTTACTTGTAACTGCTATAAACTTAATTAAAGTTTAGTAATGATTAGTGACTGTTACCACACATTTTTGACGTTTAAACGTCTCTTAACTTTAAGCAACGTTTATAAATAAACCCCTAAATCTATGTTTGTGGCAATAACGTCTTTCTGAAAAGCGCTGAAAGAAAGAAACAGCCTATAGACGTCAGTCCGTTGCTTACTAAAATAATCTCTGAAAACTCCTCTCCCCACAAGATTTATAACAGTATTACAGTTCCTGCTTGAAATGCCGCGAGGAAAGGTTTGAGTATGAATGTGGAGGGCTATAAGAGTAGGGGAAGATCAAAAAACGATGGATGGACTGTGTGAAAGATGATATGAATGATGCAAGTGCAATACTTAAAAATTGCACTTTGTCTTACTGGTTCTTCTGCTCCTCTAGTTGTTGTGGTAGTATACGCATGCGCGGAGTTCAATAGCCTGCGCGCGCGCCGACCTACGACCCACGTATCGCGCCCCAATAACACCCCGATACCGAAGATGTAGTGTGCTCACTGTGCTGCATATGAATAGATAAATTCGATTATATTGAATTAATCAATAAATATGTTTCTGGAGCAACTGTGAGCTTGGATACTTTGAAAAGGAGTTGGTTTTCCTACTATTCTGTGTTCCTGGCTTGATCCTGCTAGTATATTATTACCTATGTGCTCGACAAATTCTCTCAAAATCAAAGTCGCGGGAAACACCTGGATGAGGGTCGCACGGAACCGGGAAGTATGGCAGAAAAAAGGGGTGACCCACTGGTGAGAGATTCCGGGCTGAAATGATGATGATGAAGATGAATTCTCTCACACTCACACACTTTCAATGGCACCTCAACTCGAAACTATGATGACTAAGCATTTGGAGACACCAAAAAATCCCGAATTTCAAATTCAAAGTCCACAAGCTTTTTGCGAACATCCTTCAGAACATTAGTAAGACTTTAAAATGCATAGTCCCAACACCAACAAATTTCCACAAATACAATATACCTTTGTAATCCTTTCGGCGCTTCGTAGCTCGTTGGTCGACCACTTTCAGGATAAATCCGTACGGCACCGCGCCTGTTCTTATTGCCATCTATTCGCAGTAGCCTTAATTCCACTTGACATTTCTGCAGGCCGGTCTAACCGCCGCGCCGCCGGTTATTTTAAACATTTGCACTTTCTTCCTTTACTGTTCTGAGCACTCACATGTGTTTATGCGTTTAGTGGACTTGTACAATGTTTTGTTGCTTGTTGGTGTCTTTTTGTTAATTGAGTAAAAGTTCGTATGTTTCTGTTCAGCCTACTGTATTTTAGTCTGCTTTTGGGCTACCTAAGTTTTTATCAAGATATGTTGCATATATGTTTGATTAGTTTTAACTTTCAGAGTGATTATTGCAACAAGATGTAAGCAAGTTCAAAAATTATGGCTGTCACGTGATCAACTATGAACGTTAATATATCGGAAACGTGACAGATTATGGGGTTTGTTCTTTGTATAGGTTTCAAATACGCAAATTTTGAATAAAAACAAAATGGCGCGACGATAGGTATGCCAGGTTCCATATAAAAATCTTCGATTCCCTTTCATAGGAACATGAACCACCACTTGTTCATAAGAAAAGTACACTCTAAAAGACAATAAATATAATAATAATTGTAAAAACCGTTGAGCGCTTACATGCAACTGGTACTATACTCTGTCCGTTTTTTGACAGCTGCCTTAGAATGTTACTTTTCCAGATTACGTAGAAGATAGCTTTAAAATGCGTAATAAAATAAATATATAAACTGCGTAATCTTATTGAATTGTCTTATTTATGAATTCTTACAGACATTATAATACCGTACGTGTATCAGTTCTGACAAAAAAAATATATAATAGGCTAGTTGACTCTTTTTTAAACTAGGTCCTAAATAGTTCATATTTGTTCTACTAAGGTAAAAAAAATATTACTACATTTTTTCAACACCTATGAAACTACAAAACTGTAATTTAAAAACAAACTCTTCATGTGGGTGCGAAAACGCTGTCCGCCATTTTAGTCCATAGATTATCTGTGCTCTGACAAAATACGTATTGTAAACAAACATTTGACACACACATTTAACCGTGGACAATTTTCCAGTTTACTTTACTTTAAAAACATGATTTCAACTAATTTACATGAAAAATACAGTAATTATCGTCCGAGAATGCAAAAACACATCGAAAAAGACCCCAGGAAAGTTGTGGATTAGAGTGCCTAGTGAAACAAATATTCGCAAAACATGGCTAAGACTTGCTCAAAGGGATCCTGAATCATTATCAACTGTAACTCAAATTTATTTTTGCGAAGATCAGTAAGTACCTACCAAAGTACAGAAACTTTTAGTTACTTTTGAAATACTTTTTTAGGTTATTTAAATCATTCAAGGCAAAGAAATTACCAACCATTAATGTATCAATTTTTGGCAAATTTGTGCTGTCTGCTTTTGTGAAATGCAATAAATGAATGATTATGATTATGATTATGATTATGAAACCAACGTCCATAATGAATTTATTATTGTTTTTCAATAAAGCAAATAAATTAAGAACGTGTTAAGGAGTTTTTATCGAAATATTTATACTTGTAATAACACCACGTCAAATCACGAGTACCTACTCGTTTTGTTTACAATTTGTATGACGTCACATCATGGACGACAGCGTTTTCGGCGATTCAAATTAAAACAAAAAAACACATTTTTTAAATTGAATTTATAAATTAATCTTACGCTTTTTGTTATTAAAATCGATATATTTCGTTTTCGTAAGCTAAATACTGTAAGAAATACTCATTTATTGTATGAAATTAGATAAGTGTCAAGTAGCCTATTGCTCACTAGTTCGATCTGTCAAAAAACGGTTAACCTAGTGGACGGAGTATATAGTAAGGTGATCGTTTGACGAGTTAATACTCAAGTATGAATTAAAAAAAAAAAAAACTAGAAAAAATATAGATGGTTTTTTCCTCGTATATTTCTTGTCCAAAGACCGCAAACCGCAAATATTTCCACGCCAACTTTGTGTGGCGTTGTCCTCGCCACAAATACCACCACTGTCGTTTGTCACTATGCTCCATTTTGTCTGTGAGAGTGTATTTTTGGACCTCTCCCACGTTTGCGAAGTCAAAGAACCTTAGGTCTTGTTACGATTTTAAATGCGTCTTGAAATAGTAGTCTGGAAACCGGAGCTAGTAGAACAGCTCTGGTTTCTCCTGTCTGCACTAACCTATGACATCGAACTGACTGTCGAATAGCACAGAAATCAACTAATGTTTTCGCAAAACGTGACAAATTGACAAGTTTGTCGCTTTAAGGGCGTTGACTGTTAACGTTACTGACGAGTCTATATGATCATGAATTTTGACGAATCTCAGTTTGCTATGCTAATAGATAGTACCTCGTCTTAAAATTGATCTTATCAACGAAGAAAAATCTTCATACAAACAAGTTAACACAACCTATATTTCCAACAAAACAAAAATGGTAGGTCGGCATCAACGAAAATAAACGAAGATTACCGAACCATGAAATCGTACCACCGTAAGCCGAATGCAAATGATGTGTTGCTTCTTGAGTCATACGGCTGTAGTTGGCTGTTAAAGACTGCAATAATGCACAAATATTGACAGCTTGATAGCCCATCGAGCAGCTCTTACTGTTGTTGTGCAACTGGGAATGTGCGAAGAGAATTCGCGTTTATGTTATGGCGGCAATGAAATATTTGTTTGTAATACGATCAATAAATACTGTATGCATATAGAAACAATAACTTTATACACGAACGCCTGGTGTCAATGTAACTAACTATATATTGATTTCTACACTACTACGAGTGTTGAGTAAGCCTCATTATCTTCCCACTAGCTTTTTCCAGGGACTCGTCCGCGTGAAATTTCGGCGCCCGACTCACCGCGTCATTTTTTTCTTTTTGCTCGGCTCCTTGGGGTCGTAGCGTGACGTTTAATAGCCTATTCCTTCGTCAAGAATTGGGCTATCAAATGCAAACAGATTTCTTCAAATCCGACTGGTAGTTCCAGAGATTAGTGCGTTCAAACAAACAAACTCTTCAGCATTATTATTAGTATATACTATAATATATAATATTAACAGAAATCTACTAATAACCAACAAGTAATAATTACGAGTAGGAACTCCTTATACATCCCAAAGTACCATACAAATTCAGAACTCAATTACGTCACAAGTATTCCTGTTAACGTTAATCCTGATTAGAAGCCAGAGTATTTCTCCGCCCTGTATTTCTTCACCCTGTATTTCTCCGTTTACAAGACGCCACTAAATCAAGACGTATTCTACTCAGTTTGCATAACGTGTCGCTTAATTTAATTTGTCGAGTGTTTCATGTTAATTTCATGTGGTCTTTGAACCTAAATTCACGGGTTCATACAGTTCAAAATGCTGCAATCAATGTGTTTTGAAAATATTTGATTTTCATTTTAAATTGAATTTGTTTTGCACTTCGTTGATACATTGGTTCGGTAAAGGATCGTATCAACTACTTACGATACAATTTGATCGAAAGAAAAACAATTAGGTACGTCGCATTGTTTGAATCAATTGCATGAGCTCCGTAAGGATTGGGTAGTATTAATTTCATCAAATCAATATGGGTTGGCTCGCAGCATCAGACGGCATCTTAATTTTACTATTCTTCCATCTTCCCCCTTTGCATATACCGCCAACAAAAAGGGCGAGCCATTCAACTTTTTTTTTTGTAAAGGCCGTTTATTTGGGGTTCACGACCAGTTTATAAAGGCATACGAGTTTTATAATTGTGTGACATAACGCGTCAGTGTGTGCGGTCCCGCGGGGTCGCTACCCGCTGCATTGGCAAGCGTCCAGCTGCTTGCACTACTATTATTACAAATGCACGCATTGACCACATTATCTATGCACGCAATATAACCCCTATTACAAGGACATAAGGACTGCCCCTCTGCACATTATCCCGTGCGTCAAGTTGCCGCGCAAAAGGTAATGGATGAACGGCAGGTGATTTGAAATAAAACCATTTGTTATATTCGCGATGGCGATTATTTCGTTTTGTTTCGCAAGTATACTGTTTTAGATCAAAGTGTGATGTTCTGTTGGTGAAGCGATTATGGTGAAATATGAAATGTCAGGCGGATTGTCTGTGTTCAGTGTTCGGCATAAATAACTCGGGTGATTTCATATACCTTGTATTGTAGGCAGATAATGATTTAGAGTCATAAAGTTTAATTGCCCCTTACTTCGCTACAGGGCCCTAATTCACTATGACCACTTAACGATTCCTTACTTCGAAACCACGGATTCCTTAGCTAATCCCGCCAATCTCGCGTTGATTTCGCGCGGTTTCGTTCATTGTGTCATCAAGAATTACGGCTCAGGTTGAGTTCCGAAGTACTTAATTGGTCAATGTGTATGAAAAGCGATAGTTGTATACAAATATATGAACGCAGAAACTTATTATATGTGGCTTCCTAATTTAAAATTACAACGTGGTCACACTGTACAACTAGTAATGAGCGCCAAAACAGCCCATCAACAATGCAAATCAATTAAACTTGTTTAAAAATAAAATTTATAGCGTATTTAAAGTGCCCTAAATAACAAGTATACACTACTAAATACTAGTGCGTTATCAATTACAGAAAAAAACTCATTATGTAGTTAATAGGCACATAAAAGGAGAATAATACATTAATAGTTATACAATAAGTATGACGCGAAGGTGTTTGTTTTTTTTTAAATGTTTGTGTTGGCACACGCGGCTTCGTGAGTCATTCTGCCACCTGAATTATCTTCAGTTTTAATGGGAACATTCCTATTTTACGATTTATGTTGATGGTCCATGACTAATTATTTAGTGATAAATGTTTCGACTAGCAACTGTTATAGTACTACCGATGAATGATGTTATTCTCCGAGTCGTTTCCCGTAATGATAATGGTCCCGTGACGGACAAGGAACCAATTCAGTGTGTTAAATGAGGTTTTGATTGTCGGTAAATAAATTCACTATCAAATTGTTCATGTATGAGTGTACTTTCCATACTTCAGTGTAATGCGATATTGTAGATTGTAGAATTTGACGCATTTTCTTTTGAATTTTGTTAAATTGGCACTTGTTCGTTACCGCTACGTTTTCAAATATCGAACTTTGATCAGCCGAACGTCGAACATTTGTATTCCCCATAGGGTTATGCAGAGGTGAACCGAATATAATAATTACATAAAAATCACTTAGCGAAATTATAGGCTGATGACCCGTTGTCCTTCGTGACATGTGTAGAATGAAACTTATTAGGATAAAACAGTCATCTACCAGATTATGTGATCAACAAAAAACCTACAAAGCTCCGATAAGATTAGATACTAATTAATATTTATTAGATTATCGGTAAAGTCAAAGACCTCGTACCTCGGTAAGTATAAAAGACAAGGTTTATCTTACACATGCAGACAGATTTAGGGCAATGATAGGTTTGGGGTTTTTACAAGAGCCAACAATGTATAGGTACATATTTACGTCGAAAACACATTCATGAACTTCGTTTTTGCCCCTTGCGTGAAGTCAACACGGTTACGCGATCGTAGGCCGCGTAGCGCGTGCTACGCCGTTATGGCGTAGCATAGCAAGACGCGCGCTACGCGTTTCGTGTATATCCTATCCTCGATAGTTCGAGATAGTATTGTCATAGTTTATAATAGTTTTCTGTTGTCATGATGGGTTATCATGACAACAGAGAACTATTTTTGTTTTAATTTTATTGTTTTGCGATTAAATATTTTAACCAATGAAAACGTTATTTATTATCACAACAATATTTATAGGCCTACAAAATACACGTAAAAATATAATACAATCTAATACATTGCGTTGTTTCTGGAATGATAAGCAAGCCCTTAAAATAGGTATTTCCAAGCTGATTGATGCTGACCGATAAACAGTGACTAGCAACTTGATAAATGATGAGTAGTATTTTAGCTCTAGTCTCTCGTTCAAGATACGATATGCACATCAATGACAATCATTCCTTTAATACAAAACATTATCTAAAGCTTAATCCGACATTTGTAAACGTAATACGCAAATTCCTGTGCGAAAATAAAAACTGTAAATATATGTCATCGCTGAGGAATGAAGGCACGCGCGCGGACATTTGGCTCGGGCGCGAAATGCGCAGATCGGTTCGTTACCCGAGTACCCGACGCCAGCGAGTGCCGGCACGCGACTGACAACACGACAGTTCCTGGAATAACTAGTATTGTGGCTTCCAAATTCAAAACTATGCACCCGAATACCAACAGCCAACAACAGCTAGTGAAGTGCGGAATAGATTCGTAATGTCACCAGAAAGCCAATTCTCGTACTTATAAAACGAAATTCAAGTAGCAATCTCATCTCAGCGACAATCAATGTCAAACACTTGTCCAAAATGTAGGGAAATTAGAGGTATTTTGGACAGATTGAGACTGAGATCAGACTGTGAACGTTCGGAATTGCCCCTCAGAAGGCAAAACTAGTGGAAACTTTCGGTTTTGCAATGGTATCAGCCCCAAAAATAAGAAACACCTTTATACCATACTGGATTCAAGTCGCCCCAAAACCATTACTTGATGAGAATCTGTCCACTGCACAACAATGTTGCTTTTGCTCAGAGATCGGTTTAAAATTACTATTTGTTATTTAGGCTTCAGCTACAATTCATCACCCTACGTGGGTATCGGTAGAGGCGACGAAGGGATTATCAAGGTCTTTGCCAAAAACATCCACATGAATACCTACTTCTTACACTTCATCCTATCGCGACTATTATGGCAATTCTGCTTGTGCCCTACGTGGCAGAGATCAGCAATCGTAAACAAATATGATCATTCACCATCCCTATGAATTAAAACTCATTCGGAACATACATTTTGGCAAGCTTCAATGTTGTTGACGAATGATATGTATTCGTAACCTAATCCACAAAATATTTAGAGAATTTTAAACACGTTCATATTTTTTAATCGTCGAGAGTAGATCCCGACATACACTTTTCAAACAGGGTTTGTAGTGTTAGAACAAAAATTCCTTTTCTGTTTTCAAATACTGGAACTGGCTGGACGCTCCTTTCCCGCTCAAAGATTTTTAGTGTCAGGTTGGCAGTGCTGCCAACATTCCGGAGTCGGCGAGATTCCCTGCGCGCCGGGCACGCGACAAACTCTGAATCATTACCAAAATGAAAGTGCTCTTGCCAAATATTTGTAGTAAACAATATGCTCACTTAACTTACTCTTCATCTCATCCTATCGGACCAAATAACTGTGAGTTGGTGCTAAGGAATCCGAGTAATGTGCAAGAGGCGCCAATTATTCATTTATCAGCTGTTTGATATTGTAAAATATTTTATGGGACGGGAATAGTTTTCCTTATTGCGTTTTGATGACTATTTTATGATAGTTATTCGTAGAATGTATTATTCTATTAGGTTTACAGCTTATTCCTAGAACTGAAGTTGGTGATTAGAAATACTTCTTTTTAAACAAAGCCTGGCTGATGTTTTTCTCAAAACCATGTGGGTTAATTGCTAGGTCTTTTAATATTTTACGATATAAGTAATTACCTATATCTCAATGATTTACGAGTTTTACTATAATACTTAACTAGGCACCTAAGATAGCTTGCTTGAATTATAATTGCCCAATTTATAGTTATGAAGAAAATATCCAATTTCACAGTTAGTTTCATCTGAAATTCAGTAAGTATACACGATAGCGTATTAGTTACAATTTTCATTATTTATACATAGAGGAATAGAATGGATTCTTGTATTAATAGGCGTATAATTGTAGAGCGCGACTAATTAATATACCGCTCAAAATAAACACCGAGCAAAACTTATTACTTTCCCAACGATTGGCTATTAAAGTGTTTTTTTTTGTATGTTGCCAACCCAAAATTTTTCTTTTGAAAGCTGTCACTCACAAAAGGTTTGCGTACATGCGCGCGCACCGTTTACGCGGCTAATTTCTATTAATGGCCGCCTATTTTTGGCAACTCCCTCGAAATTGTGGCAATTAGCGCTGTGGCCCTACGTCAGCGGCACGTAGGTATTGCCGACCCCTTATTTATTTCAAATGGCCACCTGAAAATAAGTCATTTGAGTTAATTACATTTATATTCAAACATTTATAATTACAAACGAATTCTCAATAGCAGGCGGTATGTGCTGTGTATACGTCAACCGACGTAAGGTTTTATAAAAACTTGTGGTCCCTTTGGGAGGCGTTAGGTCAGAAGTGACTGCTAGTACTGCTACTGCCCCTGAATAAGTACTAACTTCGAAGTTATTTACGATATTCGGAAGAACAAAATATAGGGTAGCTAGCCCATTCGTACCCAAGGACCACAGTTCGTGTCCTGAAATGATTAGACACTGAATCCAACTGAACCCACAATAGATTGCCTTGTCGTGATCACTGTAAGAATTTCAAATGTCAAACCATAGTGATTTCCAACCATTTTCATGATTAGCATTTGTCTGTCGATCGTAGCAGACGTATTCCAAGAAAGGACTTATTGTCGGAGCACTGAACTATTCACGATCACGACTCGCGAGCGTTACAATACATGTACCTATAGCTTGTACAGCGTGCACATACATTAAATTAAGTTTATTATGCCTGACTGGTTGGCTGTTTTAATTAGTGCAGGACTTCTTGAAAACGGTAGCTAAGGCGATGGGTTCAATGATATCTGTGTACTAATTGATTGCTTTAACGAGAAAGTATTGTTCTCTGTGAGGACAATCAGTTGGCTAACTACATATGTATTATGTATAGCAATACATTTAGTGAACGAGTAAGAACCCTCTTTTCCATTAACAACTGTCATGAAATAATGGATTGATTGAAGTGATATAGATCTTAAAGTCAACTGGAGGACTTTTATCAAATAGAAATGTCAGTAGCTACATGTAAATATGTACTTCTGACACTCAAGCCATAGACAAGTAATGAGGTTACGTCTGGCGCGGATTAAATGAATATTTTATTTGCTAATATTTTACGTATATCTATTTTTATTATTTCCGTAACTGCCCGTGACATCACAGCGGGCCCTATCAGAATACCAGCGCTGCGACATTTATTTTTTAAATGTCGAAGCTTCATTTTATTTTATTTATTTTTATTAAGGTTAACCAACCATTGGTTCAGTACATTAGCAGCTTATTATTTATAATAGGATACAATTGCGGGTGCAACAATTAATTATAGGTTAACACCGCTAGCACAGAAAACAGTGGTAAAACAGTTATTAAATTACGACAGATTCATAAAAAGACTAGAAAATAAAATGTGAAAATCCTACTAATATAATATTATAAACGTGAAAGTTTGTATGGATGGATGGATGGATGGATGTTTGTCACTCTTTCACGCAAAAATTACTGAACCGATTTGGATGAAATGTGGCACACAGATTAACATATAGGATACTTTTTATCCCGATATTCCCACGGGATCGAAACTTGTGCTGGTAAGACCGCGGGGCGCAGTTAGTTAAATTAACAAATTAGATCATAACGAGTAAAAAATACAAATTAGATAATATGTAATTGATTTGAAAATTAGATTATAAATTAGACTAAAATAAAATAAATTACATTGGCAATTTAAAAAGAAATTAAAACAACAACAATCAAAATACTGACTGGTAAGGTAAAAATATAAAATATCCAATTCCATAACAAACACAAGAAAAATCATTAAGACATAATCGTTAAAAAAAAAGCCACGAGTTTTCACCTTCGATATGGCGTGCACAGAGGCGTTATGCTTTTCCTAGGATATCTAGAAGGCGCCCGAAATCTAATTAGGTTAAGTAAATCGGGACACTCAATTTTGTTACGTAACAGTTTAAATAAAAATAAAACATTGCGACATCTCTACGTGCTGATAAGGGTTGCACTTTGAAATCTTTCAGACGGGAATTGTATGAGGTAATGACTTGTGTTTCCTTTTACAAAAAGCAAGATGCCACATAAAGCGCTGAACACGCTCGATCCTCAGGATATGGGTGGCGAAGTGAAGCCTCCATACAACACTGCAATACCCTAAAATACTTCGCGCGAGATTGTTGTATAACATTATTATTAATAATAATAATAATTTATTTATTTCGGACCATTGATCCATATAGTGTTAGTAAAATCTTAACCTATTGTTAGTACATAAAAAGCTTAAATTAATTGGCGACATGTACGCCAGTACGCACATGCCTAGCTGCCCAGTGCCTAATGAAAGGCCCATCAATTTTGTCCGCCAGTGTAGCCAGTATGTTGTATTATTGTCGTGCTAGTTTCGCGAAAACCTTTAGTGTTACGAATTATGAATCCTACCATTTTGGATGGTCTCTTAATTATACTTTCAATGTGGGGTACAAAGCTTACTTTTCTATCGAAGAGTAGGAAAGGGACTTAGGAGTACCTAAGTCCCTGATGACTTCTACTTCCTGGACTTTGTCCTGGTTTATGAAGTACTCAGTTTCGACGTAGTTAATGTTCCGTGTATATTTTGTACGATAACATTTTTTCGAGTTCAGTTGCATTTTATTATTGAAACACCATTTGATAACTTTGTTAACGTCGCGTTGCAGGAGCTCACTATCTTTTGCTGATTCAATTTTACGTGCCAATTTGAAATCATCGGCGTGCATAAAAGAAAGAGCTTTAAAAAAAAATATAATTTGGTTTTTTATTTTTGACTGTGCTTAGTTTGGTTTATGATCTTCCTGTACGAGTCGCAATAAATACTTTTTCTTTCTTTCTCTCACTATGCATACTTTGAAAGTAGAACTACTTTGTTTACCCTTCGGAAGCGTGTAACTAGCATCTAGCTAGAACATAAACAAGTAGGTATATAATCAATTATAAAACACGTTATCTAACATACCTATTGTTCGTCTAGACAGAGTGTCCCCGACTACCCGCCACACGTGTAGCGCTGGTCACACAATAGTGTTGCGCAACTGTCACGTTTATGCGTTCTCGCAGCACTCGCGGTGACATTACGATGATTCAGAGGTGTCACTTTGACAGATGTCAAATGTTTTTTAATTACAGAGTAATTATAGTTTATGATGTGGTTAATAAAATTGTGTGTGCTTCAAATAACAATGGTTTTTAATTGTTATAAGTACTCTGTTCTTTAACAACTTCTTCTCAACAACTGGACTGGGGTTCGCCTGGTCATCCTTTTTTAAAGCTTAGCTTTTATCGCTTAATAAACGCTTGAAATCCTCTTTAGTAATAGAAAATTATCATACTAATTAGTTTTCATTAAGATTATCCGTTAGTCCCAATGAAGCGCCTCTTTAATTCTAGGCCGTCATTCATCTCCGCTCGTGTAAGAACTAAAAACATATTCTAATCTGTTTGTGTAATAAAATGGAAGTATTTTGCCAGTGAAACAATGCAGTAATTATGATAATAAACAAACGAGTCTAGGCACTAGGCTAGACGCAGCACAAGGTTATGGCTTTATGAGTCGGTAGCATGCACTTGTGCCTGCGTCGATAAGGAAAATCTTTTGATTGGCTTCATTTTATTGTTTACTTGCGAAGTTTGAGAAAGAAACGGCATTTTCTTGCTGGTCTGTCACTTTTTGCTTGCATTTTTTATTAAATCTTTGAAGCTAGAAATGGTAATGTTTTTTTTTGTAACAAGTTTTTGACCAATACCATTCAAAGACAAGAATAGAACTTAAAATGCTTGAAATTCCGAGCACAAAGGATGAAAACAGTTAGCTTCTCAACTGACGATTTTAGTCATCTAGCCAATCACCTCACAATGCAGGTGCCGAGTGTCAGGTCTTAGATTCACACAGGAAATGGCGTCCACGTGTAGGAGACAATTATGCCATTTTGTATCATTCGCTATAATACCTAAACCATAGACTATAGGGTGTCGAGTTCATTGACGGTCACACACATAGAGCATTGTGTCTGTTGTGTTTTGAACGGTCCTCCCGTATCATAATAGAATATTTAAATTGCATTCGAAATTCAAACGAGCTCGACGTATTGTTGTGGAAAGAGGAAAGTACGTATCATAGGAAATCTACACGTGTAGCCGTTATGGAAAAAAGTATGAATAGACTGAATACAGAATCATAATAAATGGATAATGACTGTACATAATGTACATTGCAACCGGTAACGATAAATGGTTTTCATGGGGGCCTATCTTGGATTACAAAACTTGCTAGCAGATGATAATTTTGTTGTTTTAGATGAAAATTATAGGCACGTTCGGAATTCAGTTATGAAAATTGTCTATGTCAGCATTCTCAGTAGTGAAGACAATGGAAACCATTGCGAAATTCACGTCTTTGGGGAAATGTTCATTACTAACTATCAAAATTAAACTCCAATCTTCCCGAAGAATTTCATTATTAAATTCCGTCGTATTTCATTATTATATTTCGTAAATGCCTAAACTAAAACTATGCTGTAATTTATCGGCTGCTCTGATGGGGAAACCGTAAAACCGTAACGATTTAAAACCACACCAACCATAATATTCGAAACAAGACAACACTTTTGAAAAATCTGATTTAATTAGGTTGTATATTATTATATTAGGTTATTCGCTAATGAATAGTGGTAATGATTTAAAATTATTCTTTGTCGTATTTATGTAAATCTAAACTAATACTTATAAGGAGAAAAGTGTTAATTTTTTTGTACGTTAGTTTGTTACGCTTTCACGTTAAAACGTCTGAACGGATTTGGATGAAATTTGGCACATGGGTAGACCATGACCTGGATTAGGACATAGTACTTTTTATGCCGATATTCCCATGGGATCGAGACTTATGCGGATGAAACCGCGGGGCGCAACTAATCCTAAATAACTGTGATAGCATTTGTGTTCATTTGAGCACAAGTAAAAAGTATTGTGCACA
Source organism: Apamea monoglypha (assembly GCA_911387795.2). NCBI lineage: Eukaryota > Metazoa > Arthropoda > Insecta > Lepidoptera > Noctuidae > Apamea > Apamea monoglypha. The sequence goes on along the minus strand of OU426932.1, from coordinate 3,022,284 downwards.
GAATAGTATCCTCGGTCGGTTTTATATTAAAATAGAGATGGTTTCTGACTAAAAATTCCTGATTTGACAACAATGTATCTAATCCAGTCCATTACTATGCGTCCGTTCGCAATGACGGCGCCGGATCCATTGACTTCTGTCGATAATAATGGGTGTCCATGGAGAAAATCATAGGTATTTCTTGTTCATTGACTCGTATTCGCATTCAGAGATTCCATTTTAATATTTCTCTTCAAGGCTGTATGATGGTGGCGCCTTTCTTTTACGCAAAATAAAACATGAAGATTTATTTTTGGGTGACATTCTCGAATACCTAACACATTACAGATTATTTCATGACTTCATTTCGCACGTCTTGGCATTTGGCATTCGAGTTATTGAAATAAATATTATTAACATGCTTGTAAAAAATTTATCCGACTGAATAAAAATTCATTGCAAGAAAAATTTATGATGACGCCGAGAAAAACGTAGAAATATTGATCATAAATAACTGATAACCAGCATATTTTGACATTTGTTTTAGGTGTGCAACAAAGACGTAATCTCACCTGGGGGTCTACTACGAAGTGCAAAGTGCGAATGATCGGATCGGACCGACACACGGCCGAACCTAATATTATTGAAAAATGCGAAAAGAGTTCGGATCGGCTCAGTTGGGTCGGAACCATAGTCAATATTCGAAAGAGTGTAGGAGTGTAGGATCGGTACCGACCGAACCAAATAGTAACTTTGTAGCAGGAAACGGCCGAACATTCGGCCGATACCACTTCGGAGTAGACCCCCTTTATTCACAAACAATACTTGTCTAAGTAAAGTAGCAATACTATGCGAAGTTAGGCATTTCTCAATGCTTTCCATATGACAAGCCTAGAAATTTATAAACATTAAAGGACGCATAGTGCCGATCGCCACTTAGTATTGTCTATGAATAGGTTTTTGGAACCCTGTGCGTTCGCGCGCACTGTGAGAGCTCATAGTAATGTTTGTGAATACGGGTATCAGAATTTTAAAGCTACACGTACGCACCGACAGGTGGCTTGGCAAGCCATCTGTCAGTGCTTACGAAGCCTTAGGGCGCATTTCACTAAACTTTTATACCTAGATTAAGTCTTATCGTGAGAATACATTTTGAATTTTTGACAGTTTTTTATACTAGAACTGTCTGACGTCAATTTTATTCCACGAATAAAAGATATCTGACTTTGGTAAAATTAGCCCTTAGGCAATTGTTTTTGACTTCCAACAAAGCAAGCCACAGTATTTTTGCAGAAGCCACTTACCTCGTAAATGCGTTTTTAAGTACGGATGCTGAGTTATAATTTATTCGAAATAAAATTGCCGGACGAGTGTATTAGTTAGCAAATTATACGTTCAAATAACAATACATCAAAAGGAAAAGATGAAACGGCGACATTTTTGAAGAATCTTTGTTGTCTGTGGTTACCGGTGGTTACGGTGAATGTGAGAAAAACATCCGGGCAGCCATGACACGGTGGCGGTTCTAGTACCTTCTCTTTGTGCCTGTCACGTGTGATATGTATTGGCAACTGACCAGAAAATGATTATTTATCACCTCTCAAACGGAAGTTGGGAAACGAAATATTTACTAATTGGTAACGCGAATTCTTCAAAGTGTGTTCATGGGTTCTGAGATCATCGGAGGTAGCAGGAAAAGTATCCCATGATGATATTGTCATCGGACAAAAATTTCAGATATTTTATTTTTCTCCTTTTTTTGTAACGGTGATGATTCAAACTTTAAAAACAGCCTATGGAATGGTCTATGGCATTTCCAGAGAAGATTTTCTTACGTAAAATATTATTGACGCGAAATACCTCCTGGTGGTGATAAAATAATAATACTTGAAGAAAATAATATAGTTTCTTCGTTACAATAATAGAGTTTCTTCGTTGCTAGCCTAGCCTAGGCCTTGGCACCTGCGTTTCTAGGAAAACGCCCTTTTTCCTTTAGCACAAATCCTGGGAAAATAAAAATATATCTATTCGATTGAAAATCTCACGTTTCTGCGCAGAACAAACTACTCAAATAATAACATGTTTCTTTTATACATCCTTTCTCTGGTTTAGTTTTTCCAGGGTAGAGCTTTGTCTGAGAAATTAATTGTTAATTAAACGTTACAGTACGTCAATTTGCCGCGTTTTTGCCGTTTCATACAAACTGTCAAAAATGACAGTTGTGGTTGGAATATATTTTTGTTTATTAAATTGGTAGACAATTTCCTTGGCTATTAATTTCCCTGACTTTACAGTAAAATACTATTAAGTAGGAGGGGCCCGTGGCTAAATAATAACCTTTATACATAGAGGAGTATACGTTTGTATTTGTGTACCTTGGTTACGTTATCGTCGAAATTAACGCCGAGGGGCACGGGTCGATCGATCAGGTTAAGCTACGCTTGCCGCGGTTTGTCTGTGGATGGATGACCATCTTACACACGGAGGGCCTCCGAGTCTCGGAAAGCACGTTGAGCCGTTGGTCCCGGCTGTCATTCGTAGATCTTTGACAGTCGTTGCGTGTAGTCAGAAGCCCGAAAGTCTGACAGCCAGTCTTACCAAGGGGTATCGTATTACCCAGTAACAGGGTTGTGGAGGTCAGATAGGCAGTCGCTCCATGCAAAATACTGGTATTCAGCTGCATCCGGTTAGACTGGAAGCCGTCCCCAACAGAATTGGGAAAAGGCTAGGCAGATGATGACTATTAAGTAGGAACATAAATCATTTTATTTTCCCGCCTCCGCAAATGTTATTATGTAGGTAATAGGTATGAATTCATAATATTTATGAATTCGCTATAATTAGTTAACATACATTTTGCTGTGGAATTAGTTTTCGTTGTAAACATTAACTCTGACCTTGTGTCTCCTCAAGTTCACGCACGTGTAACACACAATATGACATAAAAGGTATTTAATTTGAATTTGTTTTACATACGTCGAAAATAATGACCCATTACAATGATTGAAATAGTATATAATCGGTCTAATTACACAACAACACCACGCCTGTATTCCCTGAAGGGTTAGCCAGAGGTGTACAGACGCCAGCAGGTCAGGTACCCGAAATTGTCAAATTTTCCCAATCAACCTTGAACCTCAATACTTTAGTGATTTAGTGAAGTTGAAATTCTATTAAAGAAATTTGACAGATTGTAGTAGCTTGATTTGCTGGCGTCTGTACATATAGTACCTACACCCACAATTCGCCAGTTTTGTTTAAGTTAATAGGGGGGCAAGCCTATTGCCATCAACCGGTCATAAATCCAGACTCCGGCTGCTACTAAGAAATTTGAGACGGAAAAACCCAATATGACTTTGCCCAACCCGGAAATCGAACTCAAGACCGCATGCTCAGCTGTAGCGCTTGCGACCCCTTGCTTCACCCAAAGCTTACTGATAGTATTGACTATTGTAAACAAAAATCGACGTGCTTAATTAAAATAAATGTTTTTCCCCAATTTTTGATTGGGTTGGAACAATATATACAGCAAAATATTAACAGGTACTAATTTATTAATTTTATAATGTACACACGGCTCCACATTTCCAGTTTTAGGTTGAAAGGTGATTAATAAAATACAAGGTTAAAACTAAAATTAAGTCCTTAGAGTTTAGATTGTTACATACCTACTGCTGAGTTTTCGTGGGAAAACTCGCGAGTATATCAGTCGATCCGTCACAACAACGTTACTAATAGAAAATCCCACGAACTCGATCGTAACCTATAATCGTAACAGAATAGTTCCGGTAACAATATCCATGTCCCTACGGCATAACTACGTACATAAATAGCAAAATAAGTTCTCAAATTAACTAAGAGACTGTTAACACTTCGTCGCCATGCAAAATATTATCGGCAACTCTTGCACTAGGTATATTAAAAAAAAAAAAGAAAAAAAAATACATTTATTTAGCACAGACTAAAAGACACACCAGATACCAAATACATACATCAGATAGCAACTACATACATACATTGCGCATACGTCTTTGTAGCACATACAACCCAATCAACCTATAATGTTCCCACGGCTGGGACACATCACTCAAGCCTCCTCTCTGTGAGAGGGAGTAGGCCGTAATCCACCACGCGGGCCCAGTGCGGGTCGGCAGATGTCACATGTCTTCGAATTTTTGGTTCTAGGATAGATAGATAGCAACTAATAAAAAAAAACTACTTTTGTTTTTTTAAACCGTTAATGGTTTAAAAAAACAAAAGTAGTTTTAAATAAATTATACATTTTTGTGATTCTTCTTCTTTTCGTGTCGATGGTTCCTCGATGGTTTTTTTTAATGATGAATATTTTTTAATGTTCTTTGCCATAATTGGCAAAACAAAACAATTATTTTCAACTGCATCAATTCCTCATTCATGAGCACATTATAATATAACTACTGTTACTGTATACAATGCGTTCGTTTTACATATTCCTCCAACTTCCTTCAATGGACCGTTTACTAATTAAAATCGTTACATGGACCTCTTGTATACAAAAGAATCTAACGACTTCGTGTTTTTATAGTAGGCAGCCTAATTTTTTTTTATTGCTGATAAGGCTGAAGTGTCAAACGTCGGTCACACTGTCATTTACTCGTCCTTTTCAAATTAGGAACACATGCACATCCGTCAAAATGGCGCCACGACAACGTGTGAAACAGCTTGAACATCAAAACAAGACGATTAACATTCTACGGAGTCGTATGCAAAATACGGCACTATAAAATGTTAACGCGATAGTGTCTGTTTACGGTGATAATCACGCCGTCACGTGGGAGTTTCAGCTTCCATGTTTGTTTTCATTCTCTCAGCAATCGGAGCGCTGCTAGCTATTATTGCTAATTCTTCATTGGCTGACTCACCGGGTTCTGTGATAAAAATAACCATATTCAATTAAGTGATTGTCACCTTCCGCTCGTGAATTATTTAGTTTGCAAGTCGCCAAAAGGTGATATATCAGATCAGAAAACACATTATTGTTGATCTGACATCTAGGTATTAAACTCGTCCTATGACTTGTTGTGTTATTTCTAATATTTCTTAGAAAGTACGCTTCGATTATAAACATACCATAACATAAACTCACGCTTTATTCCTATGGGGAGAAGATCTTACATACTCCTTTTGTTTTGATCCGTTTACTTTCATACGTTTGGTTATATGTACACGCACACCGATTGCGAGTAGGTAATACGCTCCTAACGTTTCTGAAGAACGTCACCAATATGGTCCCTATATGTCCGGTTTTCGCATTTCTACTCCTTGCCTCCTTCCCTCCTTTCCTCTGCCTTGTAATAGATTAATAGATTATAGTTAGTGCTATTATTATCGAATTAATCCGCAGCCTCAACAATCATATTTATAATCAATGTAAAATCCTAGAGTTCGTTAACACTTAACAAACAATCTCGAAATCCAAAGCCAACATGTTCGCTTAAATACAGGTAGGACGAGCACCAAATTAATCTGAACATTCTGAACCATCTGAAACCCCCGACAATAGGGCAACGCACTGACATTTACCGAAACAAATTGCGTTGACATTTACGATTTTACGGATCCTAACACACCAGTGTCGTGTAAAAAGTTCAATTACACGTGTAAGTGAAACCCTACGTAATAACGATGTTTCCTCAATGATTTGTTCGCTACCTTTCCGAGAAGTGTCGTGATGATGCCCCCGGACGCGAGAGTTGATAATCGGTTCCTGGGAACGATTGGGCCCTCGGCCCTCTCTCATGTTGAAAGCGCCAACTGTACACGTACACTAACTTGGCAATGATAGGACGTCGCAATTTGTATGGATTCATTTCGGGGAGCGTCGTGTGTGAAGGGGAACGTTTTACCCTGATTAGGGCGTTGGCAGCGGCCTTTTAATTTGAGTACAGTCACCAGTAAATCTATGATGATATAGTATGAATTTGGCAGTAGTTTATTGGCAAAACAAAACGGCGTATGACTTTTAACATAATAAACTCTATGTTGTCGACGATTCTTTAACAGATGACCATTAAAACGTGCGGACTCGCGTGCCGAGGTTAATAAACGAATAAAAATATCTGCGCTATTATTCCAAGAAGGAAGTTTATGAATCTATTTTTATACATTTTGCATGGCTCTGCCACTTGTCGTATTCTATTTCAGAAATAGCGCCACTTACGTCTTTTCCAAGGTCTTTCTTATTAAGCTGGGAGTGCTTTCGAGATTCGTCTATCCTTCTCGGGTCATTCCGGTAGTGCGTGATCATTTATAACTTGAAATCCATTAGATTGATCAATATCAGTAGTCAGCACGAGTGGCATTTAAAAAAAGTGTGCATTATGGCCATGTGAAAGTCTTGACATTTGCGTTCAAGCATTAGTTTTTAATCGTGTCACATTTACACTACGATCAATAAATAATTGTAGTGGAAGGAGTGCTTAATCCGTTCTTGATAACCAGTAGTACCTGTCAGCTTATCTGTTACATTTTCAGACGTGCCCTGCCTTCTTCGCCTTGAAGAGAAACACTTATAATTTAATTTATGTACAGGACTGTACTCTTGGCAGTAAATTCCGAGAATTCCGGTAGAATCCATTTTCTCATTCCCCTGCAAAAGGAAACAGGAAGCTGGCGACAAATTCGCTAAGGAAATTGGCTTATAAAATCAATCGGTGGTTATATATATAATATTATTTTCCAAGAATTTGTTTAAGGTCAATCATCAATTAACCTTATTGAATAAAAAACCTTAAAATGAAGAGTAATTCAGAGCTCAATCGATTTCTGAGAAAACTTTTTGAGGGGCGTAAAGACAAAAGAAATTGGAATGGTAATGCGATAATTTAGTTTTTTTAATTGAAATTGAATGGCATGTTCATAAATCAAATGGTTTGGGGCTGGAATGAAAATGGAAAAAGCAGAAAGTTAGCGAAGTGTTTTACAATTAGCATATCAAATTAACATTTGGGTGCGGTAATTTTCCTGATAAGTTCGGCAATATTTACGTATTGAGTATGTATGCTTTCGTAAATACTCGTCATATCGAGAAGCTAAGCTCTCACGGTGATTGTCCACGGTCACCAATTCACAATTCGTTCACTGATGCAGATAACAAACGAAGGGTGACCATAACCGTAAACCAGTTTCTCACAGATTAATTCAAAATTCACAGTAAAATGCAATCGCCATTACGTTCTTAACTTTTTATGACCGCGCAATTCGTGACGGTAATGCACTGATGAATTATTTAAAATTGAAACGCGATGTTTTGAATCTAGTTTTTTTTTTAATCGTTAACCTTGATTCTGCCTTGATCAATAATGAGTTCGTATTTCATGAATTCTTTGTTGTAAGGAATTTAAACGTGTTTTCTGAGTAAACTGTGCGAAATTAACACTAGTTGACCTAGGCATCGGCTGTTTGTGGCGAATTTAAATCGATTTTGAATACTATTAATTACATTATTGTGATGTCTAGTCATTATCGTGATGAGAATAATAATGGCAGTCAAATTTTACTAATGGCAATGTAACAATGTTTTAATTAAGTATATCTTTGATACTGTATTTGAACACTCAATTAAAGAAACGCCTGGGCTCCGGACATCAAAAATTAACAACGTTGATGTCCCGGTTTCCGTCAACACGGCGCAGAGCTTGTTTTCAACTAAAATGTCACGTAAGCGGGCCCGTTCCTATACATAATTCATACAACAAGGCTGAAACTCATTGATTGCCCGCCGGACTACTCTACACTAGTACTAAAACCCCTACATTGACGCCCTGTCTCCTTGTGAACTAAAGTCAACCTTCTTCTGAACAGACAGAACTCAAAATTGAACGAACGATATTAGTATTCGGGTGGCATTCGAAATTAAATCCTGAGACTGGGGTGTATGCTTGGATTTAGGTAAGCAAGTGTTTGGTAGACTGCTGGTTGACCTTGGTCGGTCGAGGGGTGTTCCAAGGTGGCGTCTGGCCCCTCCACCCCTGGGTGCGATGCGTCGGCGGCTTGCGTAATAGATATTTTTACATGTTCAGCCAGAAATTTTGCTGAGTCGTCATGGCAACAAAAGCTTATGGATAGAATACTGGCTGGTTGTAAAGCACATGCGAAAAAAATTTTAGCTAGAAATATTGTCGTCATTTATTGATGTTAGTTTTGGAGAAAGTCATTCAACCAATTGTTAGAAATAGTAACTAATGGTTAATTTTTTGCAAAATGTGTTTTTTGATCGATCGTTAATTTATCTTATAGTTTTTTTTTTTAAGTAATAGTTAATTGTTTGACCATTAGCAATGACACTATATCATTAGATAAACTAAAAATTGATCAATAAACACATTTTGCAAAAAATTAACCATTAAGTAGTTAATATTTATAAAAATTGGTTGAGTTTAACTACGGATAAAAAAATCGCCCCTTACACTCATAAAAGCAGCGCAATTCACACCAAAATAGCGTTAATCCAACAGATTTTTCCGATAAATATCCTATTTAATTACTATCAAATCAAAACAGTGTCGACTGGTATCTTATCCGAAACGATATAAATTTTCTTTCCGTACAAAGTTCAACAACAAACAAAGAGATTATTACATAAATCGATAATAGATTCCTAGAAATCTTTGCAAATTTTTCAATAAAATCCCTTATCACACTGTAGGTACTGGTGCAACAAACAACCAAACACGCATCGATTTGATGACTATCGTGACAATTATTATACATAATCATCTGCCTAGCCTTTTCCCAACTATGTTGGGGTCGGCTTCCAGTCTAACCGGGTGCAGCTGAGTACCAGTATTTTACATGGAGCGACTGCCTATCTTACCTCCACAACCCAGTAACTGATACTTATCATGATCATCATTCTCCTGCCCTTATCCCAATTTATTTGGGGTCGGCGCAACATGTCTTTTTCTTCCATACTTCTCTATTAGTCGTCATCTCGGTAGTCACCCCCCTTTCTAACCATATCATCATTCACACATTCCATCCATCGTTTCTTTGGTCTTCCCCTACTCTTATACCCATCGACATTCATACTCAAAACTCTCCTCACGACATTTTCCTCATTTCTCCGTAACACATGCCCATACCATGACAACCGATTTCCACACAACTTTTCAGTTATCGATGCCACTTTCAGACTTCCTCTTATGTACTCATTTCTTATTCTGTCCATTCGTGTAACACCACACATCCCTCTTAGCATTCTCATCTCAGCTGCATGCAATTGCCTTTCATTCATCCCTTTTCATGATATTATTATATACTTATCATGATATTATTATTATTATAATCTTTAACTAATTAATAGTGTTAGTAATTAAACTACAACACAGATAGACTAGACAGTATTGTGATAAGGACGTCCCCAAATTAATGTTTAGTGATTGTTCTTCTCACAAAACTTAATAATCGGAGAGTCGATACTTTCTGCTATAGTTTTTAGAATGCTGCAACCTTGACAACAGCGATACTAGCTGCGCCCCGCGGTTTCACCCGCATAAGTTTCGATCCCGTGGGAATATCGGGATAAAATCCTATATGTTAATCCTGGTTATAAACCACCTGTGTGCCAAATTTCATCCAATTCCGTTCTGTGGGTCGATTCTGTAAAAATCTCACCGTGAAAACTCAAGCGAAGTGAGCTTGATGGGAGCTGTCAGTAGTGTCAATCCTTAGCATTAGTTGGAATGACAGCTCACTCCACGCTCACTTCACCTAAGTTTTCACGGTGATATAGATAGTTACAGAATCGCACTTCAGTAGTTTTTGCGTGAAAGAGTAACAAACATCCTTCCATCCATAGAAACTTTCACGTTTATAAATAAAATTGAACATAGTTACAGCTTTTATATTCCGAAATCTGATAGGTAGTATGGCAACTGTCATCGAAAAAGATGGCTAGATAACGATTGAAACGAGTAAAGGCTTTATAAAGCCTGCATTATATCGTTTATTGACGTCAAGATAAATAACGTGGTGACTGAAAGTTATTAGACGATACCAACATTACAGGTAGGCATTTGAGAGTAGGTAAGTTAATAAAAATATGGCACAGGAGCATGGGCGATTGGCACAAGAAAAGAACGGCCTATGTCTCAGATACGAGTTGAACCTGTTCATGATTTGTCTCTTAAAAAATAGTCTATCAAATCAAAGACAAATTAGTCTGACAATCAGCACTTTTTGAACGTCAAAATTACATAAGACAGTAGAACCTCTAGAACACCCGCCCATCACCACTTTCTAGTGCTTTACCTGAGACGATGAAGTGGCGGCCCAGACTTAGAAATATCAGTCTACTTATTTTAAGATATCGAAAGTACCTAGCCTAGTTAGTAACTACTATAAATATAAGAAGAGGTCAGATAACAATTGCTACCTGTGAACTGGCTAAAATGTTCATTTGGAAAAGCCCGACCCCCGAAGAGAGGCCTGTCTCTAAACTAATGATGACTATTAAAATGTGCCATATATTTTATCAAAAGCCAGACATTTCCATAATATTCGCGAGAAACCAATGACAGGCGAAGGTCGTAGATAGTTGCACGATACTTTAAAGAGATAAATTGTCTAGATAAACACATTACAATATACGATACGATTAATCATACAACATTAGCATACAACTCGTTGAATTATGCGCCGTAGCCCTGGGCTATCATCATTAAAAATATATTTCGATTTTCTTGTTTATGGCTACATTTTTTAATAATAAATAAATCTTTCTTGTAGTTAAGGAAATGTCATCATTTGTTTTCACCATGACACTGCTTTTACTTAATTTCCGATGTAGGCGCTATAAAACTGTGGTTTTTCATATCATTAATAATTAGACTTTGATAACGGAAAAACAATAAATAAGACTATCCAAATATATTAGTTTGCAAATTATGAAGCTAAAAGGCACAATGCAGGCTGAATTCTAGGCCAAAATCTTACATTGATTAGAGATTAGCAAAGACACTTTCATAATAATCAGATTAGAGGGATTCATATTATTATGATATTCGCACAAACTAAATATTTATTGCATGCAACTTGAACCTTTGAATTCAATTTCATAATGATTTCTGCGCAGAGTCGGCTGCAAACTGTGACTGTTTGGGGAAAGAAATCATTTAATATTGACATGTAATTCTTTTTTTTCTTACTTCTTTTGCAGACAATTTATTTCGGGGAAACTGTCATATTTATTTGAATTAATTAGATTTTTCCCCAAAATTTGGGAAAGTTTATTAAAATTTTAAGTAATACAATGTACCTATTTGTGATGACCTTAAGTATACCACGTACTTTTTATATGGAAAACGCACAAAAGGATTCATCTACAATCTTCTTTAAACTTGATAGTGTTTTTGCGATTTAAACACAATAAGCGATCAATGATGTCTTTTTTGCGTAATATCTTTTGTGCAAGGTCTTCCAAGAATGAAGCTCATGCTGTAATGAATAACGTATCTGCATTATTCATTTAATCAAGTGTTACAATGTTACATCGTTAGATCCTGAATTAATCAACCAGTCCTTTGTGAAATCGCGTAGCTTATTGGTATTTTGGATGTCCCGAAAACATTTATTTCCTCCTGCGAATGTCCATTTATTTCCTCCATTGGGTGCGAATGTTCGAAGTCCTATTTCTGCCGCATAAGGGACTAACCACCGTTATTCAGCTCTGTTCAGCTTTTGTACATAGAAAACAACGATTTTGTTTGAAACGGTGGTTAGTTCCTAACATCTGCTGCTTTTCTTTCCGCATATAGTCCGGCCTTCTCGAGGATTTAGCTAAATAAACGCAAATTATTAAAAACCACTTCTATAAATAACTAATGTACACATGCAGCATTATCTTAGATACTATTTAAAGATCTTTTATAGCCTAATGTAACACAATAAAATGTTAGCAAACTCATTCAAGATCGCAGTGTAAACAGACTGGCGCATGGCGTTCGTAATTACAGCAAAATTATGTAACGCAAAGTAAAATATAATATAGATAGAACCACAATGGTACAGTTTCGTTGTGAACCGTTAGATAAAACCTCCACTTCCAGATATAACTAGGTACATAGGGCTCGCAAAAAATTGGCACACCAAAGAACAGTTTTGGCTGGTTTAGAAAGAATATATTCTTCCCATATTCTGGTATCCCATATAGTGGGGCCTGTGACTTAGCCGCACGGGCCGATAGATCAGTTTAAGCTACCCGGTTGGTCCGTGGATGTGTGACCATATTTAAATACCAAGACCTCTTTGTGCTTCGGAAAGCACCCTAAGCCGGTGGTCCCGGCTATCATTCGTGGATCTTTTACAATTGTTACGGGTCATCGAAAGTTTGACAACAAGTCTTGCCAAGGAGTATCGTATTACCCAGTAACTGGGTTGTGAAGGTCAGATAGGCAGTCGCTCCATGTAAAATACTGGTAGGTACTCAGCTGCATTAGGTTAGACTGGAAGCCGACCTCAACATAGTTGGGAAAAGACTAGGCAGATGATATTCTTCCCATATTCTGCCTCATTATAATATTTACCACCTTTATCACGAATGCGAAGTGAAATAAACTCTCGGACCTTGGACAGTCAGCTCAACCTTGCTGCTAATCTCTTCACAAAGGCATGCGGCGCAGTTTATTCTCGTACGAAAACTCTTGCTTACTACACCAGTAAAGAATCCTGAGTTGATTACCTAATGAAATAACACGCGAGTTTCAAATATTTTCCACCATTTTCCACGAAGTTGATTCATAGTTTCAGTATTCGGGGCGTGCAGTGTCTTATGAGTTGCGTCTTGTCTAAACAACTGGTCGTTCATTGACGGCTAACGTGGCGTAGGGCTGCCTCGCGAGGACAAAAAAGAAAATATGCTTTATTATTTTTCTACAACAGTTATTTTCCCGAGCTGCTTGAAGTTCGGCGTGGAGTCACAGAATTCTTTGCCTTAAATCATAGGTTCTCGTATTTTGCCCACCTGCCTATTTTTTTTCTAGAACCCCCAATTTTTTTACTTACCATTTGTCGCGAATCTGAAACAGCTATTGCCTCGATTATATTTAAACGTGTGATATTATATACGTATAGGTAATCGTAAGATAGAATATATAATTTTCTCTGGGTCTTTTACTGCCCACCTGAAAGTCTCAACGCCCACGAGGTGGCGTTACCATATTTAAACGAGTGATATTATATACGTATAGGTAATCGTAAGATAGGATATATAATTTTCTCTGGGTCTTTTACTGCCCATCTGAAAGTCTCAACGCCCACGAGGTGGCGTTATCACCCACATTGAGAACCTACACGGTAATAAAAGGCTAATTCTACTAATCCTAGGTACCTACCTACTCGTATTAATAGTTTTTTTAGAGTAAGTATGTCCTATATTTCTATATTAATTACTAAGTATTGGGGGGTGACCACCACCTCTTACAGCAGTATATTTTAATCTTACTTCAGTGTGTGAAAGAGGTGGAGCTATACGGTACGTGTTGCTCCATCTTTTTCCCACACGAAGTGATAGGTCATCATTGACACCTTTTGCATACTATGCTTGGCTATGAATCGCTTTCATTGTCTGGGTAGGCACTATATCTAACAGATGATGCCTGTATAAAATAGACAGTCAGACTGCAGTCCTTGAACATAGGCAAGCAGTTTGAATACAAAATTAAATTAGGATACCCGCAAAGAGGATCGAAGAGGTCGCTGGGAGCCCTAGCAATACGATTATTGATTGTGAAAAACAAAGCGACGTTACTGGCTGTTTTTATCAGCAGATAATAAATGAAATTGCGCATGTTATTGAAAAACAAAATTACCTAACATCCTTGTATATGTGCTAAAATTCGCAAAACAGCTAGAGTAGGTACCCAGGAAGATTAATACATACCTACCTCTATCAACGCAGACTAGATAAGATACTAAATAAACGCGTACTTATTTGTTACCTTGTGTGTCGGCCATTGTTACAAATAATATTTTTATCAGTTACTAAAGTACGCCATTTTTGAAGAAACACGCCTTTAATATCACACTAATTAATTTAGGTGTTAATTGCTTAAGTGTGTCGTCCCACTCACTGGCGAACAATCGCAAGAAAGACTGAAGCTGTGGCGAGACTGTGCTTCCTTACCCAAACTTTTCGTCCCACCCGCTGAAGACCTGGGCATGAGTTGCCTTGGGTGACCTGGAAGTTTTTAAATAGACTCCGGACCCAGGTTGGCCGAAGCAAGGAAAACTTGTTCAGGTGGAAATTCATAGACGACTCCGCCTTGGAGTGTAGTGGTGCTGTTCCGCAAACGATGGGACACTTAATATCGCGTCCTGCGTGTCCGGTCAGATGCACGTTACAGGAACTGATGGACGCTGGTGGTGGCGCCAAACAAGTGGCCGAATTCGGGGGGGGGGGGGGGGGGTAAGGTAGGCCGCGAAATTCAAAGGAAAGGACATCATTCATTTCGTACCTAAGTACTATTTTCTTATGGAAAATAACATTTTGAGCATTTATTACTATTACAGCAAAGGCCACAGTTAGCGAAAGTCTGCAATCAAGTGTTAATTGTGGATCTATGTTGTAATAGTTAAAACATGTTCGGGATCTTATATTTAAATGTTATGCTTAAAACAATTGTTATAAAAATATGATTTTTGGCATTTTCAATCTCAAACAGCAGCCGGGCGGTTCATTGTAGATTGATTTTTCTGGCCGGCTTTAATTTTTGGGTATAAATGTATTGAATGATGTCCAGAGGGGCAATTCTCGTAATTTCACGTTCATAGTCTGATCTCAGTCTCAATCTGTCAAAAAGAAATCAAACCCTACATTTTGACAATTTTTTGACACTTGTTTGTCGCCGAGACGAGACTGCGACTAGATGTGGAATGTTTAAAATTACGAGAATTGGCCTTCTGATTTCTTACGGTTTTTGCAATTTGCTGTTGCGAATTTCGCGAGCTACCGCTTGCCTGGCGCGTGGCGCTTCCCCCTTAAGTAAATCCGATTAATATCGAATATAGAATGCATTCTTGTTTCTTTAAATAAACATCGGTAATGCTGTAAAAACACAGTTGACATAATGAACTTTTTAAATAATCTATACCCCGAAATTCGACAACAATCATTAGAAGCTGACAGTTTTCAGTGTCTTTCAGATAATTAAAGTAGGTAGAGTCAACATATTCATACATGCATACAAATAAATAAAATTGAAGTGTCTCTTTGTAATGTCAAAATAACCGCTTTTTACTAAATGATAATAACAAAAAACAATTTTTAAAATGTTTGTCTGTCTGTCTGTTTGTACCGGCTAATCTCCGAAACGGCTGGACCGATTTTGACGAAACTCACTATAGGGGCAGATAGCTAACGTTAGTAACATAATATTAAGCTTTTCGTCCCGGTAGCACGTTTCCGTGAGATAAATTCCGACATCCACGCGGCCGAAACCGCGGGCAGAAACTATGTAGTTCATAATATTATTAGGGACTTATAGATAGTGTTTCTTTTTAGTTTTTGTCGCCGGCAAACTTTATTGAGTCTACCGCCCACACGAAGTTCATCAATAACGGCTTGTTTACATTTTGATTAGTACCAGTGATTAGCTAAGTTCATAAGCAAGTGCATGTGCACTTAGCGATCAATACTTCCTCTATGTTTAACTTTATAATCAGTTGCATTAAGTAAATAGGAAAACTTAGAACTTATTTATATTCATTGTTTAGGTACTAGGATTTCTCGCTTCTTCTATTTTGTGCTTTTTTTTCGTATCGACCTTATTTGTGAAAGTAATAGGCTGAAAACAATAGGAAAAACTATTTCTAATTAAAAGAACTCAGTTCGAATCCAAAATATTTTATTCAACAATCAAGTTTGGTTTGAATCTTGTGGGATTTTAAATAAATATATTTAATTTTTTTTTTATCATTGTTCCTCTCAACCAAATTCCCTGCCATCTAATCTCTTCACCACCCTTGGTTGACTGGTAGAGAATACCTAAGGCATAAGTCTTTCTTTGTACCATTTTTGTATACGAAAAGTTTAAAATAAATAAATAATAAAAACGTATTTTCTGAACGTGAGTGGGACAGCCCTGGACAGCAGACCGTTTCATTAGTTCATTGCCCATTTTCACCGACATGTAAACTTTAAACACTGAACCCAT
Source organism: Apamea monoglypha (assembly GCA_911387795.2). Taxonomy (NCBI): domain Eukaryota; kingdom Metazoa; phylum Arthropoda; class Insecta; order Lepidoptera; family Noctuidae; genus Apamea; species Apamea monoglypha. Next base: position 3,006,115 of record OU426932.1, on the reverse strand, counting down.
CTGCATCACATAGAAAAACATACAAGTTATGTATCAGCTCCTATCCCCATGCAAAACATATTATGTAGCTACATAACTGAACAACGGGGGAGGCAAATGAGTTATCGGGTTTCGGGAATTCTCGATGGCCGTTTGTGAGGAACTGGCCAGCAACATTTTTGTTCTCTTTTTAAATCGGTTCGGATTTTAGGCATACTTTTTTCAACGCCAACCATGATAACCATAGATATAGGATAGAAGGAGATATGCCCTGTAGTTGAAAATGTATCAGAACTCCATGTCGCTAAGACGACCCCACTACCGCGCCACTACTACACATGTAGTTCAGTAAAAGCAATAGATACAAAGTCGCACACACACTTGCAATTCATAAATAAATAATAATAATAATAATAATCTTTATTAATCTTTTACAAGTATTGCAGTACATGGGTATATAAATTATGCATGGTAAAATTACAGGTTTGCTACAATTGTAGTGGGTGCAGTTCTGATCTCCTAACTAGGTTACAGTATAACCTGTATGTAGGAGTGACAGTTCCGATCCCCCTTGTATTACAAGGATTTGTATTTTTACTATTTGGGATTATGTATTTGACTGCTATAGAAGTATGGTTTAGCTAAATGTATACAAACAAAAAAAAAAAACTATTTTCATGTGTGTGTAGTGGATGAGTATGTGTGTGTGAACGAGCGTGTGTGGGTGTGTGTGTGTGTGTGTGTGTGTGTGTGTGTGTGTGTGTGTGTGTGTGTGTGTGAGTGAGCGAGTGTGTGAGGTTGTGTTTGCTTGTGTGTACTAGTCTATAAATGCAACGTAAAACTTACTCACACAAAAACGTCTGTCGCTATCGTTGTGCTGTGCAAATGCCATGTATTTTACATATACGCTAGTGATTGACTGAATCGGTAAGTTATCTTTTCCCCATTTATTATTGTCCTAAAAAAAATTTGGGGTTCTGAAAATAAAATAAATAAAAAACGATATGTCATATGTCGATATGTGTTTTTCACGATCACGGTCGAAAGCGCATTAGTTCGCGGAGACGGCCATTTGCCTAGACATGGTCGTTTTGAACATGCCGCGATGACACAGACACTGCCACTTCTCCTGTTTTTTACATTTCTATGATGATAACAATCTGTGTAATTTATAGACTGATCTCATCCTGTAGTGGATGATTTCACCAAGAGTTCGTCAACTGCGCATTGCCTTTCCAACAAATTTAAACAGAAATTACAACGTTATGTTTTTTTATATTGTAGAATGCTATACTACTACTATAGTGTGACTAGCTTTTGCATGGCAATAACACATAAATAATAGTTGTCAAAGTTACTGTGACCTTCTAACTTGACGAGTCCGCGTAGTTTTTCGCTACATCGAGCCGTTTACTGACAGAATAAGTTACGTAGTTATTTTGACGAACTAAAACGTGAGGCTTCGGGGGTTGTTAAACGAAAAATAGCACGCAACTTGGGCCGTATGTAGGCACGTGCCGACAGAAAAACAGTTGGTAAATTGCAAGTAGGCCGAAATATGTTAGTTGGACCGCGCCCACGCGCCCAACTTACTGTGAGCCTAGAAAGCCCATTGACCTACCTACCTCGGGCCCTTCCGAGTGAGTGACGCGCCAAGCCAGGGGCGCCGAGGGAGCTCCGCTTACACCAGCTATCTTAGCACACGTTCCGCAGATGAGTCTCGACGGAAACCCCGCCGTTCTCTCATTACGTACATTGTTTTGGAGCCAGTGTTTTGAACGCGCCCGACGCCATTTTGACGCAGCCGTTACATCGTAATGTGCTGTTTATCTCCTCGCTTGTAAGGTCTAAAATCGATCGCTACACCAAATAAACAATACAAAGTTGTAGATTGAATGATGAGTATGTTGATAACATATAGGCATGTTATTTCTCCCACATTTTTCGTGTTGTTATTCGTACAAGGAATTCGATAACGAACTATCAACAGAATAGAAGCATAGTTTTGGCGGCGCATCGCTTTGATTACGAAATGTAGGAAGCATTAGTGAACGACTGAGCGATAAAAAAAAATGAAAGTACGAAAGGCTGCGAGCAGTCGTTGAATTGTTTTGTAATTATCTTCAGAGACGAAATATTTAACAGCCTAACATTTACACGCATTTGTTGGTGGGGTGTGAGTGTTTGGTGCGTCAGGGCTGGGCGAGGTTGGCGTCTGGGGGTCGTCTGCGGCCTGGCCACGACCTACATCCGCGCCTCACCCCCAGCTGGGGGGGCGAGCGGGGGTGGTGATGACGCGCGCCGTCTGCCTTCCCCTGCACCCCGCGCACCTCGCACCTGCGTTATGTAAGACGAATGTGTTTTGCTGATAGCGATGTGGTTAGCTGTGCTCATTCGAACGAGATGACGTGCTTTGCTCTAGGGCCCATGAGATTACATGGGTTTTAAAGCGCCCCAGTAGATATTGAGTAAATGTTTCCCCTTTATACACGGTATCTGGCTGGATCCTGAACTCACTCAATGCTGTTTCTTTGTTTGAACTACCAACCAAGCGGAGCAGGATTAAAAAGGGAAGGACTCTTTGATGTTTAGAAATTAAAGACTCTCTACACCTACACTACAGCTTTTTGATCAAATCACACCAGTCACAAGCACCTATCAACCAAAATCAGATTCGTTACTACAATGCCAACTTCTGGGCACCAAAACAACAATAAAGATTAATTAGAAAGAATCTGTTCGTAGAATTGACGTCGCGAATTTGTAATGAGAGCAGTTCTCACCGCTCCTTGCTCCTCGGTATTCAGATAAGCCATTGACGTCAGTAATGTGACCCTTTGACATTAATGTATTTACGTACTCCGAACTGTCGCAGACACAAGAATACTTCCACAGAGAGTCGCGACGGATTCTATTTGTGATTTGCGCCATACAACCATTGAATTGTATTGGAAACTTTGCGAGGCGTTGCCTTGAGCGTTTTGTAGTTGTGTCTTGGCTTCAGATATCTGGAAAAGGATATTGTTTGAAGGTGTAGTAGTATATCTACGTTATAATGATTACTATGTCCGGCCTTCTTTCAAGTTTCTACTATCCCAGGAATGTTGGTCAATACCTACTAATGCTAGTATCGAAATCATACGGAAGTCAGAGATTTGAAAATTGGATACATATACTTATGAGTCTTTCTCTCAATTCCAGGTGGTGGTGGAACCATTGGTTTGTAAGCCGGAGCCGCCAGAATCGCCGCCGAAGAAAGTGCGCAATGAGGACTACACGACGGCGACGTATGCGCTGTTGCTGGATCCTTACGCGCTGCACTACCGCGCGCTTTCCGCCTTCCGGCCCTGGGACAAGCGCGAGCCGGCGCTGCAGCACCCCGAGCGCGTTGTGCGCGTGGCCGACTGCACGTCCTTCGAGCGCGACTACCAGCCCAACGTTGCGCTCAAGCCGCTCACGCCGCCCATCGACGACGTCACGTCCTCCACCTCGCCGCCGCCGCACAGCGACTCAGAGCTCGCCGCGCGTCTGCTCGACGTCGAGGCGCGGCTCGCCGAGCGTGCCCGAATGCTCGAAGAGCGCGAGGCCGAGCTCGCGCAGCGAGAGGCGCGCCTCGACCTGCGAGAGGCAGACATCGCGCGGCGAGAGCAGGAGCTCGGCGCCGACAGACCCTCCCCGCACCCCTCGCCGCCCAATCTGGAGGAAGCCGAGCCGCCGCCATGTTGACCTACGCGCGTCATCATCAGGTTGCGCTAACAGTGATCACGATGAACGCTCAGTGACATTGCGTGTCCACGGTACACACAGTACAAAACCACGAGGTGCTGAACCAATCATGATGTACGATCCGTACGCGGCACCGTGTAAATATTTTTTTCTCTACTTGGATATTGTTGATCTTTGAAACCGAGTCGATTGAGACCTCTTTCTATTTATACTGTTTTGAATAATTTTATGTGGCGACACCGATTTCGGTGTTGCCACATTGTGCAGATTCGATGAGAGAATCGTTTTTACCACAGATTATACAGTAGCATGATGCAGATAAAAAATAGTTGTACATAATCATATCAAGTACAGTTTTATGAAATTAGTTTTTTGTACAATATACAGTTTTTCTTGTAGTCTCTTCAACGTGTGCCATTCTAAGGTACGTCTGTTACCTTTTCATATAACCTCAACTCTGTGCTTTTCCAATACCTTATTAACAAAATACTCACATATAATATAATATAGTAAAATAGTTATAAAACTACAACCATAAGCATAATTTATACAGGGTTATTTTTAAGATTTATTTGCAATATCTGTGTACATACAATAAGCAATAATAACGGCGTTTTAAGTTAACTTCTACTTGTGTACAATACATAAACTTAATATAAACCATATCCCGGAATAGTAAGAAGTAGATACAATCAGTGGGCGGTGTTACACTATAAATCATTTTATAATCATGTTATTACTTTTAAAGCTCATTCTGCACGCGATATAATAGAACCATTTCGTAAATCATTTAACATTTTTGATGGTGTAATATCGACCTGCCTCCTACATTTTGCTCGACATCTACCGAACGTAGATACTTTCGTTTGAATAAATAACTCTGTATAAAACCTCAGCCATACCAAATAGTAATAATATTTCAAACATAACATGCATCATACCTCTTATATGTTAAAGGTTGTATGAAAACCATGTGGAAATAAGTTTATATTTGTTTACAGACACAAGCCAATTGTAGAAGAAGTGAGGCACTTTCGTAATATTAATAATAAACTCGTAAATATTTTGTTGTGTCAGGTCTACAGAACACTTTTGTTCTAATTCATCTGTCCCACTATAATGAACGGTGAGATGGTTAATGCAAATAATTATAATTTTCATGACCCCTGTGGCCCAGTGGACGTCTTCCAGCTGATTTAAAGTCATAAGCGATATTTTTTCTTATATCCACAATGTTTGCACCATAAAGTACAGCTAAATGATGTAATTACTTTTCTTCTAAGACATGGTAGTGTTGTATCTAAACACCGGACGGCTAGTGGGACAGTTGCATGTCATATTTCATAAGTTATAGCTACTTTAGTAGAGTCCAGGCCAACAAAATTATCTTTATAAGGGTTAATCCCGCAGTCTACCTCATTGTACATAAAAAATTATTGGTCTAAATTAAGAAAAACTATGTAAGACACTGATTTTCATTTAGATTCTACAAATTGTTTTTTATCGAGCAATAATTTAAAAAAAAAATGGTGAATACGTCACTGCCTGATTCTTATCAATATGTTAGGTTTTGTATCTTGGAAAAAAAAATGATTGGTTGTCAACAAAGTGGTCTTTGGTGGTGTTCTGAAGCGGTGTTGTACATTTCATGGATATTGTTGTAATTCCATGGTGTAACTGTCTACAACAGCACTGGGAGGGACACACCGTGAATTAAATACCTAATTGATTCGGTCGATACTAAAATTAATAATTATTGTAATTTTAACTTTGTCATCACAAGCTTTGATATCTTTAGTTCTCTTGTAAGACTTAAGTCTTTTCGTAGCATTTTAATTTATTGAAAACTTGTGATTTTTTTACGTCGTAAACAAAAGTTTTACGAGTAGTTGTTTTTAAAATATTTTTAAAAACAACTATGAATTATTAAGTATGTAGGTATTGTCAATAACCGAAAAGCGGCTGACAGATTTTATGTTAAATGTAATTTATATACGTTTTGTAATAAATTTGAGCCACGCGTTTTAGCTTTTGCCAGTAACAGTGCATTTTGATTTAGTGCATATTTTTTGTGACTGAGCAATTATTGTTTATGTATTAAACTTGTGTCTATGGGCTCTAATTTCGGATGATTAACATTCGAACTTGTGTGATTTTAAGCTATGACCTCATGGGCGCCTCGAGTTATTTCTTTTTTATCTGGTACGAACATTAAAATTACCTAGCGGTGATTAACTTCTTTGATTAACATCGGATTAACATATAAATTACGAATATCATCGTTCATTTCTAAATTAAAACTGTTTATTTTTAAGTATAAAATACTTTTGAAAAAATATGAGAAAAAAATAAAAAAAATTCAAAGAAGTAGTCAACACTTCTTTGATTTTTTTTTGTTTTTTAAGGTTCGGGAGTGTCAGTGGAGCCCGCGAAATTCAAATTTACCTTAAAAAATTACCTTAGCGTATCCCCCTTAAATCCTTTTGTATGATTACGAATCATTGTCATAATGTTCATACCAGATTTGAGGCAACTATTTTAAAATGACCCCAGTTACATTGTATTCTGTGTTAGCTAGGGAACTGAGGAAATAGATAAAAAGATAAATATTTGTCTTTATATTAAACGTACTTTCACGACATTAATCGGCAGCATATTACTATAAAAATATCGTGAAAGTCCGAATTCAAATCAATATTGATTATCCGAATTACATGAAAAAAAAAAAAAATAGTTTTACCCGATTTCGGCGGAGCCCAAAGGGTTAACCATGTTTTCTTCAATTCGCTAGCTAAGCCTTGCCGGGGTCAATACAAATAAAAAAAAAACAACAAGTAAAATGAGTTGTGAAATATGATTTCACGAAGTGACTTTGGCTAAGCTCAAATTGTAGAAATGAAATCGAAACGATTTTCCTTTTGACGATATTTTTTTTTCCTTCGAAGAGTGCTATGTTACGTAGTTAGTTGTTATATAATAAGATTTCAGTTTTAGCATCTAGGTTATCTCTAGTCAGAGACACTTTGAAAAAAAATAAATTACCATTTACTTATTAATATATATTATTCAATATAGGTACCGTAAGCGAGTGTAATACGAATAACTTATTGTTTTAAACATTTAATAGTGTACATTAGAAATGGACTGCATGTCTTTATATTGTATAATAAGGTACTTATATATATTGTGAAACTTTTCTGTCAGTACCGTTGTTGGATAATTTTGGTGCTACAGTGTTTTGGCTTGGCTAACTTAGTGATTAATTGTATATAATTTAGTATTTATTGGCGAATATTTTGGTTCTACTAATCTTTTGGTTTTTAAATTACTTATTATTTCTAAAAGAGACTTCAATGAAAATCTATTTTGGTTTTGCGATATTAAAAAGATGAAAAAATTAAATGTGGCTAAGCCATTTTTAACCTTAAATAACGCTTTAATTCTTAGCGTAGGTAATATTCTATTGTATCGATGGAAAAGTTTCAAAGGAAGCTCTCGCTGTCTTGTTTATTAACTCAACATTTTATATAAGTATGGATGGTGCTAAAGAACTAATCGTGGCCACATTCTACATATTTCTAAAGACACACTCAGTAGGTTGTATTCTTTTTCAATTTGGAAAGAGATTTGTTTTTTTTTTTTGTATTTCTCCTTTAAAGGCAGTGAGAGCTATGATAATGTAAATATTTGTTTTACTGTACGGTACGAAGCTATGTATGGATGCCAGGCTGTTGTAAACTATAAAATACTTGAATTTGTCGCTGCAAACTATGTCTCCTTTTCTTTGGCAGCTTTGGCTTTTGCACAGAGGAATGAGACAAAGTTTCTCGCGTAATTGGTGATTTGCCAGGGTATTCACGTACTCTGTGATCTCATGTATGATTGTTATACATCAGTTATAAATACGTTATTGTGAAAGTCGCAAAATCTAAGTATCAAAAATATATATTGCTTTATATGCATTGTAAATTGTTTCACTAGATGGCGCTGAATTTATTTTCTTTCTCACCCTCTGCGTCTCCTTGTATTTGACTTACTACTAATAATTTACTGCCATTCCTAATTGAAGTGAAGATGTCTAGATGGAAAAATTAAAAATAAGACTCAAGATTTAAAACTATATCAGTTCATAATAATAAAAGTACCGAATGCTGTTTTGTTTTGTGCCAATATTTGTTGTAAAGTGCACGGTGGTATGCTCTTAGGAATGGCAATAAATTCTGTAAACATTGAAAGCCAAGTTAGATCTCTTTAATTTTTTATAATATCAACATATTTTCTTTGTATTCCGGTTTTTAATAAGGCTGTAATTATACCTGCATTAAATCTTCACAATAATTACCCATGATGACTTTATAATCGCCTATTTCCCAGTTCTATCCTCGGAGAGTATACTAAGTAAAATATATTGGCGCCATTTTTTTTACCAGATTACATCATAAACCAACGCCCTGATACGCAATAGTGAGTAACGAACTTTTTACAGAAAAATGTAAGAGATTATAATAATCTCGTACCTACTTGTCGAAAAAGGTTACAAACGATATAACTCCTGAAACATTATTTCTTGTCCATAGACACTATTGCACATTGAAACATTATTATATTGGCCAATATTTGTGAACCTGGTGAGATGTAGTAACTCATTTTTTGTAATCACTATTATTTACAGGGATACGAAGTAGATATATTGTTTGTAACAGATTATACTATAATTATTTGCGACTGTATTATTATAAGGCGGCATGTCTTAGAGAAACGGCCTGATTATGAATTGTGTGTGTTTATATCAGAAAATTTATAAGTTGCTGCTTGAAACCTCTAATCCAAGTAAACATTCCTGTAAGTATGTTTTTTGGATTATGCAAAAACATTTTTCTTCATACTGAACAGTGGAAAAATCATTGTATATTGTAAAGTACCTGATAGATTAGAGTTATAAGATTATAATAAATAAAGTTCTGTTATGCACACACATGTTCGTAACATGTGGTTTCGTAAGTGTGTTTTTACTTGAAAATAAAAAAGCTTATAAGTACCTACCTTGTGGAGCAATAAAATGAAATGATTTCCAAGATAAGTGTTTCATTTCACATTATTTTATTTTGAAATATCAGTGCTAACGATTATCTGGCAGCTGCCTAACCGGCCATCCCACACCAGAAATAAAAAGATCATCTAAAATTAAATACCTACTTTGGTACATACAATCAGCGCTACCCAGCAGTGGCAACAAACAACTGCCTTAAATTCAACAACGCCATCTATTGTAAGTTAGTAAACATTTACATAACACTACGTTACGCAGAATATAGATGGCGCTTGTAATGCGTAAAATGAGTCGCAGTAAAATAATTGAGACTTCGAGATTAGATTATTTCAATGAAATTTATCACTTCATCCTTTTTATTATCATACTATTTGTGACAACATTACGTAGGTACATTGAAAACCTTTAATCCTATAATATTTTGCTGTCATTATGTTGGTTCAGGTCCTACACTACACGTATACACAATCTGTTGACCATGAATAAATAAATTTTAAGTGAACTGAAATCTTATAGTCACATCTTTATAAATTCACAGCAAAAACGAGCTGTTTTTGCTGTAAATTTATAATGATTTGTTATTACTAAAACTAAAACCGAAATGAAAACAACGAATACAAAATAATAAAAAAAAAACTTTTATACAAAAATCTGATTTAATAACAATAATAGTGCCATTTAATAATAAAAATTTTAATATCATTTGGAATGATCAGATAAATACAACATAACACGTTACTCTTACAGGTATGTAGTTGTAGTTACAATCTTTATTGCACAACATGTGACTTGATGTGACCGACATTTTCCGACGTTTCCCCCAACATCTTGCTGAGTATAAAGTTTGTGTGATTATTTAGTATAAAAATACCCCTACCTCGAGTCCGTAACCACATAAATACAAACTAATACCAGTTTACAACCGGTTTAAGTTTACAGTTTGGAGCGAATCGCGTCGATTCTGCCGGCCGCTTGTCTTTGCAGATCCGTCAATTTCATGGCTAGACCCATGTTGCCTTGGATCTTAATCTTGCCTTGGAAGAAAGCTTTCTGTGGGTTCAGTTTACCAGAAATTAGGTCGACGACATCTTCGTCGCTGACAGTGAAGGTGACGTCGGGTTTTTCGGAGCCGTTGTACGACACTTTGCCCTTGCCTTCCTTGGCGTTGATGACCCAGTAGCCTTCAGCGCCGTTGGGGCCGTTCCTCACTTTGAATCCGTAGATGCCTCGTACTTTTTCAATGAGGTTGTCGGTGTCATTTTCCATCGCTTCTTCTAGAATCTTCATGTATTTGAAGACCTTGAAGTCCTCGGGGTTCCCGGCGGCGGCGACCGCACGGGGGGTGATGTCAGCGAATCCTTTCTTGTACATGGTGACGACGACTGCTCCTCCGAGTCCAAGGTTGTGTTGCAGACCGATCTTGGCGCGCGGCACCTGAAGATATTCACATTGACTAATTAATGACTAGCGAGTACTAGCGACACACGTCTGCTAACAATGACAGGAACACCAACACTAGTAGTAACACATTACAACTTGATTAACTTTTAGGAGGTCTTGCGTCCGTTTTCAATGTTAAAGGTTGGGAAATAGCGAATAACAATTGTGGTTGCTTCGCTTGGATACAAGATATGTATATTGTAGTTATAATGATCTGACCAAAGGTCGTTCTTATAAATAAAATACACCTTCATAATTTATGCATGAGCAAAAAGTTTAGTGAATAATATTATGTGTTTGTAGTATGATATCTGCAAGTTCTACAGCTCATTGGCAAAGTTGTTTTTGCACTTATATGTCAAATCACAGTTTGGCATTGGAAATAATTCAAACACTACGGAGACCGACCTCGTTGAGCAAATATAATTGGAGAATACCTCTCAAGAACACTGGATTTTTTTCACGTTTTCGAATATCAACTAACTATCCACGTCTACAAATAGTTATAATATACTATTAACAAATAATTTTGCAAAAATAATAACGGTAACAATATCAACACAACCGAATACAATACAGATCAAGACAAGAACATAATAAGACATACAAATTAGCGGAACACCAGAGAATGGAGAATCATACAACTATGTATATGCGCATACACAAGGTACAATTCGATGTACAGACGCCACCACATCAAGCAAGCTACAACAAGTCAAATTTCTTTAATAGATTTTCAACTTTATCGCTAAAAAATAAGGTTCAAAGTTGATTGAGAAAATTTTAGTTTCGGGTAGCTTGGCCTGCTGGCGTCTGTACACAATATGCTTGATAGTGCCTTGTCACAAATTATTGTATGTGATTATTTAGGTCATACAAACACGCTAATGTGCAAAATGTAAACAAATAATATCGGAATGCCTATAGTTGTTACTGCACCGAAGAAATCTGCGACCTCCTTTACAACTCGATATCTCTTCAAAGATGTGTTGCCTCTAACGGCTCTAATATGTGAATATCGAGCCAAAATTTCTAAATAGTACATAGAATCAAAATCGTTTTTGTATACTCGATTTTGACGCGGCTTTCAACAAAAAAATAATTTTTTTGGAGGTTTGGAATTAATATAATTATGTTTAAACAATGAACAATAAGTCAAATATAAATTCGACGGCTACATTAATTTGTATGACGTGATTTAATTTTTAATATTTCTTCTTTTCAAATTAAAGTATGTACCTACGTATTTTAAACAAGTAGATATGTACAAAAGCGCGGAGTCATTGCTGTGTACCTATAAGTTTAATAAAATATGCATCAACCGACTGCGTGCACGCATTAATCATTATGTTAAACAAAGTGTCTGGACGCGTCTTTATAGCTTTATTGTAATACTACTGTATGTATATTATTGAGTTGGTAGAAGTTCAGTTTTGGCAAATTGGGTATAAGTAGATCTTTCAAAAGGTACACTTGGTGCAGGAGAGAGCAGTCTGAAGGGTAAATGGCAAGAACTTTTCATCGACATACTTAGTCATGAGGAAGCGACTGAGAAGAAGATTTGCGTACCACACTTTCAATCACAATCCGAAGGATTTTGAATAAAATTGCTAATCCATTGCTTTATGTGTTTGAAAAGTGCATCTGTTCAACAACGTAAATAACGCAATGTATGTTGTTGCACTGCCAAAATGAAAGGCATTGCCATTGTGAGTTTAGTTAGGTTGGGCAGGTTTGAAACCAGTAAAAGAAAAAAATATCTATGCAAAGGCATATACATTGATATACATTGTGTGTTAAATTGGGGCGAACGTTGATATGAAGGGCCAAAGGTGGAGGAATATCATTCAGTCTCTAAACAAAGAATAAATAAGTGTGCCTTTGCATCAACATCCTAAAAAGATGCCAGATTGCCAGCTAAATTAATCTCGATCGGTCCAACCGGTTTTTGCTGACAAAAATACCGTTTTTAAACGACCTGAAGAAGACAGAATTCACTTCAGTATGTGGATGTTAACTAAGCGTACAACATGCAGGTATCATTGGAAAGTTTGTTGGCTAGGCCACTAATTAGCTAACATTACGGCCTGGCCCTGCCTATAACCGGCTGAATGCCGTAATTACAGAAACAATTAAAAAGCCACTGTGCCTCCACGTTCGACACGAAGGGTCGAGGAAGGAAATTGATGCTGATGATTGATATGCTGTACTATGTACTTTCTTTAATTGTTAATGTTGTCTTATTAGATCTCGTTTATACAAGTAGCGCTCAATTTCAGCCACAACTAGTGTTACAAGTTCTAACCTCGATGCAAAATGAGCGAATTACAGTTAAAATCGTTCACATTCAACCACGTTGGGTCAAGGAAACCGCGTTCTAGCAATTATCTGGTAACGCGGAGTTATCATGAGCATAGATGCCGAAAACCAACATTTGACTTACAATATACAGTAAGGGAAATTACATATCAAGCAAATTGACCACCTACGTCAATTTGCCGTTGTATTTCATACAAATGTCAAAAAATTAAAATTCTCATATGAATAATACGGACAATTGGCGTCGGTAGTCCTTTTGTTTAAAAAAATAAATCCCTGACTTTCCAACCCACAATGTCCATATTTTGACCGGCGTATGCGCAACAAGATTTTCCTTTGTAAAATGACCACTTGGCAGAGGTAAACGTCCGGTTGAAGGCTGGCGTTGACAGTAATCAATTCTGATATTTTCATTTGAAGATGTTATGGCAGGAACTCGGTAAATTTTCTATCGAATTTTTCTATAGAAGTAATTTATTTTTGTGTTTTTATGAGAGATAGAAATGCTGCTACATTTTGATAAACAAAAGATTTTCAAAAATAATGTAATTTAGGAAAACCCCATATTACATAAAGTAAAATAAGATTTCACATTTAAGGCTGATTTTTCCATCGCCATATAACTTTTATTCGAGGAATAAAATTGACGTTTGACAGTTTTTGTATAAAATAACTGTTAAAATTTCAAACTTATTCCTCGAATAAAGTTATCAGATGATTGAATAATCCCTTAATGCATTATTTTTTTTAACTTTTGAAGGGCTCTTATTTTACGATATGAATTTCAGAATTTGTAATTTTAGCGATGATAACAAACTATGAACCACCCAACCCTGGGTGGGTTCTACCTACCCAACAACATTAAACAACTTATCTTATAAAATCAACAAGAGAAACAACGCATTTAAAGGTCCGAGTTCATTATGCCGACTGAACCACGTATAATTTAATCCTATTATCTATTTTAATAGCAACGCAATAATCTACTAGCCGCCATGTTGGATGCGGATAAGACAATAAACATTATTCAAGTCCAGCGCGGCTTGAGGATGACTGGCTGATGATATTTTGTACAGTTGTACACTAGGCCATACTTCAGTGCTAACAAAACCCACCCACTCACTAATGAATGAAGCAACTGCAGAATGCTTCAGTAATGAGCCGATTGTTAGGTCAAATGAAGGCGATAAATGTGCAAAGTACTAATTAGATGGTCCTGGAAAGTATCAAATACACAATTATGATGGAATAGGCATGGTAGGTGACCATGATGAAACTGATGGCGCTCACAAAACAAGTTCGAAGTTAATTAGCAAAGTAATTTTGTTATAAACACAATGTTATAAAGTAATAAATAAAATAAAACAGTCAACTAACCAACGAATTACACAAGTGGCGAACACGAAACTGAAAGATTTTAGCTATAAGCTATAAAAAGCAATCAAATCATCTTTATCTATAAAAACAGATAAGAGCGTGCGGATTATTATAATTAATTATTTGATAAAGGGCTGATTTTTCCATCGCCAGATAACTTTTATTCGAGGAATAAAATTGACGTTTGACAGTTTTCGTATGAAACAACTGTCAACATTTCAATATTATTCCTCGAATAAATTTATCAGATGATTGAAAAATCAGCCCATAATAGTCTAAGCTGTGCAGCGAGTAGACAAAAGGAATTGTTAATTCTTATCAAAAGCAGTCCATAATGTTCCTACTACTGGGACACAGGCCTCCTGTCTTCGAGAGGGAGTGGGCTGTAACTACCACGCGGGCTCAATGCAGGTTGGTTCTTATGATTTATTCAAATCAGAAATATCAATTTTGGAGAAGGATATGTCTATGGCTAGGTAGGAACTGCAGTGCCTGCCATTTGTCTCATGTATGGAAGAGACAGTTGCGTTGCACCGACCCCAAATAAATTGTGATGTAGGCAGGCAGGCAGGAAGATGATCAGCAACAAAAACAAATGCGTTCTATAATTACGCGTTGTGAGCTCATGAAAAACTGCATTGCATAAACCTTATCGCGACGCATCGATTTTGAAATCGCATTTGTAATTTCATAATCTACTTACAATCTACAGCTTATTCCTGAGTCTGAGCAAAGGTTGTCTTGTGAGCGGAAATTTTAAAGCTGCCTAGCCACTTATGCATCCTCAGGAGTAGCCTCAGCTTGAGGCATGCAGAAGCTGATCGTGCCTGATAGTTGCCGCTAGTGGATAAACAAGTTAACGACGGCTCTGAATAAGGCTATTTGGAGCACTACAAAAATGGCAAAATAGTGCAAGTCGAGCAGAAGACCAGCCTCGGGATGAGGCGTCGCTTCGACTCGAGGCTGCCTCTAATGAATAAGAAGTAGAATGACAAACACGAGAAAAATAAAACAGGGACCAGCGGGGTAGTTGCGTAGCACACTAACAATATCAATGGCTTTCATTTTGACAGTTCAACAACATTCATCACGTTATTTAATTTACGTTGTTGAGCAGACAAATTTTTTTGAACGTATGCAGCAATGGATTAGCAATATCTTTCAAAATGATTCAGACTGTGACTGAAGTGTGTTACGCAATTACCCCGCTCGACAATTGACATTCTGCCAAACAGAGTTTCGCCCCTTTTAGTGCAAGACAAAGGTATTGGAGTTGTACTTTGATGCAGGCCTTTGACCTATGCAGCAACGATACAAAACCAGTTTTAGGTAGGTACCATTGAAGTGCACGTAAAACTATCTGCATCAGAAAGACAATATTTAAGGAATATGAAATAGCCAGAAGATGATTAGGAAGTCACTTTACCATAAATTGTAGAGATACGAAGGTGTTTAAATTATTTAAATGCAGAATTGGCACCGGAACGTCCTTGTTACAATCACCAAGAACCAACTTGCAGGTATTTAATTAGGTACAGACAGACTAAAATAAACACCTAATGAGCTTCGTTCATGTTTCATTAAAAGCTTCAAATGTGTTGGGAGGTAAGTTATAGACAAATATTCAACAAAATGCGTGTGTTTTACGATCGTAAATGATAATATTTACGATCGTAAAACACACGCATTTTGCCAAACAAGAATGCATGCTGACAAACAGTGAACACTCTGACGTCAAGAAAGATAGGGAATGCTATCCTTTGCCACCTGTTACTATTTAAGATATGAACTGGTACAGTAGGTGCAGCATTATAAAACCTTTAGGTACCTATTATATTCCATAATCGTAGATAATTCGGCGATATGATATCAGGGTGATCAATCGAAGTTTCGAGACACTGCTAAGGTAATATCGATATACGATGTTTTTAAATAAGACAAGATAATAACAAGATGTTATATAATTTGGACAGGTAAATGATCGTATTGTTTTACCTTACCAATGGCAAAAGAACAGACACATAATTTTCAAAGAGGTAAAACTAGTAACGTTTTATTGTTTGTTCTTAAACAAGACAAAATGCTGGAAACGGGTACTTATCACAAATTAGTACCCACTACTATACAAATAAGTACATGATAGGATGTGACCGGAGTGATGGAGCAATGACCATATGAAAACATGATAAACATTTCAGAGGAATAATATTAAGATAACTAACTTGAAGTGTATAAAATCCTCTAGTAGCAGTAGTTCGGTTGTTAGTCCGGTTGACCGAACTACTGAAACTTTCAGTTGCGATAGTTCGGTTCTAACAAAGCACCGAACTACTGAAACCCTCTAGTAGCAGTGGTTCGGTTGTTAGTCCGGTTGACCGAACTACTGAAATTTTCAGTTGCGATAGTTCGGTTCTAACAAAGCACCGAACTACTGAAACCTTCTAGTAGCAGTGGTTCGGTTGTTAGTCCGGTTGACCGAACTACTGAAACTTAAATATGTACCCTCCCTTTAGTTCGGCAAATAAACGAGGCATATAATGTAAAAAAACTATATTTTAATTTTATTTTTAATACGTAAAAAGAGCGAGTTTGTGTATCAATACCTGTACCTATAGCAACAGTTCGGCAAATAAACTATATAATACTCGTATGTACAAACTATTTACATTTTAAAAAGTACACGTAAAAAGAGCGACTTTGTATAAAAATATCTGTGTAGAAATTTCCCCACAAGTTAATTGTACTTGTGCTTCTCTAATAAAATCGTCTCTTTCAACGTACTTCTTGCTTCTTTTTGGCAATGTCTTCTTTCCAAATGTTTTGTACTGGTCGACTTTGAACTTTGCAAGAGTAATATCATCCTTCAAAATATGTAAAATTTGTAGCAAGGTTGGATTTTTTTTAATTAGCCCATTAATTTTGAAATTCCAACCTTCCACAATATTTGTTGTCCGATGGCGTTCGGAAAAGACTGACCATACATTAATTTACACTATAATTATGTACAAACTTTTTGCGACTTTGTAGGTAGGCAAACTCTTTTAAGTTTCCATTGTAACAATCATTAATGACAATGTCTATTTGATTGAGTATCCATGTTTATGATATTTTCCAGTGGATAATTATATATTTAATAATTCTAAAGTAAAATTGTATTTACATTGTAACAAAATGAACGATAAAAGTAATTTTAAAATAATTAAGCGAGGACGAGGCAGAGTTTTACTCTTTTCTGGGTACCAGTTTTATAGAAATTCTGTATACACTACAAAAAGCAGCTACTGGCGTTGCAAACATTATAAGACTGAAAATATACGTTGTAAAGGCTATGTTACATTATCAAAAGTAAGTATTTCATAATTTCCTATTTTCATTTAGACATAGGTAGATAAATATGTACAGTAAATATCAAGCCATTTCATTTCAATCTCTTGTAATACACGTTAATTGGCTAAACTGTAATTTCTTGATTCTTTTCATAAAACTCTGACATCCTAATAACCTTATTTATACCTTTTTAGCAGTTTTTGTCGTAGTTGGGTTTTAGTTTTTAACTTTATTTCTATTATCCTCTTGTTTGTGTGTTTTAGGAAGAGGACAAAATCGATAAAACAGGTGATCATACTTGCAGTTCGGATGATACCCAAAATCAAATTGATGTTTTAATTAATGAAAGCATAAAGGAGGCTACAGAAGGAAGAGAACCTGCACCTAGAGTATATCGCAAATGTTTGGTGACAATAAGAAATAAGGGCCTAGATTTAGCCTCTCCCAACCCAATCCCATCATTCTCGCAAAAGAAATGTGCAATTTATCGTAAGATTCGTCAAAATGCAGGAGTAGAGAAAATACGTCCTACGTCTCTTTCCGAGGTGGATGTTCCATCGTTGTTTTTTGATATATTACTAGCGGATTATTTTGATGGCGAAATCAGAATAATAATTTTTTGTAGCAGTGATGCACGGGCTCTTATGAAAAAGATCAAAGTTTACTTCATGGATGGTACGTTTAAGTCCAGCCCTATTCCATTTTCTCAATTATTTAGCATACATGGAGACTTGGGTAGTTCAACTGAAACAATAAATGTCATACCGCTGGTATTTGCCTTCATGTCCCACAAAAATACAAAGGCATATAAAATTGTCTTTGAATTGATCAAGTCAAATATACCAGAGTGGGATCCAAAAGAAATACACGTGGATTACGAAAAAGCCAACTTGAATGCGTTAAAATCTAAATTTAAAAATGCCTCAGTGATTGGTTGCTATTTTCATTTCCGTAATTGTTTAAAGCGAAAAGCAGCGGAATATAAACTAACAACAACAAAACACAAATACATAGTTAATTTATGTTCTGTGTTAGCTTTGTTGCCTGTGCAAGCAATAAATGATGGTTGGCAATATATAAAATCGAATGAAATATCTTCTGATGATACAAAAATAAATAAATTTATAAAATATTTTGAAAAGTTTTGGATGAGGCCGGACTTTATTAATGTATGGTCAGTCTTTTCCGAACGCCATCGGACAACAAATATTGTGGAAGGTTGGAATTTCAAAATTAATGGGCTAATTAAAAAAAATCCAACCTTGCTACAAATTTTACATATTTTGAAGGATGATATTACTCTTGCAAATTTCAAAGTCGACCAGTACAAAACATTTGGAAAGAAGACATTGCCAAAAAGAAGCAAGAAGTACGTTGAAAGAGACGATTTTATTAGAGAAGCACAAGTACAATTAACTTGTGGGGAAATTTCTACACAGATATTTTTATACAAAGTCGCTCTTTTTACGTGTACTTTTTAAAATGTAAATAGTTTGTACATACGAGTATTATATAGTTTATTTGCCGAACTGTTGCTATAGGTACAGGTATTGATACACAAACTCGCTCTTTTTACGTGTTAAAAATAAAATTAAAATATAGTTTTTTTACATTATATGCCTCGTTTATTTGCCGAACTAAAGGGAGGGTACATATTTAAGTTTCAGTAGTTCGGTCAACCGGACTAACAACCGAACCACTGCTACTAGAAGGTTTCAGTAGTTCGGTGCTTTGTTAGAACCGAACTATCGCAACTGAAAAATTCAGTAGTTCGGTCAACCGGACTAACAACCGAACCACTGCTACTAGAGGGTTTCAGTAGTTCGGTGCTTTGTTAGAACCGAACTATCGCAACTGAAAGTTTCAGTAGTTCGGTCAACCGGACTAACAACCGAACTACTGCTACTAGACCTATAAAATATTGTAGTGTACCATTTAATATCATAACATCACGCCTTGTTTCCCCAGTTACATTTTAAATCATCATGTACAATATTTAATTTGGTTTTCTGTCCTGGGCATGTCCTAGGATTAAAAAATAGAAGATGTGACATCTACCAATCCGCACTAAGACTGTGTGGTGGATTATGGTCCACTCACTCTCACAGAGAGAAGGCCTATGTCCCAGCAGTGGGAACATTATAGGCTGATTAAGTTTATGTACATACAATATACCGTTATATATAGTGATTTATGCAGATGCACACCCTTTGGTGATTCATGTTGATACTAACAACAAAGAAAGACAAATAGGGACAGACACAATCTAAGACAAACAAAACGAATGTTTCACACCATGAACCAAAACCATTAAAAAAAAAACATGTTTGTCTCATCCGTGATTTAATGATAAAAAAGCTAGTGAAAGTACTCAAATAATAATATGTGTATCTGTGTAAAATATTTAAAATGTAACTTTCTATCTGTGTGGTGTGTTGCGTAAGTTTAGAAAGTAAACAGAATTTAATGAGCAGAGAACAACAAGTTGTGGCCTTAATCCCTAAAATGATTATGTACAGACGCCAGCAGGTCAACCTACCCGAAAATGTCAAATTTTCCCAATCAACCTTGAACCTTAAAGCTATAGCGATAAAGTTGAAAATCTATTAAAGAAATTTGACAGATTGTAGTAACTTGATGTGCTGGCGTCCGTACTACTACTATTCAAGAAAATACTGCTTGTTTTTAAATTTAAAAAGTTCATAGTTCTTATTTTTTTGTACTAGGTATAAGGGTCAGTTCACACCGAGACGCGACGCGACGCGACGCTGCGCGCACACTTTAAAAAAGTGACTCAAAATATACTTTATTTTCTACACGAAAAGGTACATTGCATTGTGAGAGTTCGGCGCAACGTATTCTGAACTCTCACAATGCAATGTGTACCTTTTTGTGTAGAAAATAAAGTATATTTTGAGTCACTCTTTAAAAGTGTGCGCGCAGCGTCGCGTCGCGTCGCGTCTCGGTGTGAACTGACCCTGGTGAAAATATACTTTATTTTCTACACAAAAAGGTACACATTGCATTGTGAGAGTTCGGCGCAACGTATTCTGAACTCTCCAATGCAATGTGTACCTTTTTGTGTAGAAAATAAAGTATATTTTGAGTCACTTTTTAAAAGTGTGCGCGCAGCGTCGCGTCGCGTCTCGGTGTGAACTGACCCTTAGGCGAAATAAAAATCTTCTAAATAAAAAAACTAGTTGGACATCAAACTATGCAAAGGTAGCATAAATATTACATAAATTGTTGTTTAAGTTCTAACACGGGGTAACTCATGTTTTTTTTGGCAGTATTAAAATTTTGATGCTGTTTGCTAGAGAATGGCAAGACACGTTGTGTCAGCCAATAAGAAACAAGCAACGTCCAAAAGAAACTCATAAAATGAAGTAAGTCACTCTCCCGTAAAGTTGCTATTCTTGACTTACATGGTATTAGAACCTAAGCGGCAATATGGGCGTACTTATGCAGTAAATATTTGATAACTTATCACTAGGGTGACATGCAAAAATGCTAAATATGATTTAAGAACTTAACGTAGATAGCATTTTGGAATAACAGGCCAAAAGTAAAATGTCATAAATATTCAAAAACAAGACTACATTATCACTGAAATTTCAAGTCATTCAATCATTGGAATTTCAAGGAATGAATTGTTATGAAATAATTAATGATGTAAAGTAAAATTTGGAATGTTGTGTAATGCAACATAGCACATGTAGGTACATTTCACCTGATAGATCACAACCCCCAAGCAATGAGAACCTATGGTTTAACCAACCTGTCTGTCTCCGGCCTCTCCACGCAGTTGCCAGACCAGTTCAGCACACTGAGCCAGCCCGGTCGCCCCCAGAGGATGGCCCTTAGCTATCAAACCTCCACTTGGGTTTACAACTACTCGGCCACCGTATGTGTTGTCACCAGCATCAATGAACTTGCCAGCTTCACCCTCCCCACATAACTGAAGACCTTCATATGTTATCAGTTCGTTGGCAGCAAAACAGTCGTGCAGTTCAACCACATCAACCTGTTTCGGTGACACACCAGTGTTTTGGTACAAACGCTGAGCAGCCAAAGCAGTCATGTCAAAGCCAGCAACTTTCATCAAACTGTTCTCTTCAAATACTGCGGGGGTGTCTGTGGCCATTTCCATGCCAATAATCTCAACGGCTTTCGCTTGCAGACCGTAACGGATGACTGCTTCCTCTGACATGAGGACAGCAGCACCTGCTCCATCACTCGTAGGACAGCACTCCAGCTTAGTTAAGGGACCATAGATCCTTCTAGAGTTTAATACTTCCTCTACAGTGTACTCTCTTTTACCCTGAGCACGAGGATTTTTGACTCCATGCCGGTGATTCTTTGCTGCAATCTTGGCAAGATGAAGCTCTGTTGAGCCATACTTCTTCATGTGCTCATTAGCAGCATTACCAAAGTACTGGGCTGTCATTGGAGCACCTGTTAGTTCAGCCATGTCTGCCATTTTGATGGTGTGTCTGTCCATGGGGTTAGTTCTGTCGTTGAACACGCCAGCGGCGAGTGCGCCAGGCGCCATTTTCTCGAAGCCTACAGCTAACATGACATCTGAGATACCACCTTCAATAAGTTTTTTAGCGAGGTAGAGTGCGTTGGAGCCCGTCGAGCAGTTGTTGTTGACGTTGAAGATGGGGATGCCGGTCATGCCGACCTGGTATAGCACGCGCTGGCCGCAGGTGGAGTCTCCGAACACGTACCCGCACACGGCTTGTTGGATGTCGGTGTACTTGATGCGGGCGTCGGCCAGCGCAGCCAGCACTGCCTCCTTTCCCAGCTCCGGGTAGTCGGGGCCAGTGCTCGGTTTGATGAAGTTCGTCATACCGACGCCAACAACGAACACTTTTCTAGGCATTTTGGAAAGTTTATAATTACCTCTTAACAAAGACGACAGCTGACTCGGACTGGTACGTTCACAGTGAAATGCTAAATACGGTTTTCGACGTTATGTCGATAACTTATCAGAAGGAAAGATGTATCTACAGTTAATACTAATAATCCTAAATATTATCACAAACAACACCAACCGAGGGGGGCGATCAGGCGACAAAGTCCAACTTTGTACTTGTACAAACAACGCAGCGATTCAACGAATAACGAATGCGAAACAAGTCTTGGGTAGTTGGGTTTAGAATCTGCAGTGATCACGTGACATATAAATGATGACGATGACATGACAATATGACACGACGGAGCGTTGACATTGACACTGACACTTTTGACAGCAAACATAAAGACTCTTACACACGTTAGGGCTTAGTATTGAAAATATAGTAATAGTATTATTAGTATCTAATTAGTAAGTTAGTAGTGAGTCTTAGAGCATTTTATATAGTGAGTGGTAGGTTCCACCAGGTTCCAAACAGTAGATAATGGGCGGTTTTCTACTTTACCCTGACTTGGCACGACACCCTACGGCACTTTATTAACGTGGACAAATGAACGATATAAACAGCTCTTATACAAAGTTGATACGACAGAGGGGCTTTCCTTTAAACTGCCTATACTAGGTACCGTTTACAAGCTCTGTACCAAAAAACAATTAAATAGGAGCAGTAGTTTAGCCGCAAATGATTTTTTAAGTTTTTGCACCATTTGAACACGATGTATCTTTCCTAACAGCTGATTATGTGCGATTGGTAAGTGGGGACCTCTAAAAAACTTGTTTCTTCAGGCGCGCCGACGCTGTCCTTTCGGAACGTACGATTTGTCGAATTCGCGCGCTTTTTTTATGTGATTGATTGTTTTTATTGTGATAGGACACGTAATTAAACTTTGGTTGTGTGTGTGTGTGTGTGTAATTAAAGTGTGTATGCCTCAGAGGTAAATACAATTGTTGAACTAAAAAATAGGATTATTTTAGCATTTCACAAATTAAAGTGCTTAGCGACGGACAGTGATTTAATTAGAAAAATAAATAACAATATTCTCCGTCGGTATAATTTGTGCATTAATGTGAATGGAGGACATATCGAGAATTTAAAAATTTAGTGTGTTTGTTTTTGTGTGCGTACTTCAAAACCTTACCTACCGCCCGCCTCGAAGGTCAGTCAAATTTCTTGACAAAGGGTGATTACGTTTTATTCTGATTTGTAAGCTAAATAGTTGGTTTGAAAAAAATATTTTCTCATTTGTGGCGCTTTTTATTTTTATACCGTATCGAATTAATATTAGACACGTATAGTATACGTAGTGTAATTTAATGCCCCTCTGTCGTATCAACTCTGTATAACTGACGCTAGCACAGCACATCACGTCAATTGATCAGCGGGTACGCAATTGGCTGGTTAAAATGTCGTCTCAACTTGCTGTTAGACCGTGATCCGTGAACCTGCTTACTGTATCACCTGGACAATAAATAATTTCTATTTCTCGAACCGAATATTATTGAAAAATGCGAAAAAAGTTTGGATCGGCTCAGTTGGGTCGGGACCATAGTCAATACTCGAAAGAGTGTAGGAGTGTAGGATCGGGGCCGACCGAACCAAATAGTGACTTCGTAGCAGGAGACGGCCGAACATTCGGCCGATACCACTTCGGATTAGACCCCCTGGTTTGCTCATCTACGTGAATAATGCATTGTTGCTAAATTGTTAAAAAGAAACGAGGACTTCACTAACTTTCCGGTAATTCACAATCTTTCCGGTAATCCAGTATTATCATATTGGTTCGAGACGATAACTTTTAGAGGAGAAGAAGAAGTAAGAGAATGATGATGATGTTGATTGATTGGTTTGAGCACTCAATAGAGATCAAAATAGTCGGATCGCACGTCAGAGTCAGAAATATACCTATGCGTTTATGACGATACTAGTTGTGCCCCGCGGTTTGCGGTTTCACCCGCATAAGTTTCGATCCCGTGGGAATATCGGAATAAGAGTTTCCTATGTGTTAATCCTGGTTATAAACTATCTGTGTTCCCGCCGTTTGAGCGTGAAGAAGTAACAAACATACAAACACACTCACTCACCAAGTTTCGCCTTTATAATATTAGTCTGATGGTTGTTCTAGGCGTTAATGGCTTCTTTAGAACGTTGCCGCATTTCAAGTACAGACTATCGGAACCATTTATCGTATGGAAGAATACACGACGTAGGTATATTCCAGGCCTAAACTGCAAACCCAAAAGAAACGGAACTCCTTTTTAATTTACGGGGATTTTGAAGTTATTTTAAAAATCGATCCACACTCCACACGATCCAATCTTTCAAAAAAACAAAACACTTTTTTTTTTCATTAGTAGTCTTCGTGACATCCAAATTTAAGTTGTCTAAATTATTTAAGTACTTATTATATTAAATTTTTAAGTGTACAAATAACAAAAGGAAGATTGTTTATTATAATGGCTTTGGACAAGCAGAAAATTTTAAACGAGTTAGGAAATGTTGTGAATCAATTGCAGAGCGCTGATTGGTAAGTTAACAAAAATCCTAGCTTCATATCTAGGTAGACTAGACTATCGTTGCAATAGCTTTTCGGCGAAACGGACGCTCGATGTAATGGGTATTCGAAATTGTGGTACATACAGACGCCAGCAGGTCAAGCTACCCGAAACTGTCAAATTTTCCCAATCAGCCTTGAACCTTAATGCTTTAGCAATAAAGTTGAAAATCTATTAAAGACATTTGACAGATTGTAGTAGCTTGATGTGCTGGCGTCTGTACATACATCGGTGCTATGGAATTTCGGTAATTCGGACGTTTGATCTGATGAATTCGTGGAATTAGCTATCGTTCATATGACATTCGAAATCAAGCAGTAAACCCGTTTGGAAACAATGATGGAAATCCATTTTATAACTAATGTTATATTATTTTCTAGCGGCTGTATGGAAAAATTATTCTCGAATTCAAATCAACCAAATCGAAATGGTGGCTTTCAAAATGGACCTATGATCAGCCCGGCGCACGATGGAGGCATGCGAAGCTGTTGCCATGGACACGGTTGTGGACACGGGTATCACGGTTATAACGCACCAGGTGCAG
Source organism: Apamea monoglypha (assembly GCA_911387795.2). Taxonomy (NCBI): domain Eukaryota; kingdom Metazoa; phylum Arthropoda; class Insecta; order Lepidoptera; family Noctuidae; genus Apamea; species Apamea monoglypha. Next base: position 2,980,882 of record OU426932.1, on the reverse strand, counting down.
GAGAACCATTCTCTGGCAACCGGAATTGCATGGGGGGTGGTTACTGCAATCCACCCAAACTCTACGCCGACACCTACAACTATTTGAATAATAATTTAATGCAACCAGTTGTTAAAGAAGTGTATGACGAACTTAAATCTATATCACCAGCTAATACAATGATGAACAATCCAATGGGGGCTCAGATGGGCTTGTCGCCGGGTAATCCCACTGGTCCAGGTGCCATGGGAGGTCAGATGGGAGGTCAGATGGGAAGTCAAATGGGAGGTCAAATGGGAGGTCAAATGGGAGGTCAAATGGGAGGTCAGATGGGAGGTCAAATGGGAAACATGGCTCAGAATCAAATGCCTGGAGGAGCAATGGGAAATCAAAATGCAATGCCGAATCAACACCGTGGACCGAATGTCCGCTTTGCTAATTCAAACATCGGGGGTAACAACATCCAAATGAGCAATCCAAATGGCCAACAGCAAATGGGGCAATTAGCCCCACCACCCACATCTATGCCAGGAATGGGGCCTAATATAGTGAATATGATGATGGGTGACGCTGCTGCCCAAAGAACCAGGAATCCAAATCAAGGTGGCACACAAGGAGGTATCAATAATATTCCGCAATCGCCTGAAATGGGACAGTATAATGGTGGCATGCCTGGTAACAATCCAGGACAGTATAATAACATGGGACAAGGTAATCCCGGTGCTCCAATGCAGAACTCCAATCCACAGTACATGTCTCAACCGAACATGTACGCTGGAGCGAATACAAATATGCAAGGAAATGCAATGAATGGTAAAATGGGCCAAATGAATCCAGGCTCCCAGCAAATGCAAGCTATGACTCCAGCCCAACCACAGATGAACGCTCAGAATTATGGTTATAGACAACATGGTGCAGGTATGGCCAAATTTAACGAAATGTTCCCTGGAGTGGTGCAAGGTGGTGACTTAGGATTTGACCCAATGGCTATTGCTATTCAGATGAATCCAGCCAATCAACAAAGGGCCGCTATGGATACGATGCAGCAAATGATGATGGGCAATGGTAAAGCACTCAATGCTAACTCACCATTATTGCAGCCTGTTATAAATGCTACAAATGCAGCTATGGCGAATGTTGCTCCAACGAATCAGGCTCCTGGTCATCAAAGTATAGCTCCTACATCGACGCAGCAGCAAATACCAGGAGCCAACGCTGCGGCGGTTCCCGTTCAAAATAACCAAGTGCCGCCACAGCAAGCATACACTGCTCTAACTGGTGCTCCGACGATGAATCAACAGCAAGTGCTTCAACAACAAACACCCACACAACAGTATCAGGGACAATATCAACAACAACAACAACAACTTATTGATCCTAATACGGGAGCGGTTGTCGCTGGTACTCTTCCAACAGTGTATGAAGGTTCAGAGAACACTAATCCCAGGCAAGACGGTTCACCACCAACTCAATCAGCGCCCCCCACTACACAGCAAATGATTAAGGAGCCTATATTTCCCGCGGATACTTCAAGGAGTTTTCCACCTGCTCACTTCAATAAATTCAAACACCAAAATTATAACACATTAGGCCAACCAATAGATATGCTGCCGGCAGATATTTATCGTATTCCGGAGCCACAACTACCGCAGACTCTTTCACCTCAGACGATTACAAGGATTGATCCGGGGAGATATAGTAATGTTAAGGCAACTGTCAGCAAGACTTCTCTAATGGGGAATAGGCCTCTTGGTAGAACTCCTAGTAGAGGACAGTTGCAACAAATCTATAATCAATATAAAGGATCCCACTCGTACACGCAGCAGAATATTAGACCCCCCGATAATGTAGCTTCATATTCGGAAGGTCATCTTAATGTTCCTCAAGGCAACGTGGTTCCCCAAACTCCGATTGAGAAAATTGGCGGCGACACTGCAGCTAATAATGCGATGAATAATCTCGCTTATACAGCAGGACATAAGCCGGGTCATGGAGATGTTCCCGTTGCTAATAAGCCCCTTGGCGATGCACCCCCTGCTGATGCTGAGAAGGTAAATTTTCAATTACTGTATTATTGAAAATAAACATGTTCACTGACTATAACCCCGCTTCATAACTAAAAATATTGTTCGCACGAATACTCGATCGTCGCGTTCTGGCTTGTCACTCATTTGTTCGGAAAAGCGGAATGCGCCCTTTATCGAAAATGAACGTGACGGTCGTGTGTTCGCGCGACGATCGCTTTGGTTTGGACGCTGCCTAAACATCATCAATATTATTTTCAGGCTCCTGTAAAGAATTCTCCAATCCGAAACGGTTTACAAGACATGAAATATACTGCGTACACAACATCAGCAGCTTGGTCGTTTCATGGAGACACTCCTGCACCACATTCTCTTGGAACATGTCGTTTCCGATACAAAGCGTAATTTTTTTTCGCTGGTTAAGAAATGCTTGCCATTGAATTTTTTTTTGCCAAAATACCATTCTTTCAACGTGATTCGTATGTATTTCTATCTTGATTGTTTATTGTTGTGCAAATGTTTTGGTGGTCAGTAAAGTAAATTAAGCGATTAGTCAATTGTTAATTGTTTGAAATAGGTAAAGGAAAATAAAGTTGAACTACGTGTACTACGAATATTTGTTTTTTTTTTTATTTCTACTTTCCTAACAAAAAACATTTGTAACTAAACCAATATTGTAAGTAATTTCAATCTGCAGAACGACTTTGTTCCTGCATTGCCCATCATATCTCTGGTGGTGGAAAAAAGAGAACTACATTCAGAAATTTAAATCTGTCTATAGTACACTAGTAACGATAAAAACTGCCACCTGCTCACTTCAGATTTCGCTACTAGCTAGCTGTCACTATCCATAGACTTTTGTAAACAAGGTATGTACAGACGCCAAGAGGTCAAGCTACCCGAAACTGTCAAATTTTCCCAATCAACATTGAACCTTAATGTTTTAGTGATAAAGTTGAAAATCTATTAAAGAAATTTGACAGATTGTAGTAGCTTCATGTGCTGGCGTCTGTACTACTAATATTTTAAAATTTTACTGTACATACTTAAGGTCCGCACAAAATAGTTCGGTGGTCCGCGGTCCGCCATTTGGTGCCTGACCTACAGGCACTTGTGGGGTGATATTATGTAAATTATAGTAAAGGTGTTGTGTGTTATATAATATATATAAGAGTTCATATTAACGTTGATTTAATATGATAAATTAAATCAATGCTAATCTGAACTTTTTCAGCCAGGAAGATCATCCTCAAGTTGGTTGTCAACTCCGATCGACAACTCGAGCGTACGAATAACCCGTCTTTAACAAAAAAGCACTTACAGTCAACAAACATAAAATAGCCGTACCATTCATATTTTATTTACTTTTCCACTACAGCTTTTTACCGCTTCCTAAGCACGTCTTTCAATAGTGCTATACTCTAAGTCGCTTACATATTTATCTAGTTTTCGTTTAAATTGTGATCGACACAAAAGTAAACTTAACAAAATAAGGCGGTTTGTAGACGGTGAACAGTGCTGCCACTTATGATTATTTAGAAAAAAAAAAAACCTAGCCACAATATTTTGACGCTGACAAAAAATCAATACAGGCAAATTGACACCGACACTCTATACTCTATGTCTTTGCTTATTACCTGTGTCTTCAGAAAATAATTTGTTAGTCTGTTGCTGTGGTCTGGTGTGTTGAATTTGGCGAGTCCGCGATTTGCTAGAGATTTGATGTGATTATTTCTGCTACGATTTAGACCAGTGGCTTATAAATATTTGTGGTGGCGGTGATTTGCTTTTACTCCTGTGTTTATTTTTCCAGTGAATCCAGACCTGTGATTGTTGATTTCGTGAGTGCAGATTTGCAGAACCATGTCTCTGTTCGGATCCTTGATGGGCGACGTGGAGGATGATCCGTTTTTCGGGTAAGTTTTATGATAATCAATCATATTTTAGTAGTAATTCTTCATATTTTGATAAGAACATAATGAAATGAAATATTCGCTAGTATACGCATACGAACAATGCTTTGCTATGGATGAGTTCGGATTCGATCAAAACATTGACTGATTTCGTAAAATTTGACTTGGTCTTTAATTGTTGCGACATTATTAGGTCCCACATGAGGCACATGCGTCAGATGAACAACATGATGAACTCGCTCTTCTCGGACCCGTTCGGCATGCTCGGGGGAGACGGGCCGCTGGCTATGATGGGCCCGCGCCATGGCAATGCGATGATGCCTTTCATGCCTCAGATGCCCAGGCTCTTCACTGGTGAGTACACTTGCTAGACACATCATAGACCACCATCTTTTCTCTTCAACAAAGTCTGATGACACTCTGACCATCTTAGCAAACTATGAAATTAATATACTAAAGATTTTATTAGCTTTCTCTATTCCCCATAAAATTGTTATTGTTAGCTGCAGAATAATGATAGGCTTCTAACACACATTACTTGTACAATGTTTATGATTATTTGTAAGTTATGAACAAATTGCCATGTTGTTTAACCACATCCACTAGCCGATAATAAAGCTAAATATAGGCAGTCCCCATTATAAGTTGAGCAGTTAATGCAAAACAAATCTGGCTGGTCTACCCCACATTGACACTTATAAACAAGTGGTGATACTTGTTTTCATAAAAGTCTCTTATAAGACTTGTCAAAAACATGTCTATTCTATTCTATTTTCCTCTATGGCAATGGTGCCGATGTCGACAATTCTGCCAATGTCAGATGTGATATGAGAAAATGTGCGGAGAAAACAAAAATAATGATAAAATATGTTTTTCAGACATGTGTCATTAACTGTCTTGTTCATGTTGTTGTCATTTTTGACAAGACTATATACAACATGTTTTAGGTGTAAACGATGAACAAAACTAGTAGACGAAACATGTTTTAAACCTGGGTGTAAGCATGGGCTTGGTGTACAGAAACTTGAATTTGGTCATCAACAACTAATCAAGATCAATGCATGAAACAGCAATAAAGAAGTCTTCATCTGCCTAGCCTTTTCGGCTACTTTACATTCGGCTATTTTACATGGTGCGACTGCCTATCTGACCTCCACAACCCAATTACTGGGTAATATGATACCCCTTAGTAACACTGGTTGTCAGATTTTCGGGCTTCTGAACACCCGTAACGACTGTCAAATATCCACGAATGACAGCCGGGACCAACGGCTTAACGTGCTTTCCGAGGCACGGAGAGGTCTCGGTATGTAAAGATGGTAACCCATCCACGGACCAACCGCGGCAAGTGCACCTGAACCTGATCGATCGACCCGTGCGGCTGATATTACTAAAAGAAGTAGTGTCTGTAAAACATGATTTCACGATAACTATTATTCCTAACAGATATGGACGGGAGCAACATGCATCATCACATTCCAGCCGGCAGCTCTTACAGCAGCAGCACAGTTGTCATGTCCAGCGGGCCCGGCGGAAAGCCACAGGTATCAAAGACTTGGGATAAATACATATTTTTATACACAAAATACATGTATTGTTGCTGTTTTAATGTATACAGCAAAATACTCATGTAACAATATAACATAACCCTGTTTCTGATTTTCTCATCTAAACTTTAGTTTCTTACAAATTGTTGGTATTTAATCTTTGCTTTCTGGAGCTTAGCAATATTAAAATTTGGAAAACATATTTTAATTATATTTTGAATAATATATAATATAATATTGTAAGGCCTTGCATCAATGTCTTTTTACATTCAGTATGTTGGAAAGTATAAATAAGCTGTGCTAAAATATTCTTAAATTAATGATCTGTATTTGCAAGCTATTATGTTCCAAAGACTAAATAATTCTTTTTAAGAAGACTTAATAGGAGATTCCTTACAGGGTAATCATTTAAATTATTTTTTCAAGCTGTGCGCTCACATGGTCACTTAATTTCATAAGTTTTTAACTTAATAATTTCTTGTTGAAATATGGTAATTAGTACTTACAAGTGTTACACAGCTAAGCACAAATGATGGTGCCCTAGCAAATATGACGCTAATTGTATAAAAAATTGAAAAGAAATATCATCATTATTGCTTGCTACATAAAATGTGTATGACACAGACACTCGGCATCTTCAGGATGAATTGTTTGTTAGGGAAAACGCTCTAAAGGATATCTTTAGTAAATATGAGGCTTCTCAACAAGACCTGAGTAAGCGCATGCAGGAGCCTAATGAGTTGGCAGACCTGGTCAAGTATAATGCGGAGAGGTATCAGTCTCAGTGGCTCAGCCAGTAGGTAGCTGTATTAGTGATGATAGCAATAGTATGAATAATTTGATTAACACTACTTATATATTTTCTGATAAATTTGGTGAAGGTTTTGGTAGCTTATTAAATCAGTGTTTGCAACAATATGTAATTAATAATTGTTTACCCGGTGCCAGTATTAGCCAATTAATTAGTAATATCAAATTGACAAAAATAAACCCCAGTTCAACTGTTATATTATTATATGGGGATAGTTTAAATGTAAGAAAAAAGGACATAATTGAATGTGTCCATTTGATGTTGCATTTTAATGAGACTAATAATTGTATATAATTAACTTATTTGTTTATTTTACCTCGACGATCCTAGTTTATCATTTGTGACTTCAAGTGACAGCTATCTGAACAGAACCCAGCAATGCATAAATATGTAAGCTGTCATGCCCTTTATGCCTGGGGGTTTTTATTTAGGTAGTATTTTTTTATTTACATTTTAATTTTAATTAATTATTATTTAGCTTGAGCACATATAGTTTTTTTTATATTTGTTGGTATATTGGCGTGGCTAACTGACATATGGCTAATAATTTAATTTTACGCTGTCTCTTGTAATGTTAATTACTTAACATAGGTACCTAGTATTGTATAAAATCAAATATTTTCTAACTTAACAGACAGCTGTGCTGCTGGGGAGTTTGTTGCGCCACTTCTTCCCAGCGATAGCACTAGGAAGTGGTGAAGGGCGGGCGTTTTTGGGTGGCTGTCTTTTGTAATTTGACTTTCGAAAAGTGCTGATTCTCAGCCTAATTTGAATAAATGATTTAGATTTATGAATTTCGCAGGTATACAGCTCTACCAGTAGCACAAAGATTGGTCCGCATGGCATCAAGGAAACAAGGCAAACAATGCAAGACTCGCGTACTGGCACCAAGAAGATGGCCATAGGTGAGTACCTACCTATAATCTGTTCTAAAAGTCTCTCTTGGAAATGTAAACAAACCGTGACCAGGTAAAAATTAGTAACACATTTATTCTTCCTTCTAAATACTAGAAGGTCTCACCATATTATTGTTTGAATATCATTGTTAAATTTTAATTGAAAAATCGTTGACAAGAATTGAGATTATAAAATTAATCTCCATAGTCAAATGAGAAAAGTTTTTAGGGTGATTTTAAATTAGAATTTCGGTTTTAAGTATTCCACTCAATTTGTAAGTCACTGCATATTGGCTCCACTGGTACGTTTTCTGATCCATTTGTTTACATCTTCATTAGATACTTTGGAACAGACCATACTGTTTTTTTTTCTTGTATTTATTACTACACAATGTGACTTGACTTTTTGTCGGTTGACGCCAATTGCTTATTGAATTATTAATTAACGATGCGGAAAAAAATGTAATGGTTAACTGTTTAGCGGTACTAGGAATACTTTTAAAATACTAATTGTAGGTCTTATTTCATCTTTTAATTTAATCCCCGCGCTTTTTACACCCGACCACGGCAGAGGAAGGGTATGATAATGTAGATTATGGGGATTACCTGCTTACTGTTAACGTGCTTTTCAGGGCGAGGTAAAGACAGAAAAAAAGTTATTTTTCTTTTTTCAATGTATTAAGGAAAAGGATTGGGTTTTGTGGTTTTATATTATGACGTATTGCTAAATATGATGAATTCCCAATCTAATTTCACATTTCGAAGAATTTTTCAGTAGGTATATTCGGTTTTTGATAAAAACCCACGTAACAACGGCAAAGGCAATATTTAAAAGCAGTTTAAATGATATGAGCGCTAACCCAAAGTCGGACAAAATATCTTGTCGTAGGACATAGACATACAAACGAGAAAAAAAAAAAAAAAATTCGTCACCTGAACTAAATACCTACTGTTCAAGATATTTCTGCTCAGCAATATTCTAAAAATGAGCACTATGTTGCTAATCACTCCGACATTAGTCGAGACTGGCTAATTTTCGAACGTTACTCACCCACGCTTTTGTACTATGAAATAAATATAATACATAATACGGCTGATGGATAGTCTCGTCGCTCGTTCTATGATCTTTATAGTTCTGGGCTTTTTTTAATGGAACTTGTTTAGGAAAATAAACAAACTGCATTTACTATACCTGTGATAATGGTGTAAACTGTAAAGTACTATCGCCAAACCATTTTGAAAACAAAATCCCGTGCACATGATGACCACAGCTGCGTCCGTAATTAAAACAAAAGAGGATCCTTTTTAGGTCGACTATATATATGCGCTGCAAGCAGGAATAGTCCTTAAGCTGGTCAGATATAGATTTTGGTATATATCTCCCGAACTACGAGAGTGTGAATAAAACCATGCTTCATCAATATCATCAATACATAGCATAGTCGCTTTTCGTGTCTATCCGTTACGATGGGTTTTGATGCGGTTTTCATACTCATCATCCTGCCCATGTTCCCTGTTACTTGTTGTCAGCGCAACACGTTTTCTGCTTCCATTCTCTTCCGTCTACTCTATCATTTAGATAATTTATTCCGGAACGTTTGTGTTTGTAATTTATATTAATATTTGACTTAGGGCTGATTTCTCAATTGACAGATAATTTTTATTCGAGGAATAAGATTGACGTTTGACAGTTTTTATATGAAAGAACTCAACATTTCAAAATTATTCCTCGAATAAAGTTATCAGATGATTGAAAAATCAGCCCTAAGATATATATAAGTTTCTGTTATATATAACGGAAATCTCGATGTTTCGCCACATCAGTAGATTGCACCCGCGTGCAATCTACAGTTAAGATGATAAAAATCTGCGTCATAACTTCATTGGCGTATGGTTGTATGGTTTTCCAGAAAGCGCCGGTTTTATTTTAAGTTCTCGTCTTCTCTGTCACGTCCATAAGTAACTAAGAATCGAACACATGATGGAACAATGAGACGCATCTCCTCTCTCCTCCATCGTGTATAAAAACATCATAAAAATCCCTTCTCCTTTTTTTGAAGTCTGTTAAATAGTTATCCATTATCAATATTCAGGTAGGCTGCTGGCTAAACAAATATGTTGTCAGGAGCGCTTCGGCCATTTGTATCGATTGACATTCGCTAGAAATGCATAGCGTATAAATATTTCATTCGCGCGGCCGCGCCCTATTTCAGTTTATTGATTTTGATGGCATTGCCGCTCTAGTACCGATGTTGAATGGAATACCAATAATTGCACCAAAGTAAATATGCCGAATATGGGTAGTGGTGTCTCGGTGGTAACGGCCCTGACTTACGAGTTGTGGGTCGTGGGTCCGAACCCAGGGAGGCACTTTACTTTGGCACGTTAAATTATTTCATCACCACTGCTCTCACAACGGTGAACACAAGGAAAACATTGTGAGAAAAACGAAAACGTCTTAGAACCAAAAATTCTCATCTAATCTTCCAAACCGCACTGGGCCCGCTTGATAGATCAGCCCAGTCCCTCTCACAGAGAGGAGGCCTGTGTCCCAGTAGTGGGAACATTATGCTTAATATGCCATTTAGTATAAGAGCCGAGTAGGTGCCGGCCTAGAATAGCACTACCCCCTATCATCCCGTGGGTGTCGTAAAAGGCGACTAAGGGAGCATAGCCTTCAAGAGACGGGCAGCAGCGTCTCCAAAAACCTTGGCCTACTGCGATCGCCAACCCGCCTGCCAAGCGTGGCGATTATGGCAAACCCCCCCTCATGCACAATGGATCGAAAAATCGGCCCCCAGTCCCCGGCGGCCCCGCTATTCCTAGCTACGGTAGCGGCTACGGTAACGGCGGGGCAGGGGGTGCTAAGAATCCCCGGGTGCGGCTCGGCTACCAACAACGACGACAACTGCACCTGGCAACTTATAACACGCGCACACTGAGGACCGACGCGAAGTTAACCGAGTTGGAAGAAGTTATCAGCAAGTTACACTGGGACATTATCGGGTTATCTGAAGTCCGAAGAGAGGGAGAGGACTCGATAATCCTCAACTCCGGTAACTTGCTATACTACCGGGAGGGCGACCAACAGTCCCAAGGTGGTGTCGGGTTCATCGTCCACAAGTCCCTTGTCAACAACGTGATTACCATCGGAAGTGTGTCGACCAGGGTGGCGTACCTTATACTCAGAATATCTAAACGGTATTCGTTGAATGTTATACAGGTCTACGCACCGACCTCGACACACCAAGATGACGAAGTGGAGGCTATGTATGAGGAGATTTCTAAAGCCATGCATAGCTACAAAACCCACTACACCGTTGTGATGGGGGACTTCAATGCAAAGTTGGGGAAACGATGCGGTGATGAGCTGAGAGTGGGGCAATTTGGAGTTGGGCAACGGAATGACAGAGGCCAGATGCTGGCTGACTTTATGGAGAAGGAGAACCTCTTTATGATGAACTCCTTCTTCAGAAAGCCGGAAAGCCGAAAGTGGACCTGGGTCAGTCCGGACGGTACAGTCAGAAATGAGATAGATTTTATCATGTCGACGAAAAAGCAAATATTCAATGATGTCACTGTGATCAACGCTGTTAAGACAGGGAGCGATCACCGATTGGTACGTGGCACATTGAATATCAACCCAAAGCTGGAAAGATCTCGACTGATAAAGTCAACAATTCGACCATTGCCGGCCCATATTCAAAACCCCGAGAGCTTTCAACTCGAACTCCAAAACCGCTTCGAAGCCCTTGAGAACAGCATAGATGTGAACGATCTAAACAACATGGTGGTGGATACTGTCCGTACGGTAGGGTCCAAATTCTTTAAGACCCGCCGTCCCAAGATAAAGAAACTCTCCGACCACACACTCCTACTCATGGATCAGAGACGTGAAATGAGGCTCCAGAGTTCAGTAGATGCTAATCGCTATCGGCAGCTTAATAGACGGATATCTAAGTCTTTGACGAGCGACCTTCGCCAATTTAATACGAATCGTATTAAAGAGGCCATCGAGCGGAATAAAGGCTCCAAAGTGTTCGCGAGAGATCTGTCTATTGGGCAAAGCCAGATGGCGAAGCTGAAAACTGACGACGGACGCATCATTTCATCGAAGCCTGAAATCCTGAGGGAGATCGAGAGCTTCTATGGGCAGTTATATTCCACGCAGACACCTGTTGAAAGCAAGGCTAAAGACCCCAGAGCCAAGCTTACCCGACACTATACCCAAGATATCCCGGACGTCAGCCTGTACGAGATTAGTTTGGCTCTCAAACAGCTGAAAAACAACAAGGCGGCGGGTGACGATGGAATCACTACAGAGCTACTGAGAGCGGGCGGTAAGCCGATACTCAAAGTCCTCCAGAGGCTCTTTAATTCCGTCATCGTCGAGGGCAGAACGCCAAAGACATGGAACATAAGTGGGGTGATCTTGTTCTTTAAAAAGGGTGACAAATCCCTCTTAAAGAACTATAGACCCATCTCGCTTCTGAGTCATGTCTATAAGTTGTTTTCGAGAGTCCTTACGAATCGTCTCGCTCGCAAGTTCGACGACTTCCAACCTCCCGAACAAGCCGGATTCCGAAAAGGCTTTAGCACCATAGACCACATCCATACGCTGCGGCAGGTTATACAGAAGACTGAGGAGTATAATCAGCCACTTTGCTTGGCGTTCGTGGACTATGAGAAAGCCTTTGATTCGATTGAAACCTGGGCGGTACTGCAGTCTCTCCAAAGGTGCCAAGTGGACTATAGGTATATCGAAGTGTTGAGGTACTTATACCAAAATGCCACCATGACGATCCGAGTACAGAACCAGAACACAAATCCTATCCAACTGCAGCGTGGTGTGAGACAGGGAGACGTTATTTCTCCGAAACTGTTCACAGCTGCGTTGGAGGATATCTTTAAGCTCTTGGACTGGAAAGGACTCGGCATCAACATTAATGGCCAGTACCTAACACACCTTCGGTTTGCCGATGATATAGTCCTTATGGCTGAGACCATGGAAGACCTGAACACAATGCTCGAAGATCTCCGTAGTGCTTCCCAAAGAGTGGGTCTTAGGATGAACATGGATAAGACGAAAATTATGTCAAACGCCCATGTTGTACCCTCTCCAGTTCATGTTGGGAACACTACACTTGAAGTTGTTGACCATTACGTATACCTAGGACAGGCAGTCCAGCTAGGTAGGTCCAACATCGAGAAAGAGATCTCTCGTCGAATCCAACTTGGGTGGGCAGCATTCGGGAAGCTTCGAAAAATCTTCGCGTCCGACTTACCTCAGTGTCTCAAGACAAAAGTCTATGAACAGTGTGTGTTGCCAGTGATGACTTACGGCAGTGAAACATGGTCGCTAACTATGGGTCTCATAAGAAGGCTCAAGGTCACCCAGCGTGCAATGGAGAGAGCCATGCTCGGTGTTTCCCTGCGTGATCGAATCAGAAACGAGGAGATCCGCAGGAGAACTAAAGTAACCGACATCGCTCGAAGGATTGCTCAGCTGAAGTGGCAATGGGCGGGACACATAGCGAGAAGAACCGATGGCCGTTGGGGCGGAAAGGTTCTGGAATGGCGACCGCGCACCGGACGACGCTCAGTGGGTAGGCCCCCGACAAGGTGGACCGACGATCTGGTGAAGGTCGCGGGAAGCCAGTGGATGCAGGCAGCGCAGGACCGATCGTCGTGGAGATCCTTAGGGGAGGCCTATACCCAGCAGTGGGTGTCGTGCGGCTGATATGATGATGATGATGATGATAAGAGCGCGTTAGAACAGTAGAATAGGGCATAGTCGAGTCATGCATTCTGGCGCGCAAAGTATCTTTCTCGCGCCAAAAGTTTTCACCTGTAGGCCGTAACACTCAACAATAACGTGGAGAAGGCCCACTTCACACATGATATAGAAAACAAATCTAGCTAGACTAGAGTATGTGAAATATAAAGAAAAATAGGTTTATTTATCATAGAAACACGTGCGCATAAAAACATAAGCACCAACAGAACAGAACATGCAGTGAAATAATAACAGTTTGGAACCACTAAGCGGTGCTTTCTGTCTCGATAGTCTTGTGTTTTGTCCAGCAGCTCCGAAAGAGACGATTCTCTATAATCTCATCGTCGTCGTCTTCATTTTTTCTCATCGTCATTTAACTTCCTATCGTAGTCGACTTACTGTCACATCATTCACTGGCACAATGCCATAGTCAAATCGTCTATTGGGAAATCTAGGAAGTCCAACGGTTCCTTAATCTGATGAAGGCCTCTCTACCACACTCAGATCGTCTCCAGTATACCTCCGCCATTTACTTTCATCACCGAAACACGTCCACTGCAGGACATACCGCGGGATAATTTCGTAACACACTATCAGTAGCAATTGCTTTCATTTTGACAGTTAAACAACATTCTTTGTGTTATTTATGCTGTTGAGCAGAAAAAATTTCGAACATACGAAGCAATGGATTAGCAATATCCTTCAAAATGATTCAGATTTTGATTGAAATAAAGCATCGCCACAACAACGAGTCCTGTGCCTCTCGCATCCAGCGGATTCCCACGACCTTCACTATTGGTCATCGGTCCACTCTTTTTTTATCGGCTGAATTTTCTGATCTTATCTGGGTTCCACCTGTATTCTTCCAGTGGCACCTCCACACGTCCGTATGAAGTCATTCCTCTCTTTATTTTTAGAGGTAGGTGACGCAATCTGTTTTTTTCTTCTAATGTTTATTCGGTAAACTAATCTGTGGACAGTGCTTGTAATATTTTGATTGCACGTAAAATAATTGTGGGCGGATTTTTTTGTGTTTATGTCTGGAGAATTTTGCGTGTCTAGCTAGCCGTTATCAAAGATTTTCGGAGAGAAAGGGGATAGATTTAACTATATTAAAATAACAGCTTTAAAAAAAAATAGTCTTTCTATTCTACTGTTTATTTAAAACTGCATACGTAGGCACGGCATTCATGTTAGTCGTACTAATAGTTGTTGAATTAGTCAATAAAAACTTTATAGCAGTTCAAACATTTGGATCATTAGAATATAGTATCACCCAGGATTCACAACATAACACTGCATTTTGAGAGATTAGAGGTTTTTTTTTGCGAGGTAGACGTGCTTTAAAACTCGGCTTGTAATTTTTAAATGACCATAATGTAGTGTCACAGCTGAAGTGGAAAAAGGTCAACTAACTTCGGGAGGCCACTATATGTAGATCTGCTTCCTGTTCGCTGCAGCATCCTCCTATAGAATTGAACGATATTGAATCATGGTTAATTTATTTGCACTACAGAATATTCCATTGGAGAGTAGTAGAGGTCACATTAGTTTATCTTTGCGGTTGGTTTCCTGCACATATTTTCGGAATATCTGCTGTCAAAACGAGTATAAAACATTTGCTGCCGGTATATGAGTTCTTCTTCCATAAAACACTACCTCTGAATAAGTAGTACTAACGTTATAAAATTATATGGAATATTTTTGTATGCCTTCTTATGTAAGTTCGTTGTCAAAACTTCGACGGCTATAGTAGGATTAATGTTTTTTTGTTGGATTCTTCTTATGTTTTATTCATTCATCTGCAATTGATGGTATCTTTATATCATTTTAATGAGATCTGTTGAACACAATCATGAATTATAATATTTTAATAAGAATCGTTTTTCTCGCTTCATAAAAATTTCAACCATGCTGGATTTTCATACACATTTTTATTTTCATGTCCTATCCTGCATTGTTTAGAAACTACCGAGATGACGACTAATAGAGAAATATGGAAGAAAAATACATGTTGACCCTAAATAAATTGGGATAATAGGGCAGGAGAATGATGAATGCTGTCCTATCCTGCATCATCATCATCCACATCCCGACGTCACCCACAGCTGGACATAGGCCTCTCTTTTCTTGTGCCAATCACCACGCTCCTGTGCCAGCCTCATCCAGGTTTTACCCGCGTCGACAACAATCCTATCCTGCATAACCTGAAAATATTCTAACTTCCTAACCATGGGGATAATTCGTTATTGCACCTCTTCCGGAACTATTTAAAGTCAGAAAATGTTTTACATGAGCTTTTCATTAACAAACGACCTGACCAACATTTTGATCCACATTTAAACCCGACGAACGGAAAACACACCCGAACAGACATATGGCTCATGTAATTGTGTAGAGAAGTGACACCTGGGTGAGTGACAACCAGTCGATTATTTCAGTAGGTTTTATTATTTTAATACGCATGGAAGTTTTCTTGTTACGTCTTATGCAATGAGTTGTCGGCATTAGAATTATTCTGACTTGTTATTTTGTCACGCCAAATGTATTTGCGTGTGACAACGATATAAATTTTTAGGCCATTTTGTCACGAGGAAGGCCACTCCAGGCACGTGTCTAGTCTTTGTCGCGTAATATGTTGCAAGGTTCATGACCGAGGTTGTGGGTTCAAGTCCGGGCAAGTACCAACGTGACTTTTTCAATTCATATATACTGTCCATGTTTATCTTGGACATCACCGACATCGGTGAAGGAAAACATCGTGAGGAAACTGGACTTATCTATCTATTATATTAATATAATAAAGCTGAAGAGTTTATTTGTTTGAACACGCTAATCTCTGAAACTACCGGTCGGTTTTGAGAAATTGTTTTTGCATTTGATAGCCCAATTCTTGAGGAACGTTATAGGCTATTTAATATCACGCTACGACCCCTAGGAGCCGAGAAAATAGACAAAAAGTCAGAAAGAACGCTAAGCGAAAACGAAGTTAGAGCGCGGGCCGGATGCGATGCGACGCGGTGGGTCGGTGGAACAAGAAATTTCACGCGAACGAAGTCGCGAGCTAGTAATTAATGTAGGTCTGAAATCCTAAACCCGTCTTGAGCAAGCGTGGTGACCAATACTCATGTCTTCTCTGTATGAGAAGAGTTCTTTGTCCTGTAGTGGGATAGTAATACATAATCAGCCTATAATGTTCCCACTGCTGCGACACAGGCATCTTCTCGGTGAGAGGGAGTGGGCTGTAATCCACCACGCAGGTCCAGTGCGGGTTGTAGCTGTCACGTGTCTTGGAATTTTTGGCTCTAGAACATTGGCCGGTTTCCTCATCATGTTGTCCTTAACCGTTTTGAGAGCAGTGGTGATGAATAATTTTCTCAAAGTTCGAACCTACGACTTACAACTCGTATTATAAGTCGCGGTCGTTACCACTGTGCCACCACAGTTCCTTGGGGACAGTTATACGTTGGTAATATTATTTTATATTGCAAAGTATGACAAACATTGCTAACTGACCCTTACTCACTGGTCTATTAGTGGTCGCCAGCAGTCGTGCTGGCGACCACTAATCGACGCAGGGTGTCCAGACTCCCACGCTCAATGCACGACTGCATAGAGCGTGGGAGCCTGGACACCCTGTTTCGATCAATGCATAACTACTACTATACTTTATCGATTAGGAAATAGCAGCCCGGAGTGTAGATTTATGCCAACAAATACAACGGGCATGTGAAAAGAGCAGTGCAGCAGGGGACCATTTCAGACATCAATCTACACGGTCTTCACATGATCTGACCAAGATTATGTCTGGATTTTAAAAGAGTCTGACTCCTGAATTGGTTTCAGTCTCTCTTCTCAGAGTAGTTAGATAGGAAACACCGACCTCCTTGGAGAGTGTGCGCGGGAATTACATGACTTAATTCCGCCATCACCGTTCCATCATCGGACAACCCGTCGTACGGCATATTTCCACCCTTACGTTGTTGACACCGCGACGATCCGGACGAAGCGTTTCGCCTCGTCGTCTATACCGCGTACATCGAAGGACTGGAACAATTTGCCTGCAGCGGTCTTCCCGTCCGATTATAATTTAAGTGTCTTCAAGGCTAGAGTGAATAGGCTCATAATAAATTAGTGCGCTTCACCATCTACGATTGCATCACTACTTTCCATCAGGCGGGATCGCAGTCAAGCACTAGATTACAACTTAAAAAAAAAAAAAAACTTACGAGTTGTAGGTTCGAACCCAGATAGGCGGTACTTTGTGTAAACTATTTCATCGTCACTATACTCTCACAATTGTGAAGGAAAACATCGTGAGGAAACCGGCATGTCCTTGAACCAAAAATTCGAAGACATGTGACATCTACCAACTCGCGGGTCCCGGTGGTAGATTACAGCCCACTCCCTCTCACAGAGAGCAGACATGTTTCCCAGCAGTGGGAACATTATAGGCTAATTATGTATACACTCTGTTCCTCTGCCTACCTATGTATTCTTCGGGGAATACAGGCTCCAAATATATTCTGTTCTTAGTGACAACTACACATATGAGTCAGACAGACAGACAAAAATTATGTTTTCGTTGCACAAAAAAAGTGTATACGCGCAATCTGTAAATTACAACCAAGGGACAGCTGCAAGCCATACTTTGGAACATTAAAGCTTCTAACATTTCCATCTCGTTATATCTACGAGGTAGTGTTGTTTGTTAAAACAAATCCACAGTTATTTGAAAAACGAGCTCCAGCTGACTCACGGTTGAGGAAAAGGGAATCAAATCTACTCTGTATTGATCACAGCAAAACAGTCCTATCAAATGGCTCCAGTTATATACAATAAAATTCCACGAGAAATAAAGATTATTAATGTCATAATTTTTGAAAAGAAACTCATACAATTTTTAATCAGCAAATGTTATTACTCGACAGCTGACTCAATAGAAGACAAAAACTGACATGACTTTTTGTTCATTTGTCTTTTGGTATTGTTCATCTTTAATGTTGACTAAGTACAATTTTAATTTAAATACCTATATATATATTTGACATCTACTGTTATGCACTTGAATTTTTATAATTATTTTGTATTATTAAGAATGTTTTATTATTATACTTTAATTTTATTTTTTTGTCTTAATCATTATTTTTAATCTGAATACATATGTTATTTTTCCGTACACAATTAGAGAAAATAAATTTAACTATAATTATGTATCTAAGTTAAATTCATTCACTGATTTATAAACTTTTTTTTGTATGCCATTAATGGCTGGTTGTAGCGAACTGTACATACCATTTTACATCTATTGTACCTATAACTTACAAATCTCGCCAAGCGAGCCAAGCGAAGCGCAAGGGCACTACCTACCTTTTCTCGAAGCGCTTCGTCGTTTTTTGAACCCTTATAACTTGGGTTTGGATTGTGCCAGATCAATAAAATTTTCGGGATAAATATTTCTGATTTCTGAGCCACGAGGCTTATCACCCCAGACACGTGCGATATTTATGTCGCAATGTACCAAAAGGCAAAAGTTTTCGAAACACAGGGGAAAACTTTTAATTGTCGCAACAGGTAAAAAGTCTGACATTGAAAGGGTTGCCCTTTGTTCCTTTGATTTGCGAAATGTTTTGTTTTATGGAAACATGAATAATTTTTTGTTTGTATATTTTTTCCTTGAGGAGAGAATTTTGTTTTAGAAGCAATTAACGTGAAATTTACGTTAGGCAACGATTCAAATTAATTTATTTGCCGGAATGTAGGTTTACAACGCATGATCTTAAAACTTTATTCTACCATTACATAAAGATTTAAATAAATAAATAAATAAGTAATAAATTCTTTATTTCGGACAACGTAAGATCCACTGTGTTAGTAAAATCCTTATACCTAATGTTAGTGCCATATTATCCTTTCACATTTGTTTTTCCGAGATCATTTCAAGTGGACGACGCACAAGCGAAGGGAAAGTACTTCACTTGTTCATCACCCCCACAAAACGTCTCAGAATAGGAGAGTAGATGCTCTCCGCCACTGTCCTCAGAATACTGTTGTCACTGTCCCACAGTCTTGCTATTAAGGACGAGATTTTTTTCCGCATGACCGCACAAAAGTCGTCTGTTCGATTCAGCGCAAACATCTCAGATGCGCTACAAAAACGGGGCAGTCCCAACAGCATTCTGAAAACATTATTATATTGGATGCGCAGGACCTCCAGCGATCTTTTGGTAAAGCTGACCCACAGGCTTCCCGTGTACATACCCTGACAATATGCTTTGAAAAGGGTTATTTTAACCTGATTAGTACAACGGTAAAACCTGCGCGCCAACATATTCCCTCTGACCGCCAGTGCCCTGCGCTCCCTCTCTATATCCACATTGTCTTTAAGGTCGTCGGTAAGTATGTGCCCCAAGTACTTAACATTATTTACTCGCCTTATACTCAAGCCATTCAGAGTAAAACCTGGTACATAGTCGTGGGCCTTACCGGCGGCCTTAAAAACCATGTATTCACTCTTCTTCACATTATAAACGAGTCCGTGTGTAGCTGCATAGTTCTCGCATACTCTCAACATCTCTCCAATCGATCCCGCAGTCGGGCCCAGCAGCACCATGTCGTCCGCGTAGCTGATATTATTAATGGTAACACCACCTACGCGGCATCCAACCCGCATGCTACCGAGCCCGGCCAGAAGATCGTTCACATATAGGTTGAAGAGTCTAGGAGACGTCAACCCCCCCTGTCTCACACCGCACTCCAACCTATACGGATCAGAGAGTGTTGTTGACCATTTCACAACATTTGTCTGGTTTGCATACCAATACTGCAGAATTCCGAGAACTCCAGCCGGTATATTAAGTACTTACTTTTTTTTGTTAGGTACTTCAAGATATTTCAATCAACTGAGCCTATCGCAGTCCACTGCTGGACATAGGCCTCTCCTAGACTGCGCCACAACACCCTGTCCCCCGCCTTCCGCATTCAGTCTACCCCAGCCACCTTCTTTAGGTCGTCCGTCCATCTAGCTGGGGGGCGTCCCATACTACGCTTGCCGACACGCGGTCTTCACGCCAGGACTCAAGATATTTAATATTTCCAAATAAATGCTAATATAGCTTGTCCCCATGTAATATACGAAAAGCTCGAAAAGGCTTTCGTTACAAGACCTTTGAATTCAAGCGCATTGAAATTAAATTGAAATTGATAACGTCAACTTATTGTCCTCTTGGTACGGCTAAAAGTTTTTAAAATGATTAGTAACTCTTTGGAAAAACACTAAAAGCTTCGCAGACGATGGGTATCTAAACATGCAAAAACGATAAAAAAAAATGTTTTTATGATTTCTTTTTGGAGATGTTGAGTTGAAGTATGGGTATAGAAAATCAAGTTTTCTTCATAAAATCTTGTTATTTAATTTGACCTTGTATTACCTTTTCCAGGCCACCACATCGGCGAAAGGGCTCACCTGATCGAGCGCGAACAGAACTACTACACAGGTGACGCCGAAGAACGTCAGGAGTACATCAACCTGGAGGAGGAGGAAGCCGAAGACTTTGACAGGTGATTGTGTACTTTATTACTTAAGGCATTAGGTTCAGATTGGTGATAGAAAGCTAAAGGTGTTCATAAATAACCTCGTGTCTTGCTTGAGTCAGCCAGGACCGTGCTTTCAAAAATTTCATCTAAGATGTTCTTATGTGCTAAGCATTCTAATCTCAGTGTCAATCTGTCCAAAACGCCTCTAATTTCCTTTCTTTTTTGACAAGTCTTTGACATTGATTGTCGCTGACATTAGATTGCGACTAGATTTTGAACATTACGGGAATTGACCTTCTAATAGTTGGTTAAACACTAAAAGGTGTTTTTTGCATTCTTTTATTTCGACAAATCCTACAATCTAACACTAAAATATAAAGAAACTAGCTTCTGCCCGCGACTTCGTCCGCGTGAAATTTCTTGTTCCCCCGACCCACCCCGTTGCATAGTATCGCCCGTCCGCGCTATTACCTACTTCGTTTTCTGACTTTTTTTTTTCTTTATGCTCGTCCCCTAATAGTTCTAGCGTGATGTTAAATAGCCTTCCTAAAGAATTGGGGGCTATCAAATGTAAAAAGAATTTCAAATGCGACTGGTAGTCCCAGAGATTAGCGCGTTCAAACAAACAAAAAAACTATTAAGCTTTATAATATTACTTTAGATTTATGTAGTTATAGATTTTGTTGCGGAGTTATTTTAAAATTATGATACCTCCTAAGATGTTGATTGAAATCAAGTGATGTCAAGGGCAATTTAAATACTTCAAATCAAATCAATTTATTCCCGCTATGGCGCGGATGCATTTTTTCTGTGCGAATAACGACTTGTGATGAATAACGTATTTATTTGGATAAGGATTAATATCATGTCGATAAAACACTTTCGCAAATAATGCATTAATTCGATCAAATTTGATTACCATAAAAAAGGTTATAGTGAGTCAATCTTAAAAGATAGACATATGCTGTCGCGGACATTTTTTAGAACTTTTAAAGAGGAACAATTCCTTCATACATGATTTTTGCGTAACTTAAACCGTTTACGCAGCGCACGCAACGGAAGCTCTCAAAAAGTCATTCATCAGAATCATTTTTCCCGTTTTTGCAACATTTTCCATTGATGCTTCGCTCCTAGCCTAAAGCCTTCCTCTCCCTAAACCCTTCCTAGATAAATGGACTATCCAACACAAAAAGGATTTTTCAATTCGAACCAGGGGTCTACTCTGAAGTGGTAAATGTATCGTATCGGCCGAATATTCGGCCGTTTCCTGATACGAAGTTACTATTTGGTTCGGTCGGTCCCGATCCTACACTCCTACACTCTTTCGAATATTGACTATGGTCCCGACCCAACTGAGCCGATCCAAACTTTTTTCGCATTTTCAACAATATTCGGTTCGGCCATGTGTCGGTCCGATCCGAACATTCGGCCGATAGGATACATTTACCACTTCGGAGTAGACCCCCAGTAGTTCCTGAGATTAGCGCGTTCAACCAAACAAACAAACTCTTTAGATAAATCAAGAGGGTCATCAATCCGCGGAAATTCTTAACAAAGCAATTCAGAAAAATGACGTATTTGCACAAGGCCATCTATGAGTGAATAGATAAAACGCCTGCACAAAGCATGTGCACGCGATGAAGGAAAGTTGTATTCGTGAATGTTTTCGCAGAATTTTGCGTTTTTAGTCATTTTATATTACCTCCGAAACTATATGACCAATTGACATACTAAAAGGTAAATCTTATCTCCTTGATATCCTTGTGATCATAAAATAATTTATTTTGATAAGGATTCATATTTAAAATTTATATTTTCATCCAAACGTAAGCATGTCAAAAAAATACTTTTTTAAGCCCGCTACCTGTACATTCGCCGCAACCCTGACTGGTTTTCATAACAGCCTACAGAATCGTCCTGAGTTGAGTATCCATACTCACGTCCGGTGCTTCGTCACGTTCTATTTCCCAAATGTTCGCCTCCCAACTTAGTTGACAGTTGTCTGCTATAGGTCTGTAGAGAGTCTATCAATCTTCTGCAGGGATAATGACCGAACCCGTGGACAAAGAGCAGACCTACGGGGTAATTGCTTAACACACTAACAGTGGGAATGGCTTTCATTTTGACAGTTCAATAACATTCATTGCTTTATTTACTTATTTTTTATTTATTTACCATTTATGTGCACACATATATAAACAGAAAAGAAAAACAGAACAGAAAAAATAGGTACAGAGGTGATGCTTATTTCACAAGAAATCTCTTCCAGCACACCCGAGACAGGACAATAGATACAGAGATGTAGGCAGCGTGTGAAATAGTAAAGGAGACAAAAAAAAAATACATAGGTACAATCAAAAACAATTCACTTAAAAAACTAAACAAAAATTACGAGAATATACTAACATACATACATACTTCTAAAATAAATATCACTAGAATGATAATAATTATATCATACTCCAAATAATAAATACATACACAACTATGATGAAGTGGACAGATAGCGTTATTTAACTCTTCTTTAAAAAACTGCAACAGTTTTGCAATCCCTAATGTCAGGCGGTAGTGAATTCCACAACCGCACCGCGTACTCTGTGAAGGAGTAGGAGTAGAAGTCGGTGGAGTGGGGAGGAGACTTGAGAAGGTTTTTAAGATGCGACCTGCAAGGTGCATGTGAAGGACGGGCGTAGGAAAAACGGTCCTGCAGATAGGATGGTGGTTTAGGATTGTGAAGGAGATTGAATAACAGCGTTTACGTTGTCGAGCAGACTCGTTTTTCGAACATATGAAGCAATGGATTAGCAATATCCTTCAAAAGCATTCAGATTGTTATTGAAAGTATGGTACGCAATTAGGATGCTGATATTAATTATACCTTACTCACATGTTTCGTTAAAAATTCCAGGGAGTTCCAGTACAAGGCATCCAGCGCTACCGGCGGTCGCGGCCGCCCCGCCATCCAGGCCGCTCGTCGCGAGCCACAGCGTCTCGCCCTGCCCGCACCGCCTGTTCCAGCTATTACTGTGCCCAAGTGAGTAGTATACAGAACCTTATTGTAAAGGTATAATAAGGTTGAGTATTGCTCGGTAGTAGAGTATATACTTCGGTAGATCGTTAAGAAATATTGCATTAGAAATTAAAGATAGTATGCTGAGATAAAAAAAGAAATGTCCGTGATGGAATGTAAAGTCCCATTTACACGATGCAAGTTTCTTGCCTGTGTCTTACAACAACATCGAGGCAACAAATGTCTTTCATCGTCTAAACACTGTTTCGACGGTGCAACTTTTATTGTTGCTTCAACTTATTGTATGGAAATGAAATCGCACCGTGTAATTCAGGCTTTAAAGTCACAGCATAAAAGAAAAAAACCCTAAGTAAATAGTCATTTATTTAAGCGACATGGAAAAAAAGTACCAGAAAGAGGGGGAGGGATAATTTGATCTAGCTGGGTAAGCACTATTGTTTTTTGGCAATATACAGGGTTATTGGTAAAATCGCGAAAAAAAAATCAGCTGTTCCCTACATTTTGACGAGTTAGACGAACATAAATGTAGGGAACAGCTGTTTTTTTTTCGCGATTTCTGGTTTGGTCCCATAGTAAAACTTGTTCATAATGAGATGAGTACAATGACCTCTTAAGATGTTGTTGGTGTTTTACCAATAACCCTGTATAATATGCTACAACAACAGATTCTAAATGAATAAACAAAAAATTCATGGCATAAACAAATTCAAATTTATTAATAATCATATTGTACAGACGCCAGCACATCAAGCTACTACAATCTGTCAAATCTCTTTAATAGATTTTCAACTTTATCGCTAAAGCATTACCTTAATAGGTACAAAGTTGATTGGGAAAATTTGACAGTTTCGGGTAGCTTGACCTGCTGACGTCCGTACAAGAAAAAAATGTATGGTGACTACCAAACTAGGCACTTGCTAGGATCTTGTAGCTTGGGAGTCGGATAACACGACAGGGGATTTGCCTAGTTAGTGAGGGCAAGAATCTCCATCCTGTAGTAGTGTTAATTATAAGCACATTATATAATTACATGTAGTTCACAGTGATATCCATGTAGTCGCAGCATGTATGTGTGCCTATTTCTCTGGTTTACTATGGCTTATTTTCTTTATTTTATATTTATTTTTCATTTTTATGTTTATTTGTAAAGAGGCGGTTATATTGACGAAACGTAATATTGCCACGGTATATACATTCATAAAAACTCACAACACAAAAACTAAAACTGTCTTTATGACATGTTTTTAAAAAAATATGTAGTTTGAAAAAAATATCTGTTTGACACTATCATTTGCGAAAATGCACAATTTCCTTTTATTGGAAATTCATTACCACAATAGTTCCGTTTCGCACTTCAAACTTTCATAATGTAAATAATTATCATCTTATTAATATGATGACAGTGTTGTTGCAAGACTTTCTTTAAACAAGCAAGAAAAAAAGTAATTATAAAATTACTCTTCCCTCAAGCAGTGGTAATATGTCTTCAAGTTTCTCAACCATCAGTACAAGAATAGTATCTCAATTTAAATGAGAACCAAAACCCCTCACGAACTCCCAAAGAGTTAAAATTAATGGTGCCTTCAAAAATTATGAGTATCAGTGTACCCGCCTCTTTGGGTAGTTAGCACGCATGGTATCTATTGCAGTACAAGTAGTGAGGGGTCTGGGCGCCGTCACAGTGGCTCATCACGACCTTCCAGCCGCCGACCAATCAGAACTGCCGCCAGCCCTCTCACAGTGCCGTCCAGGTAATTTATTATTCAAACAACTTGAACACTAACTTGGTATTTTTTCAGGAATGGTTAGAATAACGTGGGTTTTTATGTTTGGGATAATAATGATAATGCTCAAGGGCCCAAGGCTCGAAGTCGCTCGTAAAGCCAGTGACTCGATACTCCATTATTGAGAGTACTAATCGTATGGTTTCTAAGACGTCAACGATTAAATCCTTAAAACCTAGCTAACTTTTGCATTTGTAAAAAGTGGTGCCGATTAAATGAAAGTTTTTCCACTTTTGGGATGGCATTTGAAGTTCAGTTTTTTACAGCTACAGAATGCATAACAAAATAACAATAACAGTTTTGGGGAATTACTGTCTTACTTTGTTCAAAAGTGGTAGTTTCCAAAAAAACTTATTCCAAAATTTTCCAATCAGTTCCAGATTGTGGAGGAGGCGTTACTACTATTAAACGCGTAAAAACGTATTAAATATATATTTGTCGCTATTATTATTATTGCTATTATGTTTTTTTTTTTTGTAATAATTTGCTATCTATGGTTTCGAATTTTAAGCATGTGGATATATTTTAAATATTAGCCATCGATATTCTTGCATGAAACCTGCTTGGATTCTTGTTTGGATATTATATATTTGTACTGTTTAATAATTAATAATAATTTTAAGATACTGAATGAATTTGAATTCAAAATGTGTAAATATTTGTGACGTGGAGAATTTTTTAGTTCTATAAGAGTCTAGTTACTATAAGACTACGTGCATGAAATATTTTTGGAACGGTTTTCTCAGTATTAGAATATACATGATAATTTTTGTAAATATTAGCTCATAATTTGCAAGGAAGTTTAACTAAAATGGAAACAAAACTGTAAATAAATAACATCAAAAATATGAATTGTAAGAAATTAAGTTACTATTATTCTTGCATGTCACTTACGATTTTTTATAACGAAATAAGTGGCGGTTTGGCGGATAAATAATACAGCAAAAGGTTGCGTTGTAAAACAACAACAAAACTGCAACAACAGGACTGTGTGAACCACTTAAAAGTATATTAAGCACATTTAAAATCTAACCTTTAAACACACCCCTCCTTGCCATAAAACAAGAATTTAAGAAAAGTGCATTCTTGCAAGATGAAAAGCACTTGTGTTCAGTTTCTTTTATAATAACTTGCTTGTAGTGTCCGTCCAAAGGCCCGGTTTCGGTTTTTAGGTTCTTAGCAGACGTGCTGCTTTTAGTATCAGGGAGTAGAGATTTGTTCGCTTTATGGATGATTGAGGATTGACTCTAAGGGCAATAGCAGATGCATCTTAGCGTATTTGCGTTCAGGCACAATACCGAAATCACATGTTTCAGCGATTACTTCGACGTTGCATCGCGTTTTGGCGACTCGTTCCGTTAGTTGGTTTAAAAATTGCGTTTTCTAGTGATGCAAAATTCTTTGGCGGGCAGATAACGTATTGTCGCTAGGTATATAGAGCTTCCGAAAAGCGATAAAATCGCCGAATATATTCATCGAAACCTTAAATTCACACCGAAAATCTTAAATTCACACACAAAACACACACTAATGATACACACATACACATATGTCACACTAATGATAGGCAACGTACAGCCTAAACTCAGTAATTTATGCTTATCAACAACCCCTGTCAATGTCACTCAGGCGCCAAACGATCCTTGTAGCATTTGTGTCTTATCCCATACTCCCAAGTGACATGTGTCGTATGTTTGCAGCCCGTCGGTCCGCGAGGTATACGGCAGCTCGCACCCGCAGCGCCACCACAAACACAAGCAGCACAAGGCGCACGCGCCACAGGTGCCGCTCGCCGCGCACGCGTCCCACGCCGCGCACGCGCCACCCGCCGCACACGCGCCACACGCCGCGCACGCGCCACATGCCGCGCACGCGCCACACGCCGCGCACGCGCCACAGCCGGCACACGCGCCACACACATCGCACGCGCCCTACGCCCCGCACCGACACTCGCCCGCCGAAAACTAAACTGACCCAGAGATGGCGGTAGCGGCGACTGGAATACGGTTACACATCACTACTTCTTATTTATTGTATTTTTCTCGTCATTCAAATTCAAATTCATTTATTGGTATGATTTCAAGGGACAGGCTGGATCGGAATTAGTATCAAGTAAGAGTTATGTAGCCAAAATTTAAATTAATTTGGTGCCCCACAGTATGAGGACCATAGTCTTTATGGTTTCTCCATTTGATTGATAATTTTTTTATAGATTTTTTGTTTGAATTCTGATGATTTCCGTTTACGGGTGTTTTCTTGGTTTCTTCAAATTGACTTTACCTTTGTTGAAAGACGAGTTTAGTTCCTTTTGACGCAATGTATTGTCGCATTTTTTAATCAATTTTCCGTTCAAGACGGAATGTGTACCATTAAGTAGTATTATGCTTGAGTTTTCTCTGTTTTATGTTTGATTTAGAATGAAATAAGTTTGAGAATTTCTTATACAATGTCTGAAAATAATGCAAGGGAAATACGGACTATTTTCAACATATAATTTTTCTCTTTCATTCTCTCTGTATATAATTTTAAGTGTTTTGATTATTCTGAAAGAAGGTATTATAATATCGACTAAAATCTTTGCGTTCGTTTTTTCGTTATTTATAATGTGTAACCTGTAACAAGCGAACAAATAAAATTGAACTGGCATTTCTGCGTATTTATTGCCAAAATATTTTGAAAATGTAGTAATGCGGTGTTGTGAGGTCTCGCAGGTGTCTTGCCGGGTCTAAAAGATTCTCTTACTAAAACATATTTGTCTGGAGATGCATAAGTTGTATGTTTTCTATTGATCTCTTCTCCGTTCATTTTATTTGTTGGCAAGCCGCTGCCGTTACGAAACGACTCGTGATACGTCGCCTTGTAATGAACTTTATTATCGTCTAATGATTTGGGACGTAGACATTAGTGAAATGTATTAAAGTGTAGAACATAATACTTCATGTTGATGATGCCCACGCCACTCGGTGTTAAACCTCTTTTGATTGGACTCAGCACATGTTAGCCACGATGAAATGGCGCCCGAATATAAGATGGCGGATTTGAATTTCGTTTGCTAAATACATTACTTGACTTTGTGGGTACTGGAAGGCTCATATATTTCTGACCTTTAGCTTAATTTATTCGGTTTCACGTGGATTACCTGTTAGTAGCAAAATAGTTTAACCCGTTGAATGCCGTAATTACAGACACATTTTAATTGTGTCTCGCGTGGATCTACGTTCCGGCAATAACACCAGACAGGGTCGTGATTCTGTGTGCTTTGTCCAACATTCCATATGCTGTACCCGCCCACCTGACAATCGATCTATGTATTAGAAATAGTCTAAAAAAGATGATAAATAACCCGGTGTTTCACTCAGTGGCGTTACTAGGCATCTGACTATATTGCCCCAAAGTTTTTGACACGTCATCACAAACCGGCTTGTATCAAGAACTATCACAGTTGATCATGAATACAATGTTTTCTAGCGACGCCACTGCTCACACAAGATTTATATAATAAGTAGAATAATCTTCGTATATCCGATGTTCGCATGTCACCAAACTTTTAATTAAACTGTTTTAAATTCTCTCGGTTTTCAAGCCTTTGTGACCATTTGACATTTCGTCATACATATACGCTGGTTGTTCTTATAAGAACACACATAACGCACTCCTTAGTTTAGAATAGGTTTTAAATTTTAAGTTACGGTATCGTAAATAAGGTAATGTTTAATTATAAACTTATTAGTATTCATAAGTATCGTACTTTTAAGTTGTTTCAGGAAAATTATTAAGTGTAAATTTGTTATAGAAATCAACTGATAAATATATCCGTAATTGACCGTTTATTGGTTGATTTCAATATAACATTTAATTATTTAACTACAATATCAACAGTTTCCATAGATCTTAAAAGTCTGGTATAACAGGTCAAATATTGATTTCTGTTGACAGGCATTAGTTCACAAAATATTATAAGATAATTCTTTAGACTAAGGTCCATCAGCCATTGAGACGTGATCAGAACCTTGTCGTTTGCAGCTAACATAAAGAACGAAGTTTATTCCATAGACACTCAGTCTAAAGAAGATTGCCATGTGTCAAATATGACAGGTCGTAATGGCTCATGGCTGTATTTTTATCTTTGGTTCCCATTTTTTTGTTTTTTAATCATAATACTGGTCTGCACAAAATTTGGACGGCGCTGGACGATATCAAATCGCCCATTCCTTCAAATAAAGTAATTATTTTATTTATTTCTTTTATTTTATTTTTCTCCTTGTTTTTGAGTTCGTTTTAGACTTAATAAACTATTTTTAGACATATTATTGATGTTAGTTGTAAAGAACCAATTTATCACTTGTGTGAGATAATAAAGTAGTGAATTCTCTTATGTAGGAGTTTCATTTCATTGTACCTTCTAGGAAGGACTGCTAAATAATCTGCGATGTTGAATTAACCTCGCTGCGGTCTTAGCAAAGGTTTGCATATCCAGTATTAAGACTCCCCATAGACGTGGTGCCCTGTGGGGTAATTACTGAGCGCAATTTCGTTCAGTTTGACAGTTTAGCCACGTTCAGTGCGTTATTTACTTTGTTCAGTAGACGAATTTATAAAACCTATGAAGCAATGGATTGAAATTCTAATAATAATAATAATAAATAATAATAATAATGTGAAAGACGGCACGGTTGACATCTGTCGGGCATGCCACCGGCCGGGGGAATCAATCAGGCATATTATCTCCGGGTGTTCTCGTCTAGCTAACGGAGAGTACTTGCATAGACACAACCTTGTAGCTAGGATAATACATCAGCAACTTGCTCTGAAATACAACCTTGTGGAATCGGAGGTACCGTACTACAGGTATGTGCCCGACCCAGTTCTCGAAAATGGAAATATCACATTGTACTGGGATCGATCCATCATCACTGACAGGACTATTGTTGCCAATAAGCCTGATATAGTGGTGGTGGATCGATCAGAGCGGCGCGCAATGATTGTTGACATAACCGTCCCGCATGATGAGAACCTCGTGAAAGTCGAGAAAGATAAACAAATCAAGTATCTTGACTTGGCTCGCGAGGTTGTCGACATGTGGCATGTGGACTCAGCAATCATTGTGCCGATAGTCGTGACAGCCAATGGCTTAATAGCCAAGAGCCTCGACCAACACCTGAGGAGGCTCTCGTTGGGCAGCTGGATCAAGGGCTTGATTCAGAAAGCGGTACTTCTGGACACGGCTCGCATTGTCAGGAGGTTCCTCTCTCTGGAGCCCTGACCGCCGGTAGCTTGGACCCTGTTCCCGGTACCGGTGGGCTACTATTTTTTATATTTTTAAATGTTTTTTTTATTTTTTTGTTTATAAAAATATTTAAAAATATAATCTGTAAGTAAGTAAATGAATTAAAGAAATAATAAATAATAATAATAATTGACAATAAGCCTGATATAGTGGTGGTGGATCGATCAGAGCAGCGCGCAATGATTGTTGACATAACCGTCCCGCATGATGAGAACCTCGTGAAAGCCGAGAAAGATAAACAAATCAAATATCTTGACTTGGGTCGCGAGGTTGTCGACATATGGCATGTGGACTCAGCACTCATTGTGCCGATAGTCGTGACAGCCAATGACTTAATAGCCAAGAGCCTCGACCAACACCTGAGGAGGCTCTCGTTTGGGCAGCTCCTCTCTCTGGAGCCCTGACCGCCGGTAGCTTGGACCCTGTTCCCGATACCGGTGAGCTACTATTTTTTATATTTTTAAATGCTTTTTTAACTTTTTGTTTATAAAAATATTTTAAAATGTAATTTGTAAGTATTTAAGTGAAATAAAGGAAATAAATAATATAACTGTCCCGCTTGATCAGAGCCTCGTGAAAGCCGAGAAAGATAAACACAAGTATCTTGACTTGGCTCACGAGGTTGTCGACATGTGGGATGTGGACTCAGCAATCATTGTGCCGATAGTCGTGACAGCCAATGGCTTAATAGCCAAGAGCCTCGACCAACACCTGAGGAGGCTCTCGTTGGACAGCTGGATCAAGGGCCTGATTCAGAAAGCGGTACATCTGGACACAGCTCGCATTGTCAGGAAGCTTCTCTCTCTGGAGCCCTGACCCCCGGTAGCTTGGACCCTATTCCCGATACCGGTGGGCTACTATTTTTTGTATTTTTTTTTATGTTTTATATTCTAATATTTAAAAATATAATTTATATGTGTTTACATTGAAATAAAGGAGATAATAATATAATATGTTTTCGTGGGATAATTTCAAACCTCCACGCGAGCGAAACCGTAGGCAAAGGCTAGTGTAAAATAATTGTACCTATTCAGCCATAGGTAGATAATTCATAAAGGTTGAAAGGCCTATTGGATGGTAGAGTTCGCAAAATGAAACAATTCATGTAAAATAACAAAAATTTATTAAGAAAATTAACGAACCCTAAAATACAAATAATAAAGCATCGCCTGTGAGGCCTGCAGTCTGTTTTTTTTTTTTTTTTTTTGTTAATTTGGCAGCCTGTTTTTTTGGTTAATTTGAAACTGCGGGAACGCATCGGGTTGTACGTTTGTGTCAACTCAGGGTAACCCGCAAAAACAAAATTTCAATTTTGTTTTAAAGAATTAGTGGTTATAAAAAAGATGAGTATTCTAGGGTTAAATGAATAAAAAATATCCAATAACCTAATTCCAAATTAAACATTATTAATTTTAACGTTATCTTACCAACTACGACAAAGTAAAAAAATACCTTTACCCCAATAAAAGATAATATTCAAAAACGAATAATATACAAAATTAGAATTAAGTACAAATTATTAAAATAAAATTAAGATTTTTTTAAGGATTCATCGGCTTTACTGCCTGTGTTACTGGCGTCCGCCATTTTGTTGTGGACGCCATCTTGCCGTCAGAGACACATGCGGCATATGTCCTCGTTGATCTCCAGCATTTGGTCGATGAATGCCTGATTGGCCATCACTTGGCCAAGCTGGCAGATGATGGTCAGTAGCTCGCCTTGCTTGTAGTTCATCATGGCGTTGCAGAGCTGGATTTCTTCTGATAGAGCTTCTGGAATCTGTGGACAAAGATTAAAAGCGATGTTATTTTCAAGATCAAGTATAAAACAGAAACATTCGTGCACTTGGCTGTGAGGTAATCGGTAGTGTCGAAACGCACCCTCGTTTCCACCCGGGCCCCGGCCCCGGGCCCCGGCCCGGCCCCGGGCGGCATACGGCAAGCACCGCGATTTTTTAAATAAAAATGTCCTATTTCCTGATTTGAGCTTTCGTAGATGCAACAGACCCAGACTAAAAAAATAGCTCGTTAATTAAGTCTCTGCGTTTATTAATATATATTATCGAGTCCAAACTTGAAGATGGCTCACCGAACATTGTTATAATGTTGAGATTGTTTTTAAAATCTGCCATCAGTAGTGCCAGTTACGAGAGAAGCTTCTTTAAACAAACGTTAGTCAAAAATTATCTCAGATCGACTATGTCCACGACTCGCACGTTGAGGCTATCAGCTATCCTGGCAATTGAACATGATATTCATGTTGATTTAATAATTGTATAAAAGATTTTGTTATGCAAAAAACAAGAAAAGTAAAAAAAAAATAAACCTGCTTCGAATTTGACTAGTAATTAAAATATTTAAAAAATTCCAGTCGGTCCCAGGAGGCGAAAACCCACGCCACGCCGCTGAATCGGAATTGTTTATTTATTATGCTGGCTGTATAAGTGGGACTGTTTTAAAGACAACATTACTGCGAGGCCATTTAAACTAATTCACTGTGATTACCAAAGAGAACCTCTAATCAACTGCTTGAATATGCTAATAATGTGGGCTGCAAGCATTTGAAATTCAAGACAAATACTATAAATAAAAGGCTTCAGTCGGTACGTAAGTACTGTATAATGGGCCTTGATTGTAGACTTCGAGGGAACAGCCACAGTTGCTAACAGTCACAGACCCGTAAACATCAATTATTCAAGCAGAAGGCAACACCACTGATTTATGTTGTTTATCTATCTGTACGAACAATAAAGCTGAGGAGTTTGTTTGTTTGAACGCGCTAATATCTGGAACTACCAGTCTGATTTAAAAAAAAATCTTTTTACATTTGATAGGATCACGCAAGGATTCTAAGAGAAAAAAAAAATAGAACGCTAAGCGGAGACGAAGTGATGGCGCGGGCAGGTTATGCGATGCGACGGAGTGGGTCGGAGGAACAAGAAATTTCACGCGGATGAAGTCGCGGCTGAAGTGGCAGTGGGCTGGCCATGTTTGTCGAAGGACTGATGGCCGGTAGAGCAGACAAGTCTTGGAGTGGAGACCGCGTATCGGCAAGCGTAGTGTGGGACGCCCCCCAACTAGATGTACGGACGACCTTAAGGAGGTTGCTGGGTCGGACTGGATGCGGAAGGCGGTGGACAGGGTGTTGTGGCGCAGCCTGGGAGAGGCCTATATCCAGCAGTGGACTGCGATAGGCTGAGTTGATTGATCGATTGAAGTCCAGAAGCTTGTTTATTTATATAGAAAGGATGAATAAACCAGAATACGGAATATTATCCCCCAAACATTTCCGCATCAGAGCGAAAGACATCTACCTTTTGAAATATGTAGTTAAACGAGTGTTCGTAGTCTGAAATGTAATTGTTCTTGGCATTTGGTTGCCCGTTCAAATCATACTCCGTCCTATAATTATATGGGGACGGTACCTAGAGGTTTTCCGGGAGCCTTCCAACACAGTTACCCGAAAAAAAAAAACAAGTTTTAATCATGGGGTGGTCTTCTGCCCTGGAAGTTAGGAAAACTCATAATGTAGTTACCTACACTACATACATAACATTAGCAACGACGTAACTTTATTTTTAGATTGCCCTGTTGGTGTAGTGGTCGCAAGCGGAACTGCTGAGTGTGGGGTCCTGGGGCTGATTCCCGGGTTTTTCCATTAGGAATTTCTCGGAAGTTGGCGGTGTGATACCCTGTCCTTCGGAAAGCATGATAAGCCAATGGTCCTGCACCTGATCTCTCTCCGGTCGTGTCGGATTTCTATCCCATCGGGCTATGAGAGTGAGTGCATTTGTGCCTGACAGCACACTTTTGCATTATAATATCACTCGCGTCGCTGCCTATAGTCTCCGCTGAGATTGACCGCCATGGCAGAAATTCGACCTGGAGGAGGTCTATAAATTTTAGGAGCTACAATTTAGTTTTAACTTCTCGGGTGCCTACGAAACGAAACATTCAATAATTTCTCAATATTTTTCATACGCTCGGCACACGTGAGTTCTCTCAAAACATTCATACGTCCCACAATGTAGCCGAAGGTCAAATTTTAATCATTAGCTATGTTTACAAGAACTCGATCAGACTCAGTTCTCATTGTTTCTGCAATGTTCTACGAGTTCTACGTTTACACACGGCTGTGAACTGGGTAGCTCAAGTGGCCGCTTGCGACCGGAAAACCATTATGAGTAGCTATGTAACCTTCACAGCCGTCACAGCGGCTTTGTTTAAGATTCGATTACAGATTATTGTTTGAACAGATTAAAACATTAGTGTATTGATCTTTGAGCCCGATGTGGTACGGGTTTGGAGCGTGTGATTTTCACATGCATTCATAGATGAAAACCACAGAACAACCTCTTTTAACTGTTCTGTAATGACTGTGATGAAAACTTCCAAATTGCAAATTCCAACAAAACCTACAGGACCAAATCCTTAGAGGGCTTTTTCCTGATTACATCTTATTAGAGCTCTGACTTTTTATTCTAGAAGTAGGTTCTGCCCGTGACTTCCTCCGCGTGAAATATCTTGTTCCCCCGACCCACCCCGTCGCATCACAACACTTGCCCGCGCTATCACTTAGTTTTAACTTATCGTCTATCTGACTTTTTTTTCTTTTTGCTCGGCTGTTAGATTCCTAGAGTGATGTTAAACCTATAGGTAGCCTTCCTCATGAATTGAGCTATCAAAAGCAAAAATAATTTTCCAAATCCGACGGGTAGTTCCACAGATTAGCGTGTTAAATAACACGAAAAACTCTTCAGATTTATTATTAAGTAGTATAGATAACTTTTCAGTTCAACGTGTATGTATTCTTTGGTTCAAGTCTACCTTGAGCGAAAAGAAGAAGAGCTCTTGATGACTAGCAGCCGATAGCTGGTCACGACATGCCACTTCTTCCGTTCTTCTTCTTAGCCAAGCTTCAGCCTGCTTAGCAATTTTCCAGTGATACTCACGTTATGAGGATCAGCGAAGGTGCTGAACTTGTACTTAGTCTTCCGCTTATCTGGCCCGTTGTTCAGGAAGAGCGTGAACTGCGCGTCTTTGATGGTGGCCCCCACCGGAAAGTATAGGCCGGCTATCAGGTGGCCTTTCTGATCGCGGGACAGGAGACTCCTGGAAGAAGGAAGGGTAAATTAGTCTCATATAAGGCTATCATAATATGGTCGTTTATTTGTAGGCGAAAATCCTTTTCATGTAGAAAACATTAAATCGGATATGAGGATCCTTTCTTGGCCTTAGAAACTAGGAAATTTCATTTCAGATGAAACTTGGAAGTCCTTGAAAAGAAGTCGGGAGCTACTTAGAGAATTTTAAAGTAGACACAATAGATATACCTGTGGTCTGTTTCCTGATGAGGACTTTGAACAAATTGAACTGCATTGCACTTGCTAAAAAGGAAGGCCCACTTAATTATCATTTCGTATTGGAATTGGCCAATAAAAGGTATCTAGAAGAGTTTTAGGAGATAGAGTAGAGATAGACAAGTCAATGATCTTAAAACTAGGATGATTGATGCGATTGATAACGAACCTAGTTTTCGATCTGTTCTGGTTAATGTTCTGGCATCTATTTAAAGGAAATGAGGTCTGCGGAACGATTCTTGAACTTAAACAAGCGTGTGCAGCTCAGGAATCAGTATCTAGACCATCCATATATAATTTAAGACAACGATAAGGTATTAAAGTTAAAACGAGAAAATAAGCTTGCCCTCCATTATGAAAGAAAATAAAAAAAAATACAAGTAGGTAACCTAAATGCATCTAAGACAGGGAAGACCATAGGCTAAAGACAGACATACATCATCCGTCCTCCTGGATCATCTTCCTGCTCTCGTTCCATGTTATATGGTACAGAAACGAAACGAAACGAATTTCAAAATGATGGTCACCTAAAGTTGTAGACGAGGTTCCTCCTCTCGGTGACGTTGACTCCGTCGAGGTAGGGTCGGGCGGCGAACACCAGCGACGTCTGACACTTGACGGCTTCCCCGCGAGTCTCGCGCTCGTGCCACTCGATGTAGCCCGCGTTCAGCACGTTGAACGAGTAGCTGTACTCTTTACGGCAGTGCACCTCGTCCGACTGCACGAACCAACCTGCACAACGACCAGGAGTTAAGAGGGATTGAAGATTTGGTAGAAGACATTTTCGGCCTGCTACATCAGTTTTTGGGTTCTATGATTTCTAGAAAAACATGAAGTTTTCAAGTGTTGCTACTCACCGGTGTGCGGATAATTCCGGTCCTGCATGACGGTGACGATTCTGGGCACGTGGTAGCCAGGGTCGGCCAGCATAACTCCGGGCCGGCCGTCCACGCGGATCTGGATGCCCACCATGACGTGCTCCTTCTCCGCGGCCAGAACGGCGGCCGGCCCGTCGCCACACGTCACGTACTCGCTCACGTCCACCACCGCCTCCTCGCACGACAGCAGCGCCGTGGCGCGGTGGATGCCGCTGAAGTCTCGCTCCAGGCAGCGCCAGCGCCGCACCAGCTCCAGGCCCAGACCCACACACGTGTGCTTGCGTGCACGGATGGGCGGGGCGTACCGCTCGTACACTTGGGCGAGCGGGTCGCCGGCGCGCTCCCAAGCCTCGAACAGCGAGATGAAGTTGCTGACGGAGTCGTAGTTGTCGGTGAGCAGCAGGCGGCGCAGCACGGCCTCGGCGCGCGTGGCGAGCTCCTCGTGTCGCGAGACTGAGAGAACGAGCGGGCGCCGCGCCGGGCCCCAGCGCGCGCGCGGCAACGGCGGTCTGGTCAGATCCCGGGTCGGCCGGGTCACGTCGTCCGTCCGGTGCCCCGGCCCGCCCGCCGGCTCGCCGGCGTCGGGCGAGGGCTCCGTCTCCGAGCTGAGTCAACTCGGCCACTCGGCGCCCCAGCGGCCCACGCCGGGCCCGGCCGGCTCGGCCTCCGCCCCCCTCTCATACAGGCCTTCATCCCGGCCTCGATCCGTAGCGACCTCGACGCTCTTGACGAGCGCCTCACGCTGCTTCTCTAACAACACTGATGATGGTTTTTCACGCTCTGGAATAGCAGATACGAAGGATTAGCATTGTTATAAGTGGACTATGTGCAAATACCAATAAACAATTCTGAAGTATGTTAAGCCAAGATCCGTGTGCATGTTTCGAAATTGTAAATGCTGTCATTGATTGAAATAAACAATATTTGGCGTCTGTTTCATGATCACTGTTTTCGATCGATGCCTCACTAAAATATTTCATGATATTGAATAGGTACATCGACGCTTTTAACTTTGTGCGTAATCCATTTATTGCGCATTTTAGATAAAAGAGTAAACATATTCTCGTCCACATGAAAGTGGCTTATCGTAGTAAGACGAACCGTCTCATTAATCTTTGTCACTTAAAAAGAACTTGATCTCGTCCGATAGCTGATACGATATCATTCCACGTACAGGATCTATGGCTTCTTACAAATACCGCCTCGGAAAGTGAAATTGAGTAATAACTTAATTTCACTTTCTGAGGCGTTAACCCAGCAGTGCATGATTCTGGGCAGAAACGATGATTTAGAAATTTGCAATGTAGACCTAAGTTACTTCAGATCTATTATCCAGCCGGGTGATGTTTTAAAAGTAGGTAAGCAAATTATAAAAAGTCAGTTACATAAGCATGACCACAGTGCAGGCTAGGCATGGGTAATTTCATGGACACACGAGTAATACGGATTACGCGAGTGCATCATTAACTTCTAAACCCAAACTATCGGCTAGCAACTACACGAGTATAAATGTTTACGTTAACAAATGCTAAGTATTTCATAAAAACCTACGAGCCTCTTCCCCTTCCCCCAACCCCCCCCCCCTTCCCCCTTCCCCCTACACAGCCCCTACCCTTCCACCCTTCTTTAACCCTTCTTCCTTTACCTACACACGCTGTCTACATCTCTTTTCTACTTTCCTATCGCAGTTATGCTGGTAGAGATTTCTTTAGAAATAAGCATCACCTTTGTACTGACGCCAGCAGCTCAAGCTACCCGAAACTGTCAAAGTATCCCAATTAACTTTGAACCTAATGCTTTAGCGATAAACACGAAAAGCTATTAAAGAAATTTGACAGATTGTAGTAGCTTGTTGATGTGCTGGCGTCTGTACCTATTTTACTGTTCTTTTCTTCTTGATTTTTTATATTTATGTGTAAATAAATAAATAAAACCGAGATATAAGAGTAGGGGAAGTCCCAGGGCCGTAGCTAGGGGGGGGGGGGGCATTGTGGGGCAATGCCCTACCTTCAAATCACAATGCCCTACCTTAACTGCAATCATTAGGCCTCAAACATCGATCACTAGCCTACGATCTACTTGTGATCGATGGCCTCAAAGACTGTCAACGGGTCACGAGAGAATGGCTGGTATGGTATTTCTGGCCTTTGAAAAAAAAAAGAACAAAATCTGTTGATCTGATCGAAGTTCTTCGCATTTTTAATAACATGGCGAATCATAGAATTCAGCTGTTTTAAATATTTTTTATTATTATGTTTTCCTTTATTTCATTTACATACTTACAGATTATATTTTTAAATATTTTTATAAACAAAAAGATAAAAAAACATTT
Source organism: Apamea monoglypha (assembly GCA_911387795.2). NCBI lineage: Eukaryota > Metazoa > Arthropoda > Insecta > Lepidoptera > Noctuidae > Apamea > Apamea monoglypha. The sequence continues at coordinate 2,941,729 of OU426932.1, read as the reverse complement.
AAAAATATAAAAAATAGTAGCCCTCCGGTATCGGGAGCAGGGTCCAACATGGTGATTGATTTTGGAGCCCGTGCTTCGAGGGCAGATCAATTATGATATTTTATTACTTCCGCCCTACCTGTAACCAATGCTGCCCTACCTCAAATTCGACTCTAGCTACAGCCCTGGGAAGTCCTAAGAAACGATGGATGGACTGTGTAAAAGATAATCTCACAATTGGCAAGAAAATGTAATTATATAAAACCACTCAGTATCTGCATTTATTTGTTTGATTACTACAGATATAGTAAATAGATCTTTATGTTAATTAATGTAATTGGTGTTACCGTTTTAATTAACAATAATAAACAACAACAACAATAATATGGTTAGAAAGGGGATTACTAATGAGGTGATGACTAATAGAGAAGTATGGAAGAAAAAGACATGTTGCGTCGCCCCAAACACATTGGTATAAGGGTAGGAGAATGATGATGTCAATGGAGGGAAATTCGGAACCAAAATTAGGACCCGAAGACATACTAAAAAAATGACTTGCTTCAAGAAATATCGGAGAAGTTTTAAGTTAAGTTTCCAAATTTCTTTTCCACATTTTTTTTATCAACTCTATTCCATTGGAAACAGCAGCCTTCCTCCATAGCTGCAGAGCTATGGAGGAAGGCTGGTTTGTTTGTTTGGTTATCCAATTTTATCCGATATATTTTGATCATTTATTTTTTGATTAGTTTTGTCAACATAAAACTCATTAATTTATCACGCAAATGTGTACTAGGCCTGCAAGGAGAACAAACCACAAAGATCTGCATCTTGACCTACATTTCCGTTCCTTTAATTGAGATAAGCTAATGATGCGACCTACGTATCAGTAACTAATTACGCACAATTGTTACTGAAGACACCTGCCGATCGATTCTGTAAAAATCTCACCGTGAAAACTTAGGTGAAGTGAGCGTGGTGTGAGCTGTCATTCCAACTGATGCTAGGGATTGACACTATTGACAGCTCACTCTAAGCTCACTTCACCTGAGTGAAATGGTTACAGCAGTGCGATTCTGTAACCATCTCACCGTGAAAACTCAGGTGAAGTGAGCGTGGAGTGAGCTGTCATTCCAACGAATGCTAGGGATTGACACTATTGACAGCTCTCACACTAAGCTCACTTCACCTAACTTTTCACGGTGAGATTTTTACAGAATCGATCGGCAGCAGTGCGATTCTGTATCCATCTCGCCGTGAAAACTTAGGTGAAGTGAGCGTGGAGTGAGCTTTCATTCCAACTAATCCCAGGGATTGACACTATTGACAGCTCACTCTAAGCTCACTTCACCTAATTTTTCACGGTGATATTTTTACAGAATCGATCGGCTGAATCGCACTGCTGGTTTACTTTTAACATGTGTTGTTTACGTCAAAACGTCATTACATCGAGTAGTTGAGATGCATCAAATAAGATCAAAACATTCGCTGGCACTGCTCTTGGCAGTCAATCGTACGCGTCACTATAGAAAACGAATTAACTTTCAATGATAGGTAATCTTATTTGCGACCTTTTTTGCATCACTTACTTTGAAAAGTTAGTAATTCTGTCAGGTAAATCTTAAAGATCATGAAACTATCTCCAAGATCTGACATTTTTTTAAGGAAAATAAAGATTTTTTATCATAGAAGTCTCGCTAATCTATTCGCAGTTGTGATGCTGTCAATATTTACAAGTGGAAGTCCGTAATAAGTCTAACTGATAAGTTAAGAGGAAACTGGTACTCGTATCTCTTTGTAGTTTGGCAGGGGTTAAAGTTCAAACGCCCACGATTCGTGGACTTTCAACACTTGAGTCCAACTCTTCACCACCGAAAACCAGTAGCAACAACTACTAACATTGAAGTTCTAAATATACAACCATTGTGACGTCGAGACCATGCGCCCGCGCCGACCGCGGTGCAAGAACAAAGTGGTCTGTTCCAACCCGCTCCGGTCATGAACTGGAATGGCCACGTTCCTCGGAAATAACGAAAATATTTAACACATCGTCCATACATTGTCCCATTTGAGTTCGAAATGTCTGACGTCATTCGTAACTTTGTTATTCATTAATGAATCACTGGTTTGAGAGAACTTTGATATAGTTGGGTTAATGTTTTTGTTTTAAAACGATCCTTTGTCACATATTTGTAAACGTATTGATTCATTGTTGTAAGTACATGGTGTTTATTACAATAATCAACTTCTTAAAAAAAACTCTTCATGTGAAAATTTAAATTGTTTTGTTAGGTCAAATAAATTCAACCTCATAGATAAGTTCATTCCTCTGTTTTAAAAGGTTAAATGATTGTATTATGTATTACAGAATTATATGATTTTATAAATAAATCTATCTTATTGTCAACCTAAATGGAGATCAAAAGGTTACGAACCCACGAACTCCAGACCATTTCTTTCAGATAATTTAGAAAAAATGGCACGCGGCTGTCCTAATGACATAAAAGATAAAAGCTTTAAAATATACAATGACTGACTGATTTTTGTGTTTGAAATAAAGCGTGCTGTGGTAAAAACGGCTATTCTCGTACCATGACCCCCGTGTGCATCGGAAAGCGCGTTGTCCCGGCTGTCATTTTTTTGACAGTCGATACGGGTCGTCAGTAGCCCGAAAGTCGGACAACCAGTCTTACCAAGGGGTATTATATTACCCAGCAACTGGGTTGTGGAGGTCAGATAGGCAGTCGCTCCACGTGTAGTACTGGTATTCAGCTGCACCCGGTTAGACTGGAAACCAACCCAACATAGTTGGGAAAAGGCTAGGCAGATGATGATATTTCACATACGAGTACATCATCATCATCATTTGCCTAGCCTTTTCCCAACTATGTTGGGGTTGGCTTCCAGTCTATCCGGATGCAGCTAGATATCAGTGTTAGATAAATAGGTACAACATACCTAGTACAATACTTTTCTATGAAAGAAAGGTATAATTAGCAGTTTAACTTAACTTTTGCCAGGAAATACTTAGGCCATGGTAGAGCGGCTAACGTAAACCAAAGCAACACTAAACCCAATAAATAAAGTTCATTATTTCCTACTTTATTTAATGCTACTCCATTTTCCTCGCCAGAATTGCCAATTATTATAATAAATGATCCCGCAACGCGAGAACAAAATACATTCTCTTTATTGGGTCAACTCCGCCAATACCCCGCGGCCCTTAGGCCAATGAAGCCCAATCTGCGGGTAATAAGGGTCCTATACGTCGATAACTACATATGTGCCGATGTTGCCACATAATTGAATGGCTTCTTATGACCAATTTAGCCTACTTGTGTGCCCAGACAGTATTGAAATAAGATGCCTATCAATTTACTTACTTCGTGGATAAATAAATTGGTCATTGTGTCTTAGTCTATACTTTTGTTATGTCTGCTGTGTAGAATGGTCTATATTTGAGTTTTTGAGACCTTTACTGGCACCCTAATTATGTAACACACGATCAATCACAATCTGAATGATTTTGAAGGAGATTGCAAATCCGTTGCATCATAAGTTCGAAAAATTTGTCTGCTCAGCAACGTAAATAACGCAATGAATGTTGTTGAACTGTCAAAATGAAAGCCATTGCTACTGGTAGTGTGTTACGCAATTAGCCCGTGAGTTTTTGTTTATAATAATTATAGTTGAAGACGTTCAAGTATTAGAGGTTTTACTGTGATCATAAAAAAAAGAAAAATGTAACGAAATTTTTAAATGAGAAGCCCTTTTGTACGTGAAAAATGTATTTGCCCAAAAAGGTAACATTTTATAACGCCAGAATATATGGACAGCTTTAAAACCGGTAAATTAATGGGTCATGGAGACAATAAGCTAAATGGTAATTACCGAAGTAACATTGAGTATTAACGATCGATAGGGGTAGCTACGACCCTTGGTATGTCGGTCACGGTTGTGATAATAATTAACAAACTGTTACGTTTGTAATAAAGCTGAACTGGCAGGGGGCTAGCCATGTTTGTCAAAGGACCGATGGCTGGTGGAGCAGACGAGTCCTGGAAAGGAGACCGCGTATCGGCAAGCACCAGTTAGATGGTCAGACAACCTTAAAAACGTAGCTGGGACAGACTAGATGCGGAAGGTGGCGAACAGAGTGTTGTGTCGCAGCCTGGGAGAGACCATGTCCAGCAGTGGACTGCGCTAGGGAGTTAATTCTGCAAGGGCTGTATTAAAATAGTCTTCACGAGAGTTGATACTAAAAAGTACCATAGGATAGAGTCGCATTCTAGGCAGTTAGCCCCGTTATCAGCTTCCTGCCCCGTTGGTACGGATTGCCATCCCATCGGAACATGGAAATGAGGGAAGAGAGAGTGCACCTGCGTCTGCGCACAAGCTTGTGTACTATAATATCTCCCACGTCGATTAGCCATCGACTTCTTTCAGTCTTCTTCGCTGAGGGGAGAATCTAGAGGACGGAAAATTAAATAGCTAATATTTATGCCACGAACGGTGACGATGGTGTTAAACTTATATTGATAAACTATACCCTGTCCATTAGGTAAACCGTTTTTTGACAGCTGGAATACGCTTATCAATTATATTTTTTTGGTCAAAACTGATACACAGACGGTATTATGATGTCTGTAAGAAGTCATAAATAAGATAAGGCAGTTTATATATTTATTTTATTACGCATTTTAATGTTAACTTTTACGTAATCTTGAACAGTTACGTTCTAAGGCAGCTGTCAAAAAACAGTTAACCTACTGGACAGGGTATATACGTCTCATCGTGAGTGTTTTATTTACCAACCAAGCAATGACTAAAACTGAAAAAATGTTGAATCACTGAAAACTTTTAGTACTCACGGTTGTTTCAGTGTAAACACAACTATGAGCAGTTAAATTGTTTACTTTTTACCGCGAAGCATGTGTCTGCTTGTACTCGAGTGCAGATTCTTTGTAACGTGAGTCATTTGTAGATAATTAAAACTATATACAACGGAATTAGCTACTTGTTATTAAAACTACAGGAAAGCGAATGAGACCTGTTTAAACATTTTGTTTTTTTTAGCCATTTTTTTTTGTGAAGCTTTTGGTAGTCCAACAATATTGTTTTTGTTTCCTGGTAATTATTCAGAATAATATAATTTCAAGTATATGTCGCAGCAACCCAACTGATTAAATTAGCCGTTTAGTCAACCGCCTGGCCTTTGGAAGTAGTGCTCGCCTCGCTTCGCTCTCTCGGCTCGCACGCGGTTGATCACAGTTCTAACTTAACCCATTTGGTCAGGGTGGCCTGGCTTAGTTACTGCGACCAATTCGCCTGGCAAGGGATTGGTTACAGTTCTAACCTAAACTAAACTTTATTGAATAGGATTCAGGCCGTTAGTTGAACGGCCGCCGTTTAGTTAAAAGGCTAGGCCATTAACTAAACAGCTAATTAAACCAGTTGGCTGCGACACAAGTATACTCGTATATGTATATACACTGACTGAATAAACTTTTAATACTAAATAAACTAACACACTATTAAAATTAAATTGCACATTGAATGGCAATATTTAGCCTCTGACAAGGTAAAAGCCAGCCCGTGGGTCACGGGAACTGTTATATTGGAAATTCTAACAAAATATTTTCATACTACTAATATAATACTTAAATATAAAATACTTTTTAAAATCATTCCCCAAATCGAAAAAACAGTTTTCAAAGTAGCCTTATTGCGTCATTTATTTTCATTCATCTCATAAATAGAATACATCTTGAAATAAATCATGTTTTTATGATCCATTTTATTTGTAATCCAGGTGTTGCACAAACTAGCCATTGTATTTATTGACGTCAGCTTTAGATATAGCATGACCTTAGTCAGCCTTTAAAATGTTCCCACTGCCGTTGTTATTCTGTGCCACTGCTGGGACACAGACCTCCTCTCTGTGAGAGGGAGTGGGCCGCAATCCGCCACGCGGGCCCAGTGCGGGTTGGGAGATGTCACATCATCAGCTTTAGATATAGTAATGGGTAATTCCATTCAATACCTATATCTATTTTACCTTTTTTAGGACTTTATATTAAGTATTTATTATTCCTATCTGATCTAATCTTAATAATACTAACTTTAAAAGAGATATTCAATCATTTGCCTACTATTTGCCCAAGCTGATAATCTTTGTTAATCTTAACCTAATAAATTTATTGTTCATCGTATTGCTTCATAGATTCCGACATAATAAATCGAGATAAAATTACGTATTTCTGTATATTTCACGTGTAATGACACCTGCGGGGTGATTTCGTAACACACTATGGCAATGGCTTTCATTTTGACAGTTCAACAACATTCATTGCGTTATTTACGTTGTTGAGCAGACAATTTTTTCTACCGTATGAAGCAATGTTATAATTAGCAATGTTATAATTAGTTTCTTTGACAAATCTTTCACTGTTCAAGCGGTACGGTTATGGAATGACTTGCCCGTGTCGGTGAGGCGTGCTCAATCTCTGTCCACTTTCAAAATTATGATCAAAAAGCACTTCCTCTCTCCTTAAACATCATCATTATTATTATTTATTATTATTATTATTATTTTGTTTTTTGCTCTTGTTTCATGTCTATTATTGTATGTATATATTTATTTAGACGAGTAAGATATACTTTATGAATATATTTATTGTATAATGTAAATGGTACACCACAGACTACCTACCATTTTTGCCTCTCTTTAATTTTAATCCATCCAAAGGTTGTCTTTAAAAGATCGCTCTAAGCGATAAGACCGCCCATTGTGTCACCCTTTGTAAAAATTTTGTATATTTATGTTTTATAAATTGTATGGTGTACAATAAAGAGTATTCTATTCTATTCTATTCTAGCAATAACCGTCAAAATTATTCAAATTGTTACTATGAGTTACGCTATTAGGGTGCTGTATTAATTGGGAAATGAGTTATTCCGATTTGACTCCCTGAATCTGGTGGTGGTTCAATATTACAGTGGTCCTTTAATTTCCCGCGTGGATAAGGTTAGGTTATCAGGCTGGAATAACTTTGTTTTTAATCAATTAATCTCATTTTTATTTAATAAATTGTGATCAAAATTGGTGGCAGTTTAGAACACGTTCAATATTTTACTGGCTTCCTTTTTCAGCGAGTCTCTGAAGAAATTGACAGCAACATATCAATGTATCGGTGTTACCTTACATCAAAATGATATAGAGCATGAAATAAATAGCTCGTGAAAGGACGCAATCATTACTTTGTAGTGAAAAGGAAAGGATAGGCCTTGAGCAAGTAGGTTATCATAGAGGTCTATATTTTTAGTTTTGAACAAAGACAAGAAAAAGTTGACGACCTTAATTGTCTGTTTATGTAAGTAATTAAAATAACTCCTTCTTGGAGCTACACAAAAATATCTGTAATAATTCCTACTTATTAGTGTTAATGGTTCTTTTTATAAGGAATTTCACAGTAGCACGCCGGAGTTCGGATTTGTGCCCGGTTGATGGTAATAGGCTCGCCCCCTATTAGTATAAGAATAATTTATTTTGCCAGAAACATAGAAGTTCAGCATGTCTCACCGTAAAATCGGTATGCAAAACTGATACAATTTAAAATTTCATTATTATTATTCACATTTTTTACACATTAATTAATTTAGCAATATTATAAAAACAACAAGTCATTTCTTAAATACAAAAAATGATCCATAACCTCCAATAAAAAAAAAGTATTATTATTTACATGTCATGAATTCGCCTATATCATAAAAACATTTTTCAATAAGCCATTCCTTTAATATACATACACATATATGTGTTAAACGCGTAAGGGGCAATTCACGAATAGATTTTGGTATTTTATTAAAATTTGGATTGTTGTGTATCCACAGTTTTTTTTAATATAATGCGGTGGATGTTGCCGGTGTTTGTAACTTATTGGGGTCTCTTGATAAAAATCTTTTATTCTCTTTTGCTTTCTTATATAGATCTGCATGTTTCTTAACAAAAGTAGCAATTTCAAAGATGTAAAAAGTCACCGTATAAAAGTTACAGTTAGTACATTCAGTTTCTTAAAAAGAGGTTTACATGTATCGATTGGCCCAGCACCACATATTGCTCTTACGCATTTTTTTCTGCGATATAAAGACCCTATTAATACGTGTTGAGTTACCCCAGACTAGCATTCCGTATCTACGTACTGAACCTACGTAGCCATAATATGCCATTAGAGCAGTCTTCTCACTTGCTAGCTTCCAAATCTTTTTTAGAGCAAACAAATTAAATTACTCTAGTGCAGACGTTCTTTACCTGAGCCTTCCAATTACAGTGCATATCGAGGATTATACCCAGGAATTTTGTATCACATCAATTTCAAAACCTTTATATTATATTTTTAACTCCCGTGTGGCAGTATTAAAATTTCTAAACTGTAGATTTTTTTTGTTGTTGATATTAACATTGAGGTTGTTCTGTTCTAACCAGTCAGTTATACCATCAATTGTTTTTACAATTTCTAAATTATTCAAGCCATCGTAAGGCACAACTACTGATAGGTCATTAGCAAACAATGTACATTTATGTTTCGTTATCTTAATAATGTAATTAATATAAAGAAGGAAAATGAGTGGTCCCAGGACACTTCCTTGTGGAACTCCGAACGCATTAACAGCAAAAATTGACTTGTAAGAGGTAAACATTTCTTTCCTATCCATACGAGTAATTTCTACAGACTGCGTGCGGTCACTCAGATAACTCTCAAGCCACTGAAATGCATTTCCTCGAATGCCATAAAGGTCACATTTTTGCAAAATAATAATGTGATCTACCAAATCAAATGCACTTGACATTGCAAAGAATATTGATACTGCACGCTTCCTTTTATATAATACTTCTATTATATTTTTGACTAAGGAAAACGCTGCAAGCGTAGTCGACTTGTTTTTTTGAAATCCGTTTTGTTCCTTTGTAAAAATGTTGTATTCATTAAAAAATCATGTAATACGGTGATGCATTACTTTTTCAAACATTTTCGAAATCGCTGGGATCAGTGTGATAGGTCGGTAATTATTAACCACTTCTTTATCATCCTTCTTATGCATTGGTTTGACAATAGATATCTTTAGTTTACTAGGAAACGCACCTTGACAAAACGATATATTTATAATATGGCTTAATATCACAGCGAGCTCATTACTAGCCAACCGCATTAGTGTCTCTTAACGATTTTATAGTTTTAATGATTTCTGCTTCATCGCACGGTAACAAGCAGATAGATGAATTTAAAGAGTCAATTAGTTTATAATTTGGAGTAGTGTAGTTTGTTTTATTTGTTTTGGAAATATAGAAATCATTCAATGTATTTGTTATATCTGTTGGGTCTTGTATAATTTGGTCTTCGTAATGTAAATCATTTTTCTCCTGATGTTTTTTGATATTATCTAACTTATCACCTATTATATCCCATGCTGCTTTACACTTGTTAGTAGACTTTGTAATGTACCTATTATTTATATTTTTTCTAGAATTAGTTATACACTTTCTAAGTAGTTTATTATATCGTATGTAGTTTGATTTAGTGTTATTATCCTTGTAGTATAAGTATCTAAGTTTTATTTTTGTGTAAGTAGATATTTTTATCCCTTTTGTAATCCATCTTGGAGAAGTAGTATTTAATTTGATTTTAACTTTACGCAATGGAAAACAGATCATAAAACATTCCAAAAGTTTCATGAAACATATCATAGGCACTATTGCAGTCCACTTCGTTCAATATTTCAAGATAAGCTGGAGAGACAACTTCTCATCTCTTATATTTAGATGGAAACACTAGACTTTGCCCTGTATTGTGATCAGACAAGCAAAGGGAATGCACTACACCAATTGATTGTGGTATATTGCTTATAACGTGATGATACATGTTTGCGGCCGAGTGGGTTCACTAATGTGCGATATCAATTTATGACTTAATAGGAAATCGTTTAGTCTACATGAAATTTCGTTACTTTTTAAAGCGTTAATGTTAAGATCTCCAGCAATAATAATTCTTTTATTATTCTTATAGTCCAGTTTGTGCATCAGTAATTCCAGTTTCTCAAAAAATATTGAAATGTTAGCGTTAGGTATTCTGTAAATGCAAATAATTATACATTGCATTGAAGGAATATCCACGCCACAGCATTCAAAGACTTTTTCACATGATAATGTGTTACATATAGGTAGTTTCTTAAAATATAATGATCTGTCTAACAACATACAAACGCCTCCTCGCTTCTGTTTTTTTCCTTGAATAGAAACTACTTAAGTCAAAATTATGCAGACGTATGTTGCTTTCATCACCAAATTTAACAAAAGTCTCGGAGAAACGTAATATATGTACGTACCGGGGTTTTATTCATTCTGAATTCATCTAAACATACTTCTATTTGCTTTAATTTGTTTAACAATCCTGCAATATTTTGATGTAGGAGGGTAGTATTGATAATTTTGTTATTTACAGTTGCGTCGCAGAAAAAACATGTCAGGCTCAGTGTTTTGTATCGCTACGTTATCAGTAACAGTTTTTGGCCTTGGTGGGAAATAATATGGTATAGTACCAATTTTTGGCAAATTTGTTACTCCTGCCGACCCCCCTAAACGAACCCACACTGTAATTAGGCCTCCTTGGAATATCCAAGAAATGTTTATTGTAATACTTAGTGCCCATTAGAATATTTATCTCGCTACAAACCCTTAATAAATAATGTCTTCTAATATAAAAAAAATAATAATTTCCAATGTCTAAGAAAGTACAGTTATCAAAATGATGGCTAATATTTTTTTACATATTATTTAACATGATTTCATTTAGATATCTATTTTTCAACACATTTAAAATTAAAACATTTGTCTTCTGAAAGGTTTTTAAGGTTCCTACCAAATCATACAATAATTTATTCGGGTTTTTGTCATATTCGCCAATACAGAGAACCAAATGGTGTCGGTTAGTAATTCACTTATTCACGTACCATTTGACTTTATTATCGAGAACACATAATAATTTTCGTATTTAGTGTCCTTTCTAGAATGTAATAAGCTAATCCTGACTACTGTTTTCCACTTGCAATACAAATACGAGGGCGTGTTTTGGTTTCATTTGAACAATTCAAATTGTAAAACTCACTTTTTGGTGTTGTTGATGACCTCTTTTATCTGTTCTGTGGTTGATGGCATGCCATCTTGTGGCGCTCCTGTTGTTAAGTTGTTGTTAGAAGTTCTGTCTTGCAGCAACTTTGTCAAATAAATATTTTTTTCCTCCGAGTTTATGTAGTTGTTGTTTGTAAAACTATCGGTTATTATTCTGTCTTGTAGCCCCTTTAGCAAACCAATATTTTGATGCTCAGGATTTTTTAAGTTTTGTTCCTGCTGCGTCATCTATATTTCTTTGGTAGTCATTATCTACTAAAATACCCAGATCACCACAATTTGCATTTAGTGTTTCAGGTTGCGGGAATCCGCTGGATGCGAGTCGCACGGGACCGGTCAACGTGGCGACACTTGGGGGAGGCCTATGTCCAGCAGTGGGCGTCTATCGGCTGAAATGATGATGATGTGGTTGTTTTCTTCTTTTGTTATTTTTATTCGCAGACTTCGTTCTATTCGCAGTATACGGAGAATTTGTACATATGTATTTGTTTTAATTATGTGATTTTACAATCCTGTTCTTGTGTTTGACTTAAGAGTGTTATTTTCCAATATTAAATTGTCTATTTAGGCGTTCGCAATTTCGAGCTGTTGCTGCAACTTTTTAATTTGTTCTTTGTAACATTCTGTGTCTTCATTATATAAATGCCCTGCCGAAATATCTGGCGTACATTTGGCCAAATAATCAGAGGTTTTTCCGAAGTGTAACGTTTTGAAACTCCATTTTTTGTCCGATTTGACAAGTATCAAATTTTCTATATAAATTGTTTAATCGATTGTTATCAATACTTGATAGTATTACATGGGACTTAAACATAACTGGTGAAGTGTGGGAGTATGGGTACTTTGGGTATACCTCTGCCTAACCCTTCGGAGATGGAGACAGGCGTGTGTTTAATTCCTACTGTCCACTTATTTAGTAATTATTCGTTTCGGGTTTTGTAATAATTACTAACAAGATAACTCTAACCAACACCCTAATTGCGTTAATCCACTATCAACCACAATCTGAATGATTTTGAAGGAAATATTCTAATCTGTTGCTTCATATGTTTAAAAAAAATTGTCCGCTCAAGAGCGTAAATAACGCAATTAATGTTGTTGAACTGTCAAAATGAAAGCCATTACTACTTAGTGTGCTACGCAATTACCCCGGCCCGTAGTATTAATGTTTCTTGATTTATCAACGTATTTATTTCTAATTAGCTCAACTACAACAAATTGTTGGTCTATTATACTATCGAAGTTATGTAACCTCATTACAAAGGCAGCAAGGAAGTGATAGGAGGTCGTACGAGGTCGCACCCGGCTGCAGTGCGCTAGATTCGGTCGCACGTGATCGCAGCCGCGGCCTTCCTGATTTCCGTGACGGCAATGTACCGGCAGCACTATGAATGCGACCCACGTGAGGAGTGATTGCGTTGTACTACAACTACACTATGAATGCGGCCCACTGTGACAGGTGCAAGGCTGAGCTAAGCACGGGGAAATCGTTTGTAAAATACAATATAGTGCACCTGCACATGTATGCACGGCACACGTGTAGGGGCCTATATGAGGTCCCCCCCGTCCTTCATTCCTTGTTTCCCCTTCTTTGATTTCTACGAAGGAATTCGGATGCTCTCTTATGTGTATAGTTTCGATATTGCTTGACTTGGCCTTTCATTGGAAAGGACTTGGCCTTCCAATGGAACGGTCAAGTGGGACAAGGAAGAGAATGGTTTATTTTAATATGCAAACAGCTAGCTAATAGCTTTTTATAGAGAACTGGAAAAAGAAAATAAGATAACATCACGCCTGTATTTCCCGAAGGGTTAGGCAGAGTTGTACAAACGCCAGCACATCAAGCTACTACAATCTGTCAAATTTCTTTAATAGATTTTCAACTTTATCGCTTAAAAAATAAGGTTCAAGGTGAATTGGGAAAATTTGACAGATTGTAGTAGGTAGCTTGATTTGTTTCGGGTACCTTGACCTGCTGGCGTCTGTACATACCTATAGTAAACCCACATTTCGCCTGGAAAATCTTCAGCTTATTATGCAAAGCATGCATGCTGTTTGCTGCAAATGCAACATATCACATTAATTAAAAACATTGCCTACAATAACTCCTAAAGGGACACAACATGCGGATGATGTTCAAGGAACAAACAAATCACTGATAACGGATTGTAACAACACAAACATTTTCCGAAACGGCGTAGTTATCTATAATTCGTATAATTACGCCGCTTCTATGTACAATTGATTTTCGATAAAGCACTAATATCTTATTTGAAAATATTGGGTAAAACCGTGTGATTACAATATATTTACCAGTTGTTTGAGGAACAGAAAGCTATTGAACTATAGTGGGACTGGGCCCGACATGTCTGCTGCATGTCAGATGACAAATGGGCTAAGAGAACCGCCAATTGGATACCACTAAACGAAAACGAGACGAAGATGGCGAGACGAGCTTGACTCTTACCGAAAGGACTGGCTGGTCTGGCAGGTGGACTAGTAACAGACAGAATTATGTGGAAAAGAGAGAGGGTGACCTTTGCCCTGCAGTGGTTCCAGGATCTCTGGCCGTCGTTACGGGTTGTCAGAAGCCCGGAAGTCTGACAACCAGTCTTACCAAGGGGTATCTTATTAGTTATTACCCACTAACTGGGTTGTGTAGGTCAGATAGGCACTCGATTCATCTATAATATTGGTATTCAGTTGCATCAGGTTAGACTGGAAGCCGACCCCAACATAGTTGGGAAAAGGCTAGGCAGACGATGATCAATAGGCTGGCCTGCTTTGAACATGCAAAAATAATTGGGAAAATGTGGGCGTACAAAGTTACAGATCTCTGCCTACCCAATTTAATACGCGCGTCAAGTTTCACTAGAAGAGTGGGTTATCAGAATATTAAAGTTCATTTCCCGAGGGTTGTGAGGGGGTGGCAGACGGTATGACAGCGAGTGTGCGTAGGCGTCTGACCTTTCAGACGACTATGCGTCGTCGCCGCGTCATCGGGAAGAGTGGGCGTCTATCGGTGAACTATATCTATTTGACATAAAATTTTATCATCCGTTTCTGAGAAACGCTCGGTTTAAGGCGCGTTAAACAAAACGTTTGCTTTGTAGTCTTTTATCGGGGTGACTAAGAAGGATTTGTGGCTGATTTTTCCCGGATGCGATATGAATGTAATATAGTAGGTACATGTAGTACTCAAGGTTTTTCGTGAACAGGAGTAAGGTACCTCACATATGCATGTGAATTCGTTGCTATTTAATAGAGTAATATTAGATTCACAACCGATGGATACGCATCCGTACCGAATTGAAAATCAATCAATGTTATCAAGTAATCCTATAAAGGCTGTTGACGAAATCAAAACCTGATTTTAAAAAAAATTAACTTAAATAGATGACCGCCTTTCTTTCAACAGCTTTATGCTGTTCGGGGCAAGGCAAATCAGTAAATCAAAATGTGTCATTTCCGATACGACAGCCTGTCGAATGATTATGAACGAATGCTGGTCTCTTATCAAAAAGTTTAATTTACCCAAACATATTTTACTTATAAATTCATTGTCTTGCTCGCGTTAGCTGCGAATAGAGCTGTGTGGGGAAGGAAAAGGGAAGCCTTTGTTCAGCAATGGGGGGATTAAGGCTCCATAGAGAGAATTAACATAAGTACCAAGTACATACATAAGTAAGTATATATTTAAAAAAAAAACAAACTAATTTTTATCAGAGAACTTGGCATTATTCGGATTACTTAATCCTTTTAAAAGTTAGCAACATAATACTACTCTACCTAACTATCCGGTTTTGCGTGCCGAGACGACGTAAAGTAAACTGGGTCGAGTTTCTCTGGAAATTGCATCCAAACACCGCTGCATGTGGGACTTTGTTGTTTACTAAAATAGGTATATATAATAGGTATTTTTTCTCAAATTGTTATCGCAGTGAAACCGAAACTGGTTAAATGTGGGTGTACCGGTGTACTATAGGTAGGAGTATAGGCACAACTCTTCGTAGGGTTTGGCAGAGTTGTGCCTATATTACACGGGAGACAAGGCGTTATGTTATGTTGTGTTAGTAAAACCTTTTTGAATTTTTTATGTGTTATTTTTTATATATTTTGTTTTAGGAAATAGCGGTGAAGAGAGGACCAGCACGTGCGCGTGAGTTACCTAAACGATCGATTTTTGAATTGGAAATACAATTTACATGTACCTAGTAGTTTTGTTTTTATTCGGCAAACAGAATAAGCACAAATGGGTCCTCATAGCTGTGATATGAATGAAGTCTTAAAACTTAATAAATATTATGTGTGAAACGAGTATTTTCAAATTTAATATTTTTCGTATTTCCAAGTTTCGAATAGTTATGGTACAGACAGTCCCTTATTACAACCATGTTCAAAGAACAATGAGCTTTTTTCTAAAGTAATTTTTTTTTACCCTTCTATTTGAAATGTTAATTGAATAATCCAGTTCACACAATATATTATTATAAGTTAGATGTTAGTAAGTAAGATATTTTGGTAAAAAAATACTAGCACTTCTCCTCTCTGCTTTATAGTTTACAAAACAGCTAAGATTTTCTATGCCAGGAAGTGAGTTACAATAACTTAGGTACTATCATCATAATATTAAAACATTATGCTTTGAATGGCTATTTCAGTCTCTAGTATAATAATAACGCAATATTTTTTATTGTTGCGATTAACGCTAAATGTATGTTATTTTTTTGCGATATATCCCTTAATACACAAAGGCAGTCACGTTCAGCAAGGGCCAATTCCCGTAATTACATTCCGAGAACGTTTTAAATTACGAGAATTGGCCTTCTGACTGTGAACGTTCTTAAAATTACGAGAATTGCCCCTCTGGTTTCGATAAATAATTACGAAAGGATTTCAAAAAAAATATTATGCATTCATGTTTAAAACAAAGGAATTTTATACATATATTTTGCAGAATATAAAGTGCGAATATATTTCTAAAAGGAAAAATATTATTCAAACAATGAGGGTCACTGACGCATGTCGATTCGTCGTGTAGGTTAAGGGAAAGTTAAATAATAATGACACGAAGGACAACAGGATTCACATAAAAGCCATGATATGTCCATTGTTTAGAACTAGGTCTAGGTTTGGTGGTTTAGGACTAGGACTAGGACATTGTTATTGTCTAGGACTAGTGAAAGTCTATTCATAGTCACGCTATTTTATTTTGAAACAATTCCCGGCTGGCGAGCTAATGTCTTACCGATTAGTAAAAAAAATAAATAAATAAGGTAGAATGCAATTATAATTACTTGAATGTCTCTTATCAACATTGGAAGGCAGTATTTAATTACAATATGTTAGCATTTCGCGGAATTCCCAACACATCACATCTTACGAAGAACAATAAAAATAAAAGCTATAAAAAAGACATTAACCATTAGTAGTCACATCGTTATTAACTAGTAAACAGCTTCTTTTGTTTTCGGCCAAATTATTATGCACTTATGATTTGGAAAAAGAACGCGATGCGGCACTTTGTTTACGTTTGTATACAGCCTAGAACTGACATTTACACAGATATACCTACATCTACACGCTCTTTGTCTTAAAATACTCTGTTAATCACTGAATTTTCCACTTTAAAGGGTTTATAAAAGGTTAAAAGAGAGAATTTATTAAATAAACTTACCCATACAACGGCTAGAAGCCAAATAAAAAAACGAAAACAGTTCGCAGCCTCAAGGCGCGCTCTATCCAATCGCGTATCCCCCACGAACACCACAGACAGACTGATCGTTGAATACCGCCGTGCCCTCGTTAATATATTTGCGTTAACAGGTGTAGTGTTGTGCGAAGCATTTATTAGCAGTTATTTTATCGAAACGTTTTTTTCTTTGGCGTTATTTGAGTTTAGCAACATCAGATGCATCTAATAGTGCTACTTCTTCTTCGTGTCGCTTGCACGACTGTATTTTAAATATTATTTTCCCAAAACTTTGCCAATTCCACGGTGTTGTCGGTGGCAGCGCAGAGGACACTTTGAATGCATGTTTTGGGACACGAAGGGCAGGATAGGAGGTGGAGCACGGTTTGCTAATAGTGCTGCAATAGCTAATTCGTTTCTAGGAGAACATTAACATTCATGCCATTGACAAGCCCAAACTAATATTTATCTTTTGTCCTTTTCTTAATGAAATAGAAATAAAAAGATACACTGAATTTAAATTTAGTTTAGTTTGTGAACAAGGGAATCGGCGCCATTGATCAATTACTTAATTTAGTTCACCTTTCAATAATATATATGCGTGGATTAATTTATACCTTTAACGACTTCTTCGTTTGGCTAGTTTTTATTTGTTAAGGAACCCTAAAATTATGAGCAGTATGGCCGTGTAGACAATAGTGTTACGAGCTTCGGGGTTCGTGACAATTAAAACTGCCGATAATAATTACCAAAAATAACACATTAATTAAACAACACTAATAACAACTCAAACACTAATTATAAAGCACAATTGCACTTAAGTCGCACTTGAAGATCGGTTTCGATGTATTCGCTTGTATCGCTTATTCAACTATGCCTCTGTCGTCGAGAGATCGCGTCTTATATGTATATAGTGCCACAGATAGTTCTAGAACCTTCTATTGTAGAAACATCTAGAATCTAGAATGTTCGAGTACATACCGGCCCCGACTGACCAGATGTCGATAGTTCTAGAAAGTTCTAGCATCGAAATTTCTAGAAGAATCTTGACTCTATTAGTTCTGCTACTCGATACTAGATGGCGCTAGTGGCAGGCATTAATTGTGGCGCGCAACAATAGTTTTAGGTTTAATTTGACTTTTCGAGTGCGATATAAACCTTACACAAGAGTACTGGTGTTATATTGTTCAGATAAAGCACTTATTAGGCATGGTTCGTCGTAATGGCGACATTTTGATATTATTTCACAAATAATTTATTATATAAGATTCATTTTTGAAAAGGCCCGTGAAAATATTCTTATTCCAATTTCAAAATAATTGCTAAAAACTACCTCGCAACCTAATAATCGCATATATTGCGTGAAATTAGAAAATATACACGAAAGCGAAATAAAATATAATACTTATACGTTTTTGATGACTGCTTATTATTTTCCCAAAAGTTTAGAAGCACTTCGCGATCTCACGGCGGTTTCTGATTGCACTCTTACTAGAAGATCACAAAGAGGACTACTAGCGATATAACACTTAGAACAGCATTAGTGAGAGGAATTTAAGGTTATTTGCCTTTAAAACATGCTATTGTAAGTCACTTGTAAGTTTGTTTGTCATTATAAAAGTATCAGCAAGAGTTTTATAAGATTGAAAATACACTTCACGAGACCATTGCAAGCCAATTGCAAGAGTGAATACATTTATAAAGTGCGCCCAAATCCACATCCTTATAACAGTCTATAAGTGTGATATAAGACTGAGAAAAATATGGTCTCGGGATATTTGTAAGAGTATTTTTTTGCTAGCTGGGTAAATATCATCTTTTCGTTGCAGCGACAAAATAACGTTACACAATAGCGGTTATTCAATATCAGCCACTGTTCACAACAATACAGAGCGTCGGCGTCATGACAACCGCGCATGCGCGCCGCGCCCCGCCTCCATCTTGCCAGCTGACTCGGCGGCGCTGACCACGCGTCGCCGCTGTGAGCCGCGGCATGTCATTAACAATACGCGTCAATGCCTTGACGACAATAAACGATTTTTCTAACAGGACAAACTAATACTAATTGGGTTTGTTTACGAGTACCAGATGGCCGACTCGTATCGGAACATATTATATCGCCTTATGGTATCACGTTTGAACACAACGTGACTGTCTTTTGTTTAATGTAATGGCGCAGTAACTTCATTAGAGGGTTTTGTTTATTTTTTTCGTGTCGTTACGCTTTATTTCTCGATGACAACAACAGAAATGAAGACATAAAGACTATGTTCGTAATTAATCAGCCTGGATAAAGTGCGCTTTTCCGACCGGCTTTTGTCGTACATACTGGTATGTTGTGTCTGGTTAGGGATAGGGTACTGCAGCGTCTGAATCCCCTCTCATAAATTAGTCTACACCACAGCTCACCCTAACAACAGGGAACCACCCCTTGGTAGACAGATCCATACACATAGGGGAAGCAACTCTACAGCATTTGAATATATCGTTTTTGTCTGTCTTGTTTAGTAATTTGGTTTAGTTTGTGAAGCTGGGAGGGGAGTTGAGACTAGTATTTGCCTTCAGCTCGTTTTTCTGTCGACTCACGCGAAAAGTTAAGTAAGGAAAGTTGGGTGGAGAATTAGTATTAAGTTTATGGTAGGGACTACCAGCGACGAAAATAAAAACAGGTAAGTTTCGACCAGGGTGGTTACTCTCTAAGGGCGGATGGTTTCACGTCCACGCGTATACGTCAAAAATGGCGCTAACTATCGTCAACCCAAAAAATGCGTTGTTTCACTAACTTATGGCCTTGACATATGTCAAATAATAACGAGTACGTAATCATTTATTATATTTGACATACGTCAATCAATCAACTCAGCCTCGGGCCCGTCCGAAAGTAGTTGGTCGGTGACAACAAGTGACAAATTAATTTTTTCGGACGGGCAAGAACACATCGGGCTGCGCCGATTCAACATTCAATCGTGTTGTCATGAATTCTTAGTTCGAGCTCCGAAGTAATGTTATCTCAGTAAATGATACGGAGTAGGAAACTCCCGTAACTTCGGACAAAACTACAGATTTCGTGATTAGGTAGTAGACTTCCTGATACGTAATGCACATTCATAACGTATTTGAATTCTCCTGGTTGTTCCGTGTCTTAATGTTTTGAACCTAAAATGGCGTATCTAGAGTTAGTATCTTGACTCGAAAAATCTAGTAATTCCAATTTAGCGTTTGGAGAGACATTGTTTTGTAACAACGTCGACGTACGGGTCTGTCTCGCGTTTTAGGGAAATTACAAATGCGTTTGGTAAATGTTAGAGATATTTCTCTTCAACTATCAAAACAAAGAACTGTCATCAAGCTACAACTCTATCTTATAATCATCTGCCTAGGTATCTCGGTATCTGACCGACCTCCACAACCCAGTTACTGGATAAGTTACAACTCTATCTATCATTTTTAAATGAGTACTTATTATAGTACGGACGCCAGCACATCAAGTTACTACAATCTGTCAAATTTCTTTAATAGATTTTCAACTTTATCGCTAAAGCATTAAGGTTCAAGGTTGATTGGGAAAATTTTACAGTTTCGGGTAGCTTGTCCTGCTGGCGTCTGTACATTGTCTTACGTCTGCCGGGACCAGTAGTGTAATATTATATTATAATTACAAACGCATTTTTAAGAAGTCTATGGAGTTTCTTGCCTTTTTTCTCCATGCCAAACTACCTTTTGGAGGGGAAACTAGAACTAATTCTAATTTATTGGAAATTTTGACGCTCAATAGGGCCTTTCATGTTTTACAGCCATTTTACTTAAAATAGATGAAGAGAGAATAAATGAATGATAGAGAGCTAGAAAATCGAATGAATTTTGTGTAATGTCTTTTTGAGGCTGACTGTACAAACTACAATTTACTGGGCACGTGTATCGTGGGGGGAACCCCTCCCCCACTGTGGGGTGGGTGGTCTAAAGGTCGGAACAGACGAGATTACGTCGAGAGGATAGGTTTTATCGTCGTTCTATCTGTTGGGGACAACGTTTATCAATCCCCTGCAATCTATACATACTGTCGCGCGCCACAAGTTACCACTAGCGCCATCTAGTATCGAGTAGCAGAACTAATAGATCCTTCCAGATTCTTCGATGCTAGAACTTTCTAGAACTATCGACATCTGGTCAGTCGGCGCCGGTATGTACTCGAACATTCTAGATGTTTCTACAATAGAAGGTTCTAGAACTATCTGCGGCACTTGTATAAGGCCGGGATAAGACGACCGAGGGACAGAGTTGGATAAGCGATACAAGCGAATACATCGAAAGCGATCTTAAGTGCGACTTAAGTGCAATTGTGTTTTATAATTAGTGTGTTTGAGTTGTTATTAGTGTTGTTTAATTAAAGTGTTATTTTTGGTAATTTATATCGGCAGTTTTAATTGTCACGAACCGCGAAGCTCGTAACAATACACAAAAATATTTAAGTGTCGGTTTGTAAGGGCAAAATAACAGCTTTTTGCGAAATGCATTATGACATTATTTAGTGTCAAATAACATGCATACACACGTACATAAAATCACGACTTCTTACCATGGGGCAGGCAGAAACTGCAGAACTCCAATTGGTACGATTCTTACATACTTTTGCTTCGTCTACGTTACGTGTAAAACAAGTCATCACAAAAATATCAGACCAAAGAGATTTAAGATAGTGTCAAGTAAATAATTTAATGTCTTTGTATCAGACTACCTTGCGTTCATCATTCAACTGTATGCATATGCGAAAGTACAAGTGTCGTTACTAGAATATTCAGATTTACGTAAAACATTTGCATCATAATTTTGCAACCCTTACATATTACACAGCCAAAGGTATTTATCAGCATTTTAATTTTGTTCATAAAAACCTTACACAACTCTTAGTCACAATCACAACATACGTCACACTTACCAGCCGTTCAAAACACGATGACTCGACTGCGCATGCGCAAAAGGCATGCCTTCAACATACCAATCATGTTTTTCCTCGTACAGCTGTGTAAGAAAAATATAATCATATAGTATGTCTCACATATATGTGATGTCACGGAGATGTTACATCAAATGTGTTGCGCAAGAGTAGCGAACGCGTGACGCTAGCACGTGTGGCCAATTGCCTTTATTGTTTTATGTTGTTAGTACACAACTGTGAATCATATGCCCGAAAGATCTGTTTAAATAGCTTGACTATTACAAATCTCACACATGAGGCATTTCAAAGTTAAAATAATTTGGTCTCTAGGATAGCAACGCGTCTGCGATGCTTCTGGTATTGCAGCCGATCTATTCTGCAAAAATCACACCGTGAAATGTTGATACGTGGGATGGGCGTGTAATTCCTGTTGGAGTATAGCAAAAACAAATCGATCCTACTTCAACACTATCGTCTTTCTCTTTCTAACTCATAAATATTATTTTTTACTATCGAGCCCGCCCTTACCACTTGACCGAAATCTTTACTTTCGCATAGCGACTGTACTACTAGCCTTGTGTGGGATCACACGTCTCACTTAGTATTAGTAAATACACCTTCCAATATATACATATAAAAGGATAATAAATGTATTATATAAATCCTTATAACCGCCTTTCCTTTGGTGTTCCTGCATTAACCCTAACAATTCCAACATTTTACCATAAAAAAAAGAGAGTCTATGGTAAAGCGTACGAATGTCGCACTTCAGGCAGTCCAACCTTGTGGGATTCAACGCCGCCAACACACAAGCGTGTCTGTTCACAGCCAAAAGGAGCCCGTTCACCCTGGCTCCTACTTTTCAGAATGTATCCTTGGAGTGCACCGACCGCCTTCAGCTCTTGAGAGTTGAAATTTCCTCAAACCTAAACTTTAGGCGGTTCATTGAGTCCAAAGCCAAGATGGCTGCTAAAAAACTTGGCATTCTTGCAAAGGTCCGGCGGTACTTCACACCGGGACAGCTTCTAATGTTATACAAAGCGCAGGTCCGATCGTGTGTGGAGTACTGCAGCCACATATAGCCCATATGTGGCTGCAGGTGCTGCAAAATGTCATCTAGCAGCTTTGGACTAAGTGGAGAGGCGTGCGAAGAGGCTAATTGGTGATCCAGATTCGGTTAAAACCAATCTACAAAGCCTGGAGCACAGGCGTAGGGTAGCCAGCCTTTCGGTATTCTATAGGATGCATTCTGGAGAGTGTGCGCGGGAATTACATGACTTAATTCCGCCATCACCGTTCTATCATCGGACAACCCGTCGCACGGCGACGTTTACGTTGTTGAAACTGCTACGATCCGGACGAAGCGTTTCGCCTCATCGTTTATACCGCGAACATCGAAGGACTGGAACAATTTGACTGCAGCGGTTTTCCCGTCCGATTATAATTTAAATGTCTTCAAGGCTAGAGTGAATAGGCTCATAATAAATTAGTGCGCTTTACCATCAACGATTGCATCACTGCTTTCCATCAGGCGGGATCGCAGTAAACCACTAGTTTATATCATTAAAAAAAAAAAATGTATTTATAATACAGCGCCATTTTCTCTTCAGCATCATCATTTCAGCCGAAAGACATCCACTGCTGGACATGGGTGTGACAAGGGCCTCCTCCAAGCACCTCCACTCTCCACTTCGACCGGTTTTGTGCTTCCTGCGGCCTTCACAATGTCATCTGTCCACCTTGCGGGAGGCCATCCAACGCTACGTCTTCCGGTGGTTGGTCGCCATTCCAGAACCTTTTGGACCATTCATGGTTAGAAAGGGGGTGACTACCGAGATGACGACTAATAGAGAAGTATGGAAGAAAAAGACATGTTGCGCCGACCCCAAATAAATTGGGATAAGGGCAGGAGAATGATGAAAAAATGATGATTTTTCTATAGAGAAGATAAAGAGAGACAGATAAATATTTTATTTAGGACACCCACAGGAAATACTAACAGTAAAAAGGGAACAAGAGAAGATCATTTCCTTAGACTTTTCCCAACTATTTTGGGGTCGGCTTCCAGTCTAACCGGATGCAGCTGAATACCAGTATTTAACATGAAGCGACTGCGTGACTGATACTGGGTAACACGGTACAAAAAAGGGCAAGATCCATGAAAAATATATTTTTGTGGTCATGGTGAACGTCGATGTTCCCTGTATAATTATGATGTTATACCGAACTATGCGATTTTTCTACTCTTTTTGCATCTTTTACCTCTCAACCAGATGGTTTGATTTTTCTTCGGACAATTTTTGTGATAGTTTAGTATGAAGTGCCCTCTGTTGATACAATACAGTATCATTTCCAATTACGGTTAGCATAATGTCAATTAACTTCTTCAGTATTATGCGTAACATAACACAGATGTCGTTCTCAGCTACATTAAATTATCGTTCATGAAGTGATTTTTATTCATTTTGGTGCAGGACAGCCGATCACATAGTTTAAGCTTTAGAGTAAAATAGCTATAGTTACGTGTTATTTTTATCTTTGGGCAGCAATTAGGTACCAATATATGATAGTAATAATATAGTTAGTTTTCTTTTGTATTTATAGAATTTTACAGTATTACTGCGTTGTTTTCAAGTTTATCGTGAATTTGGAAGAGCAGTGGTGGCCCAGTGGTAAAGGCCCCGACTTACGAGTAGGTGTAGGTCGTGGGTTCGAACCTAGCCAGGCGCTTTACTTTGTGTAAATATTTACACCACCTCTGCTCTCAAAACGGCGATGGAAAACATCGTGAGGAAACCGGCATGTCCTGGAACCAAAAATTCGAAGACATGTGACATCCACCGACCCGCACTGGGCCCGCGTGGTGGATTACGGCCCTCCTCCTCTCACTGAGAGGAGGCCTGTGTCCCAGCAGTGGGAACATTATAGGCTGATCATGCTATATGATCGTAACGATTTTTAGAAAGTAGATAATGCAAGATGTTCGGGACCCTACGGCGCTCGGGAACTTTGGGTCACGTGTCACTTCGCTTATCACCCTGAATATGCTCGCTCAAAAACTGTATACTGTAGTAAAATGATAAACTAGATCGCTATATGAATGTATCTCTGAGAAACAGGGTGTAAATTCTACTCATCCTCTATAGAAAAGGGAGGATCCTCCGACCAGACGGGTGTTGTGTCTGGCGGGCAATTGCCCAACGACTGATGTCGGGAAGTTTGTATGTATGCTAATTGCGCGGTAAACTCGACTGCTTGCAAGATGCAGGATTTGTGTGACGTCAGTATCACGCGTTGTTCGCATGTGGCGTTGTAGACACCGCTACATCCCTCTCCTCCGGAGACTAGAGGTTGATAGTGGGCTGAGTCTTGTATCCTGCGTTGCTTCCCAGGCCAGCTGAGGTTCCAGTGAGTCGGAACCGGTTGCCGCATAGTTCACGGTGAGTCGGAACTATGCGGAGATGCCCCAGGGAATCGGGGTGGCACTTAGTTCGCGGTGAGTCGGATTGTCTGCGAAGATGTCCCAACTCTGCTTGCGAGATGCAGGATTTGCGTGACGTCAGTATGACGCGTTGTTCGCATGTGGCGTTGTAAATACCGCTACAAATGAAAGTAAAAGAGGAAACGGTCGGAAATAATTAAAAAAATCGCCCAACTAGGCCTACGCCGTAGACCCTCTACGCTCGTAGACCTAGTCGTAGATGACCCGTAGCTCCGTAGGCTTTTAGTGGGCTAGGCCCTGTAGGACTTTATGCAAAAATTGGTTTGATTTTTGTGTAAGTGTGTGTTGTGTTATGTGTTAGAGGGGTCTGTGGCTGGGTGACCATCTTACATACCGAGACCCCTCCGTGCCTCGGAAAGCACGTTAAGCCGTTGGTCTCGGCTATCATTCGTGGATCTTTGAAAGTCGTTACGGGTAGTCAGAAGTCCGAAAGTCTGACAACCAGTCTTACCTAGGGGTATCGTACTACCCAGTAACTGGATTGTGGAGGTCAGATAGGCAGTCGCTACATGTAAAATTCTGGTATTCAGCTGCGTACGGTTAGACTGGAAGGCGACCCCCACATAGTTGAGAAAAGGCAGGCAGAAAATGATGTTGTGTTATGTGTTGAAGGGCTTTTGTTTAAAACAAAGACATAACAGCGCACCTGTATTCCTCCTAGTGCTAGGCAGACGTGTATAGTTACCAACCCACCCACATATATTGCCGGTTATGTTCGTTTGTTGAACCGGAGTTACCGATGTAGCTTGCAGAGTAAGCAAGCTGAAGTGGCAGTGAGCTGGCTGTGTTTGTTGAGGGACCGATGGCCGGTGGAGCAGACGAGTCCTGGAGTGAAGACCGTGTATTTGCAAGCGTTGTGTGGGACGCTCCCAGCTAGATGAACCGATGGCCTTATAAATGTGGCTGGAACAGGGGCTGGATACGGAAGGTGGAGGACAGGGTTTTGTAGCGCAGCCTGGGAGCAGTCTAGGTGTAGCAGTGAACTGCGATAGGCTGAGTTGATTGCTCGTTTGTTGTAGTACGGAAAAGTTACATTAATATAAGATCTGGCGTTTCCTTAATTATTTCAAAAGAGTTTCCGCTGCTCTTTGTATCAAAATCAATCAATTCAGCCTCGTATGTAGCTTTAGCAGTGGGTGGACTGTCGGGTGGACCATAGTGTCAGTAAAACTGGGGGAAGGTTGGAAGGTTTAATTAAGTTAAAAATAAAACAAAAAACATTTTTCTAATATTTTTTTAATATCCCATGTTGAGCCGTGTCTCGTCATACGTCTCAGTATTTCAATCTACATCACAACTACTTGTCTAGCATCGAATACCAAAATGATGAACTACGTGAACAGAATGTATGGATGAAAACTAATATTCAACCCATTTGTATACAAATTGCAATATTCTAAAAACATCTAATACATTATCTGTGCGAAAGAGAGAAAATAAAAGGAATGAATTCCATAAATGAACGACGTTGTTGTTGAAATATCCGCCATTACAGGCAAAAGGCTTAAACCATACAGCCTTGTGATTTATGTAAGGCCAAAGATAAGTCATTTCCAATGAATGAATGAAAATTAAATGAAGTAAGTAATAACAAGAAATGTCACATCCAATTTAAATGAGTTCTACGAGATTCTACGATACTAATTACTCGGAACTCTAGTCTATGCCTAACTTTCTAATCGATACTAAATTTTAAAACGATTAGTTATATTATTACGATGTTAAAATCGAGTGCAAGTACACTATTCGAAAATATGTGCAAGAAACCAAATTAGAACTCCATCAATACGCAAATTAATGACGATATTCTAAAGATCTTGTTGACTTAATGTAATTCTAGAAGTTTATGGTTTAGTTTCCAGCAGAAAGTTGCACGATTTTGTCGTTGATGTCCTGCAGTTCAACCATGTACTCCTCATCGGCCATGATGGTGGCCAGCTTGTTCAGAATGGACAGGAGCTCACCATCGCGCAGACGGAGCTGGTCGTTGCACTGTTCTACCTCATCTACGACCTCGTCAGGAATCTGGAAAGAAGATAATGTTGGGTTAATTATTGGCGCATTGGGTCTTAGATGTCTTTGAGGTGAGATGGTGAGAGTTCTTTTATTTGAAATCTCTGATGAAATATTTAATTCGTTGTAGGAAATATAGACAGTACAGGAAGTTGCGTAGATGTCAGGACATTTCCTTCGTAGTTTTAAAAGATAATGCTTGCTGTATGCTTGCATTTACGTGCAGCATAAGGCTCGTTAGTGGAATTTGAGTTTTAAAGCTTAAAGTAGTTCTATAGTCTTTCAGTAAAGTTAGTAAGCTTGTGTCGTTGCAGCTCACTAGATGGCGTCCACTGTTCAGTAAAAATCTCAATTCCATAAAGTCTGGAATGGTTATTTCCATAAAACGAATCTGGCAGACCGCCAGAGCAATGACGTCCATGTAAACGAAGACCTTGATTACGGGCCTTTCACATTTTCGTTGGGTTATAAATATTACTGTAATATGTGGAGTAAAGTAATAAAGTGCTCCGGCTATTAAATATTAGGTACTAGCTTCTGCCCGCGACTTCGTCCGCGTAAAGCAACCTTCTTATTTTTTTACCGTAAGAACCTTCACCGAAGTATTAGAAAACTTTAAAAAAAATGGATGAAATCGGTAAAGTCGTTCTCAAGTTATGGCGTGACCAAGGAAAATAGGGATTCATTTTATAATTATATACTCGTATAGATGAATTTCCTGTTACTACACACAATATGAAAATTAAACTATCTTCCATTTCCTACTATATGGTTTATCCTCAACATGTTGTGGTTGGGTATAACATATGACGCCATAAATATTCTGCGTTATTTGGATACCAAGTAACATTAGGTTTAATAATTTTGTCATAATTACCGTTTGCAATTTCAAGAACGTTTCGAACTTGAGTTTCTTCCTTAGCTTGCCGTTGTTAGCATCGAAGAACATGGTGAACTGTTGGTCCTTCTTCTTAATAGGGAAGTAGATACCAGCGGTCAGACGACCCTTAGGATCCCTGGCGAGTAAACTCCTGAAAATAACAGAAAAATATGGGTCAGAAATAGGTTACGGCAATAAATATAAATTGCAAAATTAAAGCCGAGATTTGGCTGTATGTCAAGATTTTGGCATATATTCATGAAGGCTGAATACTTAGGCTTTAGGGCTTGAGAGCCTCAAGGCCGTTGCCTGTCTACAGTCGCATAGATGACCGAGTTAAAGATAGAATTTCGAGTTCATTGACTGAATCGGTCCTACAAAACCGGCACGGTTGGCGCAGTGGTTAAGCGATTGACTGCTGCGCTGCGTGTCGCGGGTTCGATTCCCGCACGGAACAAATATTTGTATGACCTACATGTATTTGTTCCGAGTCTGGGTGTTTTTCTATCTATAATATGTATGTATTTACAAAAAAAAAAAAAAAAAAAATTGTATATAAGTAGATTAAGTAGTTTATCAGCCATCTTGTTACCATAACACAAGCATTAGGTTGCTTAGCTTGGGACAAATGGTGCTGTGTGAAATGTCCAGGGATAAAAAAAAAAAAAAAAATAAAAAAAAAAAAAAAAAAAAAAAAAAAAAAAAAAAAAAACCACTTTGGCAAAAAATATGGAGAAACCGACATAAATTTATATCATTTGACGTCATTGGGAGCGGAAATACTTCAGAGCCCATAGCGATAGCAAATCCCTATGCTGTAGGTATATTTCTATACAAAATCATCGTCGTTTCAAATACCGATGTGAATTGGGGTCAATTTTCAGATATAAGACGATCTCAACTTCGTCTACCTATCGATTTCTCATCGTTACATTTGATTTCTTAAATAGCTTGACAACCAAAATTTATTGCTATAACCAGCAGGTTTTTATCTCGTCAAACCAATCGTTTCTTTTCGTGGTTATTTGCAAATCCTAATATTTTGTTTTGCGTGCATGACGATGTCGCATCGGGTTTTATATGTTTCTATCTAACTATTGCTAAACTGTTTGTTCGGTGGTGTTGTTGTGTTAAATCTGGTATTCAGCTGCATCCGGTTAGACTGGAAGCCGACCCCAACATACTTAGTGGGGAAAAGGCTAGACACATTGTTTTTTTTTGTGTTTACTTGCTTATGAAGCTTTGCTTTTTTATTTTGTTTGCATGGCAATAAAACTACCCAAGCTCTGATACGTAGATAGTAACGTATGTTTATTGAGATAAATAATAATCTTGGTGATAAATACAAACTATAGTTATCTGAGTATACTGACTGATATCATAGAGATATCATTTATTGCAGGTGATGGTACGATTGTCAATTATGTACAACATAGTCACGTTGTGTATCGTGTGCCACTATATCTACTGAGTACTGACACATCTAACTATAACGTGTAGATAGACTGAAGTAAGTACAGACGCCAGCACATCAAGCTACTACAATCTGTCAAATTTCTTTAATAGATTTTCAACTTTATCGATGAAGCATTAAGGTTCAAGGTTGTTTGGGAAAATTTGACAGTTTCGGGTAGCTTGACCTGCTGGCGTCTGTACATACTTAGGTCTTATTTGCAAATCTAGGTATTTTCTACAATTTTATCTAAATGACACCTAGTACTTAGGACTAAAAGATACTGTTACATATCTTTTACTCTCACGTATTTTTTTATCAAGTGTCATTCGCAATCAAAAGCCAATACTTATATACGATAGTTAGGCTGACTGAGGGAAATCAATAGGTACAGATGTCAGCACATCAAGCTACTAGAATATGTCAAATTTATTTAATAGATTTTCAACTTTATCGCTAAAACATTAAGGTTCAAGGTGGATTGGGAAAATTTAACAGTTTCGGGTAGCTCGACCTGCTGGAGTCTGTACTTAAAAGAGTCAAATATCAGACGCTTCAACTATCAACATCAAGATGTAATAATATACTGGAACTGACCACAACATTTGGAAAAAGTTACTATCAAAATAGTTAGCACAAACTGGTACCAACCTCAAGTCCCAAACGATGTTCCTCTTCTCGGTGACACTGACAGCTGTCAGATACGCCTTAGCGACGTAGATGAGTGACAGGCGCTCTTTCACCACAGCTCCTCTGGTCTCCCGCTCATGCCACTCGATGTAGTTGCTGTTCATTGTGTTGAACTGGTAGTTGTACTCCTTGCGGCAGTGAGGCTCGTCGGATTGGGTAAACCAACCTGTAGAAAAATTATAATGTAGGACAATCGAATACGTAGGTAAGCAAATAAATGCTGAGAATTTTGTTGATATTATGTAGAATAAAATGTGTATGAAACTTACCAGTATGAGGGTAGCAACGATCAGCCATCACAGTGACGACGCGGGCGATGTGGTAGCCCAGATCTGACAGGAACATGCCAGGCCTTCCGTCAACCTTCACGTTGATAGCAAGCATCACGTGGTCCTTCTCGTTCTCGATCAGGAACCCCTGCGGTCCAGGACTTGATGTAGCGTAGTCCACTAGATCTTGGATGTTTTCGTCACAAGATACAATCAACATGGACTTTGAGATGCCAGGGAAGTCCTTCTCTAAGCCTTTTAGCAGTTTCTCGACTTCCATGGCCAGACCGACACATGTGTGCTTGTGAGGACGGATGGGTGGGTTGTACTTCGGGAAGTACTCCTGAAGAGTCGCGTCCGGGGCTGCCATGTAGGCATCGTACAGGGAAATGAAGTTATTGATGGAGTCATAATTCTCCGAGACAACGAGACGGCTCAACAGCGCCTCCGCCTTAGCGACCAGGTCCTCGTAACGTTGGAGGGTGAGTCGCAGGGCGGGGCGGGGGGCCCCCCACCTGGGAGGCGGGAGGGGGTGGTCGGCAGGCCAGCTGCCGGTGGCGCGTGCATCGGAGCCGAGTCAGCTCAACCACTCGGTGCCCCAGCGACCCACAACGCGGCGTAGGGCCCTCTCCTCACTCGACGAGCATGCTAACGGTGCGGCGGACGCGTCGGCCCCGCCCGCACCAGTGGCCTCCATAACCGCGCCCGCAGACGCACCCAGAGACCACTCTAAGTCCTTACTTAACGGTTTTATATTTAACATATCTGTAACAAAGAGATAATTAGGTTAAATTGTGTTAGGATAATAATAAAGTAGATGAATGAAAGTTCGATTTCAGATCATATTGAAAACAAAAAGAAGAAATATGCTAGTCAGCAGCGACCCACGATGTAATAGAAACCGCCTTCGTACCTTTATCAATGAAAGACGATAAGCTGCCCAAGTGTTGCGTCATCATACAATGCAGATACATAGCAGTGATTCTGATTATGCATCGAAAGTGTCTGTTCTGAGTATCAACGTATGTTACACAAGGTGGGTATAATTTATACGTCATAAAGGTCAACCTCCAAGAACTACTAATATGCTAATTGAGCACAGTGACAGTGACGAACTTCGCAAACAAAACCGTAATGGGAAACCGGATGACTCACCGGCCACGGTCATATGTCGGAAGTACGGACATAACCATAACAAAAACAATTTTAATCCATGTCACTATTTCTTTATGGCACAGTTAACGAATATGGCGAAAAGCCAGGAATGGTTTACGTCGTTTCTTATTCAGGTGATGTTTGACTTGAGCTTCTTCAATTTATTTTGGGTAACATCAAAAGACGGAGAAAAGTGTTTCCATGAAACGTGAATGGAAACAGACGTGATAGAAAACACGTGTTTGGGGATTCAGACGATTTAAAATTAGATGATTATACATTTTTTTTGCGAAGAAATGTGAATTGTTTGAATATTTCGATAAAAGTTTCAAAGAGATGGCAAAAGGTTTGGCAATGCTGTTAATAGACTTCAGTATTTGTTAGCAAATGTCCATTTGAATGAAATCTAGCAAATAGAGGTGTGTCTAACTTCCTAGATTAATGGGTAGGTTAGACAAACAACAGAAGTGAATTCATTTAGTCTAGACAGCGGCACGCGAGGACGCCATTATGTACCCACCCGAATGACGCATAGCACCATAAGCGAATATGGTGCAATTTCTTTAATTGGGATCGACTTTTCGTACCTATATTAATGAACAGGAAGACAGCATTTTCAAGACGAATGGAATTTAGTATTCAAAGATATGATTCTATAAGTCACAGAGAAAGTAAAAACTTTAAATTATAAAATGAAAGAAAGTGAAATTAGTCAAAATAAAAATGGCTAACGTTTAAATATAGTTTTCCCCTTGGCTGTTCTTTGTAGAAGCCATAGGAATGTCCAAATTCAGATTACAGGAAAACCCCGGTTGTCATACCACGAAATTGATAAATAGAGATAAGGGGGTTTATTTTTAAACGATGATTCAAGTGAAGTGACGTATACACGTCAAAAAAATTGCTAATCACTACTTTTTTTGTTTATTTTTATTTGCTGTGTGGGCCCGGACCTCAATCACGCCTGATGGAAAGCGATGCATGAGGTCTATGATGGAACGAGCGTGCCCAGAAGATGCTTGAATACTTAACTTTAAACAACATTTATGAAAAAAGGGGAAGGTGTATTAGGCCAAAAATAAGACCTATTTGAAGAAAATAAATGAAACAGTATACACACATTGAATGATGAGCAGTAGTAACAAGATAAAAAAGATAACAATGAAGTTGCAGTGGGTGGGACTAATTCAATAAACAGCTGATAAAAGTGTCATGTCGGTCTTCAAAAGGGTCAGAGTAACAATTGAAGATCACACGGAAATATGGGAAGCTTTGATAAAATCGGAAGGAATATTGTCGGAAGTAGAGATATTTTTATAATAATAATAGATTAATAGTAATAGGTTGATAATTTAGGATGGATGGAAATATAGGCTAAATGAAACTAAGGTCACTGCTAAGATGATGACGATAAAGTAAAAAAGGTTAACGTACCCATAATTGGCTATCAGCCGGCGCAACAAATTGTGATGCTTTTTCGAAGATGTTTGTTTGTTTACTTCGCGAATCAAACTGGTTCCATCTGCGTGCTCGCGTCCTATATAAACCGTCCATTCCATTTTGCCTCGCCCCGCGCACCCCCGCCCACTCCCTCGCACGTGCGTCACACCGATACAACGGAAAACGTGCACGTTTATGCTGTGTGTTCATTTGTAGGTTATCCTTGTTAGTGTGCGTCATATTTGCCTGTGTGCGATTGGAACGCGTCAAAACAAAACGCACACGTTTGCGTTTGGTTGTGTTGTTATACAGAGGTTGTCTGTGTGTGAGAATTCCCATGAAAATTAAAAACATTCGGCTTAGTCTGTGACTTCGGTTGCTTGGAATTCGAGATAAAGTGTAAAAGTGTCTAATTAAACTGCCTTTGGGAGCTATTGACATTTTTAGAAGAATAATATGACCAACAGATGACGTGCGCCGAGTTATCGACACACGACTCTAGAACGTTCCTTAACGTCTTCAATTTTACAAAATATAACAGGGTTGTTGGTGATTTCGAGCCAAGAAACTAAGTGCATTCTAGTGGACCTACGGCCACAGAGGCCTAACATATGTCTCCTAAATATTAGGAAATTGCGTAGCAACTCAAAACTGTTCGATAAAATCTATAGGGCAGGGACCTGAGATCCATCAGACTCCAGAAAAATGCTGATAACAATATGATGCTGTTACTAGAAACTTCTTTCTATAAACAAACATCAATTATTAATTAGTTTATTAGTACATAGAAAATATTAGATTTGATTAGAAATTGCATTCACAATCAGAATAATGTGACACGAACACGTGAGGTTGTAATAACAATTAATATAAAATATCTGGATGTAGGTACTCGTACTATATCGAAACTAATTAATTATTATTTCTATGATTAGAGATACGGCATCATAACTATGACGATGGAGTAGACACCGCGTATCGGCAAGCGTAGTGTGGGACGCCCTCCAGCTGACGAACGGACGACCTTAAGAAGGTGGCTGGGACGGACTGGATGGGGAAGGCGGAGGACAGGGTGTTGTGGCGCAGCCTGGGAGAGGCCTATGTCCAGCAGTGGACTGCGATGGGCTGAGTTGATTGATTGATTGAACCAGGGCTCTGAACCGGTTTAAAAAGAGCGGTTAATTTCGATTAAATACCGGTAAATATATCGTTCCTTCATTAACCGGTTAAACAAGTGAACTGTTCTTATGTAACCCAAATGATAAAGGTTACCGGTTACATAAGCACAAACGGTTTTGACACCCAAATTAACCGGTTAATTCCATAATTCGTAAATATTTTTCGTCTACTTTTTTAACACTTCCAACAAGTTATAGTGACATTAGTACCCCAGAAAACATTAGGAAAAAAAAATGTTTGATCTGAGGACGTCAAATACAACCGTAGAACTTACTCGTAAATGGTGCGGGTAGATTCATGTTTCGACTTGCTTAGTTCTTTGCGCGCCCGCAAACAAACCGTCGAGCTAACCTACGCCAGTCGCTACTCACTCCTCGTTCATTGCGTTTGGTTTGGATAATTCGTAAACTCAAAGCGCAGATACAACAATTTTCTTCATTTCAACTAAGTATGTACACATAAATTACATTTTTAAATATTATTATAAACAAAAAGATAAAAGAAAAAATTAAAAATATAAAAAAATAGTAGTTTAGAGGAACAGGGTGTAAAGTTCAGTCATCCTCCATAGAAAAGGGAGGATCCTCCGACCAGACGAGTGTTGTGTCTGGCGGGCAATTGCCCAAAGATTGATGTTGGGAAATTGTATCTATGCTAACTGCGCGGTAAACTCTGCTTGCGAGATGCAGGATTTGCGTGACGTCAGTATGACGCATTGTTCGCATGTGGCGTTGTAGATACCGCTACATCACTCCCCTCCGAAGACCGGAGGTCGATAGTGGGCTGAGTCTTTGTGTCTTGCGATGCTTGCCGGGCCAGTTGAGGTTCCAGTGAGTCGGAACCGGTTGCCGCATAGTTCACGGTGAGTCGGAACTGTCTGCGGAGATGTCCCCAGTGAGTCGGGGTGGCGCTGCGTTATACTCCAGTGCGTCGGATGTCGTACAGCGCCGGGTTGAGGCGGGCTGCTGCGTCGACCAGGAGAGGAAGCTCTTCTTGTTGACCGGCCAAAAGTGCAGTGTGCT
This sequence comes from Apamea monoglypha, assembly GCA_911387795.2. Lineage (NCBI taxonomy): Eukaryota > Metazoa > Arthropoda > Insecta > Lepidoptera > Noctuidae > Apamea > Apamea monoglypha. Next base: position 2,906,337 of record OU426932.1, on the reverse strand, counting down.
GTGCCGAGATTGCTGATGAGGCTAAGGGTGATGACCAGGTATGTGCGGTCGCTGCATGCTCGTGGTCAGGATACCCGTTGGAGCCGTGGATGCTGGCTGGCTGGGTGACTCGCCGCTAAAGCTTGCGGGAGTGATGATGACGTCACGCTGAAGTATTTGCACGAAGGTTGCGCTGACGCTCACGTCGGAGTCACCAGTTTAGAGGTATGGGGAACAGGGTGTAAAGTTCACTCATCCTCCATAGAAAAGGGAGGATCCTCTGACCAGACGAGTGTTGTGTCTGGCGGGCAATTGCCCAACGATTGATGTTGGGAAATTGTATCTATGCTAATTGCGCGGTAAACTCTGCTTGCGAGATGCAAGATTTGCGTGACGTCAGTATGACGCATTGTTCGCATGTGGCGTTGTAGATACCGCTACAGTAGCCTACCGGTATCGGGAACAGGGTCCAAGCTACCGGCGGTCAGGGCTCCAAAGAGAGGAACCTCCTGACAATGCGAGCCGTGTCCAGAAGTACCGCTCTCTGAATCAAGCCCTTGATCCAGCTGCCCAACGAGAGCCTCCTCAGGTGTTGGTCGAGGCTCTTGGCTATTAACCCATTGGCTGACACGACTATCGGCACAATGATTGCTGAGTCCACATGCCACAAGTCGACAACATCGCGAGCCAAGTCAAGATACTTGATTTGTTTATTTTTCTCGGCTTTCACGAAGTTCTCATCATGCGGGACGGTTATGTCAACAATCATTGCGCGCCGTGATCGATCCACCACCACTATATCATGCTTATTGGCAACAATAGTCCTGTCAGTGATGATGGATCGATCCCAGTACAATGTGATATTTCCATTTTCGAGAACTGGGTCGGGCACATACCTGTAGTACGGCACCTCAGAATCCACAAGGCTGTATTTCAGAGCAAGTTGCTGATGGATTATCCTGGCTACAAGGTTGTGTCTATGCAAGTACTCTCCGTTAGCTAGACGAGAACACCCGGAGATAATATGCCTGATTGATTCTCCCGGCCGGTGGCATGCCCGACAGATGTCAACCGTGCCGTTTTTCACAATAAATCTCCGGATATTGTTTGTCATCATAACTTCGACCATAATTGCACAGACAAAACCTTCGGTTTCTCCAAAGAGGTCACCGAAACGCAGCCAGGCTACGGACGCTAGTAGATCTACATCGGGTCCATGTAGGGCCCGGTAAAAGCGTCCGTGAAGCTCCTTACTCTGCCATACTTCCATGCGATCATTAGTATCAAGCACTACTGGCTTGCGCCAGTTCTGTTTAGCCAAGGAGAGCGGGGTGAGGCCCTTGTCCACCTCGACCACATCTCGATGCATCCTCACGTCGGTTTCTAGGAAATATTCTCTGAGACTGCATATCTCGCGATTGTGGAGGGTCTTAGCGTTTAAAAAGCCTCGACCTCCACATTTTCGCGGGATATACAGCCTTATTACCGATGACCGTGGGTGATGCATTCGATTTGCAGTCATCAGTGTACGGACCCTTCTATCCAGGGCCTCGAGTTCGGTCTGAGTCCATTTGAGTATGCCGAAAGAGTACATCAAAACCGGCATGACCCAACTATTTGTTTGTTGTTTTCGCCTGATAAAAGACTATTAAATACATTTTTCAGGCGACCAAAGAAGCGCTCCTTCAACGATTGTTTCATGTCAATGCTTCCGACATACCCAAATACTTATAGGTTTTGGCTGCGAAGAGGGCTTTAAAGTTTGTGGAGTCCGAGAGTTGGGTTCCCACGGATTCCACAATCTCCCCTCGCTTTACATGCATGACCGCACATTTGTCCACACCAAATTCCATCCTGATGGCGCTACTGAAAGTTTCAGTAATTTTCAGTAGCTTCATCAAAATTTTGGGGGCAGAGTTCTATTTAAATCATCCATGTAGAGGAGGTGAGATATAATCTGACCACCTCTCCTCAGCCGATAGCCTAGACTTGAATCTTCCAGCAGCGTGCTTAGAGGATTCAAGGTTAAGCAGAACCAAAGCGGACTCAAACTGTCGCCCTGGAATATGCCTCGCTCGATCCTTATCGGCTCGCTATTCCTCTGGATATTTCGACATCCTGGATAGCGAAGGACTGTCCTCCATTGCCCCATACACGTCATTAGGAAGGTGCGCAGAGTTGTATCTACTTTATACTCATGTTTGGTTTTAACAAAGACGGAGATGAAGGGCGCTCCAAATCGTCATCTTAGGGCGCTCCAAATTGGGCGGAGCACCGCCTTGTCCTCGTAGAGGCGATCGGCAGCGGCGGCGGCCTCTCGCGCCCGGCCCTGGTGCAAGCCATGGTCCGGAGCGAGAGGGAGTGGGAGGCAGTCGCCTCCTTCTGCGAAGCAGTCATGCTAGCGAAGGAGGTGGCGGGACGTATGAGGGAGAGAGCCTCCCGTCCCAGCCGTCGCGGGAGACGCCCCGGGCGTCGGGAGTCGAGTGACGACTACCGGCCACCGTAGGAGCGGGCCTGCGGGCGGAGAGCAATGCGTAGCTTACCGCCCGATCAGGACCAGGCCCGTGCCGGACGGCGCGTAAGTGTTCCACGCGCGCCTCAAAGAGATATCAGCATAATCCGAGGGGCCCCATAGGGCCGAAGCCTGCCGGGTCAGCGGGATTGTCCGAAAGGGTTACCGCTACCCCGGAACATAAAGGGCGAAGGAAGGAACATGGGTGGGTTTTAGTCAGTAAGAGTCTGACACTCCCTTCCGCTCCACCCAGAGCGGGAGCGGTCATTTGATGATTTCCCACCAGAAAAAAAAAAAAAAAAAAAAGGCGCTCCATATCGTCATCTTCTGATTCTAAAGGAAATGGTTAATTGTTTCGCTGTAATCCTGGAAAGAATAAGTAAATTAAGTAAAGAAAAGACAAAACCTAGTTAAAATGAAGTCAAAATTATTAATTCAAATAAAACTCACCTGTGTTCTTCGTCATTCTTTGCCTATTTACAGTCCTTGTATCAATTGCAGTACGAAGTTACGACATTTGGTGAAGAAAGACGGTGGCGGCGACGTTGCGAACTTGCATGCGTTTTGATGCGACTATTTTGTAACTAAATGACATCGCAACGTACAGACACCGTGCTTGCGAGTGTGGCGGGAGCGGGGGGGTTCAAGTTTGGTTTTAACCGGTTAATTTTAACGATCAAAACCAAAATTCATGAAAAACCGGTTTCCCGCTAAAACCGGTAAAAACCGGTAAAGTGCAAACCTTAACCTAAATCGATTTCGGTTTGGGGTCAATGACCGTAACCGGTTAAGAATTTGAACCGGTTTCCGAGCCCTGGATTGAACTATGAACCTAGCCATGCTGTTCCGTGGGTACCGTGTACGTGTAGGTATTTTATATTTTTCTATTTTAATCTTACTTTATTATTAAGTAAGGTTTACATAACATACAAAGTGACTTATTCTTAGTAGACTAATCAACATGTTTTCAGTCTGTCGAGGTCCACTACTGGACATTGACTCCTAATTTCCTCCTCCTTCCGTGGTCCACTTGGAAGTCCCTGAACCGTCTCCGGTCACAAATGGGAATATGTAAGTCCAACCTGGTAAAGTGGGGCTACCTTGACAGAACGGCAGTAGGGCGTGATTGTGGAGCTATGTCGCAAACCATGCTCCACCTCCTATCCTGCCCTCTGTGTCCCAAAACATGCAGTCAAAGTGACCTCTGCGCTGCCACTGTCGACGCCGTGGAAGTGGCAAAGTTTTGGGCCAACAAGATATGAAATTCAGTCGTGCCAGCGACACGAAGAAGAAGACTCCTAATTTTATTAATAATTGGCTAGTGAAATACTACTTTTTAGTGTAAACATGTTTATCTATGGGCCTGATTCGCCTGAATTATATGAATAAATAAATAATAATATTAATTTCTTTGTTTCGGACCACACTTACAAGAATACTATTGTGTACTATAGTATTCTTTAAAACGACTATCCTACTATAGCTATGTTCTTCTTCTTAGCGTGTCGATGGTAATCTAACTAAATGGACTCGGCCCAGAATTCGGCAACGTGTTGGGCGCCATCAATAGCTTCCATCAGTTAGTAAAGACACAATAGACATGATATTAAGTGTCCCATCGTTTGTGGAACAAAAGCTAGGTTAGTAAACTTAGAAACGAATCTAAAAACAACTATTAAGAACGTGGCTCTATTCATGTTAGCACGTGCCTCTGTACCCAGTGTCTAATAAACGGGGTTGGCCGCCTAAAAAAAGGGGCTGCCCACCTTGTTAAATAATGTTTTTAGGATGCTGTTGGAGCTTCAAGCTGAAGGTCATTCTCAGGGCTCGTGGCTAATCAATAACAGCCGCACGGTTCGATGGATCAGGTTAAGCTACGCTACCTTTACATACCGAGACATCTCCGTGTCTCGGAAAGCACGTTACGCACGCCGTTGGTCTCGGCTGTCATTCGTAGATCTTTGACAGTCGTTACGGGTAGTCAGAAGCCCGAAAGTCTGACAACCAGTCTTACCAAGGGGTATCGTATTACCCAGTAACTGAGTTGTGGAGGTCAGATAGGCAGTCGCTCCATGTAAAATACTGGTATTCAGCAGCATCCGCTTAGACTGGAAGCCGACCCCAACATAGCTGGGAAAAGGCTCGGCAGATGATGATATTTACAGCGAACCACAAACTTCGCATCACGAATACCTGCTATGTCTTCCAATGGCGAGGTTCTATTTGACAGGAGACTTGAACTTGTTACCAACTCATCGGCTTGGTCAATATACATCTATGTTCTATGTTAGAGGGTTTGGTTTCCATGGCGGCCGTCGGTGGTTATTCCAACCAGCCCACCTCCCTCGAAAAGTTGGTCAATACACATATCCTCCTTTGTTTTCAGCACCATTTTCGTTTTGTCATAACAACGGAAAAGTTTTCAGTTCGTAGTAGTCACGTGATACCTACACATCTACCCACCCTCCTGCGAACGACAGGCGAGTCTGTTGCGTAGATAATATCGATTTTGGAAGCCCTACCCGTCTGGCTTGGCTATGGGGTGTCGGGGATAAAATGGAATCTAGATTAAAGTGATGTAGTATTTCGTGCTACGGCGTAGACCCGCGTAGCAAGAAATTTTTGTGGAAACAAAATTAATTCAAATTTAGGGATTTATTTTTAGGTTATACATATTCTTTAGAATTAACTAATTTGAGCATCATTGGTTTGTTTAGTTTTTTATGCCCAAAATTACCGGTTAAAGACAATAGGTTCGCCCCCTATTACATCGGGTTTTAACATAATTGGCGGAATGTGGGTGTACTATAGGTACACCTCTGCCTACCCTTCGAGAAATATAGACGTGATTTTATGTATACCTTAATTGGTATAATATAATTGGACTATTATAATGCAGTTGCAGTGTGTAATTAACGAAACATATTTTCTTTTAGGAGGCAGTTGTAACCCAGTGGTAACGGCCCCAGCATACGTGTCGTATGTCGTGCGTTCGAATCCAGGCAAGTACATTATTATGTGTTATTTATTTCAACACCACAGCTCTCAAAACGGTGAAGGAAAACATCGTGAGGAAACCAGCATGTCCTAGAAGCAAAAATTGGAAGACATGTAACATCTACCAACCCGCACTGGGCCCGTGTGTTGGATTATGGCCCACTCTCTCTCACAAAGAGGAGGCCTGTGTCCCAGCAGTGGGAACTATAGAGGCTGATTATGCTTATATTATCTTCTTTTTTCTTGCTGAACTTGGAATAAGTTTAAGAACTTCCGTGGACCTAGCACGAACGCGTCGAATAAACTTAAAGTAAATTAGAAGGTTTTTTTAATTGTAAAGTAACATAGTTCGTTCGTCCCTAATTACTACAAGTACATACCTACCTACCGCCCTTCAGTCGAGTTTAAAGTCCTATTTCGCCTGGCTACGACCTTCAGGACGGAATAAAACGATAATAAAAATAACAAATATTATGTTGTCAGAGATAAGTATCGTCCCTCGTGTCAAACTATCGAGAAATGACGCGCACGTTTGTCAAACAAACCCTGTATTCTGTGACAAACGTGCGCGTCATTTCGTCGTTAGCAGGGACATCGACACTCAACCATGGATTCAGTAAATGATTCCGAACCTCGGAAAATTTCAACGCTCCTGCGTTGAAATTTTTCATCGGTTATTACAAAAAAAAAAAAGATGTTTCATAGAACTGCAATACCTACGCGATCAAATCGCGTAGGTATTGCAGTTTGTATAAAACAGCAGATATCTTTTTCAAACCGACGAAAATTTCTACGTTAGGGGGTCTAGAATCATGTGTTTAATGGCTTCAGTTTGCGTGTCGATGTCCCTTATCTAGTTCTGGTGTAAATACAGTCAATATTCTTCGATAATGCTGTGGTCAGGCAGTTAGTAAATAAAGAAGGCACATGTTCCCAAGAATTTCTGCAACCGTAGCGTGGGTAATTCTACTAAGTAACTAAGATTATATGTAGTAGGTAGTTAGGTAGTCGCTATGCTTACCTATCTACCGAACAATGGTCACGTTTCTGCCTATCACCGAGCACGGCTTCACGTGTTTACTAGGCAGCTGTATAGATACGGCAGACAGTACTGTCGTCCCCCTCTCTGTAGTAAAACGTGAAGATAAGACCAATTGTGTACCGACATAGTTATTTGTGAGAATGAAACTTGAAAGGTTAAATGATTACGGGATCAAATTAATTAAACATTCATGTTTATTCCGCCTTGTGAATTTTATTATCTACGAGTATGTTATTAAAGTATACCTACCCATTCTAAGCTTTAGTAGTCACTACAATTTTTATGATATTGGGTGGCAAGAACAAGCAGTGCCGATGTATTCTGTAAAAATCTCATCGTGACTACTCAGGTGAAATGAGCTGTCATACCACTAAGCTAAGCTTTCACGATGAGTTTTTTTATAGAATTGATCGGCTGGTGGATTGACTTGTCACTTCAAGCTTAGTTCACGGTGATATTTTTACAGAATAGACCGTCTGATGGCGACGTGATCACCGACGTGTCTATGGTGGGTCACCTGCAATACCGATATACTAGTTTGGAGAGTAAGCAAACTGAAGTAACAATGCGCTGGTCGTGTTTGTCGAACGACCGATGGAGTATCTAGACCGCGTATCGGCAAGCATAGTGTGGGACGCCCCCCAGCTAGATGGACGGACGACCTAAAGAATGTGGCAGGGACAGACTGGATGCGGAAGGCGGAGGACAGGGTGTTGTAGCGCAGCCTGGGAAATGCTTATGTCCAAAAGTGGACTGCGAAAGACTTAGTTGATTGACTGATCTGCAATACCCGAGGCATCGCAAATGCACTGCCATGAGAGACAAGTTGAGATATATCATCAAAACAAATAATGGAAAAAAAACTATAATATAATTCTGTAGCTATCAAAACATGTATGGCAAAAACAAAAACATGCGTTTATTTAGAACTCGATAAAGAGCGAATGATGTCTTGTTTACGTTTTTGTAAAAACCTGAAAATAATAACTGTATACAGTGAAGTTTATACATCGTTCTGGGATCTGGGTAAAGGAATTTCATCATTTCTAAATATAGAAACATCGATAGTTTTGTGGCTATGGCACGAACACGTCATGACCTTCCTTCAGGCTATGTAGGCACTGACTAAATAACATAGGTATGTATTAACACCACACATATATACATAGCTATGGATAATTGTACATATTTGGATGTAATTGTCTCAGCTGATGTGCTGTCATTATCAGTAATTACTTGCTTTGTAAATAATGTACAACACATATTAAATGTATCTGGTGTGTGTCTGTTCGTTTAGTGGTAATACTGAACTGCGGGGTAATTGTGTAACCCACTAAAAGTAGCAATGGCTTTCATTTTGACAGTTCAACAACATTCATTGCGTTATTAACGTAGTTGAGCAGACAAATTTTTCGAACATATGAAGCAATGGATTAGCAATCAAAATCCTTCAAAATGATCAATACGATTGAAAGTGTTTTACGCAATTAGGGGGCTGATTTTGATGATGTTTGGTTGAAAAGAGTAGCATGATATTTATCTAAAGACTTGGTAAAGACATTTAACTTTTTATTTCGAGTGGTACCGAGGGCATCTAGTTACATCTAAATTATGACGATAATGTAAATAAGTATTTCGTTATGTTTTCAATTCCGTTTTGTAGGCAGGCCGGATTTTACATTAAGATTAGTATCAAAAAAAGATAAGAAAGTAGGACAGGTGTGTAAACATGGATAAATGCATATTTACCTACACGTTATATAAACAATGGCGCCGTTTCCCTTGTTCAGAAACTAAATTAAATTTAAGTTCAGTGCATCTTTTTCTTTCTATTTCATTAAGAAAAACACAGAAGATAAATATTAGTTTAGTCCTGTCAAATTAAGATACTCCATAGACAAATTAGATGTGATTAAAAACATGGCTACTAAAAATACGTCAATTTACGTCAGGCGCTGACTAATTTGACAGGACTATAAACTAATAGGTATTTATTTTCTGTCCTTTTCTTAATGAAATAGAAAGAAAAAGATGCACTGACCTTAAATTTAGTTTAGTTTGTGAACAAGGGAATCGGCGCCATTATCTACCTAATTCTTTAACCATGAGGAAACACAATAATAAAATTATCACATACAATCCTAATAAAATCGCAAACGACATCGCGGCAGGCCCAGACGGAGATGGCGGGATGAACTGGACTCCTTTTTAATAATGTTTGGTCCTTGCAGCTCTGGACAGAGCAAGATAGTAGGAAGCCATTAATGGCTAATAATAAACTAAATATATATAATGTTAGGACTTTAAAAGAGATCCTGTCCTCTGAGTTAATTTCGCCATCTTGTTTTAAAATATTGACGTGTGCAAGTGTCTTGAAAGATCTATTAAGGGCGAATTCCACCTAACTTTTATACTTACCTAGAATAAGTCTTATCCTGAGAATAAATTTTAATTTTTTGACAGTTTTTCCATACTAGAACTGTCAGACGTAAATTTTATTCCACGGATAAAAGATATCTGACTTTGGTAAAATCAGCCCTTACAGAAATAAACATTTATTTTTCATTACCTGTGCATAACAAACGACCTTGTGAAGGCCGTTGTATGCGAGAAGCACAGAACCGGTCTAAGTGGCGGTGCCTGGGGGAGGCCTATGTCCAACAGTGGACATCTTTCGGCTAAAATGATGATGACGATGAACCAGTACCAAACAATATCAAATTGTAAAGATATGACAAAGTAGTCTTTGCCTATATGTATGTACTAGCTGCGCCCCGCGGTTTCACCCGCATAAGTTTCGATCCCGTGGGAATATCGGGATAAAAAGTAGCCCATGTGTTAATCCTGGTTATAAACCATCTGTGTGCCAAATTTCATCTAAATCCGTTTAGTAGTTATTGCGTGAAAGAGTAACAAACATCCATCCATCCATCCATCCATCCATACAAACTTTCACGTTTATAATATTAGCAGGGTGTTCCGTCGACGTATACATGGAAATGTTTTTATTTTTCCTGTAGGCGTATATGGAAAACACGTGATCGAGCCGCTAACCGCATGTTTCGTCATTATCGATACGTACCTAATTCAAATAATCAGTAGTAATTCTACACTTGACATGTCTGTTTGTGTGTCCACAATCTGCTGCCCTATAAACAGGGGGTTTCCCGTCATACCATGCTTTACATACCTGCATACGCAAATTCACGCCCTTTTCTCATGGGGAAGGCAGAAACAACAGAACGCCACCTGCTACGACTCTTTTATACGCCGGTTGCAAGTATGCAACTGCACTCTACTGTTCCTAATCACTCTAAGCTGATTTTTGTCGTTTTTCTTTTAAATTAGTGTTAATGTCGTCTTCTCCTGAAGACCTTTTTCATATTCGTCACCAATAAGGGCAGGGTATGCTCTTCGAGGGTGTCCCCTTCTGGCGTTTCCACTTACATCCGTTTCTTAGAAAGAAAATTTTCTTTATTGTATAAGGTACCTAGTCAAAATCAAAATCAAAAGTCATTTATTCAAATTAGGCTGAGAATCAGCACTTTTCGAACGTCAAAATGACATAAGACAGTCCCCGAAAACGCTCCCCCAACCTTATACAATAAAGAAAATTTTCTTTCTGGAGATGCGCACAATTTCAATTAGAAGATCTACGTATAACTTAGACCAATACTACATATAATTGAGGCCATTACAAATAGCCGATAAAAATATTTCGAGATATTGTTGTTGTTGTAATTTAATTAGGTACCCGACTGAAATCATTGAAGTGACCATTTTCTCTGAGGACACACGCACACACACAATAGACATAACACACAAATGCAAAACACACACACTTAAATTCACTGCCTACATATGTGTGTGTAAATACTGAATCAAATCGATGTGTGTGTGATTCAAAATAATCCTACCATCTGTTATGCTGAAAAAAACTTTGTAGATAACCTTTAAGGTTGATATTTGCTTGATGGTGTTAAGTTCGGTGATAAGAAGTGTTCTAGGGAATTCTAGTAACTTTCCGAAGAGTTTGTTTACATAACATTGCAAGTGTTACTGCGCAGTAGATGTGATCGTGTTTGTGCGGTTATTAGATTAGTAGGCTGTTGTGCAGTCCGGTTGTATGGGTGTTTATGTTTAGGTCAAGGGTTTGTAGATTTGGATAACAGTGGTTTTTAAATAGGGAAAAAATGACGTTGTATGAAGCGAAGAGTGATCCAGTCGAATCCAGTAAAATGGAACATAGGCTTATGTTCTGGATTATGTTATTGTAACATGTAGGTACAGGAGTACCTAATAAATAATATAATATAATATATTCTTTATTTCGGACTACATATACAAGTACACATAATCCATATAATGTTAGGACAATGACCTAAAAAACTAGTTAGTAAACTTTTACAAACTATACAATAGAAATATTGGATCAGGACCGCACTACTCGTACATGGAGTTTTGTCCAATGCTCCATGAAGGAGCAATCCACATCCATTCTCCCTGCAAGGAAGCTGCTGGGGCTGCCCCGTATGCGGCGCATCAGAGACGCAATTCTTTTGCGATGTATCGCTTGAAAGCCATCCACTTGCACGTCTGCAAACATACCTGATGCGCTACAAAAGCGTGGCAACCCCATCAACAATCCTGAACGCGTTATTGTATTGGACACGCAGGGCACTGTAAGTCCTCTGCGTATGCCTCACCCATAGGCTGCACGTATAAAAAGACTGACAGTATGACTTGAATAAGGTTATTTTTACCTGTGCAGTACATCGTGCAAACCTACGGGCCAGCATATTAGCTCTGACTGACAATGCCCTGCGTTCCCTTTCAACATCCACATCATCTGTGAGGGCCTCGGTGACCCAGTGGCCCAGGTACTTAAACTGCGTCACCCTTTTGAGAGCACTGCCGTTCAGTGTGACCTGAGGTACGGTGTCGTAGCTCTTCGCTAAAGGTACATAACTTATTTTTATGAGTTACTGCTTTTAGATTCAGTTCAGCGGGGTAATTGCGTAACACACTATTAGTAGCAATGGCTTTCATTTTGACAGTTCAACAACATTCATTGCGTTATTTACGTTGTTGAGAGCAGACAAAATCTTCTAACATATGAAGCAATGGATTAGCAATATCATTCAAAATGATTCAGATTGTGGTCGATAGTGTATAATACCAATAAGTTTGCGTTCATGATGAAACAAACAAACCCGCCCAATTGTGTAGAGTGTGGAGTTGTGGAATATCTACATCAATTTTATTGATGGAATGTGTTCGATATGACACTGGTAGAAATGATCCGTTTGGGGTCTTGAGTTAGAACCTTAGAACCGACTTGACATAGGCACATTCCATAGAATGCTGTCTTAACCAAATTGTGATTATGCGAAGAGTGCTTTCAGGTTCATGGATCATGGCCCCAATGTAATTCCTAGCCGTGGGTATTCAGGGTATGATGGAAGATGGGTCTGTCATACGCATTGCGACTATAAAAGTCCTTAATGAAATACTTATGGAATTATTAAAAACTATACATATATGTATCTGTACTAACATAAAGTTTCTATTGATACATTGAGGATTGTTCCCATTTGTAATCTAGCTCGCGAATGTTATTTTTCTAGAACTTTCCACTAAATTGTAAGTATTTTATTTCTATCAAAAAATATTTTCTCTTCATTCACCCCTCTGACCTACCCAGGTAAAATGCCAGGGGGTGGTGACTGAAAGGTGAAAGAGGGTGGAAACGGCACAGTCATGCACCATCATGCACCCCTTAACCTTCTCTTGTTAAAGATAACCTTGAACTATGACAACGAACTCTAGTTCATTGGAGTTTAGAAGTAAAATCGATATCTATTTCTAGGTAGCTATTATATTCATGGGCTACCATTGTATCCAATCATGAAAGTGGATGTTTCTATGTTCAGCTGTATGAACATAGAATACGCACCACGACATATCAAGAGAGTAGAGCAAATTAGAGCGAGTTAGAGTAAAAGCTAACTTCTCATTGTACAGACACCAACCGATTGATTCTGTAAAAATCTCACCGTCAAAAGTTAATTGAAGTGAGCTTAGAGTGAGCTGTCAATAGTGTCAATCCTTAGCATTAGTTCGAATGACAACTCATTCCACGCTCACTTCACCTAAGTTTTCACGGTGAGATGGTTACAGAATCGCACTGCAGCACATCAAGCTACTACAATCTTCTTTAATACATTTTCAACTTTATCGCTAAAGCATCAGGTCCAAGGTTGATTGGGAACATTTGACAGTTTCGCGTAGCTTAACCTTCTGGCGTCTGTACGAAAAGCCAATATACATAATTATACAATGTGAGGTCAGCTAAAACTGAAATTGTACAGCTTCGTCGTGTGTATCTATCTCATGATGTCAACTATGTGAAGTAAAAGATGGCTAAGTACTTTCTTTTGTTTTTTTTAAGATTTTACATCACGCCTGTAATCCCCGAAGGATTAGGAAGATGTGTAGCTGTAGACCCTGTAGTACACACACTTTGCCCGTTACTTTTCCCATTGTACAGACGCCAGCAGGTCAAGCTACCTACCTGAAACTGTAAAATTTGACAGTTTCAGGTAGCTTGACCTGTCAAATTTTCCCAAACAACCTTGAACCTTAATGCTTCATCGATAAAGTTGAAAATCTATTAAAGAAATTTGACAGATTGTAGTAGCTTGATGTGCTGGCGTCTGTACCTAATAGGGGGCGCGCCTATTGCCATCGGGCACAAATCCGGACTTCGGGCTGCTGATTCAAATGCCTGATGACAAAATACCAAGATGATGAAAATAATGTTCACTCCAATCATGTCTAAACCAATTGAATTTCAAGCAAGTAGAATATTTTTATCACACTTCACAATGAAGTAAATACTTACATAAAGAAGAAGGTACCTAACTACTCACCTCTTTGTTTATAATTTCTAAAAGTATAGATACCGTCCCCCTTATTTATAAGAGTTACAACCCACAAGACCCGAGCGGCCCCTCCCGAATCCCCGCACGGTTAGCGCTTTCGTCATCGACGCCGCGACGCCTCAGTACCACGCGATTACGTCATCCGAGCGCAGTCTCAGGTTAACCCCTGCGGGTTGGTCTTTTGACTGCTGTGGGGTTATGTGTGGAACATCATCACGCCTATTATATAGCCAAGGGTCAGGATAGAGCCAATGCTAAGTACCTTGAACTATGACTGATGCTAACCAATTTCAGATGCAAAATTCATCTGTTTGTGGCACCTGTCCCACTACCTACCACGACGAAGCGAGTAGTTATCGACTATTTAATCGCTCAATACAAGAAACGTTCGAAAAAAAAATTGTAGGTCTCGTGCTTTGTATTTACTTCGTGGTCTCGTGTTAATAAAAGAGAAACTCATTACGACCCTATAAACCTTTGTTTGATAAAATATTACTAACAAAAAAACAAAATATAAATATTAAAAAGTATCATTGCGGATACCACTTAATTTGTCAGGTGTGGGGTTCGAACCCACGCTCCCTCTCGGGAACCAGAGCTTAAATCTGGCGCCTTAGACCACTCGGCCAACCTGACTTGTAGTAGGAGTTCAAATTATGGATCGCTATCTATAAATTTTGGCAATGTGCCGACACTAGGAAATACTTCATTTCGAATTCTAATTACCATCATTGTCAGTAAATAAAATGGAGTAAAATTAAGCAAGACAATTTGAAACATTATAAATATTTCTACTATAGTACAACTTACTTACTGTGTATAACTTTTCTTATAATCGTTTCTAACTACTTACTCGTTGTTTTTAGTATGATTTACTTGTCTTTAAATCAAAAAGTAAAAGTGCCTAAATAGTTGGTGGTATTTCATTAATGTCTGTTAAGCGCCATCTACGCACAATATTAAACATCTACCTGACTCTTTTGGCTATGTAGTACAACACTGTGCACGTAGATGGCGCTATATACAAGTTTTTAATAATTATTTGGAGAATGATTAACTTACTTAGATTCAATATTCAATTCAATTACAAATAACCGTATTTGTTTGAATAAATAAGGCGTAATAATTTTACATGATTGTTTAGTACTTTTGTCAGGTTTCTTATTCAGTAAAGTAGGTAATTGCTGACATTGGCCCAGAAATGTCACGGTCTATACCGCTGATGGAGATAACTAGTATGTTCTAGCGTTTATCAGTTCACACAGAGGATCGACTGGGCCAATGTCATCTGAGGCTACATCAATAATTACATTAGTCACGTTGGCAGTTCATTTACAAAGCAATGAGGTCTAAACTGACAGGAAGCGGTGGTCTGTCTGACTGGGTTTCCGCTTTTTTGTCATAGTCGGATAATGATTGTTTAAGCTATGTTGTAGCTTGGGTACCTGGGTTTAATGCAGATCAGACAATGCGATTGACACAATACAGTATATAAGTAACTGTGGTAGTGGTATGTAGGTATGTAATCTGCGTTCGCGATTTAGTTGCCAAAAATGTAAACAAATATGAGCTTATGGAATTTTTTCCATAAACTCATATTTGTTCACTTAAATTCCTACTCAATAAAGTTCCATTTAAGCTACAACTTCAAACTTTACAATAGTGCTAGTCACTCTAAAATCAACTTAATTTACATTACAATAAAGTTGATATTTGTTTAAATTGAAATAACATCAATTTGAAACATACACATTTGAATTAGTTAGCTGATTCATTGAACAATAATTATGGCAGTTCTTTTGTAGAAACATCGACCCACTATAGCAGTTTCTCCTGTCTTTGAATGCATTTTAATCTAGCGTAGGTCTGTCATTCACAAAACATTCAAATCTGAAATAATTGTGTCACTACGAACATAAGGGTGTCAGGCGGAGGGTTAGCCAAACAAGAGGTAGATCCATTTAGGAAATACATATAATATTTAGTTTGAAGATCAAAAAAATAGAAAATAATAGTTTTTTAGTTAGTTAAAGTTGGGCTTATTGAGTTTGTTTCCCGTTACTTTTACTTTGAGAGCTCTGAACTAATTATTTAGTTCTTATTTGCATCTACTTTACTCACTATTTTGCTAAACCAAGGATGCGTCATACACCAAACACATACAAAAACAAAACTTCAGACACATGTAAAAGAATGTTAAAAGCTAAAATTTTGGAAAGTCTTGAAAAAACTACAAAAAAAATATTTATAAAATTGTGAACCTTTAGGATCTTCTGGATCCTCAAACTATACAGTATTGGTAAAATATTAACAACCTCTCAGGACTATATTACTAACATCATAAAAAACAACTTTTGTTCTATGACTTAAATTAAATCATCAGATTTTAATTCATCAGACTCAATCAGAAATTAATCAGATCAGACTGTGAACGTTCTTCAAAATAACCACCAGAAAATGGGCAATTTTCACAAAAAACTTTTTTTGATGCCAATCGACCCTGTTTCTTATAAGGATCAAAAAAATCTATGGCGCCAACTGAAGTTTGAGTGCTGGAAAACTAAAAAAATGGCGAAAAACTTTTTCCATACGACTCTAAACGTTCCAAATTATTTAATTTCCAACCTGTATAATTTTAAGTTGCATAAATAAAACAATCAATCAAAATAATACTGTCACATTTAATCACAGGCACATCATCGCCCCGAACACACCAACCACCATCACGAGCACACTCTTCAGCGAGCCAGCAGCATTGCATTCATTGTCGAAGCACTGGCAGACGGTCTCCAGGTGGTCCTCGTTGTCAGCCGTGTAGCAGGGCGCCTTGTAGCGTACCCAGCCGCAGCTGCGGGTCACACGGACTTCAGGCTTGTAGCCTTTGTAGAGGACTGCAAGAAGAATGAAGAAGATCTAAGAAAGAAAGTAGTCTATGCTTTATTGACTGACTGTCGCCGTTGCAATTTCGATGTAAAGTTGTAGATATTCGGATCTTTTGGCGTGTGTTCAAAGCTGTGGCGATTTCAACCAGAACCTTTCAATGTCATTTATGCGCCAAGAAATCTTTGTAGCAGTAGCACTATACTTTGGCTACACAACTATACCCTGTCCAATATGTACTGTTTTTTTGACAGATGGTACTAGGGATTGCAGCAACACACAATACATTGATTGATACACGTACAGTATTATAATGTCTGTAAGAAGCCTTATGTAAGATAATTCAATAAGATAAGGCAGTTTATATATTTATTTTATTACGCATTTTAAAGTTAACTTTTACGTAATCTAGAATAGTTACGTGCTAAGACAGCCGTCAACAAACGGTTAACATAATGTCCTGTCCATTAGGGTAACCGTTTGTTGACAGCTGTATATCAAACTACAAGTGCAAAATAAAGACGGGAACATGTCAAAGATGTAATCTCGGCCTAAGATAGAGCGGTGATGGTAGACCTAGCCGCTGCTGCGGGTCTTTGTGGGGGACTGGAAGTAGAATGAAGAAGACTTCAACAAAGTAAGAAGATTCATCCATCGTTTAGTCTTAATTTTCACTTAGTCTGTCAAAAACCCAATCATGGAATGCATCGTAGGCTCATCTATGGTTAAAGAGTAAGTAAATAAGTTTCAAAAGAAAATCTTTTCACCTAATAATTTAATTTATGTACGTTCTGTCTGCACACTTGACTCCAAACTTACACCAGCCGGTTACTTAAATACGCAAACTTATAAGATAAATTACCATGCTTGTGCGATTTTGTCACAGAAAAAACAGGAATTTTAAAACTACGTAAAATCTTTGCTATGGCTCAGTGATATCGGCGGCATTGTGTTTTTAATTTCATCACCACTGTTCTCAAAACGGTGAAGGAAAACATCGTGAGGAAACCGGCGTCTCCTAGAACCAAAAATTCGAAGACATGTGGCATCTACCAACCCGCACTGGGCCCGCGTGGTGGATCAATCTCTCTCTCAGAGGCGGCCTGTGTCCCAGAAGTAGGAACATTATAGGTTGATTGTGTTGTCTGTGCTCTGAAGGTGCTACGCAGGGCGACGCTCGTAGTTCAAATAGGTCACCAAATAGAATTTTCTTATTAGGGAACGCCTGTGGGCCTGTCTAGTTCTTATTTAACTTAAATACAATATTTAAGTAAGTGAAAAGTGTTACGTTTGTCCCTGGAATTGTTTATAATTAGAATAAACATTGTTTATAAACGCACTCGCAGTGTGGATTGCTCCCGAGTTTGACCTAAGTATATTATCTTTCTCACGAACTTGATATTTATTCATATTAAACGAAACATACGGAAATAAAAAAATACTTAGTAGTCTTTTTGGAACCCCTATATAAATGATTAAACATAAATTACTACGAAAACATTGTTAACTTTGTTTTAGAATACGTTTTATGACAAAACATGCTAAGTTGCATGGATAGATTTTGTTTTTTTTTATTTTTTATGAAGGTAAGTTAGTTATTTATTGATATTTTACACCGTCAACGGCAAAACATAGTATACGCACGTCTACACATCAAGCTATACATAACCAGTATAAGCTGATTTCTGATTGTACGAAACTCCTAAACAATATGCGAGGTCAGCTAAAACTGGAAATGTATAGCTCAATGTGTGGCTGTGTGTACGTACACATACATATACATATTTTATTTACAACATCTAGGTATGTATTTTTACACCCACCTAAGTTTCACAAATAAAAACCTTGACTTTGATATTTTAAATTAAGGCATTTGGTTTTTCTTTTGCTTTGGGGTGGCCCAAAAAATCCACTGCAGAGATAACTCTGCAGTGGAATTTTTGGGCGGAAATATAATCTTGATTCTAGTTCTACCCATACGGCTTCCTACGCATATAGTATGCTTACTCTGTTATCTAACTACTTCCAGTACTACTAGCCCTTCTACTAGCCCTACTACTAGCCCTACTACTAGCCCTACTACTAGCCCTACTACTATCCCTACTACTAGCGTCTACTATTAGGTTCTACCCGCGACTTCGTCATCGCATCGCATCGCCAGCTTTAACTTCGCTTAGCGTTCTTTCTAACTTTTTTTCCTTTTGCTCGGCACCCAAGGGTCATAGTGTGATGTTAAATACCTTATAACCTTTATAAAAAAATAGGCTATCGAATGCAAAAAGAATTTTTCAAATCCGCTGGGTAATTCCAGAGATTAGCGCGTTCAAACAAACAAACTCTTCAGCTTTATTATTAGTTTAGACAGATACGAATATTAATTAACTCTATGTCTAGTTAGTTGTGGGCTTTGGCCCTCAAGTAACTATACAGTTGCCTATAAAGTGAATAATGATTTTCAGATTGGATAATTTACCTTCTTTGATTGGATAATAATAATACTTATTACGTAATTCGACGACACGGTTGGCGCAGTGGCTGAGCGATCGACTGCTGCGCTGCGTGTCGCGGGTTCGATTCCCGCACGGAACAAATATTTGTATTGGCTACAGCAGTGCGATTCTGTAACCATCTCACCGTGAAAACTTAGGTGAAGTGAGTGGGGAGTGAGCTGTCATTCCAACTAATACTAGGGATTGACACTATTGACAGCTCACTCTAAGCTCACTTCACCTAACTTTTCACAGTGAGATTTTTACAGAATCGATCGGCAGGTAGTTGTTCCGGGTCTGGCTATTTGTGTATGTGAGTTTAAATGTTTGTAAACGCACCCACGATACAGGAGTAATTCCTAGTGTGGAGCAAAGTTTAATAAAAAAATATGTAAATAATTTATAACTAGGCTTTTTCATTGTGGACTTTTGAAAAAGGCAGCAGCATAAGCCATATCTATTAAATTATTGACGATTGTCTTTTATTTTTATTACAATTGACTCATCATCAGCCACCACCACCACCTATAATGACATTATGGTATGCAAATAAATGATAATGATGATAATGACATTCAACTGGATTTTCGGCAACTCTCATCCAGCTGCTACCAGCCATTCTGCGAAGATCGTCGCTCCCCCTAGCCTGAGGGCGATGAGGGCAATTGACTAATCTATTAAAATACCTTTTCCGAAAGGCGATTCCGGTGCACCCTGCTCCCTAATTGCGTAACACACTATGAACCTCAATCTGAATCATTTTGAAGGATATTGCTAATCCATTGCTTCGTATGTACGAAAAATGTGTCTGCTCAACAACGTAAATAACGCAATACATTTTGTTGAACTGTTAAAATGAAACCCATTGCTACCGATAGTGTGTATGCAATTACCCTGCTAGATAGTCAGCAATGCTGCCTGCTCTTGAGTTCTTGGCTAATATTTTTACCATTGCATGAACAAACCTAGGCGAGGTAGATTTAATGATAATACCAGCCTGTTACTGTCCCAAGATCAAGACCGTTTCGTGGCTGGTGTCGCACAGACAGTCCTATGTGCTTATGGGAAGAATTTAAGTCAATGGTCTTTATCTCTTGCTCTGGGTGGAGCGGAAGGGAGTGTCAGACTCTTACTGACTAAAACCCACCCATGTTCCTTCCTTCGCCCTTTATGTTCCGGGGTAGCGGTAACCCTTTCGGACAATCCCGCTGAACACCTGTTACCCTTCGGGGATGATTTTGTAACCTGTTGTGTCATGCAATAGTTCAATGGAACGGCCTAGCCATACATTTTGACTTAGATGTAAGGTTTGTAGAGTTAAAGGTTTGTGTTGTGTTTTTTTCACTCCTTTTTAAAATTTATCAGATCTAATGATCTGATAAATTTTTAGTAGTGAAAGCGTTATGTAAGTCTTGGCAAACAATTACATGAAATGTTTTTGGTGCGATTTCATTTCTTTTTATAAGGTGCTATCTTTAAGTATCGTAAGAAATACAGACTTGCACCTCCCTTTAAGGGGATTGGAGGGTGAAGGTTACTTTTTGTTTTGTTTTTTGTGTATAGATCCTAGCCTGCATACCACATTTCAGTTTTCTAGGACTTCGGGAAGTGCCCGAGGTTTTGATGACTGAGTAAGTCAGTCAGTGACGAAATCGACGTTTTTTAGATACCTATTAAAAAAATCCAAAGAATAAAAGCTAGACAAATAGAACTTAGTACTTATGTTTTATAAGTCTGCTAACTACATCTTATCCTGCCGTGCCAGATTCGGGTTTCTTCACCATGTTTTTCCTTCACCGATGTCGGTAATGTCGAAGATAAACTCAGAAATATGATTTGAAAACGTCACATTGGTACCTACTTACCCGGATTTGAACCCACAATCTCGTGCATAAAAGGCGAGGCCTTTAACCACTGGGTCATCATTGGGCCATTCTAGTATGATTTATAACTTTTTTATAACTTACTGGTCTGTACAATCTTCCTGCAGAAGAAGTCGTTGTTCGCCGAGTACACTCCATGTCCACACTCCGCGATGGGCAGGAAGTTGTTCAGCGTCTCTTTGTCGTAGATAGTGGGGTCCAGGCACATGGAGTTGTTCATGCTGTTGCAGTCGAAGCAGCGGATTGAGGCAGCTGGCGGGAGGAAGGATCACGGGTGTAAAGAAAAGTTTCTAACAAAGCAGAGAGGAGAGATCGTGGCTCGTAAACAACCAAAAGGTTGTAAGTTTATTGCGTTGAAGGTATGGGAGAGTGAGAAACGAATGGAAACCCTCCTTGGATTTCGAGCTTATTTCTGATTTTTTTGTGTAAATAAACCCTGATCTCTACTTTTATTAGAACGGCTGGCTTTGGCCAGACACAATATGGGGAGTTTTTTTTTTACTTTCCGTGCTCTGATTATTTCCAAAAGATAGATTCTCCAGGACTACGAGAGCACAAATTATGAATAGGGAAAAAAAGTAAGCCCTCCAAATTTTTACTTCTGATGTAGTACGGAATCAAACCTGCTACCGTAGTTGCTGAATGTTCTAAATATTGCCGATTATAATCAATTATTGACTAGTTCAACATGATTTAAAGAACACACAACATTTGTCACTCTAAAATTTACATTAAACTGTTTCAGCTTGAATTTGCTTAACCAAAACCCACAAGGACTAACGACAATTTTTCAGACTTCAAGTCAATGCAAATTGAACTAATAAACCAACATACTTACCATATCTAAAACAGAACGCGAAAACTAGCAAACATTTTAAATACTCAGCCTGCAACATTTTGAAAAATCTTTTTTACACAATCAGCAAAACTATAGTTTAAATATCGCGAGTTGGATCCCGGACAGTCGGCCACTGACTGTTTACAATAATACTTTAGCTATAAAGTTGTGACGCGCGGACGTATTCCGTGTTATCGGGAGTCAATTGACGCCACGGTCAGTTCTCAATCGTAACGAAACCGTGAAAAGTTCGAGTGTACTCTCGTATTCTCTGCGACTAGTATCTACTTTGGATGCAGCCGGCTTAAAAGTTACCCGGCTTTTCGGTATACCCATAACTCCATTTGTATTTTTTTAGCATTAGGAAACTTTCGTAACACACTAACAGTAGCAATCGCTTTCATTTTGACAGTTCCACAACATTCATTGCGTTATTTACGTTGCTATGTAGACACATTTTGGGAACATATGAAGCATTGGATTAGCAACATCCTTCAAAATGATTCAGAATAGAATAGAATACTCTTTATTTGGTACACCATATAACCACCACCAGACCAGTGTACCATTCAGATTGTGATCGATAGTGTGTTACGTAATGAGGGAGCTGGGTGCTGAACATTCGTACTTTGGATGCAGTCGTTCTGAAAAGTACAAACTTGGCACCCGGCAAAACTTTAGTGGGATTCCATAACCCTAAACACTAGCGTTATCGACATTAATTGTTTCAAGTAGGAGAGAAAATAAGTACCATGAGAAAGCTCAATAGAAAGGGACTTTTAGATGGTGATCACCGGGGTGGTTTTAGTGAGGTAAAAATCCCACACTCCCCGACCTCACTCCCCGGAGGTCGGGTGCCTTTTGAAGGTTTCCCCCCGAAAACAAAAAAAAAAAAGGTCATGTAAGTGATAAGCATTAATCAGCCTATAATGTTCCCACTGTTGGGACACAGGCCTCCTCTCTGTGAGAGAGAGTGGGCTTTAATCCAGCACACGGGCTCAGTGTGGGTTGGTGGTAGATATCCCATGTCTTCGAATTTTTGGTTCTAGAATATACCGGTTTGCTCACGATGTTTTCCTTCACCGTTTTGAGACCAGTGGTGATGAAATTACTCACACAAAGTAAAGCGCCTGCCTGGATTCGAACCCACGACCTACTCGTACGTCGCGGCAGTTGCTACTGG
The DNA here is from genome assembly GCA_911387795.2 of Apamea monoglypha. Lineage (NCBI taxonomy): Eukaryota > Metazoa > Arthropoda > Insecta > Lepidoptera > Noctuidae > Apamea > Apamea monoglypha. The sequence continues at coordinate 2,883,590 of OU426932.1, read as the reverse complement.
GCCAGCACTGCTAAAGATAATGAATTTGTTTTTTTTTTAAGAAATTGAGATTTTTTTGTTCTAGAATTATTTATTTATGGTACTTATTTAATACAATATAGTTAGTAAGTTAATTAGTCACGACTTTCATAGATCCTCGAATGACAGCCGGGACCAACGGCTTAACGTGCTTTCCGAGGCACGGAGCGGTCTTGGTATGTAAAGATGGTCACCCATCCAAGAACCAACCGCGGCAAGCGTAGCTTAACCTAATCGATCGACCCGTGCGGCTGTTATTACTTAGCCACAAGCCCCCTCAGGTAAGCAATTTAATGTTAACTATAAATACTACCTACCTTAAGTCAATAAAAAAAAACTTGTTTATAAATGCAGCGATCAGGGTGATTACACCCTAATTACGTAACACACTATCAAACATAATCTGAATCATTCATATGTTCGAAAGTTTGTCTGCTCAACAACGCAAATACTATTAAAATGAAAGTCCTTGCTACTGATAGTGTGTTACGGAATTATCCCGCAGGGTCAGGGGACACTAGTATTTTTGTTCTCAATACCTAATATTAGTCTTAGGTACTGTAGTTCTATATTATTTTCTCTACGAAGGAGCTACTGCCCCTACTGGAAGGTACTGCGTACCTAAAGCCTTGCGTAATTTCAGTCAGAATATTAAATCAAGTATCCTCGATCACAATTCACATCGATCCAGGCAGGGTTTTGAGCCTGAAATCTTGTGCTCACAATGCGATCAACAAGGTACCAACTACATGAGACTAGCTCTCCAGAAACATGGACATCATAAAACAAACAGACAGATAGCAATAATTTAGTTTATTTATAATTATTGTAATCTTAATAATATAGAATATCGTAAGTATCTGAGGTAACAGCAGAGACGATAGCCTTGGGCTTGACAATTAAGATATTATATAAACAAACTTGATTAATCATTATACCGCTTGTATAATGTTCATTTTATAACCATTTAAACACATCTTATGCAATGTCGCGATAATGTTAAAAAGTTAAAGTCGCAAAAGTTAGTTTATAGCAAGTTTCAAGGCCTCTTCTTGCCCTACATTCGGGCCAAAATTAATTATAATTATGTACATATAATACGAAGTCCTCTACACAAACATTAAATCATAAGTATTTTATCGTCCACTTTAATTCAAAACCAAAGAAATATGCTTCTTTCAAGCACTCCCCCGCCATGTTTTGAACGCAGCGAAAAGAGTGGCAACGGTTGCTAGAACTGTCACTTTGACGTATTCGAGCGTTGTTGCCGCATTGCACAGGTCCCCGAAGCATTGGCAGACGGTTTCGAGGTGGTCCATGTTGTCTGCCTTGTAACATTCGCGTTTGCTCTTGACCCAGCCGCAGCCGCGGGTGATTCGGACCTCAGGAGTGTGGTCTGGATCTAAGACTGGAAGAAGAATACAGTATTAGGGACTATTTTACTAAAATGATCTTTAAATATTTGATTTTCTTAATGACTATGTAGCGGTATCTACAACGCCACGTGCGAACGACGCGTCATACTGACGTAAACGCAAATCCTGCATCTCGCAAGCAGAGTATGCCGCGCAATTAGCATAGATACAATTTCCCAACATCAATCGTTGGGCGATTGCCCGCCAGACACAACACCCGTCTGGTTGCAGGATCCTCCCTTTTCTATAGAGGATGAGTAGACTTTGCACCCTGTTTCTCATTCCTCTATAACTATAACTATTGTGTCAGAATGCACTTTTAGCGATTGCTTTTTCAAGGAGTTCCCATAGAATTTTTTGCTGTTAACGTATGAAAATCAACTCTTGATCAGACTGCTAGAAAATGATTGTTTGTTTTACTTGTAATATAAAAAAAAGATATTCTTTGGAAGCAATGGTGGCCCAGTGGTAATAGACCCGACTTGCGAGTTCGTGAGTTCGAACCCAGGCAGGCACTTTACTTTGTGTAAATATTTCATCACCACTGCTCTCAAAACGGAAACCACACCACCACAAATTCGAAGACATGTGACATCCACCAACCCACACTGGGCCCGCGTGGTGGATTATGGCCCACTCCCTCTCACAGAGAGAAGGCCTGTGTCCCAGCAGTGGGCACATTATAGGCTGATTATGATAAAAAAAAGCAAATAAGAAAAAAGTTAGCTGTCATATCATATCAATCTATGGACTGTAATGTCTGAAATAAATAATTTTTATTTTTTATATGTATAGAGCCAAAGTTTTCTTTTATAATAGAAAACAGTCGACTATCAATACGAATTCAAATCAGATAAACTTGGCAATCGTGAATCGCAATCAGAATAGGGACGTCTACACGCACTGATAATCACGCTATTATTTAATCATCACAACACTATAGGCACATCATTCTGCTCTCAAAACTAGCCAATTATTTGTCTATGAATGCATCAGCATATACTTCTACATTTACAGTAACTGCGTACCGGCAAGCATAGTGTGGGACGCCCCCCAGCTAGATGGACGGACGACCTAAATAAGGTGGCTGGGACAGACTGGATGCGGAAGGCGGAGGACAGGGTGTAGTGGCGCAGCCTGGGAGAGGCCTATGTCCAGCAGTGGACTGTAATAGGCTGAGTTCATTGACAAGTCCAGGGGGTCTACTACGAAGTGTAAAGCGCGAATGATCGGATCAGACCGACACATGGCCGAACCGAATAGTCAATATTCGAAAGAGTGTAGGAGTGTAGGATCGAGACCGACCGAACCAAATAGTAACTTCGTAGCAGGAAACGGCCGAACAATCAACCGATACCACTTCGGAGTAGACCCCCGGTTTCCTTTCAATGTCTTTTCTTAACTTGTTAGTAAGAGCTTAGCTACTGCTAAAAGACTTACTTGTCTGTGTAATCTTCCGGCAGAAGAACTCCTTATTTTCTATAGAATTGCCCATTGTTTCTCTGCAGTCCACGATAGGTATGATCGCGTGCATCTTCGGGATGTGCATCTCAAGGCAGGCCGAGTTGTTCTTGCTGTTGCAGTCGAAGCATTTTATTGCTTCACCTGGAAGTTAAGACATGAAATTAAGCCTTAATTTTAGGTATTTATTTATTTTACCATTTATATAGGTACACACATTTAAACAGACAATAAGAAAAGAACAGCAAAATACGTACAAAGGTGATGCTTATTTCTAAGGAAATCTCTTCCAGCACACCTGCGGTAAGAAAGTATATAAAACGTGCACCACCGTGTGAAACAGAAAACAAAATGAAAATAAATGAAGGTGTTCTTGTGAGAAAAGGAGAATGTTTGTGCAAATGTGGAGTATTTTAAGCATTCTAGTTTTGCTAATAAAAAATACAACAACAATTCCACTAAAAGGTAGCTTAGTTTTATGATAAACGAAATCATCTAAACTACTTAGCAAATGAATGAAGTATTACGAGCTCACAGGAAATATGACTTCGCAGTTGTGATTTAAAATGATTTGCATGCTCAACCCACTTCACCTAATGGAATGGAGGTCGTTAAACTTCTAGATTTAAAGACTATTATCATCAAAGGAGTACTCACATGTCTTTGAAAAAATTATGGGTAGCAAAACACTCAGAACGATGTTATTAATTCGTGCTAACGCCATATTATTAATCTAAATTGATTAGCGCCTGCAAGAATTTTCTACGCTACAAGTTTCGAACTACAGTTTGTTTCAACTTTTTTTTACGGCGCTTATCTTCTATTTTATTTTAATTCACTGTATATATTTTAATTAAACGAATTTAAATAAAAATATATTTTTATTTAGTTATATTCGTTCAGCTTCAACAGGGATCTCTTACAAACTGTCTTCTCGTTCATTTAACTTGAGTTTATAAGTCGGTCAGCGTTTGTGTCTGGTTGACACACAAAGGGAGCAACTGGATAAGTTCGGATCTAATCCTCGCGGTAGAAAGGTGCCCAGGGTTGCAAGGAAACACTACTAAAGATAACGGCGTTCTGTAGTGGTACATTCTTGAATAAACTGATTTCACACGTGAGTATTTCTGGTTTCTTGAGGAATTACAAGTAACTGTTATAGTTTATTTATTTTCATTGGTTCCTTCGACGACGTTGCTTATAAATTATAGTTATTGTATTGAACTCTATTCTCTTTACAGCTAAAAAATGGCATCCCTAAGACTAAGAAGAGAGGACACAGTCTCATGACGAATTTAAGAGGAAGTATCAAGTAGCGTACCAACTCCTTGTTGAATGAGTAATAATGATGGCTGCGTCTGCGCATGACTAATGCGTACGCTAAGTAGGCGTAAGTAGTGTACATTTTGTAAGTGCGTAGTGTCGGTACCCACTTATATGTACCTGTTCAGCTGATTATCAAAGAACATCACGATGGGCCAGAACGTCGGCGAATAAGGTAATTAAGGGACTAAACTAGTATGTTCTCAAAGTTCGACCTGTCGATAATATCTAGACTGTGGTTTTCGGAAGATTCGGAATTAAACAACGGGCCTTTTCGCCGAAAAGCTGAGTACAGTTGTTTATGTAACAGACACGTTTTGCTTGTATATTTCGCAAATAATAAACAAGTAAATAAAACATTAATTTCAGGCTACAATGGCCCATAGACACCATACAAAGTAACTTACCCAACTATGGATGGATTGGTGGATGGATGGATGGATGTTTGTTACTCTTTCACGCAAAAACTATTGAGCGGATTTGGATGAAATTTCCGCGGGGCGCAGTTAGTATAAAATATAAAACATAACTTGTTTTAATAGTAGCACTTCACTTCTTCTAATAGATATAGAGGGAAAATAGATAAATGGGGGGCAAGTCAATTTATTGGACATGGTCTCAAACTCCGGGCCGCTACAGCTAGGTAGATATGAAGGAAGGTTGTTAGGTACTGAAAACTTGTTTAAGTGTATAAGAAGTTGAGAAAATTAATAAAATAGCCACTGCATGTCACCCCGTGTATCTTGTAGGTCGTGAGAGGGAAGCCGATAGTTGAATGCATCTCAATCGCCCGCATCCTTAGCTGTTGCTCCCAATAGGCTCGACAGCGAGTATCTTACGTACATACGCGTTGAGCGGAAATACTGCACGCACTGTGCATAATGCAGTTGAAATAGAGGTTCATTTTTCTGAACGGAACTCTTGCTTTGTAAGGAGCCTCGTCGAGTGAATATAATGGAAAGAACGGATAGGGAGTAAGGAGAGGATTGGAGAAGCTCATGTCCAGCAGTGGACTTCTATAGGCTGATAATGAGATGAGTATGTAATGAGATTTTCACGCCTAAACCACTGAACGGATTTCGATAAAATTTGGCAAGGACAGAGACGGCATCCTGGGGAAGAACAAGGGCTATTTTTTGTCCCGGTAATACGGTACGTTCCCGTGGGATACTTCCCGACATCCACGAGGGCTAAACTGCGGGTAGAAGCTAGTATAAATAGGAATAAAGTTATGATATTCGTATAAGTTCAGCACAATCTGGGTGATGCTTCGCTTCCAACCTTGAACTGCCAGTCTATTCTGTAAAAATCTCACCGTGACAACTGTGGTGAAGGTGAAGTGAACTTTACGTGTGCTGTCTTTTCACCAGTTCCTTTGCATAATCTGATACAACCAGCCTATAATGTTCTTATTGCTGGGACACAGACCTCCTCGCCGTGAGAGGGAGTGGGCCGTAATCCACCACGCGGGGCCAGTGCGGGTTGGTAGATGTCACATGTCTTCAAATTTTTGGTTCTAGGACATGCCGGTTTCCTCACGATGCATTCCTCACTAAAGCGCCTGTTTGGGTTCGAACCTACGCCCTACAACTTGTAAGTCGCGGCCGTTACTACTGCTCCACTACTATCGTTACTATAGCGAGCAGCGACCAATAGACAATAGTGTCAACATTTTTATGCATGAGTACGAGTCTTTTGACTATGTGTATCTTATGTGTTTTTTCGTTTTTTATTTTATTTTACTATTATTATTATTTTATTACTTGTAATTGTGCGTTTTGTTTGTGCAGAATAAAATATTTTTCTTTTCTTTCTTTCTTTTCTTTACTATGATAGGGATTGACACTATTGACAGCTCACTTCCCCGGCTTGCCTGGCTAAAGGTTTCACTACAATATCTTTTTTTTTTCGGATGGGAAATCATCAAATGACCCCTCCCACTCTGGGTGGAGCGGAAGGGAGTGTCAGACTCTTACTGACTAAAACCCACCCATGTTCCTTCCTTTGCCCTTTATGTTCCGGGGTAGCGGTAACCCTTTCGGACAATCCCGCTGACACTACAATATCTTAGCTAATGTTTATTGTTGTTTGAATTTTATTTATTTATTCAGTAGTACACATACATTTAATAAATTTAAGTTGGTGCCAACATAAACTCATTAAAGTTTTACCGTGCACCAAAAAATCGACTGCTATATCGGTGATGCCAATGATTGCCCATTGTACAGACGCCAGCAGGTCAAGCTACCCGAAACTGTCGAATTTTCCCAATCAACCTTGAACCTTAATGCTTTAGCGATATAGTTGAAAATCTATTAAAGAAATTTGACAGATTGTAGTAGCTTGATGTGATGGCGTCTGTACTGGTCTTCGAAGCTACCCATATTTAGCTCTGAACTACGAATCACGAACGTGAAAAGCATGAAAATTGAAAATTAATTTATTATTCATACTTACCTATTCAATTATGATGTAGGTCACATTATCATAATTAGGTAGTAGATTCGGTTGTTGACACCAAAAAAAAATATAATTAAAAGTACAAACAATGCCAATGCATTTTCAATCCTAATCAGTAGGAAAATAAATTGTTTGTTGATGGGCGTTATGTCTCTATAGTTCCTTACTAGCTTCTGTCCGCGGCCTCGACCGCGTTAAAAGGTATTGGATATCATGGGTGTTAATTTTTTTCTAGAATAAATGTAACGTCTAATTTACTCTTTATATAAGTTATCTGCTAGTGAAAGTCCTGTCCAAATCAGTCCAGCCGTTTTGGAAATTAGCCGAAATAGACAAAAAATAACTTTTTTTTTATTATAAGTACTTTATATTCTATCCTGCTAATATTAAAACGTGAAAGTTTGTATGAATGGATGGATGGATGGATGTTTGTTACTCTTTCACGCAAAAACTACTGAACGGATTTGGATAAAATTTGGCACACAGGGTTTATAACCAGCATTAATATATAGGATACATTTTATATTTATTCCCATGAAATCGAAACTTATGCGGATGAAACCACGGGGGGCAGCTAGTACTTTCAAGTGCATCTAGTAAAAAGCTGTTATTTTGACATCACAAACAGACACTTCAATTTCATTTTCATATTTGTATATATGTATAGAAGATAGGTAAAAATAATTATATATACGTAGATACAAATGGACGATTGATTCACCGAAATAATAATGAAATGAAACCTCAGTAGTCAGCAAGTTAGTGGGGAGGCAAATATATGGATGGACAGCTCCCGCGGGCCCGCGGTAATTGGAATCAGATACAAAAATGTACTTATGGAAAGAAAACATGCTCTATTTATAGTGCTCAGCCTGTAGTTCGCCTAATGCAGGGTAAAAACTTTTCTATCACGACGTTCTATAAAACTACTTAAGTAAGTACGACCATTCACGTAATATTTCAATAACATCACTGCAAACAAACAATGACACTAATTAAAAGCAAGCTGTTCAGTCTTCACTCGCAGCTGTTCAGTCTTCCTTCCCAGCTGTTCGTCTCCCTCTCACAGAGAGGAGGCCTGTGTCCCAGCAGTGGGAACATTATAGGCTGATTATGTTATGTGTGTTCAGTCTTAATAGCCAACTGCTACGAAAAAAATATTAGAGTCGGCTACTACGGGTTAACTATGAACTAACCGTTCGAATTTGAAGTTTTTAAAGTGTTTTTTATTTGTTAATTTCCTTCTGCCCGCCAATTTATTTGTGGTCGGCGCAACATTTATTTTCCTTCCATACTCCTAGTCCATTTCCTTCCATTTCTAACCATATCATTCATTCATTCACACAGTTCATCCATCGTTTCTTTAGGCTTCCCCTTCTCTTATAGCCATCGACATTCATACTCAAAACTTTCCTCTCGACATTTTCCTCATTCCTCCGTATTACATGACAATTCCCACTCAACTTTTCGATTACCGGTGCCACTTTCAGACTTCCTCTTAGGAATTCAACCGATATTTATTGTCATATTATAATTATGAGATGCTGGAGGTATAAAACTTAATCATTTGGTAGGTAAGTAAGTATTACAATTTCAAATCTATAAACATGCCAGTTTGCTAAGAAAATGCAGAAGAGCTGCATTTTCTTAGCAAACTAGCATGTTTGAAACACTGACGTGAATTACAATAATATTTTGACGGTTATTAACGAGGATTCTAATCAATATCGAGATTTTCACCTCTACCTATAGATTATTTTTATCAACTACGGCACTGAAAAAATTAAAACAGAACGAAATTTGTCCGCCCCTCTTCCGGAACACAGAACCATAAACTTTACAAGCATACTCGTATGTTACTTTACCAAGACTCCGGTAGTAATGCGGAACCATATACTTATATCTATGTGCGGTACCAATCCGTACCGGCTACCCGGTTACCATGGCAGCAAGTTTCTCTCCTTGAAACCACCATGAACCAATTCCTCGGTTCACATACCACGGTTGCTTATAAAACTGTGGAGTTATGAGCTACGTCACCCACAAAACTGGACGCATATTTATGGAATTTATGATTTATTCACTTTACTAGTTCACGCTAAACATGTTTATGTTTACAGCTCGCCAATATTATTCTGTGTATACTTAGATATTTGTGGTTACGATTTCTTGTAGCTTTCTGAAATGTTGGTGATTTTCGTGGTGAGTAAACTTGAAGAAACTGTACCAAGATTTTAGGCCACAGATGTACAGACGCCAGCACATCAAGCTACTACAATCTGTCAAATTTCTTTAATAGATTTTCAACTTTATCGCTAAAGCATTAAGGTTCAAGGTTGATTGGGAAAATTTGACAGTTTCGGGTAGCTTGACCTGCTGGCGTCTGTACCTACGAGTAACGATATTTTGAGTACTTATCAATCAGCGTACGCGAAGCTGAATAGCTAATCGACTTTGCAGACGAGTTTTTTTTTTATGTTATAGGTAGGGAAACAGAGACTGTTCACCATGGCACCACAGTTGTATTAATTGTCATCCCAGAGGCAATAAAATGAAATAATTTATTTGTTTAACTACATTTTGGGTAATTAATGAGGTGATGCATATAACAAAAGTTCTTTAAACCATAATATCTTACCTTAACAGGTGTGCAAATATCTGTTACTAGCTACGCCCCGCGGTTTCACCTGCATAAATCACAAGCCGTGGGAACACAGGGATAAAAAGTATTATATCTCCTAATCCAGATCATGGTCTACCCATGTGCCAAATTTCATCCAAATCCGTTCTGCCGTTTTAGCGTGAAAGCGTAACATATGTACACGCAATCTAATATTTTCCCTTTATAACATTTACCCCCTTATTACAAAACAAGGTTTTTCTTTCGATCAGGTTTAAACCACTGACCCAGTTATTGAATTAAGAACCCAACTGTTATAGAAATGTAGTTCTTTATACAAAACTGACAGCTTAGTTCGGTGCTAAGTTGTCATTTTATTATTAAGAACTTTGCCTAAATCGAAATAAAGTTCGAAATACAAGTACTGGCTCATTAGTTAAGACTAGAACTAAAGATAGGTGTCGTTTTGTAATAACACGGTATAAGTTTGGGTAAGTATGTAATTTAAATATTTATATATCTATTATATACATGCTGAAGCCGAAAATAAGCAACGTTGTTTGAGCTCAGTTCAAATATGAATGTTGATTGGATTGATCTTTACCGGACAAGATCCTTCACAGAGTTTTACTATTACTAAAGCTCTTAGCATAACCAGCTTATAATGTTCCCACTGCTGGGACACAGGCCTCCTCTGTGTGAGAGGGAGTGGGCTGTAATCCACCACGCGGGCCTATGCGGGTTGGTAGAAGTCACATGTCTTCGAATTTTTGGTTCTAGGAAATGCCGGTTTCCTCACGATGTTTTCTTTCACCGTTTTAAGAGCAGTGATTTAAGACCTGTCTGGGTACCACCTATAAACCTATGACTCGTAAGTAACTAAGACTATAATGATTTTTGTTCAGAAACTACAGAATTCGATTTATTCTCAGTGTCAGCAAATAGATTTCGTTCTGCTTTGTTAAGGAAACTTAAGGATTCCGATGTATAGTTATTTGAACAGTCTTGTTCATTAGTAAAGTTATATGAATTGTATATGCTGTGGATAACGGTGTGAGTTTCACATTTGACGGCACGGTGGGCGCAGTGGTTAAGCGATTGACTGCTGCGCTGCGTGTCGCGGGTTCGATTCCCGCACGGAACAAATATTTGTACTTATAACCTTCAAGTAGTTGTTCCGGGTCTGGCTGTTTGTGTATGTGAGTTTAAATGTTTGTAAACGCACCCACGATACAGGAGAAATTCCTAGCGAGGGGTAACGTTTTATAAAAAATAAAAAAAAAATTATATAATATCTTTGTTTATACTGTTTGCGCAGATATAATGTGTTACTGTTTGTTTGTCCCAAATAAATAAATAAAATAAAAAGTTGCGGCCGTTACCACCGGGCCACAACTCACGAGTTGACATTAAATTCTTGTTTCCAATCTGTACTCTATATTCTGTGAGTACGTCGTATTAGTTAATAACCTTTTAAGCAATCTAGCCCTGCGTGACTAATCCACTTCCCTCATTCCAGTCTCGTAATTTACTTAGAATAAGGAGCTCACACTTAGATATTATCTTTGTTTTAAATCAATGTGGGTGTGTGCCTATTTGTCTCTCCATCTTACTGAATGTGAATGTATGAAGAAAGTTAATTGAACTAGATATTTATTATTTATTGGCGGTATTGGTAGCCATGACATAATCAGCCTATAACGTTACTATGCTGGGACCCAGTAATTCAATACAAACCAAAAAAATAAAATCTGTGGTTATAAAATGTTTGTTTCTAGGATATACTGGGAGGTCTACTCCGAAGTGTTATCGGTCGTTTCCTGCTACGAAGTTCCTATTTGGTTCGATCGGTCCCGATCCTACACTCCTACACTCTTTCGAACATTGACTATGGTCCCGACCCAACTGAGCCGATCCGAACCCTTTTTCGCATTTTTCAATAATATTCGGTTCGGCAATGTGTCGGTCCGATCCGAACATTCGCAATTTGCACTTCGTAGTAGACCCCCTGGTTTCCTCGCGATGCTTTCATCTTCATCTTCTATAATATACACATTTAAAGGTACTAATAATAAAGCTGAAGAGTTTTTTTTTTTTTTTGTTTGTTTGTTTGAACGCGTTAGTCTCTGGAACTACCAGTTGGAATTGAAAAATTATTTTTGCATTTGCTAGTCCAATTCTTGTGGACGACTATAGGTTACAGGACCCTTAGGAGCCAAGCAAAAATAAAAAAGAAAGTCAGAAAGAACGCTAAGCAAAAACGAAGTAATAGCGCGGGGAAGAGATGCGATACGACGGGGAACAAGAAATTTCACGCGGACGAAGTCGCGGGCAGAAGCTAGTTTATCATATTTAGAACAGTACAAGCTATATCTACTTAACGTAACACTCCAGGAATGTCGGAAACCCATTGCGTGCGGTGACTCTGCCCGTAACAAGTAAATAAGTTACGGATATGAGATAATACCGTAGAGAAGTAACCCATTGTCTGCAGTAGCCATATCTTCTATCTGCTCGCTCAGTCTCATTCATCACGTAATAGACACTTGTAATTATTTTATTAATCTTCAAACAATTTAAGAAGAAGCCGAAAGTCTAACAACCAGTCTTACCAAGGCAAGGGGTATAGTGTAACCCTATACTGGGTAATGAGGGTGGGTGGGAGATAGGCAGTCGCTTAATGTAAGATACTAGTATTCAGCTGCATCTGGTTAGACTGGAAGCCGACCCCAACATAGTTGGGATAAGGCTGGGCAGATGATGAGCTACAAGAGCAGCTCATCTATTGTTAGTAAAGTCGTGAACATGTGACAAATAGGTGATAGTGTTGGGTAACGAAGGTACGAGGTGAGGGGCTTCGACGGATGCGCGTCCGTGCAATTGTGCCGTCTGCTCCCGCGCAGAGGTAACTACGTGACAAAGTACACCTGCAGGACAGCGTGGCTCAGAAATAGGAAGAATTTTTCTTTTATTTCGTCTAGTGGTTGCAATCGCGACCGCAGAGCGTGGCGTTCTGGGTTCATAATGGGTAATGTTTTGATGGGTTTTTCCACTAAGAGTTTCTTAATAGCAGCCCAGCAACGAGCAGTAGTGACCCAGTGTATCCGCCCTGAATTACGAACCCAGGCAGGCACTTTACTATTTATATTAATAAAAATTATTAGAAAAATAAATATATATTCATTAACCTTTGTGTACCAATTACAATTTACAAGCTAACACTAAAATACAAACTAACTAACACACTAACAAACTAAAATATAGCGTCGAAAAATTCATCCGAATCCGATTTACTTAATGTATATCACCCCTATAGTTTGTTTTTAAGCGTTACAACATAAAATAATTTTAGAAAAAAAAACCCAAGAGACTGGCGGCATTGCCACGTTGTATAGCAATGCTTAGCATGACTAGACTACAGATGACGACATATTTTTGTTAGTAGTGTCACTTTAGTTGTTTATTTAGCAGGATAAAAATATATACACTGGATAAATTTCTCATACTAAATAAACTAACAAACTATTAAATTAAAAATATAATATCCTAACCTAACTAGAACAGTTAGCAAACTAAAATATACCGTCTAAAAATTCCTTCATATTGCTGTCGACTGGTAATGTACCCAAGAAACTATAGTAGACAGCTGTCAAAAAACAGTATGATTGGCCATGAACCCCATAAGATTACTAAACATATATCAAAGCTGTTCTATGTAAGAATCAGTTTGTTTAAAAAAAAATGTGTCAGAAAAAGGGCTGATGTTTATTGCTTTACATAAAATATTCATTTGGCTCCTTATCACATCCACTCCACTGGTTCAGATAGGCATTACATGTTTGTTTAGATTGTTTTACAACTTCATAATCCAGAAGCCTCGTTCACTGAATCAACATAATATACGAATTAAGTAATTACACTAAAGTTAGTCAACATTTGACTAAAAGCCGTTGATAAGCTAAGCAAATTAATTAGTGTTCTGTTCTTGTTGCCAGTAACATAACTATTCCTGTTGTTATATGGCAACAAGTATTTCAACTACATTCTTGGATTATTCCGTCTATAAGTGGAAAAGTTGTGTGGAAATCGGTTGACATGGTATGGGTATGTGATACGCAGGAGTGAGGAAAATGTCTTAAGGAAAGTTTTGAGTATGAATGACGATGGCTGTAAGAATAGTGGAAGACCAAAGAAACGATGGATAGACTGTGTGATTTTTTTTCGTTCAACTAACCGTCGGAGTAGAGTGTTATCGGAAAACCGTCCTTTCGGTGAGCGGTATTTCGGAATACCATACGTAGCTCATTATGATATGGGTAGAAGAGGGATGACTACCGAGATGATGACCAATAGAGAATTATGGAAGAAGAAGACATGTTGCGGCGACCCCAAATAAAAATCGTATAAGAGCAGGAGAGTGATGATTTTTGAATTATTCAGAAAAATAAGTTGTTTTATAGGCGACACGATAATGTTGAATGATTCAACGTGAAAAAAATTGGCTGTTAAGCCTACCTACTTTGTAATTATTTGCGATGGATTAATAATATTTGAAAACATTGTCTTTTCTGCTGGTTGGTACGCTACACAAGAGGGAAAGGGCGATTAAGTTTTAAAAGTACATTAATTTATCAGTCACGAATGGCTCCCTCACCCTATGTTCAGTCATAAATCAAAGAGAAAAGTTTTTATTGGTAAGGTAGGTACAAACAACAACAACTGTAATGAACTTTGGTGGTGTTCAGGCACGCACTGTGTGTTAAGTGCGTACACTACCTATTGTAACAATTTTCACGAAGCTTTTAAAGTCACTTTTCCCATTTATTGATACCTATTTGTCACCTCTTCAACCAATTTTACTATCAACCAACAGTCACCCAAAAATTCCAGAGGCCAGTATGTCGCACGCGTGTGCGCAGGATACGATCAACGTTAAGTGAGGATCGCGGGCGCACGGAGGAGGACACTAATAGACGGGCACATCTATCTTGGCTATTCTTTGTTACACCTTACAGTTACCATCTTATGTAAGGATACGGAGATTTATCTTGAAGGAATCTTAGAATTTAGATCTAGGATCTCTTTCATTTACTTACTGCTGTTGTTTAAGAGGAAACATGGTCACATGGTCGTTGGCGTACATTCTATACAAACGCATTCGTCTGTTAATGATACTAGAGTAAATATTTTTTTACGATTTACTTAATGTATATCACCCCTATGGTTTGTTTTTAAGCGTTCCTACATAAAATAATATTAGAAAAATAAAATTGGAAAAGAAACCAAAACTACGAACATGGCCCTGGTAGATTGATTCGTAAAAATATTTGCTTATTGTCATTACTAATGACACTAAGCAAATATTTTTATACGATAATTATTATAATAATAAGGAGGAGGAGGTTCCTCTCTCTGGAGCCCTGACCGCCGGTAGTTTGGACCCTGTTCCCGATACCGGTGGGCTACTATTTTTTATATTTTTTAATGTTTTTATATTCTAATATTTAAAAATATAATTTATATGTTTACATTTAAATAAAGGAGATAATAATAACAATAATAACGAGCCTCTACGAGTTGGCTTCGGCCCCTCGTACGCCTTCCAAAGGTCCGGGACCCCAGGGTCCCGAGATATGTCAAAGACGATATTATTACTCTTTCGTTTATTTAAATGTAAACATATAAATTATATTTTTAAATATTTGAATATAAAAGATATTAATATTATTATTCTTATTTTTTATTTATTATTTGTATATTTTTAAATATTTTTTACGTATACACTTATAAAATATTTTAAGACTGAACGCTGACCGCTGACGATACCACGTTTTCTCTTAATAATTTAATAACATCGGAATGTCCTAGAACCAAAAATTCGAAGACATTTGACCTCCCCAACCCGCACTGGGCCCGCGTGGTGGATTATAACCCACTCCCTCTCCCGGCCTCTGTCCCAGCAGTAGGAACATTATAGGTCGATTAGGCTAACAGAATTTCATACATTTGACTAAATCTTAACATCTGAGAAGTGAGAGGTTCATTAACGTGTAGGATCTAGACATCAAGGTAGTCTCGTCATTAAATACGTATGTAAACGTTTTTTATCTTAGAAAAAGTTCAAATATACTGCAATAGCGAGTTTAAGTTTGTGCACTGCCAAGCAACTTACTATCTTCTTTGTAAGGAATTATCCTATCTGAACATACTCTATGAGTTAAGTGAAGTCATCTCTACAGTCTTAAGTTACTACAATTTTATGGGAGAGCAACGACTCTGCGATAGTCATAGATGACGTTATTTAAATATGTTGTATACTAGGGAAGGGAGGCCTTTGTCCTAGAGTGGGACAAAGGCCGGGTCGGGCCGGTGGGTGGGCTGGTGACAAGATCATAATCAGCTGCCTAGCCTTTAGACAAGATAGTTAGTTAAAATGTTTAGGTAGCTTAATCAGCCCATAACGTTTCCACTGCCGGGACACACGCCTAATCTCGGTGAGAGGGAGTGTGACCTAATCTGCCACGTAACCAAACACCTAACCAAAAATTGTTAAGACACGTGACTGGTAGATGTCACATGTCTTTACAATTTTTGGTTCTAGGACATACCGGTTTCCTCACGATGTTTGCAGCAGTGGTGATGAAATAATTTATACAAAGTAAAGCGCCTGTCTGGGTTCGAACCTATGACCTACACTTCGTAAGTCGTGGCCACTGCTCTCGATTAAAATATTTATGAAATTAAAATTAAAAGAGTTTTGCCTAACTTAAGACTAGGCCCTACATCACTGCATACCCTCTGAAAGACAGTTATAAAGAAGATATAAATGAGATTAGTCTACATTCCATCCATTGATAGTCCCGGCCTCGGGAGTCATTGTGTGATCTTACAATGAACTGCTTTAGAATGCATGATGGATGGCTGGCAGCGTCGTAGTTACCATAAGTGGTAAACTATCGGCTCTCGTAACACTAAGAATATCTAGTGACCTGTAGGATCAAAATGTAAATTATTGTATAAAAAAGACATTGACGTAGGTACATAAATATAAGTGACGAAATGTGGGTGTACTATAGGAACAACTCTGCCAAACCCTTCGGGGAAAGAAAGCGTGATGTTATATTATGTATCAAAAAGGAAAAATATTGAAAATACCTATTATGTTTATTTTCGTGCATAGCACACGATTTTCTCTGTCAAGAAAACTTATTAATTATAACTATTTCGATTATATTTTTCAAATAGAAAATATGGTTTAGACTAGACATCGTCTGTTAAATTGTAAGCGATCGAAATCCTTACATGTCTTACACGCTTCACATGTGTTCGGTTATAAACAACAGAATTACAGGTAATCACGCCATAATCTACAACCGTACATGATCTAACAACCAACCTTGAAGACCGCAATAGTCTCAACCAGTAAAAACTCGTTGCTACATCGAGTTTTCAGCCCCTATCCGAACGTTAATCGGTTCTAAACGAAGAATTGCCGATACTCAACAATATACAGCAGTCAATTTGTTAAGGTATTACAGCAATTGAATAAGCGGTGCACATTTATAGTAGATATAGCATCTAACGTTGTGTGAATAGTCAGTGGGCTGGCGATCGCAACCGTGTGCGGTACGCAGCGACCAGAACCGGCGGTTACCTGTTCCAACTTAACAAAATGGCGCTCATTTTAATTTGCTTTTTGGCGGTAATATGCAGTTTGCTACAACAAGGTTTGTGCTTTATTGAATTAAGCCACCCATCACTCGTGCTCACGTATCGCGGTCATTTTAAGTTGCGGGAAATTTTTCGCCGAAACTTTTTCTATTTTATTCTGAAGCTTTCTTAACTTTGTGACGTTGTTTTTTTTTCTATTGCATGATTTTTTTATTTACTGAAATCTAGTATTCCCTGTAGATACTAGTCCATATTGTCATGTCAATCAGTCTGTTCATACACAGGAAGTCGAATAAAACGCATAGTTTGTCAATGGATATTGTAGTGTCGTTCAATGTGTAGTCCTTGTGTACAGGAGACCTATAAGTGATACCTATTTGAAATGACACGTAGTGCCTATATAACTAACCCCAAAACTGTAGTGTTCTTATCTTAGATTCACAGTCGTGCACGTATGTTAACAGATATTACTTTACTGAACACGAGAATCGTAATAATCTCCTCATACAATAAGTGGGGCGTGGGGAGACAATCAGCTGGTTCATGAAAGGAATACTTACGTTAATCAAGACTGAACAGTTTACTATGTTTTTTGCACTGAAATTGATGAAAATGTCCGTGATATTTCCAAGTTGACATTTGTATTCAAAGCTTACGATTTCATAAAACATTTCTTGAAAGTTTCGACCTAAGAATGTTTCACTGAAGATTTTATATTCACACATTTTTTTTTTAGTAACCCACTGTACAGTTTTCATATTTGAAACTACTCGTATGTTGAGAGGTTATGTTTTTATAAGCTCATTCATAAATATAGACGTAGGTATTGAAAATGTTTGTACAAGAAGATCTGTATTTGTGATATTGATGTTGGCGCATCGTAATAAACAAACACTGGGTTCTTTTATAATATTAGTATTGTTTGTAGTGTAGTCTCCTATACAAATCAAGCATCAATGAAGATCACTTTGAAAACTATCATCTCCCGACCTGTGTAGGTTTTATTATTATGTTTTATGGTTTTACTCAAAAACTTAGTCGTAATCTGTTTGACAAAACTGACGAATTGTGGCTTTTTCATACGTCACTCCCTACTCCTTCAGTTGATACAGGCGTGATGACATTTGATATTTTAGCTTGTTAAATGGTACTGTTCTTCCTCGTGTCATAATCTTAAGTCTTCCTAGTTATAAAAATAAAAATAAAATTCGTTTAATTCAGACTATTTAAATGTCCATATTTCGTTAGAATTACATTATCTTAAAACTATGTTAGTACATAAAAATCGAAACAAATGACCAAAAGAAGAGAGGAAGAGAGAAGGTAGTTTATTCGCTACGCGGTCTAAAAGCTCGTAGACCCCACGGTTTGCGGAAACTCGTAGACCCCACGGTCTACGACGTAGAGGTCACGTAGGGCTTATAAAATTGGTCATTTAACATTTTATTCTTTCCCTATAGTCCAGTAAATTCGCTCGTAATTTGGAAATGGAAATAGCTGCCTATTGTTTCATAAATCAATAGAAAAAGTAGGACGATGGGAAACATGGGTGCGTATGATCTGCAGGCGGTAGATTAACTAATTGTACACGTTTTATGAGTATATATACAATACATACTCATAAAACGTGTACAATGAGATTCACTATACATCGTGGGGTTTATTCATAAACGATGATTAAAATTAAGTGACGATTAAACGTCAAAAATGTAAGTTGCAACAGTCGCTAATCACTACTTAACTCGACACGAACTCCGTAAACCTGTAAATTTCACAATATTTAGTTGTAGATCTTTGTAATCCAAAGTAATAGTGCATTTACAATAAATCAAAAAATTGGTATTTCTATCCCACTCACAGCTATTAAGCCTAAACACGGTACTGATTGTAACGAAATAAACATATCAGAGATTTAGCATAAAGGACAACGTCTATTAATTTTGATTTTTTATACTTCAAATAAAGTGCACAGCCTAGGATAGTTGAAGGATTTGTGAATAGTTCCCTCGAGTCTTATTGCTATAACTTTTCTACAAGTCCATGTATTACATCAACTTCGTGTCGTCGAGCAATCTTTCACAACATCCCGTACAATGATTGAATGAAACTTGAATGGTATCAACGAGGTGCGTGGGTACAGATTGAACTCATATGGACCAAGTATTCAGCTCAACAATTGCTCGCTTCCTTTTCTTAACTAAGTAATATCTGTTTGATATTTCTTGACGTTTTATCAAAACTGACTACGATATGTCTCGGTAGAATATTATGAAAACTTTCTCGTCCGTCTCGTCGATCTGTTAAAATTCAACGAGTAATTCCTATTATACATGTTGGAACCGTTACGGATTTTCATAAGATCATTTAAATACATATTTCAACTAAATAAGTCATTACCATCCTCCTGCTTTAGGGTCGGCGCATGTTTTCTTATACACATACATATAGCAATCATCTCCGAAGTTACCCCCTTTCTGACCATATCCTCTTTTACTATTTTTTATTCCAATAAAAAAATCTTGAGATATTGACTAGTGATTTAAAACCTTTAGAAGTCTAGTTTATAGAAAACCTATCAATTGTAATGGCATTATACAGTTTGATCGCATATCTTCCCATTTTCATCCCAAAGGTCAAACTGACGCCCGTAGAGATCACGCGTGGCAAGCTAAACGAACACCAAGTCAGTCCTCACAACATTCTATACTTCTATAGTATTTTTCATATATACGATGAGATCATTAGGATCTAAAACAGTACATCAGTATCTACTTAATTATTCTGTACTTTTTGCGTAACAGCTGGGCTAAACTGCAATCACATTTCAGCCTTTTTTATACGGTGTACATTGATGCCATCTGTGTAGACCTAAAGGAAACACAGTAGTCACATGCACGTCGGTGTCGCAAAAGGCGACTAGAAGTAGTTAATTACAACAAACTGCAATCACAAATGCTTAGTACGTAGTGCATGAAGCCCTGTTTTGACCGTTCATTGGAACTAATTGGAAGTCCTATATGCTCAGCATTTGATACCAACGTCAAACAAACTAGAACTTTGTTTTAATGTTCAAACAAAAAAACTAACTCAACCTCTTTTTCCATCCCCAGGTATGGCAATCACATGTTACCAATGCAACAGTCACAACGACTCCCGGTGTCTGATGCCCAAGCTGCCAGATTCCCTGCGGCTGCCGTGCGGACCCAAGGACACCATGTGCAGGAAGATCTCCCAGGTCGTGGAGTTCGAGATGAACGGCATGCCCCCTGACAGCCGGGTCATCCGAGGATGCGGTTGGGACGATAGCAGTTACAAGGTGAGAGAGACAAAAATGGTCCTTAAAGTCGCAACTCCAAATTCTGGCAAAGCCATGAGTCTTGGTCAGAAACCTCTGAAATTCTTAAGGATACTATTTCTGTACTTCAAAAGTAATTAGTACACTTGACATAACATTTATATTCAACGAAATCCCCAATGTTATATTCTAAAAATGCGTAACCTTCGTTGGCTTAATTAACGTGAGTTCACGTCAGTTAATGAAATCAAATAATGAAGAGTAAATACTATTCGTAATTTCGTTTATTGACTCTAATGACATGCAAATTACCTACTGATATTGACATACTTAGAAGACTTGCGTAGCATGAACTAGATTAACAATGGACTGCTAATTCCGAAGTGTTAAAACGGTCTTACTATAAATACAATCACTATGTAGTGGTTGTGACTTTGCCAATGAGTATAATATTTAACTGCTTAGTAAGGGTTTGTCCATGAGAGAACTAGTACGCAGTCGATTGGCAATCCAATTTCCACCGGAGAAAATCCAAAGGAATTAAAATGACTTGTTATATGTATGTAAGTCTCACAACGACAACGACATTTGACATGAACATAACTTTTAATTCATCCTCCTCAGGGTCGCTGCTACCAGCGTTCAGGCTTCGGTGGCAGACAAGAAGTATGCTCATGTCTGGAAGACGGCTGCAACGCCGCCACCATCCCAGTCGGTGCCACCGTGCTCATGCTCATCACCTTCGCACTACTGAGGTTCTAGTTGACGCAACCTCGCCAACTAACCATTAGCAACAGTACCACCATGTAGTGCCACTAAGAAGGAGAACATATCATGTTTGGAAGTAAGGTCATCAAGCAGAACAAGCACAACTAGTTTTCTCAAAGGCTTGTCTTAAACGCCCACTGCCAAATTAAGAATTTTTGTAACAAATATCAAAACGAAAGCAAGAAAAATTATACAATAAAGCAATTTTGCTACAATGATATTAGAAATGAAATACTCGTATGTACCAAAGAAACTATTGTTGTTTCGTGAACTATTGAGGCTTACTATTTTGAGAGCGCTAATATAGTCGGCGAAATCAATGAGCTGATAGATTTAGATGTTAAAATAGATATAGCAAGTACATGTATAGGTGTTTTGTAATTTATTTGTATGGATACGTGTTGCTATAGATGAATATGTGTGGCGTTGACACGTTAATGAATTTAGCAAATCTATGTAAATAGACGATAATCACATCACACACGATTCACACTTTAGAAGCATAAGTACGAAGTTGAACTTTATGTACAGAGGAATAGAGTTTATTTTACGAGCAATGTAGAAGCATTGATGAAGTTACCAAAGCCGCAATCATTGTACATTTTGTTTAGCGACGCTTCATTGTTGTGTTTGTAATTTGCGAATGTATATTTATTAAAAGTTTTTCATGATCTTGATTTTCATTTCAAACAACTTCTCTTTCGTCATCGTTTAGATAAAAACCTCAACAATAATCAAATCTATCAGATTGATCACGACAATTGACTCGATTTATTTTCGTAATCTAGTCTGACCTAATAAAATCACCTAACAATCTGAATTGGCGTGTTCCGCTGTTGGGTTCAATGAGGCTCATCCTGTTACAAAACTGAGGCGGGTTGCACTGGATCCAACCTTGCGCCATTGATGCTCCCTCTCAAAGTCAGAAGTGGCGTGTACCTGATAGAAAGCTGTGGTTGCTACCCAGAGGCCGGTGTCATGGAGTGTTTTTATTTCTGCCTTATTGTTCTTTGTGGACTTTTTCAATACGGTTAGTTCAATTTATTTTATTGGTTTCTACGATTTACTTATTTCATTTATTTGAATGAATGGCTGTAGTTAGTGTGATTGGCTTCCATAAAGATTTATTACGATTTTTTCATCTTACTTAAAGAACATATCAATTGTGTTTCAACTTGACCCCATAAAGGGTGGAGGTGACTTATGGGAACGGATGTCTATAACTGTTACTATCCGCCGCCGCCGGTAAATATAGCCGTTTTCCACACAGCAACAGATGTATCATGTTGGTTAAGGTCACTGTACCCTTCCCCTTGAATTGTGGACAGACAATGGAAAAACGTGGTAAAATATTTGCAATTTGTTTAATTTTTGTGAAAGAAAATGATAAAGTTTTCTGATTTTGGAAGAGAGACGAAACATTTGACAGGCTGGTCGTGATTTTCAAATTCCGGTACTGAGAATTTACAGGGATAGAATTTTATTGTCTGTTAGTTTACCTGCATTTATTATTCCCGTAGATATAAGAGCACAAACATAATTATTTCCATTTAGCGGTGTTGTTCTAATTACCAAGCTTAGCAGATAGATTGTTGAGCGGTCGTTATCAACAGGTTAGATGTTGCTCTGACATAACTTATGTTGAAAATTTCTTCATAACAAACGGAAACTCCTAATTTTTTTCGTAAATTTCCAAGTCACCCAACGTCAAACCACAAATTGCTTTACAATTGTAGCAATTTTATTACGAGGTACTGAACCGATCACGTACTGAGTGGTTTATTTTTAAATTGCTCTGTATACGTTAGGCAAGTTTCCTCGAATATCTAGGGCGTCTAGCAAATAAAATTACATCCTGTTTCATGGGCGCATTTTGTTTATTGATCGGTGTTATGTACTGCTGAGGCCGTTTCTATCTTTATCTCGATGCTTATTGGTACTGAAAGTTTTATGCGTAAAGACAATTGTATTGGCCTTAGGTTAGACTAAGTTTTCTATATTCTCAGTAGATCTTGACGAGGGAGTGGAATGAACGATCCGTGAAGATGTTCAATGAAGACTAACAAACTTTGCATTAATCATCGTCAACAATTTATAGCATTATGTGACCTTTAACCCGCACTTAATTCACGCTTTTCTGTGACTTGAGTTGTCCATTTTTACACGGAAGTTTAAAAATGGACTACTTAAGTCACAGAAAAGCGTTTAGGTCACACGAGCTGTAAAATAGTATACGATACGTGTGCAATAATGAACTAATTAAGTCCCTTGTATCGTAATGTACTATTTTTGAACTTAAAAGCAATCAGTACGTGGGAACCATATTATAATATCCTTATCAATTAGAGTAGTATAATGTAGGACAGTATCAGTAAGAGCACTTTGCGAATACCTTGCCACCTAAAGGGTTAACAAGGTCGCAAGCAATTATTGTTAAGAGCCCGTTCAAGTATTACGTCAGGTGGGTTGGGTGGCAACGCGAACGAAAGCGAAGGAAGTGAATGAAATTGAATCACTTTCAGTGCGGTTAATTATAGATGAAATTATTGTTGTATCTTTAGGATCTCAAATTAAACTCAAATTCTTAGAAATAGGTACCTACTTAGTCCATTTATCTAAATCGAAATAACGGAAATATTTGCGGTGACATGGCCACTATATCACATTTTTGCCGTATCAAAGGACCATGTGGAACTCAGACTTTCGGACTTCTGACTACCCGTAACGGCTGGTGACTGGTTTTTCATAGAAAAGTTGCGGCTGTACAGGCCACAGGACCCATGACGATTGAATTAATATTATCATGTAAAATCGGCTTCTAGAGACATGGTCCATCATTGGCGAATGGATATATGGATTCTTTTATATTTTGTGAATGTGAGAAGGTTGTAGGCCTTGTATACGAGTATAGACTGTAGCTTTGTGGATCATTTTCTATTTTATTAAGTACCTGGTACTTGTTGACAGGCCTACTAACACTGTCCTTCTATACCTATTAACACAGTATTTGTAAATACTAATTATTTTTAAAAGAGTAACCGTGGACTTTCTGGTCGGCTCTTCTCCATAGGAAACAACTAATTGGAATCGCGCACAAACCATGCAGGTTTATGTAAAAATATTTTGATTTGATTTGAATGGTTACTGAACACCACAAGAGCAAGTGTTGTAGCCTGCAGTAGTATTTCAATGCTCTATTTCATTGCTTGTTTTTAAATCTCAGAAATATTGCTTGGGAAGTTGAGAGTTATCTATTATTGAACCCATTTCGTTAAAAGCTTGAAAATCTCTGAAACTATATCTTTAAACTTTTCAGGGTCAACGATAATGTGCTATGAATGCAACAGTGCCACCAACTCGATGTGTCTGGACGGCAAGCTGCCAGAAAACTTGAAGAGAAACTGCTCCGACCACGACCGCGGTGTAACCCACACCCTGTGCCGCAAGATCGTGCAGCATGTGGACTATGGAGTCAATGGCAGACTGCCAGAAAGCAGGGTTATCAGGAGCTGTGGCTGGGACGAGACCAAGTATAAGGTAAGGCCCAGAGGAACTGCTCCTACGACAGCCGCGACCACACCCACACCCATGATCGTGCAGTATGTAGACTATGAAGTTAACGGCAGATTGCCAGAAAGCAGGGTTATCAGGAGCTGTGGCTGGGACGAGACCACATATAAGGTAAGGCCGAGAGGAACTGCTCCTACGACAACCGCGACCACACCCACACCCATGATCGTGCATGTGGACTATGGAGTCAACGGCAAGCTGCAGGAGAGCAAGGTTATCAGGAGCTTTACTAGGATGAGACCAAGTTTAAGGTAATGCTCCAAGACGAGCTTTAGCTATCTTCCGTATCGGATTATCTTTAAATAGACTGGTCTGATAGAAATAATACACTCTGGCGATAGCGCAAAAGGGGGTCATATGTTGTCTATGGCAGGCTCTGGTAAAAAGGGCCAATTTAATTGACAATTGTGTTTCTAATAGAATTCTCTTTTTCTAATCACCAGAGTTTTTGGCAGATTTGTTTGTCGCGGAGATGAGACTGCGACTAAATTTTGAACGTTTTAAATTACGAGAATTGACCTTCTGATCTACAAAAAATACATGTTATTACGTATTTCTCATCACCATATTTCTTTTTGATCATTAATTTACTCCTTTCTGGTTTTTCCAGGGTCAATGCTACCACCGTTCCGGCTACGGGGGTAGGCAGGAAGTATGCTCCTGTCTCACAGACTTATGCAATGGTGCCCACGAGACCACCGTCACCACCGCCCTTCTCGCCACCACTGCCCTTATGTTCGTCGGAAAACTTATCGGTCAATGATTTAATAGTTTTATGTAGTGGTTTTATTAATCAATTAATCATTCCATAAGAAGTGGTGTTTGTCCGAATAAATCAACGCTTGGCAGACACGTTAGCGCTTTTATTGACCTAAGGCCACTGGGTCTCTGGTCTACAATGTAACCTAAGGACACAAACTGTTTTTTAGATAATCATGTTAGAAAAGGAACGATGATGCTCAATCGGGTTCTTCGACACCATCGATCCTGACAACCTCTTACAACAGCCACGGAAAGATGCAGGATGGGGCATTTTAGTCGGTGACCATGCGCATGACTATATCGTAAGCAACCTACATGCGCAATGAGAATTGTATGCAGATGGTAATTTAGATAACTTTCTTTGCCAACGCAACGATGAAGTTATTAGCGAGAGTTACACAAGGATCATATAATTTTAATTATGTCACAAGCTATATACGTCGTGGGACACCGCTCCGGCACTTTTAATAAAAAGAATGATACGGAACTGCACGGAGTTTATATGCAAACATATGGCAGCTAGTTTTCGCTTCAGAAAAGCAAAAATGGAAAACGTCAAGAAACAAATGAACGAAATCATATGGTTGGTTTCAATTATTTGGCAAGTCATACATTTTCCAACTTACATCGAAGGTAGTGAATAAAAATATAATGATTTTAAATGTTCAATTCGCAGAAATCTAGAAATTAAGCAATAGTTGTAGCGCTGGAATCATCCAAATCGTGTTAAATCATACTGGTTAATACGTAAGAATAAAAAATAATTGTTGTAAAACATAGACACGGATGCTTTGACAATCACTTGGATAGGTATTATTTATTGTAATATGTATTGAGAGTAGGTATTGAGGCTCCTGGGAAAGGACAAGGGTGCAAACAAATCGGTGAGTCCAATAAAAATATTAAAAATACTTATTTTTTAACATTTCTATGCAACTGTGGTTCCGACGTCAAAGTTATGTAAGATTCCTAGTAACTGCAAAGTAGTATAGTATTTCCTCAATATTAACTACTGTAGAAGTAATAATGTGCAAAAACATGTATTTTTCCATCAAATGTCTTGTTTTATGATATCGGCGACGGACACCTACTAGATCTGGTGGTCTAGGTGAGATTATTCTCCTTACGTCATACTAGATTAAAAAAATTTTACGTCTAAAATCAAACCCAAGTTTCATTTTGGAAAAAATATAAAAACTTTCCTAATTAGATAGTTCAGTTTAAGCCGTCACAAGTGGTACGGCGAATTCCAAAAGGAAAATAGACAAATCGAAGGAGATATTTTTTTTTTTTTTATATTATTTTAGCGATAATCGAATCAATATGTTTTGGTTCGATGGTAGAACGTCGGCGCGTTGGTGCTGAATGGTTGTGATTATCAGTTATTTTAAATTTTTCATTGAGCATAGGGATATGGTCGGACAATAATATAAGACGATCAGCTATCCAGTTGTTATAAAAGCACGAAGATATTTAACATAGGGCCTATAGTGCCAATAAGTAAAGGTGGTGACCATTTGTACCTAGATGAATTTTAAATATTTTTGACGCAGCACTTTGATAATTTTTTTGTTCAGACTTATTCACATACTTTTTACATTGTCTTTTCAGGTTTTCTGCCAAATTGAAAATTAAAATTTCTGATCAAGCCCTACAGCTTTATGTTGGAAAGCAAATTACCCGACCATGTTGTTCGACATCGAACAATAGTATACTTAATAAGATTTTCTGATGGATCTTTTTAAGTCGATGGAAAACAGGAACAGGGAATACATTTCTGAACAACCCTGAAATAATACTCAATCATTTGTAGATATTTGCGAGCCCAATGCAAGAGTATGGTGGGGGCGTGTCGAGTAAGACGGGGGAGTATCGGGACAGTGGTCCTGATGGGGGGCGAGATCGGGGGATGCCCCACCAAAGCGACGGCTACCAGACCCAGCATCAGTACGCCGTGATGCAGCAAAAGAACTATGGTACGTAAATGAAGAACCATGTCGTCTTAGCCATTAGAACAACTGCTGCCTAGCCGTAATAACAATTGTAAGTTATTGTAAAATAATTCATTAGATACAAATATAAATTCTGTTTTTACAAGACTATTCTCATCAATTTACGAAACTATCGTAAGAGCAGATAGTCTGCTCTTTATTACAAGCATCCATGCCAGCCATAAACTTAATTTTTACCCGACATTTTGTTTAACTGTATGTATAAATTCCAATACAAACTTATTCCCAATTGTTTTTTTTATATTCTTACTAGTTTCCTAATTTATCTTTTCATGCGTCATAATATTTACACTTTCAGGATGTTCCAGTAAAGATTTGTCCGACCAAAACATGGCGACTTACTGCCGTGTTGCGACCGGCATTTACGAAGCCACCGCATCCAGCCCGCAGTACCAGAACCCAAGGTATAAACGCCCAGTCCACATAGTTTTATTCACATGAAATAAAAATTGAATTCCACCATTATTTCCAGATATAACAACCCATCGGCCCCGACTTTTAGTTCACCGCCTAATTCCCCTCTCGTTGGCCTTGTTTTTGACCCATCTTCACCCAACTACAGCGGACCTGGGATGATAGGAGGAAGATCAGACAACGATAGACGGTCTCAGAGCTCCTGGTCCATCTCCAACCAAGAACCGATCGGCACGGGTGCAAAGAAGAAAATAGTTAAAAGTCATGATAAACGCAACTCCTACAATGCCGACCCTCGATATCATGAGAGGTACAAGGACAACTCCGAAGTAGACCGGCAACGGAAGGAAAGAAACTTGACCTCGGAGTCCACTTCCAGCCTCGATTTCTTTGTAGAAGGAGAGAGAATGGTGTCGGAACTATGCAACATACCCGACTCGCGATCGGATTCCAGTAATCAAAAGCAAAATCAGAAACAAAGTAATCAGGACGAAGACAAGAATAAGCCTTCCGTATCATCGGAAGTATTGCTCACTGCGCTAGATAAGATTGTAATACATGATCAAATCCCGAATCAAATCGTTCAACTGGCTGTAGAAGCTTGCACTGATGCTGAAAATATAGCGATTGCTCATCATAATAGACCTTGCTTTAAGAATATACACTCGATTTGCGCAAAAACCAGATCTAACGTACAAAAACCGGACAGCGCTGTCGCCAACCTGCATTCTCAAGGTATACCGTGGGTAATCAAAAACTTTATTTTCTCTTTTGTCCGAATTTTAGATGGCTGGAAAGGTGTCAAAGAACTGCTTAGTGAGAAGCACGACACATTTTCGAGAATCGAAAATAAGTACTACAGCCCTAACATAAGAGAATGTTTCGTGCAATGGCAGGCTGTTACCAAAGAAATGTTGACTCACATCTATAAAACATTTAAGTGCCTAGATCATGGTTTTACTATGGAACAGAAGAGTTTTACACACAATTACTATTCCACCAATTCCGCCGCACCAAGGAATCAAAATCAGAACAAATTCCAACCAGCTAAATCGCATGCTAGTACTCCGCGTCCCGTCAACGCTTCTCCGCAGCCGTTCAACGCTGCTCAACCACCATGGGTACAGAACCAATCACAAGCAGCTTCCCAGAGCTTCAACGAAGGCCCATGGCCCGCTCGATCAGGAGTTGCGTATAAGAAGTATCCTGTAGTGCCGCCGCCAAACTCTCACAACTTCTATCCTTTGAGCGACCAAACTGAAATAGACAGCTACCAGAAGACGCCGTATAAATGTGATCCGTGTAGTGTCCGTGAGTCAAAGCCACGACAATCATGGACTATTACTAACGTTCCCGATTTTCGCGCTCTTGAAGGCATGTGTCACGCGGAGCAACGAGAATTGTACGCTCAACTGAAACATAAAATGGATGCGGAACTCGGTAAAGCACCAGGACAACCGCTTCTCGGGAATATGCCTTGCGATTTGTTGCAACGCAGGGACATGGAATTGAAAGCCAAAATGATTCCTTTGAGCCATGTGGAAAAGACATTGATACCGAGTATGGCAGCGGCAGCCGAGATGAGAGGCTGCTACGTACAGAAGAATAATAGTTGTGGCGATACAAAGGAAGAGGCCGATTTTTTTGCGGCATGGGGTCAGATGGTCCAAAAAGAACCTAGCGATTTTTTAACTCATCACACTCACAACATTCAAATCCCATCAAATGTTGTGACGATTTCAAATAATATCTCTGGCCCCGTACAATTCCTAGACCCAGAAAATGATGAGTTTCACGAAATGTCAAAAGTATATATGAAGCCCGGTAGTTACAAGGTGCCAATTAAGCCTGCAGATCCAATTTCTCCATTTGTACAAGGTGCCGCTCAGGATGCGGTGTACGACAGCACTGTAGGAGACGACATAGCGCTTAAAATGAAAGTTCCGTTTCCGCCTGTCACATTAGCACCGCAGCCGAAGTACAATCTTGAATCATGGCCCTGTTTGATGTCCAGACGCTCAGAGGATATCTTTGGAGAAGATCAGAAGATGATACCACGACATGGAATTCCCTGCTTGGATATGAGGGCAGCAGACTCGCTTGATCTCCTAAGTTCGATGACATCAGACCGCGCTTGGGAAGCGGCTAAACAGTCTGCACCCAAGCTGATGGATTTCATTCATGAAGGTTCTAAGTCAGACACAGCCCGATTGTATGATGCGTTAGGTCTAAGCGCGACTGACGAGTTCTCTGAAGATTTGAAGCAAGTCAAACTTAGCATGGAGCAGAATGACGCGTGGTCTGCCGGGCTCAATCATTTTATGTCCAAAGATCTAACCTGTGTATGGAATCAACAATCAACCAAAAATGACTACATTCTAAGCAAGAACCAAGATCAATCAATTTTTACCGATGATACAATCAAACTGCTTGATTCTGAAACCAAATTACTTGAACCTGATGATCCGTTAGATATTCCTGACTGTAGGAACGACGAGGAAAAAAAGGAGAATACCCGTTGTCCTAACTTTGACCAATCCGGTAATTATGTACGAGATGAGAATCATAAGAAATCAAGTGGAAAACCAAAAGTTGCCGTGTCGGGAATGTGGTACCACCCGAAGAAGAAGAAGCCTTTGCCAACTAACACAGTCAAGAAGTTTGAGGCAATTGTCTCTAATCTATCTCAAATCAACGAAGCTGCTTTTATTCAACATGATATGGACATAAAAGTGGTTAGTGTTTGCATTTTTTAAATCGAATCAAATCAAACGTTTATTTGTTAGAAATACATTGTTTTGGTATTTAAGGTAAGATCTTATAACCTAAGTGTTACTGTATTCTGCCTGCAAGCAAACGTGCAAATTTTTATTAAGTTTACATACTTTCTTATTATATTACCATTATTACTATATACTAATACCATGCAATTATTCACTGTTTCATAAATTCCTTAATACTATAAAAACAACACTTTAGAAGCCATTCTGTCAATTTTGTCTTGCACACATTACCCTGTAATAACTTTAACTCATTTGGTAAGTTATTATAAACTAAGACACACATTGTTCTTATGACAGGGGGGTTGATACAGCAGGTTGCGGAACTTAGCCCTTTTTTGTCTAGTCAGGACCTCACTACGTTGTTTAAAGTAGAGCAGATGTTTTTTGGTAAAGATATCCTGGTAGAATTTTACATTTTTTAAATAAAGGTTTACAACTATCTAGAAACCAAGCCTTGTTGAATTTAACACGGATGCATCGTTTTTGAATTTTCAAAACTCTGTCGACATCGATCGAGTTGCCCCACATTATTAATCCATAGCTCAGTGCAGATGACACATAACCATGGTAAGCCGATAGAGCAGCTTCTTCAGAAACATTTTAACTTAACTTTTTTAACGCAAACACAAACCTATTAAATTTCTGACAATTTGTTTCTATATGGCTTTTCCAATTTAGATTTTTATCTACATTAAGCCCTAGAAATTTCAAATCATCTACTTGTTCTACTTTTTTGTCTTTTATAAATAATATCTAAAGTTAATTGTTTTGCATTGTCGAATTTAAATTCGATTAATTTTGTTTTACTAATGTTTATGTTTAAATTATTATTTTCCATCCAACTTACTATATCTGATAGGGCCTTTTCGGTAACTGATTTATAAGCGTTTTTATCCTGACATTCTATAATAATTGTAGTATCATCTGCAAAAAGAATACATTTTTGCAAAGTGGCTTCCGGAAGATGGCACTCCATTTTTATTTACCATTATTTGCCATTTATTTGCCATTGATTTAAAATTTTCTTTGAAATATATTCTGATCCCTTTTTTTACAACTTTGAATACCTCTGTACATTGTTTTCTGTTCCGGAGATAGCTAGATATCCATTCATGTGCTTTTCCCCTTATGCCATAAAAGTCTAACTTGTGTAAAAGTTTAGAGTGATTTACAAAGTCTTACTCATGTCTAAAAATAGGGACACTACTGGGCTTATATTATTTATGTTTTCTGTTACAATTTGTATCAAGTGAAAGATTGCAACGGGCAGTTGAACTTCCCTTGCGGAAACCAAATTGCTCCTTGCATAATATCTCGTGTGTAGAGAGAAAGTTGTTTAACCTACTAAGCATTGCCTTTTAATTTTCTTTTTTTTGATAAAATAGTTACTATGGTGATGGGCCGATAGTTGTTAGGGTCTGACATATTTCCCTTTTTGAAAAGGGGTTTTACGGTAGACATTTTAAGCTGTTCAGGAAATACACCTTCTTCTACACACAAGGACGGCACGGTTGGCGCAATGGTTAAGCGATTGACTGCTGCGCTGGGTGTCGCGGGTTCGATTCCCGCACGGTACAAATATTTGTATGACCTACAAGTAGTTGTTCCGGGTCTGGCTGTTTGTGTATGTGAGTTTAAATGTTTGTAAACGCACCCACGATACAGGAGAAATTCCTAATGTGGGGCAACCTTCCAGAAATGATAAATTTATAACATGCGCCAGTGGATAACATATCCAATTAGCACAAGCTTTCAAAGTTTGTGTGGTGATGTCATCCTGTCCACTAGTTTTGCTATTATTTAGAGACATTATGATTTTTTACACTTCCAATGCATTTACAGGATTTAGGAAAATTGTATTTAGATTTTTATTATTTTGATTAAGTTTAATATTATTCGAATTATTAGGCTAATTAGACGTCAAATTAATAAAGAAGTCGTTAAATATATTACAAATGTCTAAGGGATCATCATATGTCACATTAATAAGAGTTATTTCTTCAATGTCATTCTTATAGAGACTATTACTAGGTATAGTTGAGGAAATAGCATACCAAGTAACTTTACACTTATTCTTATCCTTTTGTATACGCCTTGTATTAATAAGTCTGTGCTCTCTGTGCACATCACTTAAAGATATGGTTATAGAGGTGTAGTTTTTCTCATTTTGTTTTTTATTTGTGACTATTTTTTTCATTTTAAATATTAATGGCGTTCAGTTTTGCTAGACTTCATGATGCCTTTTGTTATCCAGTTTTGCATTTTGGTTTACCTATTATTAATTTTAACCTTTATCACCGGAAAACACAGATCGTAGTAAAGTTTAAATGTCTCATAAAAATAATTAAATGAAGCATTTAATCATTATAAGAGTAGATATCTGACTCAAATGTTTCTGAAAATGAGAGAGAAGACATACATTCATAAAATTTCTCGAGGTTATCCGAACAGTAGTCGCGTTTCAGTTTAGATGATATTGTTTTTTGTTTGTTAGCCTTTATAGTTACCGTTTGTGCTGTTTCATGATCTGACAGGCAGAGGTGATAAATTTCTGTTTGAACGTTTGTTTTACCTACTGGCAATTTGGTTAATGCAAGAGTTTGCCCGAGTCGGTGATGTTGTGTGCTTCAAAATTATAATTATGAAGTATACTTAAGAGCTCTTTTTTGCCGAGTTTTGTTTTAATATGTCAATATTCCAATCTCCACATTCTTTGTCTTGAATTGGTTTGTCAAGTAGTTCAAAAGAATGTCAAGCTTATGAAGAAAGACACCTATTTGTGCCCTCCTCTGTTCGGGTATTCTATAAATGGTAACAACTATCACGCTCAGAGCAATAATCTCTACGCCACAGCATTCAAAATAAGATTTAGTTGCTAGATTTGATGGAATCTTTAAAGTTTTGGTGTTAAATACTTTATTGGTTAATATACATGTGCCTCCTCTACATTTATCTCGACTAAATACTGCAGCCAATTTAAAATTATAAAGTTCGATGTTAGCTTCCGTGCCTTGTCTAACAAACGTTTCACTAATACATAGTATTTCCACCTAGTTTTCCCCACTAATTCTGATAAAGTTAATTCTAACATATTTAGTTTATTACAAATGCCGGCTATATTTTGATGAAAGATTTTAAGTTACTATGTTTCCTGTTTTATTTTGTCATCGTTTAATTCAATTTCATTAGTGGGCGAGTTAGGGATGAAAAAAATTATTGTTATTATTACTCGTGTCATGAAGTGAGTTACGTTGTAGTACCGGATTTATAAAACTATTTTCATATTCCATAAAGTAGAAATTGATTTTATATGTATATTTAGTTTATAGGTAATTAAGTCCAAATCTGAGAGCCGCGCGCGCGCGCGTGCTGCGGGAGTCTATTGATTTATTTCTGGTTTTGTCATTATTAATTGCCTGTGTTTTTCCTTGCCGATTAAGACTCTGCGCGTCGTTCTGTGTTTGTGAGCATTGAATGTTTGGAATGAGTAGTTGCTCCGGGAAATCTAATTTAGTTTTAATGGTACCATCATTCCTATTCTGAGGTTTTCTTTTGGGCGTCGATTTACAAATATCCTTAAGCTGATTAATTTGAGTCACGTATAAAGATAGTATAAAGATAATTGTTTTTTAAGAGAACAATTTTCTGATAATAGATTAGTTATTTCATTTTCAACTATTTCTAATTTCTCTGCCAGTACAGAAACTTTCTTTTCCAGTTCTTCTATTTAGTCAAAGTTGTCCGATCTAATATTTGGGCAGCTTCTATATAGTTGCGGATCTTTTTTCAAAGTATGCGACAAAACTTCGATATCTTTATCAAGTGACAAAGATTCGAAAGAGTTTTCGGTAGAGTTTAACGCTTGTATATATTTTTTTTCTTTGCAATATCTCTAAGGCTACTCTAAAATTTTCTTCTCTTTCCAGGCTCCTAGATTCTACGAAGTTGTAAAATATCCAATGTGTCTCCATGACATATCGACTAAACTCAAGAATTCTTCTTATAATGAATATGAGCAGGTCGTACAAGATTTTAGACGAATTTTCAACAATGTGCGACTTTACTTAAAGGTGAGAGTAAAATAATTTAGGTGTGCATAAGCTCTTTTGTAACTTCTGGAGAAAAAGTGTTAAAACAATGTTTCTTATTTACAGAGCTGTCCAGATCCGACGATGAAGAAGAACGTAAACAAAATCTCGAATGACTTCGAGAAAATGTTGAACGAAGAGTTTCAAACCAAATGGGAATCCAAGTCCAAGGCCCAGGATGTCGTCGAGTCACAAAACAACACCAACAAAAAGGATGAGAAAGATTCTGACAACAACGCTGAAGCCAAACACGAGGATATTAAGAAAAACGACCCTAAAACGAGTGCAGATGATAAAAAGTGAAAAGTAAAACTATGCTCAATATATCTTTTGGTGAGGCTCTGGTAAAAATCTTCCTGTCATGAGGAACACTTTCGCCATTCAAATTTTTCGAGTATTATTTTTTTTGTTTAACCATTTTTTATTTATATATTTATTTGTTTCAACGACGAGGTCGTCCAAAAGATGGTTACTCACGTCACCCACGCAATCATCATTCTGTCTAGTACGATTCTGAAAGTGGTCGATACTATGAATAGGTTTAAAATAAGCAACCTCTAGTCAAATAGAAAATTATTTTTAAACAAATGTCAGTGACGTTATCAGAACTTATAATACATAAGATTATCAATTTAATATGTAAGTGCTTGCCAGTTTTTTCGAATGGACTTTATTAGCCTCTGAACGGAGCAAAACTCGATTCGTTCTCTATTGTTTTTCTTGTCTTCTTTCCTTGCACGATTAGTTTGTAATTTCGTTTTGTATATTTCGATTTTCTTATTTCTTCCAATGCTTCATTATATAATAATAATCCGTATTGATTTATGTGCAGAAAAACAAATTTATGTTTTGATGCGACGTTGTAATTTAGTTTCTTTGGCCCACGATTCCCAGACACAACATAGATGTCCATATCTGATGCAACGAACACGCCGAATAGGTATTAGTTCTTTTTATATCTCTATCTGTGATGTATGTTTAGGTAAAAGTTGATAATTTGAATCGTTTTTCACGCTTAATTACTAGTTGTACGATTCTTTTGAAAGCTGTAAATAGAAAGGAGTAGATATGTAAAAATTGAACCTAAAGTATAAGTTGTCTTGGAAACCCTGCGCCATGCCATTAACTAATAATTGTACATTAATATTTTTACAAAAAAATGCGTAAAATTATTTCAGAAAAAATATGTTATATCGAGTGGTAAGAAGGTCGATACGCCAATAAATAACATTGAATTAAAAACTGTTATTTGAAAAGTTAAAATGGAACTTCTTACTGGTCGATCGATTAATTCAAACCTTAGTACTGACTTTATAATACCTGATTTATGTTATGTACGTGCAACAACATTTTGTATCTAATTTGTTTCGTTTGGTGTTTCACGTTGGTATTTAAATATTTTTTTAAAGTAATTTTTGAGTCCATTTACCTGCCATAGAAATAAGTGAATTGCTTACGACGTCAACGTTTGATTGTATGTTTCGGCGGTAATACAGGTGGGTTACTCGTATGTGATTAAATTCAAAATTTTAAATTTGACGAATGACGTTCGAGTTAATTTTAAGTATTCGTTAAGTTGTGATTTTATTATTTAACTTATTTACCTAAAATTATGGCAAGGAACTCCTATGATAATAAAAGAGTTATTTTTTATTTAGTCGTTTACATTTGCTCCTACACTACCCAGTTCTCCAACCTTATAATTTAGGGCCAATTTTTCAATCGTCAGATAATGTATCTGCAGAATAAAAATGGTGGATTAACTGTACAAGCCACAATATTTATTCCTCAGATAAGTTATATGCAGGTTGAAAAGTGGCGCCACTCCTTACTATATGTGTATACTTAACTCAAACAAGGTTTGAACCTTAACGAAAAGTGATAAGGTTCAGTGCTCTTTCGTCTCGCCTTGTGCTGTGGTACGAAACTACGAACGCGCGGCGTCGGCGTATCGTCCACGGTACGCCAGTATCTCGTTATGTTATAACAGGGTTATTCCTTTTATCCACTCCAAAATCCACCCTAAGGTGGAAACGCGGAAACGCATGTCCGGGAATCCACCCTAGGCCTAGTGGTCACCGTATA
Source organism: Apamea monoglypha (assembly GCA_911387795.2). Lineage (NCBI taxonomy): Eukaryota > Metazoa > Arthropoda > Insecta > Lepidoptera > Noctuidae > Apamea > Apamea monoglypha. The sequence continues at coordinate 2,846,845 of OU426932.1, read as the reverse complement.
AACCTGTCTTTACCGCAAGCTTGTGACTAGATCTTAGATCAGGCGCTGAACTTTCTCGAAAATCTGATTCACTTTACATTTCTTTCGTAAATTCATGATTTAGACGAATCATCAGGGAATTCTATTTAAACAAAATTAATCACAAACGTATGATCCTCCCAGCCATTATCGGGTAAAGAATGTTTTAGTTTTTTATGAGTCAGCTGACCGTATGCAACAATTGGATGAGCCATTGTACCTTGTACTGTTAATCATTACCACATTTATTGTACATGCATAGAATAGTTATTATTAGAGGTACAGTATTTTTTTTATTTGGGCCAGTATGGGAAATTCCTTGTGTATAGGAGATACGGGGAAGAAGACTTTAGGTCTTTTTACGTGAATAATACTTTGACAAACTTACTTTTTAGGGTTCCGTAGCCAAATGGCAAAAAACGTAACCCTTATGGATTCGTCATTGTCTGTCTGTCTGTCCGTCCGTATGTCACAGCCACTTCTTCCGAAACTATAAGAACTATAGGTATTGTTGAAACTTGGTAAGTAGATGTTTTCTGTGAACCGCATTAAGATTTTCACACAAAAATAAAAAAAAGACAAATTTTGGGGGTTCCCCATACTTAGAACTGAAACTCAAAACTTTTTTTTCATCAAACCCATACGTGTGGGATATCTATGGATAGGTCTTTAAAAATGATACTGAGGTTTCTAATATCATTTTTTTCTAAACTGAATAGTTTAACTTCTAAAATAAGAGAATGATAAAACTAAAAAAAGTATATGATGTACATTACCATGCAAACTTCCACCGAAAATTGGTTTGAACGAGATCTAGTAAGTAGTTTTTTTTTTAATACGTCATAAATCGTAAACCGCAATTTACTGCTACGAAACCCTTCACGGGCGAGTCCGACTCGCACTTGGCCGCTTTTTTTGGTAGTTACGTGTCAATGAATAAAATTTACCTTGTTTTTTTTTGTTTTTTCCTATAATAAGTAAGGATCATTCCATCGTATCGGAATAAAAAATCAACCAAGTTAAATCGTGTACTGTACATAAGAACGATTCTTTGTGGGCTAAGTATACCTTTCATTTCTGCATGATTCTATCTAAGTGAATTTTAAATCAAATTATAAATCAAATTCATAACATTTTGTATATGTAATTAGGTACATATTATATGCGTATCTTTATATTTAAAACTAGCTTCTGCCCGCGGCTTCGCCCGCGTGGATATCGGAAATTATCCCACGGGAACATGCTACCGAAACAAAAAGTAGCCTATACAGCCTATTAAGGCATTAACTCAGCCTTTGTACCTTTTTTGTATGCAAAAAGTTTAAATAATTAAATATAGGTATGTTACTCCATAACATCAGCTATCTGCCAGTGAAAGTCCCGTCAGAACCGGTCCAGCCGTTTCGAAGATTAGCCGCAACAAACAGACAAACATCAATTAAAAAAATGTTTTTTATATAAGTACTTAGCGTGTATATTTTCATTTTCATACTCATTTAGTCAAATCTGTTATTTTTTAAGACCCCACTTCACTCTTCAAAAGGTAGTTGTTTTTGAAAATAATGATTAAGATCTCTTTATTCATTCAGAAATGAATGAATTATGAGATCTTAATCATTATTTATTACACTGGTTAACAATGGTTTTGCCCATGAATGATGAAATACAAAAATAGGCAGTACTTGGTAAATACTAATCATCAATTATAATATTACAAGTGTCTTAGCTCGAGTTATCGAGCTATGCAAGTTTAATCTTGTATTGCGTTCGCCGCACTCTCGTAAGTTTCGACTTGTTCGTTATTATAGCACGGCTTTACTTTACTAGATTTAATACATCATAAAGAACGTTAAGATTGCGCTGGCATTCGCTATCAAACACCGTGAAAATACAATTAGTGTATGACGTGGTAATAGCACTTTAACATACAGCAACGTCTTAAGTGTATCAAACAAATTTTGTTTTTAGTTTTTATTTTGAAGTTTGAACTAATACTTTGTGAATTTATATTTTTGATATGCCTCGTTCCTGTGAAAGCAATCCTAACAATTTTTGTTACGTGTGTGGTAAATTCACTACAAAAAATACGAGCGAAAACTTCAGTCCCAGAATCTGTCGTGCTTACGAACTTTATTTCGGAATACCAGTGAAAAATCAAGACAAGCCCTGGGTTCCGCATGTAATATGCTCGAGTTGTGTTATCCACCTTTAGTGCAAAAAGAAAATATTATTATACCACCTCTGCATATAAAATTAGGATTGATGAAAAACTTCGTAAAAGCACTGAATCGCGAAGGTCAAGCTTTTCAATATTTAAAAAAAAAGTTTACAAAAATGACAGATGCCAAGTTAAAAGAAAGAATTTTCATAGGACCTCAAATAAAAGAATTAATGGATGACAAGACTTTTGAAAGCACATTGAATAGCAAGGAAAAACAGGCCTGGACATCCATGATAAAAGCTTTTCAAAATTTCTTGGGTAAAAAAAAATCTGAAGACTATGAAAACCTGGTTAAGAATATGATCCAAGCATTGTACGCTCTCGGTTGCAAAATGTCCCTCAAAATACATATCCTCGACTCACATTTGGATTTTTGTCCTGAAAATATGGGAGATGTTAGCGACGAACATGGTGAACGTTTTCACCAGGATATTTCAGGCATGGAACAGCGATACCAGGGCAAATGGAGTCCTGCTATGTTAGCAGACTACTGCTGGACGTTGAAGAGAGAGGCTGTAGATATTATTTATAAACGGAAAAGCAATATATTAACTCATTTTTAAATTTTATAATATGTGATTTATGAATATAATGTTATCTTAAGTCAAAAGATTTTTATTTGATTCCACAAAAAACGCGTGCTAACTCGACCTTAAAACTTACATCAAAATGTATGTTTAGAGGTATTCTTTCGCAATTAGCACAACTCATTTCATGGATTAACAAAACCTTAAAATTTGTTAACCAGTGTTATTTACGTCTACGTCTTATACATACCTAATAAAAAAAAAAAACTCAATAATAGAAAATAAAATACCTACCTACCTAAATAAACCTATTTCTGATGATAACTAATCTAAACTCAATAAATAAGCAAAATCAAGGATATTAAAGAATAATTATACCAAGTTTCATCGTAATCGAACCAGTAATTTTTGCGTGATGCCTGAACAAACAGACAGACAGACAGACAAAAATTTTTTTAATCACATTTTTGGGTTCGGTGTCGGTCTAGTTACACCCCCTGCCATTTATTTTTTTGATATTTTCAATGTACAGAATTTTCACTTCTACAGATTTATTATAAGTACCTATAGATAGATATTTGTTCCTCAATTTTTATACCTACCACTGTTTGTCTCTGCATCACCCAAAGGTTGACTGGTAGAAAATGCCCCTGTATTAAATAAATAATAAATAAATGTGCTCTTATTAAATAAATAAATAAAATATTTCACATAAATCTACATGGGCACTCATGGAACGTGAGAAGCTAGGTGCACGGTTCCAATTGGACGTTTCCTATGGAGAAGAGCCGGCAAGAAACTCCACGGTTACTCTTTTAAAAATAATTGACTTTTACAATGTTGGTTGAACCGTGTATTGTGTTCTTAATAAGTACAATAAGATGCGTCACCCAAGGGGTTCGAATTTCCGATCATCCTATGCAGTAATTCGTCATGCATTTCCGCCAAACTTGTGTTGCGCATACGCAATTTTGGGACCTTAGAACGCCTTCGATAAAAGTAGTACATAAAAGAAGCGATTATTTGCTTAGAGTTAGTTGACATCTTTCTAGTATTTTGTGCGGTTGTTCTAGAACAATTATTTTTGTTAAATAAAACTTCAGTGTTATAAATAATGTAAGTGCGACCTTTGATTTTTATCTTTCTAATGCTGAATGGGCCCTCGATCACATCTGATGGATGAGATCTATGATGGAACGAACATGCCCAGAAGATACCTGTTCACACTTTCATTTAATTTCATTAGAATACGGTGTTTATGCCTTTAAAAGTTTTTTTTAATGAAAGGATCGTCAGCGGTGCTATTCTGTGAAGTGAGCTAAAATTGAGCTGTCCCACCATGATTCCACCTAATGCTAAGGATTGACACTATTGACGGCTCAATTCACCTTAGTTTTCACGGTGAGATTTTTACAGAATAGACCGTTAGGTCCCATTTTATTACTCAGAAAAGCTCTTAGCAAAGTAATAGTTTAGCAAGTCATTACTTCTGACGATAGTTAACTATCGAATTAAATAACAACGATAGTAGTTATAGTTTATAGTACTTCGTAAAACTTGATTAAACCTAACAACTAATCTATAGACACCGTGTTCCACACGATATACATAAACTTCGACCAGATGTTCAGACCATGGAAATAAGCAATTTTCATTATGGACACATTAATGAATAATTCTTATTTTTTGTTAATTTTCATACAAACTAAATACCCGATATGCATGCCTCTTTATCCGAATTGGCAATGTCGTATTTCCATTCATAAGATTTGGCGGGCTGAAAATTATCAAATAGCGCGGGCAAAAGCTAGTTAGTTAATAAAATACAGTAATTAATTGCAACGTTGCGAAGAATAGAGAAAAGAGTACCCACGTACTATATAAAAATGTACTCTATGCTACGTACGAAACTTTTACTATGGTAATTTAGAAGGCTATGGACACATGATTTTTGTATTTTACTCCCATTAGCCTGCTTGGTACTCGATCTAGGAGTATCGGTCAGTAAACCGCACGCATTCGTGTCCGCGGGCTGCTCGCCGATCACTTTCAATTATTTCAACTACCAATCCGCGAGCAGGGTACCTGCACCAGTATTTGAGACTGCCAATAAATGCCTGCTACATGATGACGCTGTTCTTTTATTGGCTAAGAATGTCTTTAGACATAAATAAATTAGTTATTTATCCAAGTAAAGGAGAAACAACAGCTATTACGGTCGTATAGATAAAGTCGGTGCTGGTGTATCGATAACAGGTAACAGGGCTAAATACAGCAAAAATACGATTGAAAAATTGCGATACATTATCCAAAGAAATCACTAACCTTAGCTCATCACAAAGAAAAGCAATTTATCAGTTTATATACATCACTATCACGCGTAGATATCATACGTTTCATTGTTTGCTATTACTAATCAAATAACTAATTACTTAGTCGCCATCATACGAAGCAAAAGAAAATTAAGTATCTATAGTCTACGCTACGCGCTCTCCGCTACGTCCATTGGCTGCACCCCATCTTTTCGTAGCCCAGTGCAATTACATGTTAATAACATTCATTTAATAGTCGATTGTTGGGGCAGCCACCTTGTTATGGAGATTGTAACTGTTTTCTAGTCACCTCCTAGGAATATAAATGAGTTAATCGCGGATTGTTCGCGGACGCGGTAATGTACTTACCATAGATAAATAGATCATTTACATAAATATACACCACCACCATAGATATTTATGTAAACGCAGTACCTACTTTATGTTGACATAATCTGATTTCCCTAAAGGTCACAGAGGTCAGATTATACGGTCGCTGCGATCTTCACCGGTAAATCTGAATTTACCATATTATAGGATGAAGACACAATTCGTTTCTTCATCAAGGCAAAATTCACTTGGACACGAAGATTTACTTGTGATATCAAAGTCACAAGTAAATCTTCGTGTCCAAGTGAATCTACTAAGGCCACAAATTCGGAGCAGCGTTTCTTGCAGCTTAACGCGGAATTTCTGCCCTGCTGCATGCTGCTAGAAACGCCCCTCCGAATTTGCGGCCTAAGCAGGCAGTTTATTCACAAAGTCCGTCAAAATGAGAACCTTTAGACCTTTAGACCGTACACCATTTAAGTAAGGGATGACAGAAATCTCAGATTCTACTGGAAGTGGAAGCTGGGTAACAGTAAGCCTATTCTAGTCATCAATCTGTTTACCCCTGGTAGGAGGATGCCTGGTCGTAGATTTCAATCATTCGCCTTATTCGTCAAGGCTTGTCTTTTCTTCTGCTAATAAACTCATAGCTCGCCATGTTTTTGTATGTGCATGTTTAAATATATTTTTGAGTTGTTATCGGAAAATGACATGACACATACAAACTACCTATATAAGTATGTACACTATGCGCAATGGAATGATCAACAAAGGGAATGTGAATATATGCGGTTGCAACTTAAAAAAAAAAAAAATTACTCATGACACAGCAGGCCAAAGACCCTAACCACACAGATAACCGTATAAGTATTTAAAAATAAAGTAGGTAAGCACAAATAAGCTCATTCCCCGCTACAATGCTTGGTTTCCACAATAATTAATGACAATTTATAACGCGTTGTCGTCCTACGGTTACAGCCAGTTTAGGAGAAAGTAAAAGCAAATCTATTTGATTCGGAAGAGCGTTAAAAATTGTCGGCATTTCCCTTCAGTTTAACGCAGCCGACATCGAGTGCGGCCATTAGTACAATTATTTGTGTTAAATAATTTTTCCCGCGATTTAATTTGAAAATAGAAACATTTTTTATCTATGGTTGATTTTAGTGGTTTATTTTTTAATATCGGTTTTACGGTGCGCAATGGTGTTTTGTAGTAAATTATGATTTTAAAAACTATAAAAATTAATGGTGGATTTTTTAGATAAATAGTGCGTTGTGGTTTTAGAAAATGGTTCTCGTGTTAGTTTAAATTATTTACAAACGTAAGTACCAACATTAAAAGATGGAAGGACTTGAGGGAGGACCGTTGCGTGTTAGTAGGACAAAATAGACTAAACAAAAAATAATAGAAAAATATGAAAGCGCCGATAAGTTTCATTAAGAAATACTTTTGTTGTTGTATTTAGTACTTGCTTCAACGTCACCGAACTTAATTTCCTACTCTTTTGACTAAACGCTACCTTTGATAGGTAACCAAAGAGATTTAAGATATTGTCAAGTAAATAATTTAATGTCTTTGTAGGTTGAAAAAAAAAACACATTGGTAAACTTCAATAGGTACACTTAAGTTAATATTCAGAATAGAACCAGTTGATGAGAGATTATAATAAATCTAGCTTCTGTCTGCGACTTCATCTGCGTGAAATTTATTGTTATAATATAAAATATATCATATGACATTATGGTCATACTGTAGCTTCCCTTTACCTAGTGAAAGCATTTTGAAAATCTGATCCAGTAGGTAGTTCCGAAGATTACCCCAGGATACTATCCTATCCTACTATAATATTATAAACGTGAAAGTTTGTATGGATGGATGGATGGATGGATGGATGTTTGTTACTCTCACGCAAAAACTACTGAACGGATTCAAATGATGGTTTATAACCAGGATTAACATATAGGATACTTTTATCCCGATATTCCCACGGGATTGAAACTTATGCGGGTGAAACCGCGGGGCGCAGCTAGTAAGCTGCGCCCCGCGGTTTCACCGGTAGTTTAGTATTTTACTAAATATAAAGTATAAACATGTAAGTACCTACTTCAATTTTAAATACCAAGCTAAAATTTGTACTTATATTATATTAGCCGTCAATGTCCCACTGCTGGGCAAAGGTCTCCCTACTCTCTTTCCACCTCTCTCTGTCCAGAGCTGCCAAGGACCAATTTATTAAAGGAGTCCAGCTCATCCCGCCATCTCCGTCTGGGCCTGCCGCGCGATTTATGAGGGACCCACTGGGTCGATTGTACTACTTCTCATAAAAATATGTATTCTCTGACAATTTCTTTAATCGATCATTCTTTTGTAATTGCTATCTTGTTTGTGCAGAATAAACAATTTTCCTTTCTTTCTTTGTTGCTTACTAATCGGTTCGGTCTTTCGGGTCAGCTAGTCGTAAATAACTGCAACGAAACCACAGGTGAAATCAAAATATTTGCATATATTGTCACAGTGCCATTACTTCTGCGTGACTCACACCCTTTGTGTAGATTACCCTTTGTGTTTGGCATTACATAACTCACATGTACGCACGGCTACACATCAAGTTATACATAACCAGTATAAGCTGACTTCTGATTGTACGAAAAACATTTACAATGCGAGGTCAGCTAAAACTGGAAATGTATAGCTTGATGTGTAGCCGTGTGTACAGTCGAGGAATAAAAAAAAGTGGGTTCGGGGAACCCCCGGCAGGAACGAAGTTTAAAATAAAAATATTTTTGCAGCCGCCATTTTTGATTTTTGACCTCACTAATGGCTTCAGCACCCTCGAGCACTTCTCGAAGCATGAAAACTATCTCTCTTTCTCTCTCTTTATAGTTTGACATCAAGGTGTTTTTTGACACCTTGATGTCAATATTGGTGTTTTTTTTTAATGAGTGCCACTTTCATATGACGTAACCGCTTTCCTAGGAAGCCAAAACTTAACTAAGGGCTGATTTTTCAATATTCTGATAACTTTTATCTGAAGAATAAATAAAAAAACGGGCCTTAGTACATTATAGTGCACCGCCATTTGCATAGTCGGAAAACGACAAAACCCAAACTGTGCAACGGTACAATACAGGAAAAGCAAAGGACAAAAAATATAGGACAGTATCAACAAATGAATAATGTAGGATAGCAGTAAGTAGTCATAAAATGAAACAAAAAAGTTTAATGTTCTCGATAATCTGCCGCAAAGCTAATTAAAGAGATTTATTACAAGGGAAGTATGTGATTGACTTCGCTTGATGTATCGAATGGTTCCTGAGCATAACGATCGATACTTGGACATAATATTTTGATATAGATCACCTATAATCGTTTATCGGCTATAGTGGCAAAAAAATTGTTGATAGTCTATGGATTGGATACATAAATCTCAATTGTAGTCCCGGAAGAAGTATCTGCAAGTCATATAAAAGTAGAGAAGGGTTAGGCAGATGTGAACTATAGGTACCTACACCTCTGACTAACTATAGATACCTACACCTCTGCCTAACTATAGATACCTACACCTCTGCCTAACTATAGATACCTACACCTCTGCCTAACTATAGATACCTACACCTCTGCCTAACTATAGATACCTACACCTCTGCCTAACTATAGGTACCTACATCTCTGCCTAACTATAGGTACCTACATCTCTGCCTAACTATAGGTACCTACATCTCTGCCTAACTATAGGTACCTACACCTCTGCCTAACTATAGGTACCTACATCTCTGCCTAACTATAGGTACCTACATCTCTGCCTAATTATAGGTACCTACATCTCTGCCTAACTATAGATACCTACACCTCTGCCTAACTATAGATACCTACACCTCTGCCTAACTATAGGTACCTACATCTCTGCCTAACTATAGGTACCTACATCTCTGCCTAACTATAGATACCTACACCTCTGCCTAACTATAGATACCTACACCTCTGCCTAACTATAGGTACCTACATCTCTGCCTAACTATAGGTACCTACATCTCTGCCTAACTATAGGTACCTACATCTCTGCCTAACTATAGGTACCTACACCTCTGCCTAACTATAGGTACCTACATCTCTGCCTAACTATAGGTACCTACATCTCTGCCTAACTATAGGTACCTACATCTCTGCCTAACTATAGGTACCTACATCTCTGCCTAACTATAGGTACCTACATCTCTGCCTAACCCTTTGGGGGATACAGGCGTGATGTTATGTTGTGAATTGTATTTATATCACTGAATTAGGTGTAGCAAAAGCTTTACTAAACTTACTAAGTATTTAGAGTTATGATATTAATTATTGCCATTCCTAATTTTACAACAAAAATTTACCTACAAAAGGGCTACGTTTCATAATTTCTTTCACTAAATATATTGACAAGTTAATCAAAGCGAGAGGGCTGGCCTATTTGTCACTGAAAATGAAATGAAATGTAACAGGTAAATGCTCACTCGCCGTGAGCATTACGTCGAACGCAGCCTCGAGCATTCGCAGAAACGTTACATTGCATGGGAATGCTTTTGGAAACTGAGCTTTTGCCTGTATTGTAACATTCGTAAGAACGTGACATTGCATGGAAATGCTCGAGAAAATGCTCTAGTGTGTACTCACCTTTAGAGTACTTCCCCTTCCTCCTCTACAAGGAGTTCCAGTACTGCCATATGTGTTGTAAAGTAATAATTAATTAATGACGAAAGTTTATTGATACTAGCATCTACCTGTCAGGAATCCTGTTATCAATCATCAATAATCAGTCAAATGATGATAGCTGTTATCACGAGTGTTGTTTACCGATAAGATAGCGATCTAAATCGGATAAGAATTCATTGGCATGTTTACATGCCATTATGATTAATACATGGAATTAGTATGTACTATTTATTTAGGAATGAATTAAAAGTACACATCTACTTATTTAACCGGCGCATTCACAAATACGCTTTTGTTCATTAAAAATAGCTAGTTTGAAGAAGAAAGATATTATGAGAAACTACATATTTCCACCAAATACTTGTCACTTTTGTTTTTGTACTTTCGCTAAATAAAACTTTATAAAAGTTTAGACTTAACAAAAAATATTAAAAAGTACAGTCTGTTAGATGATAAAAATAAAAGTTAAACCATTTCATAACTACAAAAAATTCAAAAAAGAAAACTTGAACGGCTTTCTTTAAGTAGTTATTGACTGCTCTTATGAAATATTGATAAAAAAGTAACAATAAACTTTTTAGGCCTTTAGCGCAGGCAGAATCGAAAAACGAAATATCTGTAAGTGAAAGCAATTTTAACAAATGCTTAATATAAATCACCAATTATATTGCATTAAGCATACTTACATAATGAGATATATTATATATCTTTCCTAATCAATGCCTATTGCCTCCAAAGCCTATTTTAATCGACACTTCACGTGACCAGAGGGCTGGGTCGTTCTTTGGCCAAAGAATTAGCATTGCCATTCAATGTGGCAATGCTGCCAGTCTTCTGGGCACGTTTCCGGATGACAGCGATGCGGACGAGTACTTCGACTCCTAAATATCCTTTTGTTTTTGTATTTATTTACATAGTTAGTTAGTATTTTTGTTAGTTAGATAAGTTTTAAATTGAAAAAATCAAAAGTCATTTATTCTAATTGGCCTGAGAATCTGCACTTTTCACTTTCACATTAGCCCAGAACTCCCTTTATCGCTTCCTCGTGGTTAAGCTGGAAACAAGAAGTGGCGCAACGAACTCCACAACAGTAGATAATGTAAAATAGGTACATCAGCTACTTATCTATGAAAAATATTGCTGTTAACACGCAGTTACAACTATTAATAAGTAGGTAATCGCTAATCATAGATGCCTACGGCACAAAAACTAATATTTCACGGAAAAAATCGTAAATACTTTTTATACTTTATGATACCTTTAATAAAATGTTTTTAGGTGCTTCCTTCCTAACAATAACATTGTGAAATGAGTGCGTATTTTTAATACTATTTAAGTATGTCGACATTCTCATTTCATGATCCCAATTAATTTGTTACAAACCAACTATAGGTACTAAGTAATTCTCTACCAGAGTCACCTCTTTTTCTTTAAATTAAATCTGCCTAGTTTTTTCCCAACTATGTTGGGGTCGGCATCCAGTCTAACCAAATCCAGCTGAATACCTTTTCTAACTACATTATCATCTTCAATACTAACATCTTGGGATCAAGTTCTAAAACAGTTATGTACTCGACCGGAGGTCAGTAAAATTAAAAAAAAAAACAAAATCTGTTCAGCCACACACGTCAATCTTATAAAACCCGTCTGTTTTAGTCGGGGGTTAAAAAAATAAGCAAGAAATTCAAAAAGGTTCACCCCATTACCTGTCTATTGGATTAGCTTTAGATAATTAAATTACGCTTTTTAATGTTTATTGTGTAGCGTGTCATATATCTGGAATTTTACTGTTTAGGATGTTATTTTCTTTCGATAAGACATTTCTGGAAAAAGTAATTGCTGAAAAAAAGGTAGGTAGTATTCTTTATAGCTACAAATAAACGACGTTTAACTCAATAAAAAGTAACATTATCGAAGCATAAAGTTTTATGAAACGTCGAACGTCATCAAAAGAGATTCAAACAGATGGTGCAGGCTTTCTTTTTTCCCAACTTTTGGGTAGTACAAAGAACCATTATTAGAAACCCAGGAAAGCCTAACCCTTAGAAGGTAAGTCAGAAAATGAATGGTTTTCTGACTTACCTTCTAAGGGTTAGGCTTTCCTGGGTTTCTTTTAAGAAAGAAAAAGACTATATTCCCTAACATTTATTTAGCAACCCCCAAGGACTCCCACAAGGTGGACCGACGACCTTGTGAAGGCCGCAGGAACCCGTTGGATGCGAGAAGCACAGAACCGGTCGAAGTGGAGGTGCTTGGAGGCCTATGTCCAGCAGTGGACGTCTTTCAGCTGAAATGATGATGATTTGGCAACAGTTTGTGAAACACAAAATGCAACCTTCCAACCTAATTCCAATGGTGTGCTCGCAAGGTTTGTTATCCAATAACAGTATCAACACAGCACTCACTTAGACGAGAAAAACACTGAAAAGAATACGAAAACGTGAATATAAAGACTGAAGTATATTGCTTCACAAATCGCCATTATTTACAAATTCAATTTTACAAAAAAAAATACTTTACACAGATGCTGAAACATGAAATTCTTGAAAACCTAGATATTATTGCGTAAGGTTGAAATTCTAGAAATGGTTACGTATTGTTTATTCTCGTATGTTCTTGCGTATTGTTTATGTATGTTAATTCTAGTGTTAAAAAGCAGAACGGAAAAAATCCTATGTAGGGATCGTAGCACCAGGCATTCTGTAGTTTATGTCTAGATTGATGCTGCCTAGGTAAATAGATATAATTGATTCTGCCTAGATACCCATTGGGGAAAACGGCGACAGTTTGTATGATAATCATTTTACACCTATTTAAGTTCATACCTAACGAAACTGACGTTAGATTTGCATCAATGATTCATTCACCTCGTCCAAACCAGCAGTCTAATTGTGTAACACATTTTCGGCAAATGATTGAGATTAATTGGTTTCGTTTCGATCGCTTTTTGTTTCATTTTACGATTTTCTTAAGCACATATCGTTCACTCCTTAGCGTTTCAAACCAACAGCTGTTGCTATTACATGAAAGCGATCGAAACGAAACCATTTAATCTCAATCATTTGCCGAAAATGTGTTACGCAATTAGGCTACGGTTGACGAAATTCTAATTCAAAGTTGTTTGACTTACACAAAGTATTAGAAAATCCAATTGCTTGTCTTTACAGCTCTAATTGAACTTCAAAGAGCCGCCCTTATATTATTTTTTATGATTCATAATTGAATAGTTAACTAGGTATATGCACTCGAAACCTCCTATCTGATTGTAGGTGATAAGGTTTTCCGGTGATGACATGGTTTTACCGTAGGTATATATTGAAGACATGAAGGGCTCTACTCAGTTGGTACTAATACTGTGTTGCGAACTTGCCATTTAAATCGAGTTTTGGAAACTTTTTAATTAATTTAATTGTAAGTAACGTTGTAAAATAAATTTGTAAATAGCGACAGGAATTTAGTGTAAATATTTTATTTAGTTTTTTAATATTGATTGATTTCTATAGATTGTTTTTTACAAACAATTTTATAATAAGTACTTTTGTCCACGCCTGTAATATTCTTAATAGCAATCTACGCCTTTTAAATTGTCGCCTTAAAAATAAGCTTTTCTCCACCCGTTTTCTTCGATCTTCATAATGCATCTAGAACTGTAATTTGCTGGACACACTTTTGTGTGAAATACATGTCAAAATTATTCCTTGAATAAAGCTATCCGATGATTGAAAAATCAGCCCTTAGTGTTGTAATCACAAGGCAGTGAATAAATACTCGTCTGCGAGGAAAACTGTAAATTTCTTACCGTTGAACATAAGACGTAATATTAGTGAATTATGTTTTTTGCTGAGTACTACTAACTATTCAGCAAAATACTTATTCGCACTAATCATAACTACCTACGCAGACGACCTGCAGCCACTATGCGCATCGATGGTTCGTTTGATTTCACTGTTATCAGTGATAATAAGGGCTTACATGTTGATTTAATTTGTCTGTATTTTATTATGTGCTATTATGAGAGATTGGAATTGATTTTTGAGGATTTTTTTTTTACTTTTGTGCGCGCTTTACCATCTACGATTGCATCACTGCTTTCCATCAGGCGGGATCGCAGTCAAGCACTAGTATAAAACATTTAAAAAAAAATCTTGTCTTTAAAATCAAAAATCAAAATCTTATATTTCGGATCCATAAGTGTAGTCCATTTGGTTAGTATACACACGACTTAACTTTTGTATGTCGTGATAATTTGTTATTTTCCTCCTATTTATCCAGTATTTTATGTGTGGAACACCCATGCGTCGAGCCATTTGAGAAGAAATCTAAATAAATTGTTCCGAACTTCTTTACCCAGCAGATCGTGGGCGGGTAGGATAATGGCGCCGATTCCCATGTTCACAAACTAAACTAAAAAGTTCAGTGCATATTTTTCTTTCTATTTCATTAAGAAAAGGACAGAAGATAAATATTAGTTTAGTCCTTTCAAATTAGTCAGCGCCTGACGCAAATTGACGTATTTTTAGTAACCAATTTTTTAATCAAGTCTAAACTGTTTATGGAGTTTCTTAATTTGACAGGACTTAACTAATATTTATCTTCTATCCTTTTCTTAATGAAGTAGAAAGAAAAAGATGCACTGAACTTAAATTTAATTTAGTTTGTGAACAAGGGAATCGGCACAAATATTTAATTTAAAAAACTTAAGTTGTTTTTAGAGGCATAATAATTTTCACCTCTCTAATAAGATAACAATACAATAACAATTTATTAACAATTTAAGTTGTAAAAATAGATGTCGTGACATATATTGCTGTCAAAATCCCACATAATCTATCAATAAAACTTTCGAAAATTATTCCTATCTAAACTATTTAGACCAATCTTAATTTTAGTCCGATGACGATATTAATGTAATGTTCTTCCCTCAGATGGCGTGGACTGCACTGATCACGCTGGCGTGCGTGGCTGCGTATGCGCATGGACACGGGCGACTGATGGACCCGCCCAACAGAGCCTCGATATGGCGCTTCGGCTACAACTCGGAACCTAACTATGATGACGATGGTCTTAACTGTGGAGGGTTCTACCATCAGTGGTCGGTTAATGGGGGAAAGTGAGTAAAATATCATCCAGAAAAATTCAAATTAATCTAAAGTTAGTCAACCTAGAAGCTGATTCGTGTTTTAATTCTGAAAAGTATGCTATTATTGTCTGATCAGCATAACTACCATCGTTTGGGTCGAAAATAAAATACTTATTTTGATTGATGACTAGCATCAGTAGTGATCTTTTGAAGCTACGAAACCTTCCTAGCTTCCTTCCAGATTGCCCTTTCAATGCGAAATCTTGTGGTTCATGGGCCAGGCCATGAACCGCATGGTTTAGTGAAAGTGTTACCGTAGCTTAATAGCGTGAAATGGTATCAACATAGATTTTTTCCCAGATGCGGAATTTGCGGTGATGCCTACGACGGCTCGTCGCCCCGCGCTCACGAGCTCGGAGGCAAGTACGGTAAAGGGTACATCGTGGCCACCTATGCACCCGGTGAGGTCATCACCACCAACGTTTACATCAGCGCCTACCACCAGGGCTTCTGGGAGTTCAGGATATGCATCGACCCCTACGACAACACACAAGAATGCTTCGATCAAATCATCCTAGAACTAGAGGACGGTGGAACAAAATACTACCCTAAAGGCGGTGGAACTCATGAAGTAAACTACAGGATTCCTTCCAACCTGGTCTGTGACCACTGTGTCTTACAATGGAAGTACACAGCTGGTAACAACTGGGGAGTATGCGGCAATGGCACCCAGGGCCTTGGGTGTGGCAACCAGGAGAACTTCTTCTCTTGTTCAGATATAACTATTGAAGGAGACGATTCATATACAGAATCGAACACAGAAGGAACCGGATATGTCCCAGTTGAAGTACCAATCGTCGATCTGAATGGAGGTGAGGACAATATGTTTAAAAAATAAAATATGACGCTTAAATTATCCTGTAAGTGCTGGTTTTAGCTCCTCTATGTAAATACACAGAAATACTAAGGTATAACGAGACTTTCTAATTAAAATAACTAAAGAAATACATTACACCTAAACTCTAGTCAATGAGCCAAAAATATTATGAAGCAAAATCGGTATTTATGGAATGGTTTTCCATGACTTGGAACGATGGTTGTGAAAAATAAATAATTAAAGTAATTGATGCCATAAATATTAACTTTAACAGCGACTAATAAGCAAAATTTTTGTAAATAATAAATTATATTTTGTACATAATTCTTTCCTATGTAATTATTTTTCCTTCAGTCAGTCATTATAAATTAGGTAAATTTAAAAAAAAAATCAATGTTCAAGTTAAGAACATTTAACAAAAAACTATTTCTATAAATAAAATAATAACGTATCATGTTAAGATTTGTGTTTCAATCCCTGAACGTTACGACCTTGACCCTGAATGATCAGCTATTAATGATGAAATATCAAAAATACATCTCGTCTATAGGCCGACCGCTTAACTGAGATGTTGCCTGAAATAGCTGCACGGTGCGGGAGGGGTGATAGTTGTCACAAGTTGACGAATCACTGAGCTCTGGCACCACGTCAACACCCCCTCCCGCACCGCGCTGCTACCGCAGGCAACGTCTGAGTTAAGCAGTTGGCCTATAGTTACCATATCAAACACTTGACTACGGTTAGTGGAAAACTTGAGTTGGATAAACATGGATCTACTTATATGTATGTAGGTTGAGATTTCAGGCTTCTTTCAAGAACTAGGCGCAGTCTTCCCTCTGCAGGTTCAAGATTGCATTTTTAAACACCAATACTCATAAAGTACCCTCTTATAAGATAGTTATGGCAACAAAGAATAGACGTTAGCTAGATACAACTGCACTTTAATTTCTACAAGACCATGAACAAAAGCTTTCTCAAAGAAATATCTAAAGTTCTAAACCATTACACTCCAAAGAAGACACTAAACATTAGGCTTAGCGAAGTCAAAGTATAATCCTAGTCTAACCTAACACATACGTACAGACGCCAGCACATCAAGCTACTACAAACTGTCAATTTTCTTTAATACATTTTCAACTTTATCGCTAAATGTTCAAGGTTGACTGGGAAAACCTGACCGTTTCGGGTAGGTTGACCTGCTGGCGTCTGTACATTGGACTGCTCCAAGCTCGAAGGATTATATATATTTTGTAGAACGAACAAGAAATAGTTTTTTTTTTACTGCCACTCGCATGGTAATTAGTGGACAAGACACAACTCTTAACACCCTCACATGGCCACTATAGAGTAAAATATAGTCTTATACCGCACTAGGCTAAGTGCTCTCAAGCAGTCCATATGAAACTAGGCAATATGTTTTTACTAACTCAGCACCCTAATTGCGTATCACACTATCGATCTCAATCTGAATCATGTTAAAAGATATTGCTAATTCATTGCTTCATATGTTCGAAAAATGTGTCTGCTCGTAAATAACGCAATGAATGTTGTTGAACTGTCAAAATGAAACCCATTGCTACTGATTGTGTGTTACGCAATTACCCCGCAAGTCACGTTCGCATGGATGGTAAAATATCGCGGCGGGATTTTATCGCGCACTGGATTTGCAATTCTTGGTGTTGAGCCGAGCATTGAGAATCCAACAGAGTGTATCCCATCGCGTCGAAAACGTATAATGTTGGATTTTCAACTCTAAGCGCTAAGCACCGAAAATCCAGTGCGCGAAAAAAAAATTGCCGCGGGAAAAATCGCCCATGCGAACCTGAGTTAACATTATACATAATTATAAAATCTTTAGCATGTAAGGCCTCTCTATCGCATTGGATCGCTGATCTGTAATGGTAGTTGTAGGTAAGATTTGAATAAATAAATAAATCTTTATAAAACTATTCAACTATTTCTAGATCTCCTGAGACTGCTAATATTGACAAACGAAATACATGACGTCCGTCCGTCGTACGGCGACTTATCGAGAAAGAAATACATGAACCGACACAAACGGAAGAAAGGCAGCAAGAAGGCGAAACGACGAAGATATAAGAAGGTAAGACATGACATGACCACAGAATAGGCATAGCAAGTCCTTTCTCTGTAGAACAAAAGTTTTTGGTGACATCTTCTACAGAATTGCTATAATGTAGGTATAGTCTTCGGGTTGGCACATCACTATGTATGTGGTGATCGCAGTAGGTATACCTGTTTTTAAATTCACTGAAGTCATTAAAATAAGCGAGAAATATAAATGGGCCATGAATTGAGCCCTGTGGAACCCCCAGAAAACCACGTTCTCCGGACATCTTTTTGCACTCCATCTCTCGGCCAGTCCTGTCTGCTGCTGTTCCTCTTAAGCACTACCCACCAATTGCCGTCACACACGAAAGTCCCCATAAAATATCTTTAACCACCTATTCCACCGGCGAGGAAGCAACTAGTTATAGACTATTTTCTTGCTCAAGAACCATACAATACATGTACGTCCCGTCTCAGTAAGAGATACTAATATTTGATCACTATTTACACTGCCGGCGGGAACTCTCAGTTGTACAGACGCCAGCACACCGAGCTACTACAATCTGTCAAATTTCTTTAATAGATTTTTCACTTTATCCATAAAGCATTAAGGTTCAAGGTTGATTGGAAAAATTTGACAGAGTCGGGTAGCTTGACCTGCTGGCGTCTGTACGTTTAAAGTTAAGCAAAAAAATAGTTGATAGCTAATTAATGACTCCCTCGTCGGCGGTGGTGGGATAGCATCACGCCAGGGATTATAAGACACCATTCCAAACTTCTTCCCTGAAACCGAATGACTAACCACAGTTCATCATAGCAATGAAGTAGGCAATGATTCATTTGTTTTTCTCTTTCAGATTTTATATCACCGATGATCAAGAAGACTATCAAGTCAACAACTCCAAAGAGTGCTCGACATTTACCTAGAATTACAAAGTATGTATGTATGTGTTTAGTACGACATTTACTTTGTCTTATAAGATTTGGATCTGTATATTGGTCTCGTAAAGAATCTATAGTTTTGTGTGGTTTGTGTTTTATGTTTTACTACTTTAAGAATTTATCTTATTTTATGATCAAAGATCTGTGAAAAGTCTGTGTATAGTATGTGTTTATAAATACAATTTCATTGAAGTTGGCAACACTGCCCGAGTGACATGTCAAAATTTTGTTCCGTATTTTAAAATTATTTTTTATTTAACTTTTAAGTGTAATTTTAATGTATTACTATATCCAAATGTAAAATTACTGCATAAATACTCGGGATCATTGTTTTCCTGCAAATTTACAAAGTTAAATACAGTGTTTGGTTGCCCACCGTTACCGGTACCCTCTCACGAACAGCTGATGATCGACCTGCGGATTTAAACGGGGAGTATTGTTTACTTTTATTCTCTAATTAGCACACAATAGTCATAGACTGTAAACAGATTAATTGAGTCACAATTTTTTGTTGATTTTGCCTAAATACTATCAAAACGTTGTTGTTGTCAAATATCTAAATACTGTTATCCTATTAGTGTTTTTTTACACTGTGTTATATACGTAACAACAATAACATTGACTATCGTTGATCTCAATTGTAATATTTTATTGAAAACTAGTTTTTTAATTAATTTTTTATCCAGGCATCCTACCCACATAGCAAAAATAAAAACATAAGACAATATAATCAATGTAACTTGTACTTGATCTAATCATATTAGTTGTATTTCAATTAGATTCAGCAGCCTATCTCATTACTCTATTAAGCAACACTAACTTCTAACAATTATTCTTCCATTTCTAGCTTTCCCTCCTTTTGTCTGTCTGTCTAAGTAGTTCTCACCGTTCTTTTAATTTTCCTTTCAGTACTAATTCCTGAAACCATGCCTGTGATGACCCGTAAGGCTGTGGCTCAGGAGGTGGAGCTTAGATTGAGAACGACCGTTCATGAACTTGAGGCTTCAGAGAGAAAATGTCAAGCGCTGTTAGAGGAGAGAGAGGAAAGTGAGAGGGAGGTAGAGAAAGTCATATGCAAAAACACAAGCTTAAAACAGGAGCTAGTAGACTTACATCTTCTGTACCTCAATGTTGTCGATGAACGGGATCAACTAAGGGTTGTCACAGATGGCTTCAACAACTGCAGTAATCTATACGAGGAGGCTTTGTGTAAGATTAGGGACCTGGAGGATGAATTAATCCATGCGAATGTTCAAATCCTAAAATTACAGAAAGATAAGGAACATTCTCAGATCAAAGAAAGTGACCATTTATTTAATGAATTGTTAAATAAAAGCTGTAACCCACATTCCATGACAACAATAAACCTAACTGAGGCTTCCTTACTGAAACATAACTATAGTCATAAAATGAGTCAAAATAAAATAAAAAAATATGCAAGACTGAATAAAATCATTAAAAAATGTAATAAATTTAAGAAACAGCAAAATCATTCTTCCAAAAATATTCAATTAAGGAAAGAACGTGTTACTCTTGTGAATAAGTTGAAGAACTATCAAATTAAATTAGAAGATAGTATAAATATTTATGAAATAGACACTCAACGCTTACAAACTGAAATTCAAGTTCTTGATGACTCACTAAAGTCCCTTTATAATAAATATATATGCTCTCACCACCAAATCAAGGAACACATCCTTGCTACAAACGAGTTGGTAGACAGAGTGGACTTGCTGACTCTCAGCAACACTCAGTGTACCTGTCAGAGGGAATCCAACCTTGATGCTCTCCAGCCTGAGGCCACGGAGGACCCGTCCCAAGTTGTGAGTGCTCTGGACTGTATCCCCAACCAAGATATACCTGATATTGTGCAAGAATTATCTCAAGCAATACAGTCAGCAGCTAGTAGTGTTTCCTCTTATAGTAGTCAAGTATGTTATCAGTCAGTTATGTTTTCAGATAGTATAGGAAGAGGTTTAGGGAAATTAGTTAGTGACAACTTTAGTTCTAATACTCAAAACTATTGTTTACCTGGGACATCCTTCAAAGAAATAATGACATCAATTACAAGAAATCAATATGATTCCAATACCAACATTACTGTATTTGTAGGTAATAGTTCACAGGTCAAAAAAGAAGTTATCACTGACAGTGTTTCTGAGCTTTTAAAGATAAATTGTAATAAAATTATTTTGTGTGCTTTTCCATATTTTGAGAGATTATCCAATAGACAAAACAATTATATACATATGCTTAATAACCATATGCATTTCTTAGTAAGTCATTACAGTGACAAACTTATATTTTTTGACACCAACAGTTTTGTTGATAAATTGAAATCGACAAGGAATACAGTGTATCTGCCCATTAGGTTTAGACATAAAATAGCGAGGCTATTAGCTTATATAAACTCAGACATAAGTAGTATGTCGAAGTCTTGTACCATAATTGACACCGCAAGTATTAGAAATAATTCTAATGTACAGGTGGTTACCCGAAATAACTGTAGCACTAATGCTATAACTATTTACAATGGTTGTACGAAAGAGGATCCATGTGTCACTTTGGCAAATACTTGTCCTTATGTGGGGTCCACAAGTAGTCGGATATCATTGCCTGGTGATGGCTTGGGAGTCTTGGGGCTCACTCTGGATGTAGATTTAAACTAGTTAGTAAGACAACAGAAGACACTAGTAACAATATTGTTATACCTACCAACAACAAGGTGTCTTCTTGCTCTCAAATAGTAAAATGTAAAAAAGGGTCTGAGCAGAATTCCTTGAAATTATTTCATCAAAATATTCAAGGTTTTTCTTCCAAACAATTAGAAATTGAGCTATTTTTAGAAAAAACTATGTTTGAAATTATTTGTTTAACTGAACATTGGTTGAAAGAGTATGAAATGCTAATTCATTATGAAAATTATAGTGTGGGCAGTTGTTTTAACCGGAAATCTATTCTGCGTGGGGGTTCACTAATCTTAGTTAAAAATTCTGTTAAATCTAAGACTCGTAAAGATATAGTTGATCTTTCGGTAGAACATAACGTTGAACTGTCCTGTGTTGAGCTAGATAAGCATGTTATAGTGTGCGTTTACAGACCCCCTAATTATCAAAACTACTCCATATTTGAGTCAGTAATGGAAGATGTTCTAGCAAAACTTGGAACTGGCAAAAAATCGCTAATTATCTGTGGTGACTTCAATATTAATATCTTAGAGAATAGTTCAAATAGCAGTCGATTATTAAGTCTCTTTAAATCATTCAATTTGTCAAATGTGTTTTCAGAACCAACCCGCGTAACTATAAATTCTGCTACATGCATTGATAATGTTTTTTGTTGCTGCGAATACTTAGATAAAGCCATAGTAAACTATCTCCCTTCTGATCACAGCGGTCAAACCGTTGTGTTCAAGTCTAATACACCAGTACAAAAAATTCTGATACAAACTAGACAAATAACACCAAGCAGTCTAAATAGATTTAATAATCACTTAATTAGTAAGTTAAGTGTACCAGGCCATATGAAAAACAATGTAAATGAATTATATGAGAGGTTCTTTTCGGTAGTACGCACCGAGTTCAATAATACTTTAAAAAAGAAAACTAAAACTATTTGTCCAAGTTTTTTGTTCAGTAACTGGGCAACTAAGGGTATTAGAAAAAGTAGGGAAAAATTGTTTGAGCTGTATGGTCTTAAGCCTTATATTAACTCTGAAACTTTTAATAAATACGTAGCTACCTACTCTAAAACTTTTAAAAATATTTGCAAGGTAGCTAAAGCCTTGTATATTAGCAACAAGATCAAATCAGCCGATAATAAAATAAAGACGGTTTGGAAAATTATCAATGACGAAACTAACCGGAATAAAAGACATAATAATGATTTCACAATAGAGACTTCGCGTGGTCTCATAAGCAATAACAAAGAAGTTGCTCAAGAATTTGTAAATTTCTTTACCAGTATCCCACATACAACCACTGAAATCTTAAATTCCTCGCCCTTGCGTTCTATTAATTTATTAAGAGCAAACGTCTCATCCTGCCAGATTGAATTTAAATTCAACCATATAAACCCCATAATAGTAATAAAAGCTTTCAAGCAAATCAAGATCAAACTAACCGAAGATCTATGGGGAATGTCTATCAAAGTTTGTACCTCCATTATTGAGACTATAGCGCCGTACTTAGCCTTAATATTTAATTTGTGTGTGGATCAAGGAGTCTTCCCAGATCTAATGAAATACAGCAAGGTGATACCCCTTTTAAAATCGGGGGACAGTAAACTTACCAATAATTATAGACCCGTATCCGTGTTACCGGTCTTCAGCAAGGTGTTTGAAAAGGTGATGCTGAACCAAATGCTCAATCATTTTAACACCAACAGAATATTACACGACCAACAGTATGGTTTCACCAAGGGACGTTGTACGACTGATGCCGGTATCACCTTAATAAAACACATTTTTACAGCGTGGGAAGAGTCCCAAGACGCCATAGGAATTTTTTGTGACCTCTCCAAGGCTTTTGATTGCGTCGACCACGAAACCTTACTTTTAAAACTTGAGCATTACGGAATAGGAAAACTTGCGCTCAGTTTAGTAAAATCTTATTTAAATGATAGACAACAGCAAGTTCAAATAAATGGTGTCAATTCACTCGGTTTAAAAGTAAAAATGGGTGTTCCGCAAGGCTCGATATTAGGTCCTTTCCTCTTTTTAGTTTATATAAATGATCTACCCCATTTGTTAAAAACCCAACCACAGATGGTGTTATTTGCTGACGATACTTCCTTGATCTTTAAAATTAATAGACGTGCATCAAATCTTGACGACGTAAATAACGCCCTACTGCAGATCCAAAATTGGTTCACTGCTAATAATTTAGTACTAAATGGGAAAAAAACGAAGTGTATAAGATTTTCTTTACCAAATGTCAAAGGTAGTCATTGTGAGATAAAATTGAATCAAGAGAAACTAGAATTCGTCGATGAAACTGTTTTCCTGGGGTTCACGCTCGACTCAAGGCTTCAATGGGGTCCTCATTTAACATCCCTTGCAGGACGACTAAGTTCAGCAGCGTATGCTGTGAGAAAAATCCGTCAACTTGCTGATGTCGATACCGCGAGACTGGTCTATTTTAGTTACTTTCATAGTATCATGTCGTACGGTATTTTACTATGGGGACGGGCTGCAGACATCGAGTCTATTTTTATTCTGCAGAAAAGAGCCATCAGAGCCATATATAGCCTCCGCAGGCGTGACTCTCTAAGAGAACTGTTTAAAGATATTAACATCATGACGGTACCTTGTCAATATATATATGAAAACATTATGTACGTAAGGAAAAATCTACATATTTTTAGTAAAAGAGGTGAAAGACACAATTATATCACTAGAAATAGGGACCAATTAGTTCAACCAGGTTTCAGGCTGGCTAAAGTAGACTCATCTTTCATGGGGTACTGTTTAAAATGTTACAATAAAATACCTCCCCACATAATTGAACAGAATGAAACGAAATTTAAATCTTGTATAAAACGCACACTATGCAGCCAGGCATATTATAAATTGGGAGATTACATCGCTGATAAAAATGCTTGGCTAAACGCTGGTCCTGCTCCACAGGACGCATAAATAAATTGATTAGCATTTGAAAGTACTGTTGGAGCCGCTGAAGATTGTAAAATACTATTTTTGCATTATATAAATTCAATCTCCTAGTATTGTATAATTGTATAGCTCATGTGTGAGTACTATGTAGGTACATACTATAAAGCTACCATTTACTGGGTACGTCTTTCATTGACTTGAATGTGCCCTGGCGGCTGAGAGTATGTCATGCTCACTCAAATGTCTCGCTGATGGTGGCACATGTGTTGGATCATTTAGCTCCCTTCAAAATGGTTGAGCTGAATGGTGCTAATCCGTGCGTCATGTTCGTGAACGGGCGCCGTCAGTGGGGACTGGTCATCTCTTTGCTGCCATGGCTTATTTTAATTTAATTTAATATTTGGATTGTTTTAGGCTTTTCATTACGGATGCTTTTAACGTTCTGCATCGTTCTCACATGCATAATTTTTAACATGAATGATGTAACTAATACTTTGTAACCATATTTTGATTTAAAAGAGTGTCCATGGAGTTTCTTGCCCGTTCTTCTCCATAGGTACCTACTACGCTTTGGAATGGGCAACTAGCTTCATTTCTCTGACTGACCGACCCCTTGACAATTCAAAAGTGCCTGTAATTGGTTTAATTGAAATAAATACTTTGAGTTTGAGTTTGAAAATTGAAAGTATATAGGGGCGAGTAACATGTAAGATACTGAAATAAAAACAAAAATTTTCTATTTAATTTATTGTTTTTTATTTACACAATAAATAAGTTCCAGTAACTAATTATTCCTTGGCAATAAAACAACGGAGCTGTTTAGCGCAAAAAAAAACATCAAAAAGTTATAGGTACATTGTAAAGACCAAATTCAACACTAGTCAAATATGGGCCACACGTTTGTGACACCTGCAGGCTTTGCACAACTGTGACAAGATTATAGTAAACGCTAAAGGACCATATACACGGGCAAGAGAATCGCGGCGATATCATATCGCGGCGAGAATTTGATGGTACAGCGAGACGATCGACGCGATTCTGTCGCCCGTGTAGATGGCGCCTAACGGTCGCAACAGGCGTGGTCATAAAATGTGGGAGCGAGAGGACTCGAAACTTAGAATCCAGTTTTTAGAAATATCCACCACTAAATATTCACCGTCCTACTCGCACGTAGTATAACCGCGACTGTCGCACGTCTTGGCGTTTATGGTCTCCAATTTTGCATGAGATTCGACAAAATCTCAAATCAAATTATGATGTGTTTTGTCACAGTTTTGCCACCAAATGCCAATTCGACAAACAAGTTTGAAAAGTCAAAGGGACATTGACACCTATTTGTCCGTTTTACATGCATGACAAACATCTTTGACAAATACGGTCTTTGAACATCGTCCATTACGGTCAGAAATTATTGTTTATAATAAAATCAAGCAGTTATACCGCATCAACAAATAGTAACAATATACAATACGAAACAAAATGTACGATAAAAATAAAAACAAAGAAAAACTGTTATAATGGACACAAGGAAACTTATTTCTGTATAACCAAAAATAACCTACAATCAATCACTGTTTTATTCATTATAATTAGTTAAAATCACCAGCTTTTTATTGCTTTTTGTGCAAAATCTAAAAATCTTAAAAGCCGTAACTTTGTAACTTTTTTTTATTAACCAATAGATAGTGATGGGGCAACCCTATTCGACAGACAGACTGCATTATTCACTGCATTTTATTATAATCTAGCCTGGATGTGGAATGCGGAGAACCGGGTGTTCTGACGCAACGTTTCACCATCTCTCAGTATCAGTTACAAAATCACGATTTTTTACAACAATATAGTATACAAAGCGATATCGACAAAAAAACGTTACAATAAATCAACAATTTATCGACACAGCCCGAGCTTAACCCTGCTAATATGCAATACAAAAAAACTACAAACTATTATAAAAAGCCGAATAAAATGCACACAGTTATGGGCAACGCCGGGGCGTTGGGCATGAAATAGTGCTACTATGCCCAGATTTTATTTGGCTCCTGTCTCACTTTACCCCCACCCCGGCTACTCCCATCTTGACAATACAGCTAATACATACATCCATCCTAGAACATAGTGCTCAGAGCTCCGATGCCAATAGATATATCGATATGTGTGGGCAAGTTCGAATGAACGTTTATTTCCCATTCAAAATCTAACATCAATTAGTAAAGTCAAATTCTTTGGCCAAACCAGTTTGAACCTTAACATTCAGAGCATACAAACGACATCATATCTAACTTGCCTTCATATCTATCAGCATCGACCATAAAATCGAGTAGCGTATCCACATTTTTAACAATTAATAAATATATTTTTAACTTTCATCTGCGAATTGAACAAAGTTTAGAATTTAAATATCTAATCAACATTTTCGAGTTGCCATCTTTCTGTCTGTCTTCGCCGGCAAAGTAGACATGTAACGCTATATTTTAAAATTTCATTTCTCATATTCCAAGATGTAAGATGCGAGGAGCCGAGATAATTCGGTCTCTTTCTAATAAACCATTGTAGACAGAGTAAGATGTTAGTTCTCACTTTCTATCCAATTGGATGATTTCCAATGCAGTTCATATTTTAGCCACATATTTACTGTTGAGTTGCTAAAGCTACGGTTTCATGAGAATCTGTCATTTCCACCAGTATTTGACCAGGTGTTAAAAGTCAAAAAATGCTCTGTATTTGGACAATACGACCGCATGTGGCGGTCACCGCTCTTCTTGGAAACTAGCTTTAGCGAATCAAACGTCACCATGACGTAGTAACGTCACGGTGGCCGCGCATTTGATTGGTTCTTGTAAACTGCCTACTACATTATCTGCGTAAAGAGGTCGTAACGGATTCTTTCGCCTCCACTGCCTCTAACATCTCTCCATCAAACGAAAGTATCACAAATACGACAACACTAATCGATTACTGCACTTTCTTTTAATGTGGAACAAATAATCGTAATATTATGTCGTGTTTATTGAACCGACGTCAACAATTTATTTATATGTAGCCCGGTAACCAACACGGCTCTTTTATCTTTTAACAATCTTTACTAATATAAATATTTTTATTCGGTAAATATTTATTATGATTTCATCAGATGTCTACGTCGTCTCCCGCATAATGATTTAATAGAACGAAACTCTCTGGGGGCGTGTTCTGTATGAAACATGATTAAAGATGTTGATCATCAGCAAAATTAATTTCGCATTTATTTCAATGACATAAGAATAGTTTCAGCGAAGCTTTGTCATGTTTCATATCAGTCCCCAACTTATATTCATAACGAGCCTTTTAATTTTAATATTAAGTCCAAATACTCTCTGCCTCTCTTGCACTTACTGCGTCAAATATCAAAAGAAAGAGACGACACATTCGCACTCATACAACACCATCAATTTTACTAACTACTAAACAATGTGCAATCATTTGAAATGTATCCAATTTGGAACTTTAATCTCTTCATACATATTCGTGTAAAACTGAAAGTACAGAGAAAAAATAGGTAAAATGAGAATACATAAGTACTGTTTAATATCAATTAGTCTGAAACGCCAAGAACTGCTTAGCAATTTTCAACTTCAATAGCAAGACATAAAGTTCCGGATTGAGAACATCTACGGCTTTTCATCTTCGTTCACCCAACATATTCCAATTTTCCGAACACTCCGAAACACCATATAAGTCACAGGAAATAGTTTTTTACTAAATATATATTCTACAGCAAAACATTTTATTATATATTTTTATAGACACGATATTTACTTAGCCCGCAAATATTATTTCATAAGATCTTCATATTAGACCGTTTTGGTCATAATAGGGGCTTGTCTGTCTTAAAATAAATACAAAATGTTTTGGTCTAAAATCAAGTTTATAATTAAACGAATAGGGTTGCTTTTCGACTGTCGAGACACTCGAATATTTACAACATAATAATTTACAATATCAATGGTAACGGAATTAAATACAATAGTATGAAGACACTAAATGGAGTGGGGAGATTTTTTACATGCTAAAGCACCCCAAAGAAATCTTGCTGGTTAGTAGCCTCCGAGAAAAGAGGAGCAAAAATTAAGACTTATCTATATACTAATAATAAAGCTGAAGAGTTTGTTTGTTTGGACGCGCTAATCCCTGAAACTACGAGTTGGATTTGAAAAATGATTTTTGTATTTGATAGCCTAATTGTTGAGGAAGGCTTTACATCTCCTAAATTCGAAGACATGTGACATCTACCAACCCCCACTGGGTCTGCGTGGTGGATTACGGCCCACTCCCTCTCTCAGAGAGGAGGCCTGTGTCCCAGCAGTGGGAACATTATAGGCTGACTAAGAAGTCGCTGAAACGTTAAGATCACAGAGTAGTAGAAGTAATAATAATCACAAAACTCGTGAATTATTTTTAAAGGGTCTTTGCAACCAGCAGACGTTTCTACACTTCATTTGCAATAAGATTAGACACTTAAACAAACCTTTTTTACAGTCCGTTCAACCGATTTTAACTTCTATTCCGTAGGCATAACGATGGCATTAAAAGCAAAAAAGCGGCTACAATACCAACTATTTACTGCAGCTGGCATTTGTCATGCCACCAACGCAATAGAAGTCAAAATCGGTTGAACGGACTGTAAAAAAGGTTTATTTAAATGTTTTGGAGTTTAAATACGTGTAAGTATGAAATACATCACTCAAATTAGAAGCACCAATTAAAACATAACATTTTAAAGTTACTTAATATCACATTTTAATACGTAAAACCATATAATGCCTTAAACACGTTTTCATCTAGCCACTCCACTTAGCCCCGCACTAACCCTCTTATTTAACTTTAAGACTAGATTCAGCCTAGGCACAGCCATAGACCTAGGCAGATCTTATCTAAATATAGTTAACGATTCAATTTAGTCTAGCGATCTTCGAGTCAATTCATTTTAGTACGTATAATCAACATCATAATGACGAATGACATCATTTTGTTATGTCGTTCGAGGTACTGAATATGTTCTTAAGAGTCGATTGTTTAAAGGAATTTTGAAGCTGTTATTGTTAAAAGTAACGATAACAGCTTCAAAATTCCTTATGTACGTGCTTTGGCTTAGATATGTTTCCGTTTCTGTCTTGCACTTGTAGTTTGAAAGTTGTGCGACAGGGACAGGAGTAATGCCTCAGAGCTATATCTTATCATTACTTATACATGTTTGGAATCTGAACCTTGTGATAAGATTTTCGTTTTTCCCAATATTTTCACGTCAATGCAACAAAATTCAACATTTTCACTGCCTACTTATTAGTGGCGCGGCATTGTACAGTAATCCACACGTCAGTGGTGACACTTTGACCTGGAGCCTAGCATAGTACGGAGTTTCAATAGACTAAGAGGGCAGCTTATACTGGTTTTATTACCACTGCGGCCTACCGTACAAGCAGCATAAGACCAGCTTATACATTCATTTTTCCATTGACCAACCAACCAAATTGCCATCAGAATAACGATCAATATTACCAAGCATTGTATAACGTATCGGCAAAAACATTGACGTAAGTTTTAATTAAATTAAACTAGCTACGCAATTTCGACTCTTATGAACTTTTCAATATTAAAAGGTACATTATTTAATTATAACACTCAATGATAGGTGCCCTTCACTCTTTCCATCCTTCTTCTGTTCATTTTTACATAGCAGATTTTCGGCCTCTCAATAATATAGAAGTCTGTCAACCAAAGAAGACCTTACCTATTTCTACAAGGAGCATGTGGCGCGTGGCTGAAATTGGAACTAACGCCGCCATCCTGTTTTTCAAAACAATTGAACAAATGTTTACCGACAGCGCCCCCCTGTCATCGTCATTCGAGCGATAAAAGATCCTAGTTGCAGTGTCCTTTCAGTTATTTTACTTATGATTTTTCATCACTGCCAAAAACAAAGTGATCTTTATTTTCGTTGAAATAAGGTTGCGGTTGGTTTGCTACCGCACACAAGCCTGTAAAAATGACAGTGATCTTTATTCTCGTAACTATAAGGTTGCTGCTGTCAGAGGTAAGCTATGAAAGGACTGTAGAGTTCTGAGATATTTTGGCGCCTGAATGACATTGACATTGGCATTATTAGTGAAAAAGTGTCACAGAAATTGTATTAACAAAACAAGATTACGACGTTAGTTCCGATTTCGCCCACGCGCCTTAATAAACTTGTAGCGTTGTACCTAACACAATTTAAATCAACCAATCACAACAGCTACATTCCATTTGAGAGCAAACCAAAAACCCATCATTACAAAGAGTGTTATAACTAACCATTATAGCACGTACACTTTTCAAAAATCGTATCCTCAGTACCATCAATGAGATCGCTAGACCAGTCTGGGCGCTAGTCGAGTTCTATTCTCATAGAGGGCGCGAGGGTGCCGCACTGTATCTTGGACTCTTTGAGTTTGCTCAGCGACAAACGCAGGTCATCCATCGTGATCGGGCGGACGGCATCTACAAACTCATCGTCAGAATCTTCGACTGTAGTCCCTGTTTCGTTTGTATTGTCCTGAAAAAGAGGGGAGAGAAATTATATGGATGTAAAAGAGACAGCCGTATTTTTGTTAATTTTTGCCAGCAAAGCTAATTGTAGATGGTGTGACCATCGTCAACAAGTCCCTACGGCTTACAATAAATTTGACTTTTCGTCCATTCATTCCATTTCGTGTTCATTCATGAGTTTAATATTTTAAATCAATTAAACATGGAAAGTGACAGAATATATTTATGTTTATATATTTCCTCGTAATATAAACAGAGTTTGAGTTATGTCGGAAAAGAAAGAAAGAAACATTTTTAATCTGCACAAACAAAACGCACATTGCAAATAAAAAAAAGACCAAAAACATGCACACACAACAAACATTTCGAGGAAAGTGTTTCAAAATGTTTCCGACATAACCTAGAACTCTATTAAATTTTAAAACATCTCAACGAATAGCTATAAGGGAGATGCGTTAGGTAGATCGCGAAATGAAAATTCTTACGTTTTTTGCATTTTCAGTGTAAGGCCAGTGTCAGGTGCTATGTTGATTAAAATATGATTCGCGAGCGTAACAAATATGACAACTTAAGACTTAACCTTGTCTTGTTGTGTTAATTTTTTCTCAACGTTTTTTTTTTTTTTCATTCATATCCGTTATTGTGGATCATAGGTAGTTTAACAATACATACAATGTTCTTAATACGTTAAAATAGGATCAGCTATGTCCCGCCGCTTTGGCATACAATAACAGTCACATATTAAATAAGATTAAATAATTTAAAGATGTCAAAAATACACCAATTTCAATAAAAATGTTAGAAGTGACTATAGCTATTACACATTAGAAAAAAATAAAAATATATAATATAATATCATTGTCCACCGATGTTAATTAATTGAATGTCGAAAAAGATACTAACATATAATCAAATGTATCTTTAAAGGTACTGTACGCATCAAGGTTGAGGTAGACTATATATATTTTGCAAGTGATTCGTCAGTTAAGAAATCTTTTACAGAGTAGTAGCATTTGTCCACTAGCATGTCATGCAGTTTCTTTTAAAATATTTTTATTTCTTGAATATTTTTTATCATACCCGGGATTTTATTAAATATACGTGGAGCCGCACAAAATATACTTTCGTAGAAGAAATGTGTCTTGCTAGCAACTGTATTTAACTTATCGCGATGCCGTATTCGGGTACAAAATTTAAACAGATTAATATTTAATTTTACAAATACTGCGCTTTCAAATACATATATAAAGGCTTGGTAATGTCAATATTTTCATGCTCTTAAAAAATGGTTTACAGGAGTCAGTTTGTTGCAGATTACACATAGACCTGACACAGCGTTTTTGAGCAATAAATGCACGTGCAAAGAAAAACTATCTAAGACACCTGCCTTAGATAGTTTTTCTTGGCGTAGCCTGGATCAACGGTGGTATATGTAATCTGCGTTCGCGATTTAATTGCCAAACATGTAAACAAATGAGTTTATGGAAAAATAACTTTATATCCTACACAATAAAGTTCAGTTTAACCTACAACTTCAAACATTTTTATAACTTTTTCAATAAGTCTCTCGGAAACCAACTTAATTACAACTAAAATAAAGTTGATATTTGTTTAACTTGAAATAACATCAATTGGAAACATACATTCGAATAGACTTTACCTTATTCAGTTCTCTAGCCATCTCTTCCCTGGCGAGATCTCTGACGCGGTACACGGCGGCCTGTCGACACAGCTCGTGCAAATCCGACCCGGAGAAACCTTCCGTGGAACCCGCTATCTTCTTGTAATCGATCTGTTGGACAAAGTCATACATATAAGTTATTGGCACCACTTTTTTATATTATTGAAAATTAATCAAGCAGGCGACCCACCGGATAAGTGGTCATCGTCGCCTATGAATATTTTTAGCCTATACTATCCCACTGGTGGGCAAATGCCTCCCTCATGTCCTTCCAGGAACTTCATTCCCGCGCCACCTCGAAGCAGCCCTCGCGGTACGTGCCCAGGTCATCTCGCCACCGCTTTCTGTCCATCTTCAGGCACCCATGAAGGCCAATGGATAAAGCCTCTTAAATCGTAACACAGCAACGATAGTTTAGCGGGAGAAATTGGTGTGGTTGTAGTACAGCCAGCAACGAAAGTCCATGAACACTTCAGTTTTTAAATCCAATTCTAAATTATTGAAACCAATATTCAAAACAAAAAACAAAACATTGCATATTTCAATAACACAAGCCCTTCACTATTTCATGAAATTCTGTGTAGCAATGATTCGAATAATTTTGAATCAAAAAAGATGATACGCAAAAGTAGCAGTGTTAATCGACTTTCGTTGTTGACCGTACTTCCCCGTACAAGATCCTTCACAAGGAGTTCTACTGCTACAGCACGGTCTAGTTTGGGGGTAAGGTACTAACGTCAGTGGCAACAGGTTCAGAACGCAGTATGAGCTGCAGGATCCTCTCGCGTTGCGTCTCACTCGGCATGGGCACGTGGAACGTGGCCGGCATCCGGCGCTGGATCGCCTTGTCCAAGTCCTGCGGCCGATTTGTGGCACCTATGCACAATTTTATTTATTTATTACACAATGTACACACAGTTTTAGTTCGCGTCAAACTTAATGGCGGCTCTGAAGTGCGCTACTCGCTGCGCAGTACCTCCCCCCTCACCCCCGCTGACACGTGAATCTGTTACTGCGCAGTGACTCGCCTCATGTTCCGAGCCGCCACAAAGTTTAATTCGGGCTGTACAAACTATGAATAGGCTAAATCTATGAGTACATGACCCTGTTAGGGCGCATTAGGAACATTTAACTTATAGCCAAGTTATACCTAACATAGAATATTACATATTTGTATAAAGAAGAACTTGAGATAATTATCAAGTTATGGAACAACAAACTGTTTAGACTACGAATATGTTTAATATGACATTCATACTAAACCAAGTTCAAATTCCATTGCAACCAAAAACTTATTAGGACCTGGGGTCTACTCCGAAGTGGTATCGGCCGAATGTTCGGCCGTTTCCTGCTACGAAGTTACTATTTGGTTCGGTCGGTCCCGATCCTACACTCCTACACTCTTTCGAATATTGACTATGGTCTCGACCCAACTGAGCCGATCCGAACTTTTTTCGCATTTTTCAATAATATTCGGTTCGGCCATGTGTCGGTCCGATCATTCGCACTTTGCACTTCGTAGTACACCCCCTGTTTGTTACACAAACATCAACTTGGAATACATTTCACTAAAGTAGTTAACTGATTAAGTGGCAAAGGAATGTAAATTATCTGAGATTATGAACACTGCTATAGATACTATCAGAACTTACATAATCTGCATTTGCGATTTATTTGCCAAAACGTAAACAAATATGAGTTTATGGAAAAATAACTTTAATTCCTACACAATAAAGTTCAGTTTACGCTGCAACTTCAAACATTCTTATAACTTTTTCAATAGTGCTAGTCACTCTGAAATCGTTAAAATAAAGTTTATATTCTTTTAACTTGAAATAACATCAATTTGAAATATTTATTTTGAATAGACTTTAGTTATAATAATAGGAACGTATACAAGAGAGAATACGTTCCGTTCGTGTTTAAGTAAGGGAAATGTTTTAAAAATGCTTTTGTAGGTAATAAATCTTTCACAGTAGAATAAAAAATAATTCATAATATCGGGGTCACCAGTATGGAGTATGAGGAACAGGGTGTAAAGTCCACTCATCCTCCATAGAAAAGGGAGGATCCTCCGACCAGACGAGTGTTGTGTCTGGCGGGCAATTGCACAACGACTGATGTTGGGAAATTGTATCTATGCTAATTGCGCGGTAAACTCTACTTGCGAGATGCAGGATTTGCGAGACGTCAGTATGACGCGTTGTTCGCATGTGGCGTTGTAGATACCGCTACAATATCCTTACCTTGTAATTCTCGAATGTGGAAGCTTAAAACAATGGAATTTGGTATTTCGAATACAAGGTCGTAGTGTATCAAAATGCAAATTCATAACGTATCAAATATATTTCAGAATAAAATGTTATTGGGTTATTATGTATCATCCTCTGCCTAGCCTTTTCCCAACTACATATGTTGGGGTCGGCTTCCAGTCGAACCAGATGCAGCTGAATACCAGTATTTTACATGAAGCGACTGCCTATCTGACCAACACAACCCAGATACTGGGTAATACGATACCGCTTGGTAAGACTGGTTGTCAGACTTTCGGCCTTCTGACGACCCGTTACGACTGCCACTGATCCACGATAGCGTGCTTTCCGAGACACGGTTATTATGTATTTTGATGTTAAATCTTCTTTGAATTCTCTTGATTTGATGAAGTAAAGAACAAAAATCCGCATAAGGCTTGTAACTAGGCAAACTGGCTTCAAGCATTATGTGAAAAATGTTTCATTGCTCTGGGACCTGGAGAAACTTGACAGACAATGTCTTGAAGTGATGCTCATTCTTAAGTTCTGATGTTTAGAGTCAGTAAAGCAGTGGTACTTGCTATTTTGAATGCAGGTTGTTGCAAGAAGTTGTTCTAACTTCGCACAAGCAGTCATGGTCTTCATGATGATGTGATGAATTCTCTTGATACGATGAAGTGATATTTTACGCAGATCTCTTGTAACTAGCCATGAGTTTTGACAGAGAGTTTGTAGTTCCAAGAGGTCGACATGGTCTTCGAATGATGCTCATTGTTGAGTTCTGATGTTTAAAGTGAGTAAAGCAGTGATACTTGCTATTTTGAATACAGGGTCATAATCATAATATAACAGGTTATGAAATAAATAAAATACAGTGTGATTCTTGTTCGTAAATCGTCGTTGAAGAATCTTCTTGATCTGATGCAAGAATCTCCCTAGTTCCAGAGGTCAGCGGAAAATTGTGATAATTCTCCTCAGGGCCTCTAGAACTCGACAGACATGATGTTCAAGTGACGCCTGCTATGAAGTGCTGGTGTGTACACAACAGTAATTTTTTGCGTGGTCTGAGAACGTCTGCGGAGTTTCACTAGCTAATTTAATTTGAACAATTTTATAGATTACCGCGAATTGTAAAAAGACGAGCTAAAAGGTTAGAATATTGCAAATAATTTTAAATGATCATTACGCTATACCTTTGTACAGCTAAGCAGTCAATCAACTCAAGAAGGCATTTTCAAAAGTTTTTTTTTTTATTTGTCATGTCCTGTCTCCACAAACGTCAGATGTTGACTGAGACGTTTGCTTCCCTGGACAGCAAAATGGTGCGCAACAATTCAATTCGTGGTGTCTGCTCTAGTTTATATTGAAACTTAACGAGGCAAAGTTATCGACTTACCCATAATGATGACAGTGCAGGTCGGCTCCGTGATGAGTCCGTCCCAGAGCGACATGAACTGTGTCTTCATCATGGCGGTCGCCTCGTGGTCGTGTTGCGTGCGCGTGCGCAGGAACGACTCGATCTCGTCTGCCAAGGTTTATTGGTACGGTTAACTGGATGTTTAGTACTACAAGGACCTTTTAACACCTGAATTACATCGACAGGCGAGTAAAATTGAACATTATTTTGTAGAAATTGTCACAGAAAATGTATTGACAAAACAAAAGGGCGAATCTTTTATCGTTGTACGTGACAATTTGACGTTGATGTCATCGCAGAAAGGGTGAGTTTCGTAGGCTAAGTTTTACACACGTGCGGTCGACTGTACTATTCGTTTTGCATTCAATGCGGGATTTCAGTCGTCATAGAAAAGAATAGGATTATTTTATATTTTAATAGGATTATTAGGAGGGCATTTAGTATCCTTTGTATCCTAATTTTGCATTAAATATGGTCTTAATGCGAAAGCGTCAGGGTAGCCCGCGAAATTCAAATTTTGTTACGTTTTTGCAAATTGCAAGTCAATATCAGGTTGCACTATGTTGATCTAAATATGTTTCGCGGAAGAATAATAGATAATATAAAATACCTATAAACACGATGCAGGGCTGCAACTTGACTGCAAGGCTGAACACTGCAGCTGCCAACTTCTGCGTCTCGCCGTACCACTTGTCAGTTAGTAAGGATACGTCCAGGTTTATGAAGCTCATGTTGGCTTCCTTTGCCGTCGCTTTAGCTATGAGGGTTTTGCCGCAACCTGGTAAATAAATAATTCTAAGTTAACAGATCTACCAAGTGTAATCCAAGTAAAAAAAATGATCGATCAAATTAAAAGAATGGGCGAAGTCAAAAATAAATAAAATCCTTCAGACCGAATTTCGACCAAGGCGACTAATCTCAGTGGAGTATATAGTGTACAAGTGTGTGCGCAGACACGGATGCAGTCTCTCTTCTCTGGTTCTCATAGTCCGATGGGACGGCAATCCGACATGACCGAAGAGAGATCAGGCGCAGGACCAATGGCTCAACGCGCTTTCCGAAGCACGGAGGTTATTAAGAAATTCGCAATGGAAAAACCCTACACTTTTACCTGACCCGGGAATCGAACCCACGCTCAGTAGTCGCGCTTGCGACCAAGAGACAACGGGGCAGTCAAGTCAAAAATATTACGTCACCAACCGATAATATTCATAAGAATTTGGTACAGGAAAATACCTAATTGCTACGTAACTAATCGATCATAAGAGAGTGGTCCAAGTAAAAAATATTTACGTAACCGACAGAAATATTAACAATGCAAGGAAGAAGTACGTACCTGGGGGTCCGTGCAGCAGCACACCTTTGGGCGGCTGCGTGAGTCTGCTGTCAGCGAACAGCTCGCGTTTCTGGATGGGCAGGATGACGGTCTCGCGAAGCTCTTGGATCAGGTGGTCCAAGCCCGCAATGTCCTTCCAGTTCACCTATAAAAAGAAGAAACACTTTTAAAACGAGTAGAACATACGGAGGATGAAGGGGTGTAGGTATTACGCAATTACCTAATGCCGGAATAAAAGATGGAGGACGCACGGCGACACCACGCTGCATGACAACGCGCGTTTGGACCACCATCGCAAGACAAAAAACAAAAGCCAATCCCTCTTCTCGATACTAAAATTGAAAACGGATCGATTTTAAAATGACTTGCGGTATTTAGTGATCGACTGATCATCGCGGCTGCGGGGTTCAAATGCCGCAGCATCGGTCCGGGGTGGCTAGATAAACCTAGATATGCGTAGGACGAATGCTGCTGTATCGATCGATGTTATATGGTAGGGGTTGGTGCTAGCGCAGGCGTGCAACAGGAGGGTATGCACTGAGGCTGCGTCGCGACCTAATTCCTTCAGGCGATGCAGCCAGAATGTTCACGAAAGATGAATCTTTTAACCTTTACGTGATATTGCAGGATGGAATGACGCAGTATTGTTCTCGAAGTAGATGTACTGTAGTATATCCGAATTCATCTAATATTGTATCAGGTACAATTTGATATAATGTGAGCTGATCTATACATATAACCTGGTTACGCCGTTGTGCAAAACACTCCCATTATTTTTAAGAACCATTAAAATAAAAGTTTAATTGTAAATTTTACCTACTTACTTTCGTATTGAAATTCATGCTTTTTTCATAACAATTAAACATATTTTTTTGGTCTAGAAGTCGCGTGATTTTGGTCTAGAAGTCGCGTGATTTTGGTCTATTTTTCAATGAGATTAATTAGTAGCTGTTTAAATAATTAGCATTAGGTAAATTTGAAACCTCGAAAAAGATACCATTTTGTTAAAATAAACTTCAAACTTTTGCACAATCAATTTGACGGCCAATCTAAGCCAATGATTTGTATTTTCGGTTGGCAATTGTACGTCAAGAAACACCTGAAGCGGATATCACTGTTAGTTTCTTATTATCTACTTAAAAATAAAAAATAACCTAATTATAAACACTACACCATAACCATAACCATAACACACATCACATTCAGATATAGTTTACGGTTGTAGTCGCGTGTGTGCCATTTGTGACCTCATAACCAATCATAAACATGAATGACATGAATAGGTTGGTGCCTCGCGCTTAGTCACGCATCATACATGTAGATGTAGTTGTACATGCACCTACACAATATGTAAAAAAAAAAAAACGAAAGTGGCAAATATGCTTCCACATTCTTGATCCTTCTAATACCTTTCACAGGAATAATAATATAAGCAAAGTTGCCCTAAATGACGTTCAAGTACAGACGCCAGCAGGTCAAGCTACCCGAAACTGTCAAATTTTCCCAATCAACCTTGAACCTTAATGATTTAGCGATAAAGTTGAAAATCCATTAAATAAATTTGACAGATTGTAGTAACTTGATGTGCTGGCGTCCGTACATTAACCAGACAGTTCATAACTGATCCCATTATCATAAGCCTACAGACTGTTGTGATATTTTTCATTAAGAAATCCAATAAAGAACTGAGTAGTTCTGACCATGGACCCCAAGGCGGGTCATGTGTGCGTTCCCATATATTCCCGTAGCCACTCTAGACTCATCATCATCCTGCCCTTGTCCCAAGTTACTTGTGTCAAACTGTCAACCTTCATGCTATCATTCACTTGTTCACACAGGATTAAGCTAGATAAACCCAATTGCCCCAATTTGTGGAGAACTAAAACG
Organism: Apamea monoglypha; assembly: GCA_911387795.2. Taxonomy (NCBI): domain Eukaryota; kingdom Metazoa; phylum Arthropoda; class Insecta; order Lepidoptera; family Noctuidae; genus Apamea; species Apamea monoglypha. The sequence continues at coordinate 2,807,031 of OU426932.1, read as the reverse complement.
GCCTTCAATTTAAAATGTTAATTCAGGCATGCCGCATTCAGCCAACAATTTCCACAGTTGGAATGAAGGCTCCATTTGAATATAACTGTGCGCAATTTTTAATTTCCATTCACAATACACAATTTACAAATATATTGTCATCAAACCTTAGGACAATGAGCCATTCATTCACGTAACGATTTTAATTCACAATGATCAGTTGATAGATGCATGTATAACAACATACGCAGTGGTTTCTAAATAATAGTGTAAAATGACCTTATTAATTCTCATCCCTATTAATAAAATATATCGTGAACCCCCGGGTTCGCCCGCTTGGATGTAGGAAAGTAACCCACGGAAACGTGCTACCGGGACTAAAAGTAGCTTATGTCCTTCTTCAGGAAAACATCTATCTCCTTGCGAAATTTTATCGAAATCCGTTCACTGGTTTAGGCGTGAAAGGTAACATACAGACAGAGTTACTTCCGAATTTATAATATTAGTATGGATTTTCACGCAGCGACCCCATGCTGTGGTGGATAACCACAAATATTCTGCTGGTCCCTGGCAGGCATAGCAACGTCTGTTCTGACCTTAGGACACTGCTGAATTAAACTAATCCTAACTAGAACATACATATTCAACACAAAAAACTCTAAGGGCTAATTCCACCAAACTTTTATAGGTACCTAGAATAAATCTTATCCAGTGAATTTTTTTTGAAATTTTGTCCGTTTTGCGCTACTAGAACTGTCAGAAGTCAATTTTATACCACAGATAAAAGAAATCTGACTTTATTTAAAAACCAGGAAGGCTTGATTTATTATAGAAAAAAAATATTGGATCTAAGTATGTTCCCTCTTAACTAAAATAATTAAGAAAATATATACTCACATTGATTTCATCAGGCACAACCAGCTGTGAAGCGATGATCATCTCGTGGTCGGTGAGTTTGTCCAGCACGATGGAATGCTTGTTGCCCAGCCCGGCTCTGCAAGACATCCTTAACACATGCACGGTCTATACAGTGGCCATCTTTGTATACATATATGTGGACAGTAAACACCAAACTCATGCAACTACTAAGCACGATTTATTTACATGTTAACTGCAGATGTTGTTTATATTTACATGTTTTAAAACTAGGGATTCTGTAAATAAGTTTTTGATATACAGTGTAGCAAGTTTCTTGTTATGGGACCGCATATCTACACTGTGCCCGCGGAAAATCGAGGTTCTGCAAAGTACGGGGAAATCCCAAAACTGCAATCTACCATAAGTTCTGAGAGGGGAATTACATAACTGCCTCTACAGTAGATAATCACTTTATCTAAATCACGTTTATCTGTTCAATAAATTATGATTTTCATAATAAAAAGCTTTAGTAAATTCTGTCTGACATCAAATAGATGAATATTTAATATCATATGAATAAATTGTTATTGTGAATGAGCATGTTTGAAATTGTTGTTCTATAACTAGAGTGTTTTAAGTAGCTCACAGAAGATTTAGTTGAGAATTTTATTTTGATGGGGACTCAATGGATTCGGTGCACTTACTGCACGTAGTCACAGTTATACCATAATTCATTCACTATGGATTATACTAATAAAGCTAACAAATTAGCTCCACACTGTTTTTATTGTGCTGTCAAAAGACTGAGAGGTATGAAGACGACTGTTGACATTACAATATATAAGGCCGCCAGTAACAGTCACAATGCCCCCCATACTAGTTGATACTGTATTAGTGGGGTATTATTCCTCATTGCTGTGACCTGTACAGTAAAAAACTAGTGAGAACTTAAGATATAATACAGGCTTCTTAATTTATGTGTGCCATCCTTGTTCTTGACTGTAAATAGATAATCAAATCATCTACATTTTGTATATATAGCATCTGCAGTTACACGGTAAGGTTAAAGCCACATCTTAGTTAAAACAGCCACATGTAGAGAACAAACATGAATGAGGGCCCCTTAATGAGACATGAGTTTTGCATCTTAAATCTGATTGATTCCATCTGCACCGTAATTGTGTAACACACTATAAATCTCAATCTGAATCATTTTGAAGGATATTGCAAATCCATTGCTTTATATGTTCCAAAAATTTGTCTGCTCAACAACGTCAATAATGCAATGAGCATTGTCAAACTAAGCCATTGCTACTGTAAGTGTGGTACGCAATTACCCCTCTGATAGAAGCCTGTTAAATATAAGTGCTTGACACAAAACTCATGTCTTTTAAGAGATCATACAGACAAACAAACCCAAATATTTATAAAATCTAAGTTATGAAATATATCTTTTGGTGATTATTGATGATTATTTTTACACAAAAATTATTTATTTATTTTATGAATAAAAAGATTTATTATGAGAATAAAATAGTAAATTAAAGAAAATTAATGTAAATTGATACTGTGAGTGTATGGTATATGATATTATGTAATCTTAAATTTAAATACTTTTGCAATAATAATCGTATAACGGGTCATCGGAATTCTATCCAATAATAAAGTGTTGATGAACGTCATGATTTTAGTGAACCAATACACTGTAGACTGAATGTTTAATTCATGGTGGATATCAGCTAAAGTGCTGAACATACATACAGAGTGGTAGGGACATTGATGTGCAACCTGTTACCATAGATTCAGCACATAATTCTGAACGGCTCTGCCTTGAAATTTATAGTTGGGTATTGCATTTTTCTATGAAATTGCTGATTTTTTTAATTGAAATTTCTTATCTTGAGGGTTTAGAATAATTTGCTGAATTCATGGTTACAGTTTGCGTGTCAATGTCCCTGGCTTCCTGTATAAATGCAGGTCTATCAATTTGATATACCAAATGTGCACAATACAAGTTTAATACAAAATCAAAAACCATTTATTCAAATTAGTCTGTGCATCAACACTTTCTGAAAGTCAAAATGACATTTTTTATTCATTTCCTAGTTTATTTTGCTGGAAAGAAGTGGCACCCACAATCTGGTAGATAGGAGAGTAATATATTAATGTTTTTTTTTTTTCTTTTATGTTAGCCTACGCTGTCCCACTCTTGGGCAAAGGCCTCCGTTCACTCCTTCCTTCTTTCGCGAGCCCGCGCATCCTCATTAATGTTGTTTATCTGAATTTAAATATACAATATCCTGTGTGGGAAGCTCATATGCATTCCAAAGATTATTTTAAAACTATTGTTCTAATATATTACAACCAATACTATTAAACAAGTAATAAGAAACTGGTACAAGTAATGGCAACGAAACATTCTTATGAATTCCCTAAATGTTCGAGAATATAGTATATTGTGATATTAAAGTATTGCTAAACCTTATATCGTATTCTTCTTCATATAGAAGTAAATAATGTGGGAATGAAATTTGAATATATTTTATGTGTTATCTCGTGATCGTATGATCTCAAATTAAATCACAACAAAAACATGATGATGAGCTTGGTTATCATGATTATCTGTCACCTTTTCACGTATTTTCTTTCGGTCTATTTCAGATAAAAAAAAATATTGTTGAGATGAAAATGTAGGTTAGCCATAACCCAGCGTTAAAAGTAGTTAGAATTACAGTCTTATTAGCTACGAACAACAATAATACCCATTCCCATTGAAGTATAATAGCTAATTAAAGAAAAATGCGTTTAAAATTCTGTGTTATGACGTAAAAGAATCGATCGATACTTACTTGCGTAACTGTTCACGGGCTCGTTCCTCCGCCTTCTTCCGACTCTTTGATGTTGGATCTATCTGGTTCACGAGCCATTTTATTGAGAAATAAGTCACAGCGGACACAAAAGCAACGCGTATAGCCATTTGGAACACATCGTTCCGCGTAAAAGCTGACCCTTCCACCATCATGCCGTTAGATAAATGAGTAACGTATCACAAATAAACTACGTAGTATACGTTAAAACCCGTGTGCTCTTCGATTTATTAATAATTTTAGAATTTCTTCACAAAAAGGTAACAGCCGTCATGCTTTTGTGAATTTTTATCATAGAGAATTTGATGGACCGATGTTGTTCCATTCCTCTAAGAAGAAAAGACAGAAAATTTTAATATGGAACATAAACCTAGTGTCTAAATTACATTTGTGAGACTTTTCAATAGCATCGCAATATATCTTTAATGTATGATTTAATCAGAAAAAAAAAATATTACTATAAACACCAAAGGAAGTTCTATGAAAGATATCAAACAAAAAATTACATTTAAAATGGAACGTATGGAAAATCGATGTGTTCGTTCTGAAACTTCATGTTAAGTAATCCTACCCATCAGATAAAACAATGAAACTAATTGCGCGGTTCGTGTCTTAATTCAAATATATATTGGTAACAATTATCCTTTAGTAATTATGTTTTTTTAAACAATGTAAATATGTGTACAATGTACATATATTTTATGTATTAAAATACTGAAGAATATCTAAGATTTATTTCTGGGTGTGAGCACCTATGTCAAAATTATTGCTCTATTTCACGAAATGAATTTATTATGGTCCTGTCAAAAAAAAAATCGTATTGTTCGTGGAACTAGTGCTTATTCTAACCTCAAAGCTCAAAATAACAAACAAGATTATATTTTGATTTAATGTACTTATTGAGTTTAAATAAATACTTGAATGAGAAAGTTCTTATATTAAACACAAAATGAAGAAAAATAATCCTAATGCCCGTCCTAAGTTTGAGAATACGAGAAAATTATTACGCAAACAAAAACGGCAGCAGAAGAAGGTACATCGTCAGGAACATTATCTGAAGAAAAATGATGAGAGGCGTAATAGTAATAGTAAACCAGTATACACAGCTGGTAGGTTTGTCAAAAGACCTGCAGAATCACCAGAACCGAAAGAAGTGGAAGTGAAGGTAAATAAAATTATAGAAAACAATATTTTTTTAAACAAGTATATAAATGCCTGTATCAGGTGGATTCTTGGCATTATTTGAGTGATCTGGTACATCCATCACAAGGCCTTATATTTATTTATGACGATCCATAAGTAATTATTGTTGAATTGAATGATATTTAAAATACATAATAATAAATAATTACCATGTGGTTCCGATCACTCCCTTCATCCGTGGGTTTCTTAGATTAAAAGGTAACTAAACCACAGGCTGCACTCAGTGTGCTTCACAATACTATGGATCTAAATCTATTGTGTGATCTATCAATTTTAAATTAATAATTTCACTGTTTTATCCTTCCAGAAGAAAAAACCAAAAATGGAAACACCCCTAGACATCCTAAACAAAGAAAGGCAGAAAGAGAAGAAAGTAGAGCAGCAACTAAAGAATCAGATAGAGGAACAGAGAAGGAAGATGTTACTAGAAGCAAATGAAGATGAGGACAAGATAATTAAGAAGCTGGAGAAGCAATTGGGATTGAACAAAACTAAGAATAAGAATAATTTCTTTTCTAATGATGGACTAGACTGTATCCTTTTTTTTAATTATTGATTTTATTACTAATTTGCCAATATGCTGCTTTGGGCTACATAACTACACTGCAATTTAACATGTCATCTCAATAGATATACTTACCTTGAAATTTACTTGTTCCTCTAAGGTTAAAAATACTTACTGGGTAGTATTTTATAAGCAAATGATGTATACCGTTTATGTTACAGTATAGTAGTATAGTTTGGAAGTCAGATAGGCAGTTGCTCCAGGTAAAATACTGGTATTCGGCTACATCCAGTTAGACTGGAAGCCAACCTCATTTGACCTCAACATAGTTGGGAAAAAGGCTAGGCAGATGAAGGTGTTATATGTACATACAAAAGAACCCAGAGGGTTTTTTAGCTTAGAAATAGTCAATCCGTATACATCTTTTATCTTAAATTCTAATCACAAATAATATAAAACCCTTAACTTAAGAACAGATTTACTGGAAATATGTGACAAATCAACAACAGAACAAATAGTGGCAGCTGAGAAGCATCTAGCTGAAGTTGAAGGTGATTCAGACTTTGACGAAGACCTAGCAGCAGTCACTGGCAAAGAAATAAAAGATAAAATGAAAACAGATAAGAAAAGTAAAAGAAAAGTGGCTAAAGATGATAGTGATGATGAAAATGAATCTGATGAAGACATTGGTTCAGATATTGATGAAGAAATGGGCAGTGAAGAAGAATTAGATGAAAATATTAGTGGAGATGATGGTATGAGCGAAGGAGATGAAGATATGAGTGAAGGTGAAGATAGTAATATGAGTGGAGAAGATGACAATGGTGAATTCAGTGATGATCTTTCAGATGATGCACCTGAAGGTATGTTTAGTTTTTTTATTTGTTTTAAAAGTAAATTCTACTTATGATCCAGCTTTAAAACATTGGAAGTAATATTTTGAAGTCTTAAGTAAATCAGAGCTGAGTTTCGTTACATTTTATTTATGTGATCTTCCTTACAGAAAAACCAACCAAAACGCTAAAAGCTAATTCCAAACAGAAACCAACTAAGCAAGAGATAAACAAAAGCAGTAAAAAGGACACAAAGCCAGAGACAAAGTCAAATAAAAAAGAAAAGATAATTTCAGAAGAAGATTTGAGTAAAGTGTTCAGTGATGATGAAATATCACATCTGTCTGGTGACGATGATGGTGATGAAGATGCGTTTGGTGAAGAAGATGAACCTGTTGTAGAGAAGAAAGAGAAACCTGATGTTTGGGAAGATATTTACGGCAGAAAGAGGGATAAGGAAGGGAATATTATTAAGGTAATGTCACTTACTTCAAACCTAGGCACAATTGAACGTCATAATTCAATGATTTTAATTAAACTTGAATTAATATGTTAAGGGTTAGTCTTGGTTCTAGCCCGTAGATTCTCAATGTTGGTGATAACGCCCCGTCATGGGCGTTTGAGACTTTCAGGGGGGCAGTAGAAGACCCAGAGAATATTATATAGCTCTAGCGGCTAGAGTCTAGCCCAATCGTAATATGTGTGTAGCTGGCAAATTTCTTGAAAGTACAGACGCCAGCATGTCAAGCTACTACAATCTGTCAAATTTTTTAATAGATTTTCAACTTTATCGCTAAAGCATTAAGGTTCAAGGTTGATTGGGAAAATTTGACAGTTTCGGGTAGCTTGACCTGCTTAGCGTCTGTACAACAAAAAAAAAAATATATTCTAGAACAAGACCTACTGTTAACTGATTTCTTTTAATAATCTTAGGAAAATCAATCAATTGTGATTCTTACAGGAAGAAAAAGGTGTGTACGTTCCACCACACCTTAGAAACAAGGATTCGAGTACAGACAAACAGCTGCTGCAACTGAAAAGACAAATTAAAAGTAAGTCTTCTAAAAACATATTTATTTTAGTAATAGCACATTCTGGCTAAAGGCCACTTGACCTTGGAGGTAAAGGAATCACATGATAGAAAAAATCATCCATTGAATATCAACATTATCAACCAATTACATCATCACCATAACTTGTATAGGATATTTCGGGCCATTAATACTCAGCCCACTTTCGCTATTTGTTTTTTTTGCATTAAATAAAAAAAAATAAAAATGATTTATTTCAGACATTACAGTCCTTAAATTGTTAGTAATAAGTTAGTAACAATTTGTGCTTATCTGCTATGTTAGTAGATAACTCTGATTTTCTTTACATTATTAAACCTAAAGCCACCTCCACCAGGTGTCTCTGGATGAGACAGTCTGGTCTCGCAACAATCATTTTCAGGATGCCATTCCGACTGTTGCGTAAACGTTGTAGTAAGATTGCTGCTTTCTTACGCATAATGCCATGAAAGCCATACGTTTGTGCTTCCGCAAACATGCTCGACGCACTACAACGGTACGGCAGCCGCAATAGCATCCTGAAGGCGTTGTTATATTGCACACACAGGACGTTCTAGGCTCGGCTCGTGTATGACACCCACAGATCGCTCGAGTAAAATGACTCACTTTAACGTCTACCGTGCATAGCATATTGCCCCCTCATTGCCAACGCCCTGCGTTCGCGCTCTATGTCGTCATCATCCCGTAGGTCACCGGTGACAACGTGGCCCAGGAACTTAAACTTATCGACTACTTTGAGTACTGCGCTGTTGAGATATACCAAAGGTACACGGCGAGGCTGTTGTTTAGGCGCTCTGAACACCAAGAGCTCACTCTTTTTTGAGTTGTAATTAAGACCGTGCACCTCCGCATACATCTCGCAGGTCGACAGTAACTCTTTCAACCGACTTATCGACGGATTGAGCAGCACCATGTCATCCGCGTAGCTAATTTTGGTAACACAGGTGCCATCAATGTGGCAGCGACACGTGCGCTGCTCAGTCAATAAAAGCAATCAATAAAATAACCTGATTATATTTTTACAATTTCATTTCAGGTGTCCTCAACAAGCTAGCTGGCACTAACCTTCACTGGGCGTGCACCTCAATAGAGAACCTATACCAATCCAACAGCAGAAACTCAGTGAACACAGCATTAACTCAGTTGTGGTTGGATGCAACTGTATCTCCGTCGAGTACGCCTGATAGAATGGTTGCAGAACATGCCGCCCTTGTGTCAGTGTTACACGCTAATGTTGGCTCTGAGATCGGTAAGTTGAAACTTGTAGTCTAATAAAATAAACTCAGTGAACACAGCTTTAACTCAGTAGTGTTTGGATGCAACTGTATCTCGATCAAGTACGCCTGATATAAATGGTTACGGAACATGCTGCCCTTGTGTCAGTGTTACACGCTAATGTTGGCTCTGAGATCGGTAAGTTGAAACTTGTAGTCTAATAGAATAAACTCAGTGAATACAGCTTTAACTCAGTTGTGGGTGGATGCAACTGTATCTCTGTCGAGTACGCCTGATATAAATGGTTGCGGAACATGGTGCCCTCGTGACAGACCTACACGCTAATGTTGGCTCTGAGATCGGTAAGTTGTAGTATGTAATAGTATAAAACTCAGTGAACACAGCATTAAATCAGTTGTGTTTGGATGCAACTGTATCTCGGTCGAGTACGCCTGATATAAATGGTTGCAGAACATGCTGCCCTTGTGTCAGTGTTACATGCTAATGTTGACTCTGAGTAATGTTCAACTCAGTTGTGAGTCGGAGATATTGTGATTTTTAGTCTTCGTCTTCAATCGAGGTTTCCAAGAGTCAGATCATATTTTTGCACTCTAATAACAGGCAATAAGGGCGCTGGACCCTTATTACTGAATTATTTTGAAGGATATTGCTAATCCATTGCTTCATATGTTCGAAAAATTTGTCTGCTCAACAATTTAAATAACGCAATGAATTTTGTTGAACTGTCAAAATGAAAGGCAGTGCTACTGATAGTGTGTTACGCAATTACCCCGCTGGATATTCAGCAATGCTGCCTGCTCATCAGTGCCTGGCTAATATTTTCCCACAGTATGAGCTATTCTTTAACCCTAGATAATAATACCAGCTTATAACTGTCCCACTGCAGGGAAAAGGCTTCTTCTTAAACATGGAAGGCATGATTGTTTCAGCGGGATTGTCCGAAAGGGTTACCGCTACCCTGGAATATAAAGGGCAAAGGAAGGAACATGGGTGGGTTTTAGTCAGTAAGAGTCTGACACTCCCTTCCGCTCCACCCAGAGCGGGAGGGGTCATTTGATGATTTCCCATCCGAAAAAAATAAAAGGCATGATTGTTGTTGAACTGTCAAAATGAAAGCCGAGAAAGGTTGCTACTGTAAGTGTGTTACGCAATTACCCCGCTGATCAGCCACCCCACCTTGCTGGCTAGCCAATGTTATTACCACTGCATGAGCTATTCTTTATTTATTAGCTTCGCCGATACGAAACAAAAAGACCCTAATATTCAACGTTCTTCTTTTATCTGTGGCTTTAAATAATGTTTATCTACTTAAGTTTCATATTTTGTTTCAGGTGCCCATTTCCTGCAGGATCTGGTCAAAAAGTTTGACAACATGATGGAGAGTCCACAGCCTGTTGCAGACAAAACGCTTGACAACTTAGTTTCATGCTTGGCGCATTTGTACAGTTTTAAGGTAAGGTCTATTGTTACATGTTTATTTCAGCTCTTCCTGACTAGTTTGAAATTCATGTGTCACAAATAACAATGAAATTTGTTTAAAACAAAAATTCGAGGCAATGCTTTTAACTTGACATATCAATCGAGAAACGCCCCTGTTAGTTAAAGCCTGTTAATTACTGCTAAATATAGTGCCTAATCCTTGTAGTCATTGCTCAGAATAAATAAACTTATTTTATACTAGCTGCGCCCCGCGGTTTCACCCGCATAAGTTTCGATCCCGTTGGAATATCGGGATAAAAAGTACCCTATGTGTTAATCCTGGTTATAAACTATATGTGTACCAAATTTCATCCAAATCCGTTGAGTAGTTTTTGCGTGAAAGAGTAACAAACATCCATCCATCCATCCAAACTTTCGTATTTATAATATTAGTAGGATATTTATTTAATAGTGAGAGAGAGCAACTAGCTTCATTTTTCTGACTGACCGACACCTTGACAATTCAAAAGTGCCTGTAATTGGTTTAATTGAAATAAATACTTTGAGTTTGAGTTTGAAAAAAAAGAGAGAGAACATAAACCGACAATTTTAATTCTTGGCAAAAAAAAAATGATGATATGAAAAAAATCATTTGAAAAATTATTTAATTAGGAAAAAAAATATTTTCGTTCGTCTCCCAGAAATCTTGCAACTCGCATCACTCACATTAAATATCAACCAAATCTTTCCAAACAAATACCATAATAAAATCTAATCCCATTCTAGATCTACCAAGCATCGCTCCTCTACGACATTCTAACCCGCTTACTCGACACGATATCAGAGAAGAATATAGAATGTGTGCTGGTTGCGTTGCGGAGCGTCGGAGGCGTACTGAGGAAGGAAGAGCCGTTGGCTTTGAAGAACTTTATACACGACACGCAAGGACGGGTCGCGAAGTTGACTGAGGATTCGGCCACGGGGTAAGAGATATTGGACCTTCTTATGTTATTTATTGGTGGTTGCTTAGTATGAAGAAGAAGATGGGTGAAAAAAGATTTCCTGGGGTCTACTCCGAAGTGGTATCGGCCGTTTCCTGCTACGAAGTTACTATTTGGTTTGGTCGGACCCGATCCTACACTCCTGCACTCTTTAGAATATTGATTATGGTCCCGACCCAACTGAGCCGATCCGAAATTTTTTGGCATTTTTCAATAATATTTGGTTCGCTCATGTGTCGGTTCGATCCGATCATTCGCACTTTGCACATCGTAGTAGACCCCCTGGACTGCCTGTGACGAAAAAAATTGATAAAGTAAGACATGAGTACTCGTTTAAAGGTGACAGAAATTTTGAAAGGAAATGATTTGTCTTGACATGGGCATCGATGAGGAGGGAGGAAACACTGGTGAAGGGGCTGCATGAAGGGGGAGAGGAAGGCCAAAGAAACGATGGAAGGATTGTGTGAGGAATGATATGAAAGAGAAGGGAGTGAATGAGAGCGTGATGGTTGACAGGGGAGAATGGTAGAAGAAAACGTGTTGCGCCGACCACAAGTAACATGGGACATGGGCAGGAAGGTGATGCTGAGTATGAAGATCGACGGGATATCGAATCCCAGACGCTGTTATTCATTGTTACCTGTTGGAATATTATTTTTGGAATAATATAGGATTTCTAATATCATTTCGTCTTGTTGGCATTTAGACTAAATTGGTGGCCCAATGATAACGGCCCCGACTTACGAATTGTAGGTCGTGAGTTCGAATCCAGGCAGGCGCTTTACTTTTTGTAATTAATTTCATCACCACTGCTCCCAAACGTTGAAGGAAAACATAGTGAGGTAACCGGTATGTCCTAGAACCATAATTCGAAGACATGTGACATTTACCAACCCGCACTGGGCCCACGTGGTATATTATAGCCCACTCCCCCGAAGAGAGGAGGCCTGTATCGCAGATGTGGGAACATTAAAGGCTGGTTATGTAGATTATCGATGATAAAGTAACTCCAATTGTTAAGACGTGTATTCAGTTGGCAATACGCTCTATATGTTTGGCAACAGCGCGTGACGGTCATGACTGCTTTAGCTTCGAACAGACATCGATACATGTACCCAGTCGCGTAGTGTAATTTGGGGGGGCGACCGGCTTTTTAGGAGGCGGCAAAATTTCACAGTAAATAATAAAATATATTTTGTAAATATTTGAACCATTTCATATTTTTAACGCAACTATAAATTCGGACCTATTGAAAAGAGCACGGAATTTTTCATTGCTTATTCTATGACGAATTCGGGGAATCCCCTTTCTTTGAATGATGTTTTGTTTAAAAGTTTTTTTTTTACAATCACGTTTAGTAATAAAAACCATTGGGTTGAAGTAAGAATTTTTGTATTAATAAACGTGATTGTAAAAAAAAACTTATTTAAAATCTAGCCTGTATAATGCAACATAATGATGACTGTTCTTGTCGAAAAGTTCTCTAGAATTAATGTATATAATGTATAGTATACATTAAATTGAAATACCTAATTAAGAGGGCGGCAAAATTGTCTTCCGCCCCGGGCAGCCGATACCCACGCTACGCCACTGCATGTACCGTACATGTATTGACATGGAAACTATCGCATATGACGATATAGGATTGTAGAAATTCGCAAAGCTCGCTCGATAATTCGTTTACTATAGAGAGCTGCATTTTTTGCATGTCTCAGTCTGAAAAACAAGTAAAAAAATGTTATTTGACTACCACATTCCACTTTTATTGTATATTCACTGTAATACTGTTCCACTACACAGCCGTAACGTATAATGTATTTATTTATTTTCGCCAGAGGGTCGATGCGTGCGACCCTTTACTTGTCACAGCAATGTCACAGAGTGCTTCTGACACTCAGGGCATAGACAAGCAATGAGGTTACGTCTGGCGCGGATTAAAAATGAATTATTTATTTTATTTGATAATATTTTACATAATTATATTTATTTTATTATTTATTTATTACTGTAATTGCCCGTGACATCACAGCTGGCCCTATCAGAATACCAGCACTGCGACATTTATTTTTTAAATTTCGAACCATTATGCTGAGATAAGAGCCTTTTGGCCTCGTATAGGACTTTCTGTTTTATATTTTTTTGTTACTTTTTTATATAAATTGTTTTTTTTTTATTTTTGACTGTGTTTAGTTTAGTTTTATAATCTTCCCGTACGAGTCGCAATAAATACTTTTTCTTTCTTTCTTTTATTCCAATTTCAGTCTTAATTTATTTAACTTATTTTTTTTTTACAGGTCCCGTATAAAGTTCTTACTAGAAGTCCTAATGGCTGTGAAGAACAACAACTTGACAAAGATACCCAACTACGACCCGACGTACTGCGAGCACCTTAAGAAGATGAGCAGGAGCATCGTCAGGAAAGGGAACTACATCACACCGCTTAATATTAGGCTGGACGATCTGTTGAAAGGTAAGCATGGTGTTGAACTGAGGACTTAATAGCTTTTTGGGATAAAAGAAGATCAATAGTCTTTATAAAAAATGTGTTTTTCATCAGGGAAGAATGTATTTTAAAATGCCTATACGCTACATCCACAATTGAAAATGTAGCCAGCTGTACACAGTAGAAATAAATAAAATAGTTAAAATGTAAGTTGATAACAACGGTAGTTAGGCAGACAGACGTCTATCGATGTTTTAATGAGGGCTCCGTTTTAAGTAAAACTTACCTTATCAAAAGTATCGATACCTAGGTAACGAGTATTTATCTCTAGAGTTCGCCGCTTGATGTCAAACATAGTGGACGTGTGTCGTTTGCTTGTACTCTAAAATCTATGATTGGTGGATAGTCGTTAAATTCATTTCCTTGTTACTCCTTGCCTGATATTACCTGAGGGCCTCCTACCACTGGGTGATCCTAGAGCGATATATAAATAGTTGTGCTGTTATAGCTTTAAAATAAGTTTGAAAAAGTGACTGTGATTCACGGGATTCCAACCATCACCCAAGAGCGGAGTGACCGTGACGCTTACCGCGCCACTGAGACAGTTGCTACGGACGGTGAAACAACGGAGCGCTACGAGAAACTGAAGTCACCGCGGCTACGGCACCACTGGCGCGCTGCTACGACATTTACCTGTGCTACGAATCTACCACGATCGCTGTATCGGCTACGCTCTAACGTTGTTCTTGGTTGTGGTTGGCTTTGCGTGATATTTGACTGTGTATTGTTGTTCATATTGCCTTCAAACTATAAATTCTACTAGTAACCAAAATGGCAGGTGCTCAGCGCACTCCTCCAAATACTCCTAGAAAACTGATTGGCAATGTAACCCAATTGGAACCTGAATGCCAATTCTCGTAATTTAAAACTTTCAAAATCTAGTCGCAGTCTCATCTCGGCGACAAACAAATGTTAAAATTTGTCAAAATGTAGGGAAATTAGATGTATTTTTGACAGGTTGCGACTGAGATCAGACTGTGAACGTTCTTAAAATTACGAGAATTGCCACTCTGATTTTTTGTGAATAAACCTTTATTATTGTTATATTATCGTACATGGCCTAACCTGAGTTAGGCCATGTAAACGTGTGTTGTGTCTTTATTCTGAAACTAACTTCTACCCGCGACTTCGTCCCCGTGAAATTTCTTGTTCCCCCGACCCACCCCGTCGCATCATCGTCGTCTGCCCGCGCTATCACTTTGTTTTCGTTATTTCTTACTTTTTTTTCTTTTCGCTTGGCTCCTAGTCTTGGCTAGTCCTAGCGTGATATTAAATAGCCTTCCTCAAGAATTGGGCTATGAAATTCAAAAAGATTTTTTCTAATCCGACCGGTAGTTCCAGATATTAGCGCGTTCAAACAAACTCTTCAGCTTTATTATTAGTATAGTAAGAACTGGCATTATATGTACTTAGACCAAAACTATCGATACTCGATAATAGCTCTACTCAGATATCGATAACACCACCACATTTTTTTGGAAATCACAAAACTGTCCTTTCCTTTACTAGCGGACGAGCGGGGCAAATGGTGGGTAGTAGGCTCAGCATGGGAAGGCAACATGACGCGACCAGAAGAGAAACCTACCACCAAGGTGCTGCCATCTACCGACCAGAAGCTACTGGAACTGGCGCGCAAGCAGAGGATGAACACCGATGTTAGACGGAGCATATTCTGTGTTATTATGGCGGCAGAGGTAAGCAAAAATTTTTTTTTTTGTTATATTGAGAGGCAAATAACCATCAAACCACTTGATAGTAAGTTCACTGCTGCTTTGGACTGCAATACTAGGGTCGCCATCCCCGAGACAAAGTTGTAAATAAATGACTCGTGTGCCTGATATTTATTTATTGAAGGCTTTGGTTGCCAAAGCCTTCAACAACAACAAGGTTAAACAAAAGAGTTCTACCATTATTATCACTTACGATGTATCGTATCATTTAGATTTTAACGTTACGTTACGTAACTGGAAATCTTAAGCACATCCTTTAATCTATGTGCCTATTTATGTTCTTCTGCCCCCAGGACTATATGGACGCCTTCGAGAAACTGCAACACTTAGGACTAAAGGGACAACAAGAGAGAGAGATCATACACGTGCTCTTAGCGTGCTGTCTTCAAGAGAAGACTTACAATCCGTACTATGCAGTGCTGGGACAGAAGCTGTGCGATACTGATCGCAAATATCAGGTACGTAAGGTTCAAAGTTCGGTGGCGAGTTTGGATTTGTTGTTAGGTTGTGTTAGGACAGAATTTTTGCGATACTGACCGCAAATACCAGGTGCTAAAGGTTCAAAGTTTAGTAGCAAGCATACAGGTGTAGTAAGCGTCTGTTAACCCATTCAGCGCCCACAACCCGCCTCTCGAGTCCATTTATTTTCAGTTAATATTAATACTTATTTTTATTTTTTTCTTTCACTTCCTGTTGCTGAGCAGCAACAGGAAGTGGTTGAAACGAACGAACGATCGAGGATCGGCTCAGTTGGGTCGGGACCATAGTCAATATTCGAAAGAGTGTAGGAGTGTAGGATCGGGACCGACCGAACCAAATAGTAACTTCGTAGCAGGAAACGGCCGAACATTCGGCCGATACCACTTCGGAGTAGACCCCCTGCGCTGAGGCCCTGTCTCCCATAGGGTCGTAGCATTATGATGAGCGATGGCCATTTTCCCCCAACTTTTTTGTGCTTGGTACTTCTATGTTTTATATTGTCGGTTTGGTTTCCACGCTTAGTCCTTCAAGTGGGCCATGGCGGCCGGCGGTGGTTATTCCAACCAGCCCACCTCCTTCCAGAAGTCGATTAAGTGTCCTGTCCTTGGTACTTTCTCTGCATCATATTTAGCGCAAAAAACAGACGTTGCGTGAAAGAAAAAGATGCATTTGAATAAGCTTTTAACGTTTTTCTCAATTTAATTTCATGATAAGTGTGTCGCAGGGTGCACGTATCGTAAGACCACATCTCTTTGTCTTTACCAAGAAAATATAATTGTGGTCTGTGTTGCAGCTATCCATCCAGTTCTCAGTATGGGACAAGATAAAGGAGCTGGACAGCATATCCAAGCAGTGCATGACGAACATGGCGCAGTTCCTCATACATCTCATCATGGAGAAGGGATTGCCACTTTCTGTGTTGAAGGTAAGGACCAACTAAAAGTTTGAGGAGTTAAGACTGGCATACTGCTGTGAAAGCGTAAAAGCACCAAAACCCTGGACGTTATAAGAGACTAGACCTAAGAGTTTGGTTCGACATTTCTTCTCAGGGATCAATCAGCAGCAGATGGAGGGCAGTGGTGGCCTAGTGGTATCTGCCCCGACTTACTGAGTCGTAGGTCGTGAGTTCGAACCCAGGCAGGCTTTACTATGTGTATCTAATTTCATCACCACTGCTCTCAAAACGGTGAAGGAAAACATCGTGAGGAAACCGGCATGTCCTAGAACCAAAAATTCGAAGACGCGACATCCGCCAACCCGCTATGGGTCCGCGTGGTGGATTATGGCCCACTTCCTTTCAGAGAGGATGTCTGTATCCCAGCTGTAGGAACTTTATAGGCTGATTATAATGATGATTGATCAGTAAACTAGGAAAAGCCGGCGCCATCTAGTTTTAAAATATTGACCAAAATGTACTTGAATAGTGTCTCAGAAGATCTACTTCTAGAAATAATAGCATTTCATTTATAACGAAATTCTGTCATCTAAAGTCTGACTTACACGGTGCGGTTTAATAGCCTGCGACATATCATAACTTTAAGCATAATATATTTTATTTTAGCCTCGGCCGCGTCTTTTTGAAAAAAATCACACAGTTTTTCTGCACGTACCATTCCATATCCTGGAACAACATACATTTTTTTTTCTTAGATTTATCTGCAATCAACATTAGCTATAAGCAGATGCGCTGTAGGTTATAATAATAATAATAATTTTAATTCAAGCAACAAGACTCATAGTGTTAGTAACAATATACTTACAAACTATGTTAGTAATACACTCACAAAACAAAACCAAAAACAGAAAACAGATTGTGACATCACTGCTGCACGGTGACAGGCCCAGCCGAAACCCTGCAGCAGTGGTTCACAAACGCACAATCAAGCAGCAGCTTATTATGGCAGATCGAGTGTGTCCTCCGGTGAAGACATCTCCTCTTAATTGGCCACATTAATTTATACAGCTATAATATCTTTTCGCTTTAGCCTTTTAGTGTAGCTTCTGGTTGTCAGGTTAGCAGCCAACTGGTTAGGATGATTTTCCCACCTTCCTAGGCATGTCATTGCAGTTTGTAGGATTTCTTCCTTCACAGTGCTCATTACTAGATGTTAGTGGTGTTTTTCCGTGTTTGTGACAAACCATGGGATATTACATAGGTTTCTCAGTATCATATTTTGCATTCGCTGTGGTATTGTTATATTGGAGTCACTGGCGCTGCCCCAGAGTTGTACACCATACATCCATACTGGTTTCAAGACGCTTTTGTAAATTAGTAATTTGTTGTCAATAGATAGTTTGCTATTACGGCCCAGTATACAGAACAAGTGGTTATATCGGATTTTAAGCTCTTGTCTTTTTGTTTTGATGTGGTGCCTCCATGTTAGGCGTCCATCCAGGTGTAGACCAAGATATCGTACACTATCTTGGTGAGAAACTGTGGTATTTTCTAGTTTGACTGGAGGACAGTTTCCTAGACGCAGTGTGAAGGTAACATGGACAGATTTAGATGCGCTAGCTTTTATTCTCCACTTTTGGAGCCACTCGGTGACATTATTCAGACTTCTTTGCAGTTTTTGGGTTGCGATCGCAAGGTTCTTGACGCTTGCCAAAATAGCGGTGTCGTGGGCAAATGTGGCTGTAGTGACATCTTGTCCTCCTGGCAAGTCAAACATATATATGACGTATAGTACAGGTCCCAAGACTGATCCTTGCGGCACTCCGGCCTCTATTTGGTAGAAGTTAGACGTAGACTCAGCTTCCTTCACTTGGAAGAGTCTCTCAGAGAGGTAAGACTCAAGCAACAAGTAGTAGCAGTAAGATAAGTTATTCTTAATTTTGCTAAGAAGTCCTTTGTGCCAGACCCTGTCGAAGGTCTGTTGGATATCAAGAAAGACTGAAGAGCAATACTCTTTCTCCTCCAAAGATTTTCTTATTTTGTCCATAACTCTGTGGACTTGTTCCACTGTTGAATGTTGCAGCCTAAAACCAAACTGATGTTCTGGTATAACATTATTCATCTCTAATATAGGTAATAATCGGTTTAGCAAGAGTTTCTCTAAAACCTTAGACAAAATCGGCAGTAAGCTTATGGGTCGGTAGGACGTAACTTCATTGGCTGGTTTTCCCGCTTTATGGACATTAATATTTGTGAAAATTTCCAGAGTTTTGGAAAATATTGGACTCTTAGCATGCTATTAAAAAGAGTAGTAATAAAGACGATGGCCTTTTTTGGAAGGTGGCGTAGTACTTCTTTTTGTGATAAGATAAAATCCAGGAGCTTTTTTGTCTTTGAGCTCTTTGTTGATCGTTCTCCAGACTTCACGTGTAGTTATTGGAACTGGTGGTGACGACATTTGCAGGTCCAGGTAATAATGTCATCAATTTCTTTCTCTGAACCTGGGTCGGTTGCATTATTCGGATAAAAGACATTAGTTAGATGATGAGCAAAGGTATATGCTTTATTTTGCGACGGACGCGCCCACCCATTGTTGGTTTTTAGAGGTGGTTTAACTATTAGCGGCCTGTCATAGTCTTTGGTGAACTTCCATAGTAATTGGTTGAAGCAGTGGCTGTAAGTGACTCCAGTTGAGATTCGAGAGTATTGTTGTGCCAATTTTGTAGCAAATTCTTTAAGTCTGTTGCCGCTTTTATGAAAATGAATTTATCTGAGCATAGAACCTAAATAGTGAAGTATATATAGATTCATTAGTTATATTGTGACAAATAATGATATTGAAATAAGACAGCGCGGATTTTGTTACAATACGTATATTCCAAGAAGGGCAGGGAAGCAGTTAGAGTCCGTCTCACGAAAGAAGTCCCGCGGCAATAAGTGGAACTAATTATTATTATACACTGTGTTCTTCACGTTATCCATAAACTTTGCAAACGCTTCTATAGCTTTTACAAATCAAATCTAACATAGGAAGTAATACTTAAAAAGACTTCGTTATAAAGATATTTGTAATTTCATTTAATTGGGCTATGCAGTAAGAAAGGATTTTAAAATTTGGCCTATGTTGCCGCTTAGTGCAATTAAAATGATAAATCTATCAAATGCTTCGGATAAAGAGATAAAGAGGCATGCATTTCGAGTGATTTACGTCAAGGTATTTAGTTTGTATGAAAATTAACAAAAAAATAACAATTCATTAATGTGTCAGTTTTACATCCACATTTGCATTTATATGTATAATTTTACACGTCATGTTTACAAATAAATATATCTTTATCTTTATCTTTTGTCCATAATGAAAAATGCTTATTTCCATGGTCTGAACATCTGGTCGAAGTCTATGTATGTCGTCTGGAACACGGTGTATAGTTAGCAACATTTCAACAACAACCCTACTACCTCACAAATCTTTCTCTATTTAAGATTGCCTGGTTGATTGCGTGCCTGTAATATGATATTGAGATAAATAAAGATTTATGACTCCGTCGCATGCCTGTAGCGCCGCCCCTGCGGGACTTCGTCGTGAGACGGACTCTATGTTGAATTTGACACTTTAGTTTTAGTCACGTTCGTCAACTTGACGTTGCGTTCGTATTTCTTTACGGACAAAAGCTTAACTTTATTTAATTGAGTTAATAGTCATATTACACATAATATCACGCCTTGTTTTTCGAATGGTTGGACAGTGGTGTACCTATAGTACCCACTCACATTTCGCCAGTTATGTTTAAGTATTATTTAATAGGGCCGAACTTATTGCCATCAACCGGACACAAATCTAGACTCCGGGCTGCAAATAAGACATTCCAGAAAAACCAATTCCACTTTTCCCGACCTAGGAATCGATACCAGGACTTCATGCTCAGCTGTAACACTTACGTCCATTAGCCCAACGAGGCAGCATCATGAGATATTAATAAAATCTTTGTATCCCCAGGTAATCCAATTCTCCGAACTAAACAAACACTCAGTCCGCTTCATGCGGCAGATTCTCCTATCCATCATCATGAACACCGACTTCAATTCCTCACTTGAAGTCTTCAACCGCATCTCGAAGGCGCCCAAACTCCACATGTTCAGGGAGAGCATACGACTCTTCATACAACACTTTTTGATCAAGAATGCTGGGAAGAAAAGTGATGTCTTGTCTGATGAAGAGATGGTGATGCTAAAAAAAAGGGCGCAAGAAGTCGACAAGTTATTGACTTTACATGAATCGAAGTTGAAGTTTTAATTTTAATACATTTTTGTATAAGTTTGATGTTGTTTTTTTTATTTGTAACAAGGTGACCCGACAGACGTTGTGCTGCACCCTAATTGACACCTAATGACGGCACGGTGGGCGCAGTGGTTAAGCGATTGACTGGTGCGGTGCGTGTCGCAGGTTCGATTCCCGCACGGAACAAATATTTGTATGACCTACAAGTAGTTGTTCCGGGTCTGGCTGTTTGTGTATGTGAGTTTAAATGTTTGTAAACGCACCCACGATACAGGAGAAATTCCCAGTGTGGGGCAACGTTTTAAAAAAAAAAAACAATAAAATTGCGTAACACACTATCAATCTCAATCTGAATCATTTAAGAGGATATTGCTAATACATTGCTTCATATGTTCGAAAAATTTGTCTGCTCAACGATGTAAATAACGCAATGAATGAACTGTCAAAATGAAACCCATTGCTACTGATAGTGTGTTACGCAATTACCCCGCAGTTCTTTCAATAATTGAACATTTATTATTTATTTAACATACACTGATTAATTGCTATTTTTACAAGCTAACACTAAAATTTGTTATACAAGTATATAATACAAAAAATATAGAAAAAGGCAGGAGCTCATTGGGAAATTTTCACTTTGAGGTTTTTGCAGTTAGTGATACAACATGGCGTAGAGATACAGTACTAAGCTCCTAAACATACTAAATTTCAAGATAAAATAGCTAATTAGGTTGTCTTTAAAAGAGCGCTTTTAGCGATAAGACCGCCCATTGTGTCATCGTATGTACAATTTCTACATTTATAGCTGTTATTCGTATGGCATACAGAATAAAGAGTATCTATTAGAATTGAAGTGATCGTTTTTGTCGCTTGAAATGGTTAGACGGTACCAAAATTTTGCCAAAACGTATGAACGCGCATACATTATGATCTTACATGCGCGACACGTGCGGGTAAGTGGCGCACGCACTTGACCTTTTTGAACAACATCAATACCTTGTCGTTTATTTTTATGTTCTTCTAAGGCGTCCTACTTACACGTTACAGTTGGGTACTGTAATATGTTCGTGGCAACAAGGTTATTTTGGCGAGTGGATTAAATCTGAACTAACACCGCCATCTTATCAATACATTTCGTTTCTGGAACGTCAATAAAACGCGGTGGTTAGCGACAAACTTTATTCGGGTCACAGTACGCGAAACTGTATAGTATACTATTATAATAAACTTCGGTCGTCACATATCTCCTCACTAAGCTTACAAGATAGTTATTTTAAACTTAATGATACACAGTTTAAGTATTGTTATGTTAAATGTAACCTAAACTAACGTAAGCTAAATTAAACTAATGTAAACTTATTTAATGTAATCTAATCTAACTTATTAAAAAGTTTAGCTCGATTGTAGGCACGCAGTGCTCGAGCCGATACACCAGGCGGTGTCGGTTCTGGTATAAGCGACCGCTTTTAAATCAGCCTTTGGTGCCGGTAATGTTGCTGACGATGCATACGCCACCTCACTGTCACCGCCCAATGCATCCTCATATAGATCATCGTCGGCTCCCTTATCGACCGAACGTCCTAAATTAGTATTGTGTCTTTCCTCGTCTACAGCTACCCCTACCCCGCTCATTCGAGATAGAGAATATAAGTACCTATTTTTATTGTTATTTACTGGGATCATTTGGTCGGCATCACGCCGCCATTCTAATTCGTCCCCCACTTTGACTCTATATAATACGAGACTAGTCTTTTTAACTGCCGTAGCTTCGGTCCATTTATCCCCCCTTGCTGTATAGTCGCGAGCTAACACCGAGTCCCCCACGTCAAAATGTCTATCGGTGCCGGAGACGCGTGCAACTTGGCGCTCCTGCTTGGCGCGCACAGTGGCTGCTACGTCCGGCCGCAGCGCGTCCAGTCGGCTCCGCAGTCACCGCCCTTGCAGCGCCACTGCGGGTGACGAAACTGTGAGCACGCGACGACCGGGCTGGTCGTCGCGTGCTCACAGTTTCGATATTGTAACAAGAATCTGCAAAGAGCCGCGTTTTCGTCTTCATTTTCATACAACGCTTTTTTGATCGCTTTTTTTATTGTTTTAACAACGTTTTCCGCCGTGCCATTTCCCTACGGCCTATATGGAGCCGACGTTGTATTCGTTATATGATTATTTGCACAATACATTTTAAATTTTTGAGACGCAAATATCTGTTTGTACATTTCTTCACTTATAGCCGAGATACGGCTACCCGTGTCCACTTCACATTGAATGTTAATGTTGTCAATCGTTAATTTAATAACATATGGTTTGTTACCTCGAGCTGCGACGTCAATGTTAAACATACCGTCATCTGTCTGACCCCTCTTCGCATACGTAGTTTTGCCTACTACCTTTGCTGCGTGCTTGTTTACACATTCCTTTTTGACTGCACTCGTCACAATTATAGTTCCTAAATCGGCATCTATCAGCCGTGTGCGCCTTGCCGCAACGCCAGCAAGATAGCGTGCGCGAGCTCGTAGGCTCCGCGCCTCCGCTGCCTGATCCTGCGCCTTCGCTGCATGCCGCTGCGCCTCCGCCCGGCCGCGGCGCGTGTCTGACGCCCGCGCTGGCCGTGTGTCTGCGCGTGTCTGGCCGGCTGCCGCCGCCGCCGCGTGCGTAATGCAGGCCTTCGCCCGCCGTGCCGCCTGCCACTGCTGTAGAGTCCGCGCCAAGTTTTTTTTTTGCTCTGGAGTCTTGTGATTTGCAATTTACTTAAGTAAATATTATAATATTATTAATATGTAAGCCTCCCGAAAATAAAGAAAATTAATAAACAATTTTCATAAATGTTTACCAACCGCGTTTGCGTGCCAAAATTATTTCATCACCACTGCTCTAAAAACGGAAAACATCGTGAGGAAACCCGCATGTCCTAGAACCAAAAATTCGAAGACATGTAACTTCTACCAACAGTACCAATGCGCACTGGGCCCGCGTGGTGGATTACGGCCCACTCCTTCTGACTTAGAGAAGGCCTGTGTCCCAGCAGTGGGAACATTATAGGCTGATAATGTCCCCATGATAACGTCATACGAGCGCCAAAAGATCCTTGAAGCCGTGTATTTGCCACGAGCATCATATCTCAGTACTCAACGACACAGACGTAAACATGGCACATCGAGCTCTAGAAAAAGATCCACAGAACTGAGTAAAAGAGATTCATCATCATCATTTCAGCCGATAGACGTCCACTGCTGGACATAGGCCTCCCCCAAGTGTCGCCACATTGACCGGTCCCGTGCGACTCGCATCCAGCGGATTCCCGCAACCTTCACCAGGTCATCGGTCCACCTAGTGGGAGGCCTTCCAACGCAACGTCTTCCGGTTCGCGGTCGCCACTCCAGAACTTTTCGAAAAGAGATTAAACTTTACAAAACCGAGTTTTGAAGTGAAAACTACTTTAAGCACACTTCGCGCTCTTTGACGCTGAATCGGGTATACTGGGCTCCAGTCGGTCGGTGACGCTGAATCGGGTATACTCGGCTCCAGTCGGCCGGTGACGCTGAATCAGGTATACTCGGCTCCAGTCGGTCGGTGACGCTGAATCGGGTATACTCGGCTCCAGTCGCTAAATCAGGTATACTCGGCTCCAGTCTGTCGGTGACGCTGAATCAGGTATACTCGGCTCCAGTCTGTCGGTGACGCTGAATCAGGTATACTCGGCTCCAGTCGGTCGGTGACGCTGAATCAGGTATACTCGTCTCCAGTCTGTCGGTGACGCTGAATCAGGTATACTCGGCTCCAGTCTGTCGGTGACGCTGAATCAGGTATACTCGGCTCCAGTCGGTCGGTGACGCTGAATCAGGTATACTCGTCTCCAGTCGGTCGGTGACGCTGAATCAGGTATACTCGGCTCCAGTCGGTCGGTGACGCTGAATCAGGTATACTCGTCTCCAGTCGGTCGGTGACGCTGAATCAGGTATACTCGGCTCCAGTCGGTCGGTGACGCTGAATCAGGTATACTCGTCTCCAGTCGGTCGGTGACGCTGAATCAGGTATACTCGGCTCCAGTCGGTCGGTGACGCTGAATCAGGTATACTCGTCTCCAGTCGGTCGGTGACGCTGAATCAGGTATACTCGGCTCCAGTCTGTCGGTGACGCTGAATCAGGTATACCTACTCGGCTCCAGTCGGTCGGTGACACAGGCACTTTTGAATTGTCGATGGAGTAGGTCAGTCAGAAAGACAAAGCTGTTGCCCATTCCAAAGCCTATTTGGTTCCCATGGAGAAGAATGGGCAAGAAACTCCATGGACACTTTATAAATCATATTGTTACAAAATATTAGTTACATCATTAATGTTGAATTTATAATTACTTATATTGTGAGAACAATGTAAAAAGACTAAGGCCCTTTGTACACGGCACAGTTTCTTTAGGATAGCGTCCATATTGATCCACACAACAGACGACCGTGCCTACACACGGCAAATAAACCGTAGCTATTCACGGCAAGAAAAGCGTTGCCTACAAAGGGCCTTAGGGCCCTCGCCCACGGGCGACTTTTTGTATCGATGCAGTCGCGATGCTCTCGCGCGTAGCATCGATACAGACGCGAAGCAGTCGCTAGCTGTGTGCCCGCGCCCACGGGACCAGATTCAGTCGCGATGCAAACGCGATTTGGTCGCGATGCAGTTACGATACAAAAATACCTTGGATCAGTACAGTTGCAAGATGGACTCCGTTGAGGCAACATTAGTCACGTTGTCTTTGGTGCTGCTTTTACGTAAGCAGCCGAAGCGTAGGCAACGGAAGCAGCGTCAATATTGGATGCATCCATTTAATACCCAGAGATTACTTTGTGGACATCATGTAACAACATTCAAACAACTCAAAAATTATGATCTTAAATTCAAAAGTTGTTATAGAATGTCATATTCGGTCGCGCGTTTGTATCGATACAATCGCGATGCAGTAGCGCGTTGCAAATGCGACTAACACGCGTTAGAAGTGATGCTGTCGCGCGTTTGCTAAACGCGCGACTGCATCGCTACAAAAAGTCGCCGTGGGCGAGGGCCCTTACTGTGCGATATTTACCTACGGCCGGTTACTATAAGTACAGACGCCAGCAGGCCAAGCTACCCGACTGTCACTGTCAAATTTTTCCAATCAACCTTGAACCGTAATGCTTTAGCGATAACGTTTAAAATCTATTAAAGAAATTTGACAGATTGTAATAGCTTGATGTTCTGGCGTCTGTATATAGCAGAATAGTTATAGTTACAAAAGAATATCACATAGTAGGTAAAGACCTCACGTTTGAGAGGAATAATAATAAGGTACGGACCTACCCACGTCCTCGTACCACACAGATTGCAAGGGTATTACCATATCGAGGAAACTGATAAGTGCATGGTCACATAACGCATGGGAACCGCGTGCCACGTGTAAGATAACTCTTATTGGCACAGGAATATCATTGTACATAAATACATAAGCGATAAAAATATTACTGAAATTCCGTAACAGATTTATTTATTAGTTACATAAATTTTTTTTTTCAACAAAAAATACTCTGGCCCGCGCATCAGAGGGGCAATTCTCATAATTCTAAGAATATTCACAGTTTAATCTCAATCTGTCAAAAATACTTCTAATTTCCCAAAATTTTATAATATTTATTTGTCGCCGAGATGCGACTAGATTTTGAACGTTTTCAATTACGAGAATTGGCCTCCATCTAATTTATTCCGTAAAAATCTCACCGTGAAATCTTAGGGAAGTGAGTAGGAAGTGAGCTTTCATTCCACGATCTTATTTTGAGTACTCTGCTATGAAGAAAATTCCATAAATATCGGCAGATGCGTGACCCTACTTGAAAGCTATCTAAAACATTTATTAAAACAGTTATTTACATTATTATACGCATTATTAATATCTAAAAAGCAACCCATAGTAGAACAACCCTCGGAAAAAGAAGTTTGAATTGCGGAGATTATGCAACTTAAGCCATCTAAGCACGACCTACCTCTTCGGAAGCCGACTGTGTTCGCAATAGCCATAGTAGAAAGTATTTGTTCCAGGAATTAAAGCGACGATCCTTAGAAGTCAATCTCTTATCTCTTAATCACCTTTTTTTTTTCCGGGGTGGAAAATCCTCATGGATGTCCGCCGCCCTGGGGCGGGCGGCGGGGTCTGTCAGACTCTTACCGACTAAAAACCACCCCAGTGATGCGTGCACCGCGTGTCGCGGGATTTTCCACATCGGCATGGTTGGTCCAGGCGACTTCTTAGTCACCTGGACCAACCATGCCGATGTTGATGAACAGTTCGGCTACACTATTTATCATTAGTTCGTGTATTTAACCACCAGTAGATAATTTAAATTGATTCCCATTACATTTACACACAACAATTTTCTTTGTAACTTTTATGATTTTAATTGCATAGGTAGTTACATACCTATGCAATTAAAATCATAAAAGTTACAAATGTCATTGCCCCCAGATTAATAATATTAGTAGGTACTAATATGTATTATTAATCTGGGGGCAATGACATTTAACTGCAATAGGAAATGCATTAAATAAGTTCACTTTCCGAGTGCAAATTAATTACTGTAATAAATTATATAATATGGAAGATAAGATAAGATAATATTTACAGTTAATAAACATGAGTACAGTATGAAGGTCTTATAATTAATATGAGGTGGCTACATGTTTTGCCATTTATGGCATACAAAATTAGTTGTACTAGGCAATACAAAAACAAAATTATAGTGGATATTATAGGAAATATTAAGTGTTATTAAAGAGCTTATCTTAATTAATTCCTGTTTCTGAGCAGTAGATAATATTTGACTCCTTTATTTGTGGTGTGGTACAAGTTGCAACACGTTGCGGCTTCCTTCAAGTGCGTTCTATTCAAGACTTAAGGCCTGCGCACATCGGAGACGGGCAGAGCAGAGCAGAAAGACAGGGCAGAGTATTTTATCTTTACCCAATGTTGTGGTAACAAGATACAGAATCCAATGTTTAGAGATCGACCCCAAGGCATCAAAAGGGATACCTTCGCAGCATTGAAGAGCGCGCTAGGGTATGCCGCGGTGGGATGCGACGGGACACGACGGGAGGTAACGACATGCTTAGGGACGCGAAGGCATGCTGAGGGATGCCAAGCCATGCGACGGTATGCGCTGGAGTCCGCTAAAATCATGGGGCATGCTGTGGCAAAATCCTCTGCCCTGCCGTCCTTGTTGTGCGCTTGCCCTCGGCATGCGGCGGGATGACTCGGTAGCTGCCGGCATGCCACGGTATCTAATAGGCCACTGACATTATCAGTGTGCGCTGGCAGTTGGAAAAATGATGCCTACAAATAATTGTAAATCGTCTTTAAAAGTAATCCTTAACTGGTCAAAGTGCGAAAATCCTACTTCCCATGGAATCATTGAACGTAAGTTAACGACGAAAAAAAATCTTTACTGTCCAAGGCCTCACTATGATCACTCAACGATTCCTTACGAAACCAAGTCAATTCCTTAGCTAATCCTGCCAATCTCGCTTTCGCTTTGATTTCGCGCAGTTTCGTTCATTGTGTCATAGAGAATTACGGCCCAGATATATAGGTAAATTCACATACAACTTTCAATAAATACATACATAGAGATCGTAATAAACATACAATAGGTACCATAAATAAATTGATTTGTACTTACATTCATTTCATCATTTGATTTCTACTGGCAAAGAATATATACACTACCGAACTACTGGTGCATTTAGCTTCTACAAAAAATCGGCCACACATGATTGTAACCCTTAAGCTACCTCAGTTTTTATGTCCCCAAGCTCTTACAGTAGGGAGATACTTCATTATCCCGCTCTCGCTCATGCCTTGGGAACCACTGACCACTGCTTGGATTATACCACCATTGGCGACGTTATCAGGAAACATAAATTAATTGTTCTTATTTGTTGGTTAGCTACTAATAAAAATAGGAAGATAGGAAGTTTTTATATGATGTAGTGGTTTGTGAAGTGGACTGATGTCTGGTGCAAGTAGGAAGTCAAAAGTAATCAATAATGCCAAAGTCTCGTAGGTAGACAGTAGAATATGAGCTTCGATTTTTAATTTCACTCAAAACGATATAAATTGCCATTTTTGATTTTATTACGTGGAAAATAGAGGTATAGTAGACAAGCTTCAAACTCCTCCACAAAAAGCTTTTCTATGACTAAGTCGCTGGTAGGACTCAGTAGCCAACGGGTGAGTGCTAAAAGTACATAGATTAAGTTAGTTTAAACAATTTAAGCACACTTTATGCAGCACCTTGAAATAATAATCGCTATTCATATGCTCTTTTTCTATATTTCTGATGTCACATGGAAAGCTGCCACGCTAAAATGGAATTGGGCTGGACACATCTACCGCATGTCAGACGACCAATGGGCCAAAATTACGACCCAGTGGGTCCCGATATCGCGGCACAACAAGAAGCCTAAAGTCCTTAGAGGCTTTAAACAGAAAGAAGTGGAAAGATAGTAGGGATACCTTTGCCGTGCAGTGGGACGCTCTACCGATCGTTTTAATATAAAACCTACATTTCCTCAGTGCACCACGAGTCGAGAAGACGCCATATCTTATCATAGAACCCGTCTGTCTAACGAATGGGGCTTATCTGTCCGATGGTACTCGTAATGTGGCCACCTCCTGATAACAAGATATGCACACTGATGCCTGCGGATCGAGGGGATGATAAGGGTACTATGTGCTTGGATTGAGTCAACATAAGGCTAGGTAAATGTGGACAGCACCCTAATTGCATAACACACTATCAACCTCAATCAATCATTTTGAAGGATATTGCTAATCCATTGCTTCATATGTTCAAAAAATGTGTCCGCTCAACAACGTAAATAACGCAATGAATGTTGTTGAACTGTCAAAATGAAACTCATTGCTACTAATAGTGTGTTATGCATATACCCCCCAGATATGGAAGACTGCATGCTTTGCTAATTTGCATTGCATCGCGTTTATCTCTCTTGTTTTCTCATGGGCCAATGAGCCATGGATATTAGCTTGAAAAAACTGGCCTCGTGTATCCCGGGCATAAAGGCCAGCACTTGCATAGGGCTAAAACGTAGAAAACATAAAAAAACCCAATAAAAGCAGAATATCATGCTAGCTTGACGAAAAGAAGCTAAATATCACTGAACACTGGATGCTGGATGCAAAGTAGAAAACAGCTGAATACGATCCTGTTCCTGTTGTGCTCTCAAGGATATTAAAATTTAAAACAGGTAGATATCGATACTCGTCACGTCCGAGGAGTTTCGCTAGCTAATTTAATTTGACGCTGTATATATAGGTACTATAGACATGTCACACCTTCCTGTGCCATGCCTACCTAGTTATATTTCAGTAGGTAAGTATACGTATATAGATATTTAATAGGATTATATGGTTGATAGCACTCAGAGAAAGTCTACGAGGAAGATATCGTATCTTCGATGCGATGAAATTTTCCTTAATATACAGCTGATATGCATGTCAAACGAAATGCTTGATAAAATACTGAAATTATTGGCCATTTTGACTGAAAACTATCTTGTTCAATAGAAACTTTCTATGGCTTTGAAAAAAAGAAAAGAAAATACATTTATTTAGCACAGACTAAAAAGAATAAAGGCTATATACGTTTGGTGTACACAATAAAGAGTATTCTATTCTCCCAACCGGCAGTGGGTCCACGTGGTAAATTATAGCCCACTCCCTCTCGAAGAGAAGAGGACTGTGTCCCTGCAGTAGAAACATAAGTGCTGATGCTATTCTATTCTTCTACCGCCAAGTCCTTCACCTCCTAACACTTCAGTTTCAGTTAACTAATCAGGCAGATAACTTTTAATTTATGTGGAAGGTGATCCAGACTTTGTGAAAATGTAGAGGACGTTTCAAAATTAAAGTAATTTATTCAAATTAGGCTGAATGAATCAGCACTTTTCGAACGTCAAAATTACATAAGACAGTCCACCAAAACGCGCGCCCTTCATTATTTCCTAGTGCTTTTGCTGGGACGAAGTGGCGCAACAAACTCCCCAGTAAGTAGCACACTTGGTTAAAACCTTTGAAATATCCGTACCTAAGTAACTATGCCAGATTGCCTTCAACAAAAATAACACCTACCTTCAAAGGCACGAGTAAGTTGGCAACACCTACTATATTTATCGTGTTTGTGTGTAGGTACAGACGCCAGCAGGTCAAGCTACCCGAAACCGTCAAATTTTCCCAATCAACCTTGAACCTTAATGCTTTAACGATAAAGCTGAAAATCTATTAAAGAAATTTGACAGATTGTAGTAGCTTGGTGTGCTGGCGTCCGTACTTACATCGTTGTAGAGAAAAAAAAACCTGATTAACTTCCATTTTACAGAGGTATAGGTACCGGTGAAACGGGGTGAATAGGAATGCAGGCGTGAATCGGGACGAAACTTTAAAATGGATTTGTACTTTAAAATAATATAGTTTGTTGCTATCAAGGACATCTAATCTTTAATTAAAAAACAGTTAACATATTAGTCTTTTCTGGCATCAAACTATATTATTTCAACGTTAAAATCCATTTTAAAGTTTCGTCCCGATTCACCCCGTTTTACGGTATTTATTGCGATATGTAAAGGTTTCGCTGCTAAGTTCTTGTGTATTTGCGAAGTTTTTGAATATTTATTAGGTATTATGCCTACAGTCAACATAAAATTGATAAGTAGGTACCTAAACCGTTTCCAAATAAGCAGAGATCTCTATTTCCGTTATTTTCTATTTTGTACTATAGAAAAAACTACCGCTTTGCGGTTTTTCCCGCGTATACAGCAATCTTTCTCAATCGATCTGCCTAACCTTTTCCCAACTGTGTTGGTGTCGGCTTCCAGTCTATCCGGATGCAGCTGAATACCAGTATTTTACATGGAGCGACTGCCTATCTGTCCTCCACAACCCAGATACTGGGTAACACGCCAAGCGAACCAGGAACGCAACGCAAGCCATATTCTCTTCTAGGTCCGAAATACAACTGAAATTGCCAATCATCATCAATCATCAATTATATAAGTGTGGACGGAGGAATCCGTTCCGTCAGTCGTGTGCGTCAACGTACAACGACGAACCCTGATAGCTCCGAAACTCCGGAGTACTCCGGACATGCCAACGATGCCAATCATTAAATGATACTTAGGTAGACAATCATTGCGAAATTTGGTACCCCTCTTTCACCATGTTTTTGCCCTAAACGTAATCCTCGTTACGCCTTGTATGAGCAATGAAATGCCTTCGACGACCATTCATACCGTTATCATCTTCAGCCTAAGCTCTTGAATGAAGTCTAGACCTATACAATTATCTTTGATTAAGTCCTAACATTTAAGTGCTCCAGCCCCTAGATTTTCTCCTTTCTATGCGTGTGAGTGGTGATATCAAGTGACAGGCATTGATTTTAAGTACCAGTACCTACTAGATAAGAAGTGGGTGTCTACTTAGCTTTTTAATAACTTATTAGATTAGATACTCGACTAGGCTGGGCTAGTGTCCCTATTAATAGACGACTCGATAAAGTCGTTTTAAGGCCAGAGACAATCTAGCGAAGGTTAGCAAAGGGCTCTAGTTTTAGACGTGATGTTAAATAGGACGCTACGCCTTTGTCGTCTAACCAAGGATTACGTTACCGATGATTCAGACGAGTCTCCAGCTCGACTAGGCTGGACTAGTGTACCCCTATTAATAGAGAACTCGAAAAAGTCGTTTTAAGGCCAGAGACAATCTGCGGGGTAATTGCGTGACACTCACGTGACAGTAGGAATGGCTTTCATTTTGACAGTCCAACAGCATAAATTGCGTTATTTACGTTGTTGAGCTGACAAATATTGCCAACATATGAAGCAATGGATTAGCAATATCCTTCAAAATGATTCAGATTGTGATTTATAGTGTATTACGTAATTAGTGCTGGCGAAGGTTAGCAAAGGGCTTCAGTTTTAGAAGTGATGTTATAAGGAACGCCTTTGTTGTCTATGGATTAAAGACTGATAATTTTACCGATGATTCAGACTATTCTCAATGATGACATATTTCTTTTCTTTATCCAGCTGTGTGCAACACAAGTGAATTTCCGCAACACCTGTCGAAATGCCTGTTGTAATAAAAAAATAATTACGAGTATTTATACAGATATAAGTTTAATTGTTCACCTGCTACTTGCATGTCCTACAATCGGCACTTATATAGTAGGTATCTATATTGGTACCTGCTGAGCAAAGGAACACACAAAGAAATATGCAGCACGTGTAAGCATAGAGGTTGAAGTACTCAAGGTCCAATCTTTTCTATGAACACTTTGTTCTTAGAAATTAATGGGAACATACGGTACGTCTGTTGAGTCGGTAGTTTCTACCAGTTGTCTCATCTGTCGTCATTTCACAATCATTACGCTGTAAGCTGTAAATGCCTACAGCGGATGATGAATTATTCCACTTCGTTACTCACAAGGTCATCACTAATTGCTTAGGCATATGAATCATCTGTCACCGAGCGTTTTTTATCTGTACATCGATATCGACAAGGTGCGACCCGACTATTGTAGCGGGTAGGGTTGCCAAAATGTCGTCTAATCGGATAATCTTGATAAGAAACATGGTGACTAGAAGGTCGTGAGTT
Source organism: Apamea monoglypha (assembly GCA_911387795.2). Lineage (NCBI taxonomy): Eukaryota > Metazoa > Arthropoda > Insecta > Lepidoptera > Noctuidae > Apamea > Apamea monoglypha. Next base: position 2,773,491 of record OU426932.1, on the reverse strand, counting down.
TAAAGGCTAATGACGTCATTAGGAACGATAGAATCTCTTCAGATTTGGCTGGTGAATAGAATAAGGGCTGGTGGCCACCAACACGGTGAGGATATGTCTCGACATCCTAAAAGGGAACGCTGGATGGTACCCGTTAGTACAAAGCAAAAGTATAATAAGTAAGAAAAACAGTTTTGTCAGTTAACAGGTAAAAGTGTCCTGTTGCTTCGGACACATCGGATCCAGATGCTCCGTTTGGAGAGGGCTGTATCATACTGCCCACTCCGTTACTTTACCTAGACATACAGCTGATGCAGCCTGTATATCTACAGTAACGAACTGGGTTAGCCTGTACGATCGATTGTGGAATGTGATCTTGCATCTCTATTTACAGTAGTTTAGTATGCTAAGATTAAATTTTCGATGCAAAAAACTGAAAGTTTGCTATAACAAAATATTTGAAACTGTACCCTAAATGCTCCAAAATATAGGTTTCGTCGAAGCGGCAAAATTATCTAAGCAGTTGTTACCATGCAACACAAATATCTAACACTAATAAAAAATTACACCTACATTGCACAAAAAACTGAAAAAATAGATATGAAATCTTTATTCGATCTGCATAGTCATCAATGGCAGTTCTTAGAATCTGATAACTCCTAATAATAAGTAGGGCTGTGTCTGTCTCACATTACGTTATTTTTTAATTTAAAAGTACCGACGCAAGCACATCAAGCTACTACAATCTGTCAAATTTCTTTAATAGATTTTTAACTTTATCGCTAAAACATTAAGGTTCAAGGTTGATTGGGAAATTTTGACAGGTTCGGGTAGCTTGACCTGCTGGCATCTGTACATATAGTAAATTATACGAGATATATGTGGCTAAGTAATAACAGCCGCACGGGTCGATCGATCAGGTTAAGCTACGCTTGCCGCGGTTGGCCCGTGGATGGTGACCATCTTCACATACCAAGACCCCTTCGTGCCTCGGAAAGCACGATAAGCCCTTGGCTCCGGCTGTCATTCGTGGATCTTTGACAGTCGTAACGGGTCGTTAGAAGCCCGAAAGTCCACCAGTCTTAAAAGGAGAATCATATTACCCAGTAACTGGGTTGTGGAGGTGCGATAGGCTGTCGCTCCATGTAAAATACTAGTATTCGGATGCATCCGGTTACACTAGAAGCCGACCCCTAGGTACATAGTTGGGAAAAAGCTAGGCAGATGATGAGGATGGAATAAGGTCAAAGAAATTAGGTTGTCAAATATTGACTCAGATTGTTGCAAAGTTTCATTAAGAAACCAAATCCATGCAAAAAAGTTAGTTAAAATCTCGAAATACATGCAGTAAAAGTAGCAGACCTAAGTTAGGTGCTATGAATAATTTTCTAGTAAAAACCAACCCATTTCTAAAAACAATTGAAGCGGACTTTCCTGATCGCTCATTGAAATTACAGTCACGTTAACCGAATCACCGTGTGCTGTCAAAAAGTTATCTGGGTCCTTCATTTGTATGACAATGAGTCCGCGTACGTGGCACTCGTGGCAGCCCTATTTGTATCGTCAAACATCGTGCAGTGCGTGTGCGCGAGCCGGGTGGCAACAAGCTGTCTACTCGCAACCAATTATCTATGCCACTATAATAGATACAGTAAATTCGTACTGATATTATTATGTGGGTGTGGGTAATATAACAATAAATATTTGAAATTGGGTAATACGTCAATGCCTCCCAAAGTGATCGAGCAAATATTCTTGTTCAATGCAAATAACCGGTGCACTGGGGAAGAACTCAAATGTCAGTCCACGAGTCCACGGATCCACGAGGTGTGCGTGGTTTCTTAGAATCTTATCCTAAACCAACATAGGTTGCATTGCGTCACGGAGTTACCTGCCTGCACCAGTTACAGAGCGTCAGGCCTACCTACTTAGTTAAGGGCACACCGAGCTTCTAGCGCTAATCGATTTTAGGTATTCTATGCGCTCCGTGTATGTGTGCGTGAGGCACACCGGCAAGAGAGCGAACGGCTAGACAGATAAGAGCATTGCGCCGACCGCGCGCCGCTCGCGCCGAGCCGTGCGCCGATCGACTCGCGAGGTGCTACCAATATTTACAAAATTAAACAAAAAAAAAAAAACGATTTCAAATACTTTTATTGGAAATATACAATTTTTAAAATTTATAATTTACCGTCGTTAGATGAGTATCTATGATCAGATCAATAAAAAAATAATATTAGGTATTTAGTCTAATAATACTCAATTATTTACCTTTTATGATAATATTCTAATTTCTAAGTACAAGAGAAACTTAAAAGTGATTTCAATAACGTAAAATAACTTATCAGCTAAATAAGTAGGGTAAAAATCCCAGTAGTCGACCTTTTATTTTCAATTTCAAATTATTTATTTTTCAAAGTAGATTCAGTAAACTACTTTCGTTAGTACGTAAGGTTCGACTTTTAATTCCATTTAGTGACTTGATGGTTAATTTGACAGATTTGAATAAAAAAACAGCTATTTGAGTGGGTGTAAGAATAAACTATATTCAATGAACTTCACAAATGTACTTGTCGGAGAAGGTGTGTCTGTCTCTCGTTAGCATCAGGCATATATTTTAATTACTGTGGGCGTACTAAGGGTAGTGTTGGTTATAGCGCAATAGTAAAACGGTTTGCAGTTTAAATCAGATTGCAATTCATGAACAAGTCAGTCACACTAGCGAATCACACACTGTAGGTACCTACACAACTCAACGATACGGAACGCGGCAGTTTCTATGCACATGTTGTTCGTACGATGTCCAATGTGTGTGAAATTTCTTGCAACTGTTCTAATAAATACATAAAATCTACAACTCTATTTCCACTTATTTTGATCTCTTCCAATTTTTCTTCTGGTTCTATTGTGTAATAATCTTCTTCTGAATCTGAATCAGCTGGCGAATGATGTGTAGAATGCTAAAAGGTGAAAAAATTATGATATTAAATCAAATAAACAAATATCCTATTTTTCTCAATAGGTTCAGGATACGTTGATAAATTCATACCTAATACTACTTACATTGGGATTGTTTTGCGTCCTAGTTGCAGCAGCACGCGTCTGTAATTTCTGTATTTCATCAAACGGAAAACTAAAATGAAAAAAAAAAGAAGATTTATGTTAGCAATCAATATTTTTGTAAGGATTTATAAAATATAATAGAGGGCGCCCTGTGAGGAGGGAGCAGTGGCAGCCCAGAGGTCACGGCTGCGACTTAAGAATTGCAGGTCGTAGCTTCGAGCCCAGACAGGTGTAAATTATTTCATCACCACTGCTGTCAAAAACGGTGAAGGAAACATCGTGACGAAACCGGCACGTCTTAGAACAAAAAAATAGTAGACATATGACATCCACCAACGCACGCAACGCAATGGGCCCGCGTAGTGGATTACGAATCGTAATCCACTACGCGGGCCCAGTGCGTTGCGTGACAGGGCTAGAGAGTCGTAATTTACGACCCTCTAGCCCTGTCACTGAGAGGAGGCCTGTGTCCCAACTGTGGGAACAGCAACCTGTTAAAATTAGGGTGCTAGTGATAAAAATATTGCCCAGTATACCTAAATATTATGCACAATGTACACACGGCTACATATCAACCTATAAATATCCAGTATAAGCTGACCTCTCATTGTACAGAAATCCTATACAATGCGAGATCAGCTTATACTGGAGCAGTATAACTTGATTTGTAACAATGTGTACACACGCATATAAAAAAATATGAGGACACAAGCAACAATAATAATCAATATCGGACTTGCTTCATGGCAATATTTTCTCTGTGTGAGTAAGTCATGTCACTGTCTATTTCTCCTTCCACTGGAAGACAACAATTTTGTTCCGGTGTAATTGGCATCCTACAATAAAAAAGAACATTTGATTTAATTATAATTTCTAGAATTATCAACAAATCCGTTTTGGGATGAAAGTAAGACTTATTTCATAAAAATAATTAGTTTCTGAACTTACAATTCCAGAGTTTGATAAATTTTGGAATCGGTGGCTTCCATGAAATTTACCCTGAAAATTGAAAGTTATAAAGATAATGTGGTACTTAATTTATTATAATGTTTTCTTAGACACATCCTATTATTTTTGCGCTTACCTCACCAGTTCATCAGACGACTCTTTGTTTTGTAGTGAGGTGCCAACAACTGGTACATTTACCCTATAAACAGAAAAAGATAAAGAATTTTCCAGCGTAACTATTTCTTAAAATATCGTAAATAGATAGATAAGTGACAACTATGTACTTACTTTTATTAACTGAGTATAATAAGTAGGTAGGAAGATTATACTTACGAAGCCACGGTATTCTGTTTATCCTCAAAATTTTCTATCTGTAGTTGTCTTTCTCTCTCGGCATCAGATGGTTCAAGTTTATTTTGCAGTGAGATACATTTACTCTATAAATAGAAAAAAATAATACAGAATGATTCAAATCATAGTAGATTTAATCCGTGATTTGGAAAATATGTTGTCGATCCGTGCATAATCACGGATCGACAACATATTTTCCAAATTTCGAAATTAATAGAAAAAAATTACGAAATTCACAAAGACGGTCATCGAACCTTGATACTGAGCACTTACCGAGTCTTCAGTATGCATTTGGCTGCATGAATTAGTGTCACCAGATACTAGAAAGTAGGTAGGTACTGTACTGAGTATACTTACGAAGCAACAGGAGTATTCTTTTTGTCTTCAACATTCTCAGCCTGTACTTTTCTTGCTCTAAAAGATAAATTCAATTCTTTTTAAAATACCCCATAAAAAAAATAACACCACTTGGTAAGGCAATTAGTAAATAAGTAGGTAAGTATACGAATTTTACTTACTTCATTTCTTCGTGCAAGCGTTTAGCATTGGTTTTTCGCCAACCCCTTCTGTCTTGATTTCTTTACTTTGTTCCCCATTTCAAATAAAAATAAATAAATAAATAAATTTCAAATACGCTACAATTAGTTTTCACACAATTTTCTTCGTTACGTTATTAAATCCGTGCGTAAGCGCAAGCGACACAAGCTCCCCGTCCGATGGCCGACGGCGGACTAAAGCGGATAAGAGGGCGGCGCGGCGGCTCTGCTTATGATGGGCAAAACTCGCGCGAATTTAGGTATTTCCTTCTTATTGTTAAACAAATACACATTTTGAAAATGTAAATCGTATACGTTGTATAAAACATGTTGTTTTGTTATTATTAAAAAACTGATGACCTTCCGCGAAGTATTCACGCCGTACTAAGCGTTTGTTGTGTTTTTTAGAGATAACTTTGTGAATTTATTCTATCGAGCCAACTTTATCAAATCGTGTTTCCATCCTGTATACTGCCTAGTATATATGGCCAATAATACCAATTTATTTCCTGAGATTTTAATTTAATTGTTTACTACTTCAAACAACCGTTATAAAAGCGCGTTTTTGTGTATAAACAGCTCGGTGCCCCGTTAAAACATAATAATTCTATAAATAAACACGCGGTGTTAACGGAAGCTGGACCCCAATTAGCAAAGCATTTTATCTACGCATCTATCTATTAAATGGCATACTTAAAACTACTGAGCCGTAATGCGTTTTGAAGATAAAATACAATATTTTATAGTGTTGCGTCCAATTAGATTAGACGTGAAATATTATTTGAACTACCTACTTAGCTATAATTTTAACATTATTTTTGAATGCAGATTGGATATATGGCTACCTACGTTGGGTAACTGTAGGGAATAAAACGATTATAGAAGTGGGCTACAACTGGTCCCAAGAAGTTGAAGATAGCGATCAGAGTGCGTCACTATTGTCGCAAAAACTCAAACATGAAATCACAAAATAAGTACATAGCTAAGTAGGCAAGGATTATTTGCATAGCTGCACTGAATAAATACTTATGTAAATTAGTAACACTAGTCACAATAATTTATTGTACCTCGTGTTGCATTCAATATCACGTTCTTAGAAACGTATCTTTTTTTGTATTGAATAGGTATAAGTACCTTGTAGTCGACGTTGTGCAGTTTTCCTTTAAATATACATGCATGGACAATGACTGTGCCTATGTTACACAATGATTTGTAGTTATTGCAGAACACGGGGTCCCTAATAATTCACTCAATTCTGTAAAACGTCTGCAACACTTAACGCGATTGTAGTAAAATATATATTTTTAAATTCACTACTCACACTGATTTGTGTGCTATATAATTTTACATTAAAATATATTATTTAACGTGAAATCAAAATGTAAATAAGTAATTTGTAAAGGTATTAATTAATTTATTATTCAAATCCTTTTTTATGAAAAACTTTTCAAAGATTACCGCTAAGCGCCGTCTATGATTGTACTCTATTGTTCTCTATGCTCTCTATGCTACAATACCGCCATCTGTCGTGAACAGTCGTGAAGGTCTTGAAGGTGAAAGACCTGCAAAGTGCGAACTCATAAATCAACCATTACTTTACTAATAAAATTGTTTTAAATGTGAAGCACGTATTACCGTTGACTATTAAATATTAAAATTTAATTTTCATTTTGCCGTGTGACGACTACAGAAAAATATGGATAACCTGGTTGATAAGGTTTTTGGATTTGAAAAGTGGCGGTAACTTTAATACTCACAGCGCCACCTTACGGGCCTAAATGGAAACTGTAATGAACAAAGAGAGCTAGCTAGCCACCACTAGAAATTAAGGTTGTGTGTTATCTTTATCATACGAGCGCGGAGTGCGGTAGTGCGAAAGAGACACGCAGTACACTTTCGGCCATAACCATCTTTCTTTCTTGTGCAACTGTTTCTCTTCGTCCGTGTACTAGTGCAAACGCAGGATGGACGCCATTCGCGCGAGATAATTTTTTCATCGCTCGTAAAGCGATATTTGAACGTGTTCGGTGCCGGGCGTGGAGCTATGCTATAGTGTATCAAGTGTACGGTGCTTTCGGTCTGGCGGTGCGGTGTGGAAGTGCTTGGTGCTGGTCGGAGCCGAGGCTCGGCTGGAGGCAAGGCAGCGAGGCGAGGCGCGTGCAGCGCGAGGCATGGCGGGCGCGAGCTGAGCGCCGGTCACGGCCTCCGGTGTCAGGCCGCTCGCGCTCCGCCGCCGGCCCGATGAGCGGGACACGTTCTGCGCGGCGGAGGTTATTTTATGGGGATTTGTATGAGCTGCCGGCGCCGAGAGCGGAAGGCACCAGAGAAGCGGACGGTGCCGGGAGCGGGCGGGCCCGCTAAGGGCACTGCGGCGGCAGAACTGCTGCCGCGCCGCGTTGAGCAACTGACAGCCATGGCCAACTCCATGTCCAATATCAAGATGACAAACCCCATCAAGGGCATCGTTAGCAAGCGCCGGAAACGCTACATCAAGGACGGATTCAACCTGGACTTAGCCTGTATCCTTTTAAGTGCTATAGTGTTGTTGCCGTGTGCCGCGATCCGCTTTCGCGGCCCGAGATCGATGTTGTGTGTCGGTGAGTCCTTTAAGTGATCAAAGCTGTGCTCCCGGCCTTGAGATTTCATTAGAGCGAAGTTTCCAATACGATTTCATTTATCCTCATAAAATCACCATGGAATTTGCGTGTTAACCTGGCTTGACCATCCTTTTAGTTTTGTCAAGGGCACTCAATTTATAACCTATAAATTACATTCTTAAAACTCTGGTGATAAAGGTTATGATATTTTAGGCTTTTGGCTAGATCTAGAATGAAAATACGTAATGTACGTTTAACTGTAGAGGCTTACATGTCCCTAAAATGATCTGACAGGTCATATTAGGGTTACAAGGTCTCGTACATGTACGTACGCGCAAAACGTTAATTTTACTGTAAAATTAAGCAATGTAATTGTGTTGAAAATGCTTAAATATATCGGAAACACGATTATAAATGCAACCACGAGTTAATTTTCGTTTGCAACGCAACAATTATCTAACGAGAGAGCAATGAAATCTCGCATGGCAACAAGATATATAACCTATAACGTTGTATATATAGGCTTAAAGTACATGCCTATTATGGCTGTGTACATAGAAACTGTCTGATAATCATTGTAGAGTGGTGTTGAGTGTTAGGAATTATAATATCTATGGGTTTTAATCTGATTACATTAAATGTGTGAAAATATCTTAACTGTTGCTGTACTTAGTTATATTTTTTGTTTGTAAAGTCAAGCGAGCATGGTTCAATTACTGGTTTGAAAAAATTGGCTCAGTATCGTAAATTTTATGCAAATAAAGTAATGTTTGAAGATTTATAAGTTGATTAAATGGTGGTGTAGTGCATTTTTTGCTTGAAACTTTAAATGGTTTTATAACAAGTATAATGCTTATCGGAGCTCACAGTAGGCAAAAGAATTATGAAACGTTTTGAGCATCTATTATGAAAAGTTGTGTAGGATTAGACAACACATAATAAATAACTAATGCTTTCCATGGAATGTGTGTTAAATAGTAGGTTTCTATAAATTATCATTATAAGTTAGTGTTTAGAGATACCTCAAAAGTGAACTTTTATGCTAACTGCTTTGTTTATGTTTAAAATATTTTGCAATGGCAATGGAGTCAGTTTTGCAGACATACCCTATCATCATATTTTTTTAAATTAAAATGACTATTTGCAGTGCAGTAGAGATTGGTATGAGTACCTCTAACACAAAGAACCTGTTAAAACAAAATGCAGGTTAATTTGAATAACGTATAGAACATGTTCTAAAGTATCCATTCTCTATCTTTCTTCAATCCATTATAATCCACATTCGGGTACGAACCTGTCAGGACTTCGATAGCCAAGAGATAGAAAATCTTGTTAGCTTACTAAATAGAGAACATTCACTATTGATCAGATGTCTACATTGTCCACCTGTACCTAATGCAGTTGACAAATTAATTGATGATTTGGTTTTCTATCCGTCCAGCATATTGAAGTCTGTAGCTAATGATTCTGTCTTAACTTCAACACAAGATGGTCATGACCTGAGCATGTATGGGCAGAATACACTTTTTATTATTGACATTGGCCATCCATTAACCTAGCATAGTATATTTATCATGCTAATACACTTCCAACATCAATCAATTACTAACAAGAATCTAATGGGAATATACATGAATATGACGGTATAATTTCAGTGTTATTGATCTTTATATTATTTTGGTGTTTCTATGTTTATTCTACATTATACACATAAATATATGTTGCTTTATTTCTCTCTATCTTTATTTATCTTTTTTTTTTGCATCTGTTTACATAGTATTTTATGTTGTTTAATGAAATGGTATGTCCCCATTTATTCTATGAATTTATTTTAGTAATTCTTGGTGCATAGTGAAATAAACCCACAGATTTGAATTTCTATATTGATGTGCATACTAGAAAAAAAATCTTTTAAATTGGAATTTCTGTTGAATTGGAAGTGGCGTTTAGATTGCTCTGATAAAACGTATTCACCATAACAAAGAACTATCACAGTTGATGTTATTACTCAAAAGGCCATAATAGGACTAAAATGTAAAGAAGAGTATTTTTAATGGTACACAGAAACTCTGAAATTGACCATAATTTAAAATCATCTCAAAAAAAAAATGCCCAAAACAAACTGGATTTCCTAAATCCATTCAAATTACTTGCAGAACATTTATATGTAACTGTGTTATCCATCCTATGCTTTCTAAGTGTATGTATATTAATTTTCTTGCATTATGTCTAGCTAATCCCACTATCATAATGTTCAGGTCATTCACCTGCGTGCATGATATATAGCTAACGTAGGATCTATATCAGCCATCAGTGTGATTGCATTATTTTTTTATTATGGCAATACTTTGTGTTTATGATTCAAAAGTCTATCTGATTGATTGGGATTGTGATAACTTGCTGCTAAAGCGTTATTAATCCTGTGATCTATAAAATTGAGTAATAGTGGTTTTGGATTATCATCAAGTCTCATGTCATTGTACTTACATATTACATCATTGTAGCTACCAGTAACCAGTCCACTAAGGATAGAAATCTGAAAATACTAATCCTAAATTCTCACTCTCAGTTTATTAAACATAATCATAATAACATAAGAGTATGTATCTAAGGATTGTAGCAGGTGGCATTGTGTAGTTTCTGCTTACCCCCATGGGAAGAAGTCGTGAGTTTATTTATGTATGAATATATCTCTATTATAAAATTAATAATTATTTTTTGGTCATCATTGATAATATTATTATGTCTAAAACTAAGCATTAAATCATTTATACAAGTTTCACATTTTTAGCTAAATATAATTTAGTATTACGTTTTTTTCTTTGTAGTGTAACCATACAATTTATTTTAGTAAATGTATTTAGGTAACAATTTACATAATTTATTCAATCGTACCTGTAATTGTTGTGGCAATAAGTTTAGGTACATTTGATTCTCATAATTTCCGGGAAGGCTTCGTTCGTATTTCTCCCATTTTGTGCCTGTACTTAGTTTTAACTTGATTAAAAGAGAATAGAATACTCTTTATTATGTAGAATTGTAGACCATGCAAATTACAGATAAGTAGGTAGGTTTCCATTCAACATGGCGATTTTCTGAATACAGAAGCCCATAGTAAGACAAGTTCATGCTAAAATTGTTTGAATTCTCTTCTTCGTTGTTCCCTCAATGCTAAGGATCGTGACCAAATATGACGCGTCTTCAAGTTACTTCTCTTCTACAGTGTGGACCGGTCGGTACAGACACGCTAGCACATCAAGCTACTCGAAACTGACAAATTTTCCCAATCAACCTTGAACCTAATGCTTTAGCGATAAAGTTGAAAATCTATTAAAGAAATTTGACAAATTGTAGCAGCTTGATGTGCTGTCGTCTGTACATGCTTCCTTCTTGATCGCGTTTAACCATCTTACCGGTGCTCTGTCTTGAGCGCGTTTTTCCTTGTACCTGGCTAATCGAAAAATCAGGGAAAGTGTTCCGAAAGATTACGTTACTGGGATGGCCAAATGGACGCACTTAATCAAATCCAGATGCCAAATGATTTGTTGTTTCAATTTCTTTCTCTACAATTTTGCCAAGTTACTCTTTGCGTAGTCTTGCGCTTACTCTACGATTCAAAGTTCAGCCATTAGACACTACTGCTTTGCTCAAAAGACGTATTTTTCAGAAAAACAACCATAAATTGAGTTTGTGAATCTTTAATTCATTGCATTTTCGCATTCATACTTCGTAACTTTTGTTCGTTTTATCTTAAAAGTTCAGGGAAACTGTTAGAGGAAAAGCTGTTTTCCTCCAAAACCTTTACGTAGATGCTCTAAGTCTTAGAGCATATTATTTTATGTCTTGAAGAGTAAGTCATAAAATAATATTCACGACACGAAATCATGTATGTTACAGTCGATTTACGTCATTTACTTTTTTAATCTCGAAAGTTAAAAAAAAACATACGAAAGTAGGTACCTACCATGTTTTACGACACAAATCATCTAACATTATAGCCACGCTAAAACTTGAAAAGAAAGAGCCATAATATAAAATAAAAAATCTCAAACCGCCGAGTTAAAGCAAACTTCATAGATGACCTTCGGTCGCCACTCCGCTTGGCAACAGCATAATACTCAATTGATTCCAAAAGGTATCATTAAACCGTTCTTAATTTAGAAGTTACCTTGTGAGCTGAGCTTTATAAAAAACTTGACAAGCATCTATCCTTATAATAATGTGGGTTCTGTATAAAAAATGCTCGCTATTAAATAATGTAGGTATAGTACCCAAGAAGTGGATAGGTTGGTTTCTTAGCTTTCGTTCGTGGATGCATTTTTTGAGATCAGGTTATTTAATAGTCGTAGAACGAAAATAAATGGATACCTTTTAGTCGCAAGAAATAAAAGATGTCGTAGAGTTTATTCTTTAATATAATGACGGTTAATTACGTGTTGTTTAATGATCTTGATAATTATGATATGTAGATTAACAAACTTAGCACAAATCCTAAATTTTAAATGCAACAATGGCTAGCAAGGAATCCTAAAATGAAGTAGTGAAACCAAGGCTGAACACATAATTATCTACAATTAAAAACAAATTACAACAAAACACTAGCTAAGTAACCGCTTACTTATTTAGCTGTATCAGATCTGAAGCAAGTGTTTCATTATGTCTTATGTATTATGCCTGATTTTATGGCTAACTTTTAAGGACGTATAATCGTGTTGATACGTCCATTAAGCGTAGTTTCGCTTTCTGCTATGATTTTAATCAAATTCGGCATGCTGAGACTGTACTGTCTTGCGAGGCGATGAGCTATATCAAGCTATAGGTTTCGTTAAAAACACTTTCTCTAACGGATTTCCACAATGCATGAAAACAGTGCCGATAATTCCATATTGACAAACTGGTACAGACGCCAGCACATCAAGCTACTACAATCTGTCAAATTTCTTTATAATATATTTTCAACTATATCGTTAAAGCAATTATCATTTTACAATTATCATGGTGCTAGGAATAATTGTATATTTTCCCGTAGCAGATATTTTATATCTACTATTGTAATCGATGCACATAAATAAATAGTACGATGTAAAAAAGCTCTTATAATGTTAACGATAAGTATACTTATAGATTGCGATAACGCGATCCGTGCTTAGGTGCTTACATCTCTCTATAAACACTGCTATTGATTTATTATCAATTGTGCTTTGCATGTGGCTCCTTGCTGTATAATGACCAATTCAATTACGTTCGCAGATATCTGCACACATCCATTTGACTACGTCGTAAGCGTGTTTCTTGTTCCGACGTTTTGTTACAATGTATGTAATTATTGTTGTCACTAATCTACCTAGAACGAACGATCCTTCAATTTTCTATCCTACTAATATTATAAACGCGAAAGTTTGTGAGGATGGATGGATGTTTGTTACTCTTTCGCGCAAATCTACTGAACGGATTTGGATAAAATTTGGCACACAGATAGTTTATAACCAGGATTAATACATAGGATACTTGGAAGCTTTCACGGTAAAACGGTTGAACGGATTTGGATGAAATTTGGCACATGGGTGGACCATGACCTGGATTAGGACATAGGATAATTTTTACCCCGATGTTCCCTTGGGATTGAAGCTTATGTGGGTGAAACTGCTAGTACTTTATATCTGCATTATGGTGATTTGTGAAAAATTGAGTATTTTTGACCGACATCACGCGTGGAAAGATCTTGATTTATTTATACTAAAATGAAAGGCATTCTATAAATATTTATCAACAATTTACAGCGTGGTATCGCATCGCTTTCCAAGTGCAATTGCTCTAATCGATTCATTTTAGTCCCACAAAAACGTTTAACGATTATAAAATTAGGGGACGACAAATTTATATGGCGTTGCCGTCATGAACAACGATGCAAATTAAAACATTCAAGTTTCATAATTATTCAACGACATTAATGGTCACCGTGGTAGATTGCAAATTACAAAAAAGTCTGCGCCTTACGTCTGGTGCGGGGTCATTGACTTATAATATGCAATTGTAAAAAATCAATGTAACTACCTAATCCCAAAGCGTTTGCATACAACAAAGGTCTGCATTATTAACAATGGCTGTTAACAATAAAAAAAGGTTTTTAACCGCTCGATTGTTTCAACAGCGTTTCGTATTTGACATTAGAAGCAACAGCACGTCGTAAAAACAATATTGCACGTGATGTGATGCACTAAAATTGGCCTGTGTATATAATATTGGAAGTTAATCCATTTGGTCGACGGTTGCGAGACATAAACACATTCGGGATAATTCGCACTCCACTCAAGATCTATGCACGTAATAAAACCGTGATGAAGAGTGTACACCAAGTCATCGCCTGTTCAACATAATTTCATATTGGGCATTAACTCAAGTCTTTGTGATGCTATTCAAAATGCAGATGTTCTGATGTGGTCTTTATGGACTACTATAGGAAGTGATGAATGCTGTAAGCCAAGCATCTGCTGATTTGCCTCTAAGAGACGCATGATAATTTAGATTACAAATAAGAGACTACTTATTAAGTACCTACTTGCTGCGCCCCGCGTTTCACACGCATTAGTCTCGATCCTGTAGGAATATCGGGATAAAAAGTATCCTATGTCCTAATCCAGGTCACGGTCCACCCATGTGCCAAATTGTATCCAAATCCCTTCAGCCGTTATATCAAATCTTTTCTCTTTATAATATTAGTTAAGATTTAGTTTAATTTAGAAAAATAAAGGGTTTATTTCACCAATATAACCTGCGCTCAAGAGCTGTCAGTATCAATATTCCCCATCAATGATGATACTGACAGCTCTGTGCTGGTCACGTTCAGTTTCATTGATGAAGTTCGCCCTAAATCCATAAAAAAACTACAGCAAAAATATTTTTGGGAGATTTAAGAACCTAAATCTTTTTCATACCCACACAATTCTAGGCGGTAAATTAAATAACGGAATAGCCATGAATGCTGAAAATAAAGTCCGACGTTTTCCGTATTCAGGTTAAATTTTAAAATAAAATAGATTGAGGATTACATAGGATTGAGTTCAGTTTTGTGCGCAATTAAAGGATAACAGTTTTAAAACGTTTTCAAAGGATTTAGAATGAAAAGGTACCTATTACCAACAAGTCATCATCCTCCTGCACTTATCATGCATGCGTTACTATTAGCCGTTATTTCTTTCTAGCTTGGATGGAATTGTCAAGGAAACGATGGATTGCGTGAAAGATGTTTCATCTTTTCTTTGGTCTTCCTCTACTCTTATAACCATCCACATTCACGCCCATATCATGGAAATCTCGTGCTAAGATTTGCTGATTTCCATCTGGACATGAGGATTGTAATAGGCTGTAATTAGGGCGTTTTCCTATATATAGCTATACTTAGCGTGTCGATGGCAAAATGAACACGAAAAATTTCAGTGTTTTTAAATTTGTTTGCCCCAAAATTCAGTAACGCCAGTACCGTTTGCTGACTCAGCCATTAGGTCCACGTGTGCAGGTGACGGAGCATACGGCGCAAGATGGAATTAGATTTTTGGACATGAGAATATAATAGGCTCTACGTTTTCCTCTAGATATAGAATATATAGGAAAACGTCGAGTCGTCGATTCTGTTAGTACTGTAATACTGATAGTTCGTTTTTATATCAAGCATACCCTAAGCTACTAGGTGGAGATAATACCTACTACATATTTATGACAGTATCCATTTGGATGATGGCTGCTTTGAAATCCACTGCTTTGACTAAAAACTTATTCTGTAACTCTTGCCATGATAAAAAAATTACGACCAAAATCAAGTTCCTCGACTATTTAAAACGAAGCAATTGATATTTTTTTGTTAACTGGGCTGATACCGTCGTCCCTTCGCCCAGAAAATGTAAAAAAATATGCAATTCTTCCGGTTCGTTTCCATATAAAGCATCGTTTAACCTGTTAAAAGGTCGACTCAAAAGATGTGACAGTGAAATGATATGACGAGTTAACGTGCATAGCAACAATACTTCATTTCCATTACTGGGCCCTGAACCTCTTTTTAATTAACTTTTAGCCCGTAGACTGCCCGGCGTTTGCTTTATTTTTTGAGAGAACGTGATTTTACAACAAAATTAGATGAAGACGCCCATTGTCTGTGGAGATGTTGCTTGCCAATTATTTCGTTGTGTTCTTCCTAAGCACGTACATATATATGTCGTTTTCCTGTCAGAGGAACGGATTCCCTATGCTTTTTATTTTTAAACGAGATAAGGACGTCACGCAATAGTACTCTGTCGATAAAGATCTATAGGCCTGTAATGATGGTTACTACGGGCATTGTAAGTAACGTCTTTCATTGTTACAAATACTCATACTTTGGCACACGTTGATATTCAATGCAAAAGGCTTACATTGTAAAATGTTATCTGTAGATTTGGAGTTAAAATATCAATGAAGCCTTTAAATGACCAACTCTTGTACATGGCTTTGGTATAGATACCGATAAAAACTGGAGAAATCTAAAATTTTGACTGTTACAATAAACTGGCACAAGTTTGTTTTCACTTGTAATTATTTGAGTTAATTTCCTTTAATTGTGTTACTTTATCGTCAAACAGTTCCTGGCTTTGATATAGATAAACAGTGGAAAAAATCACAAATTTTGACTGTTACAATAAACTAGCAAAATTTTGTTGCCACATGTAACTATTTGAGTTAATTTCCTTTAATTGTGTTACTTTATCGTCAAACAGTTCCATAAATAGGGATGTCTGACAACCTGATAATATCAATACCATGTTTTCCTTCAACAAAACCTCGCCTACTAGGCTCAGAAACTATAAAACGTGTTTATTAGCGGCCATCTGAAATACGTGTACTTATATTAAACATCATTGCCTACATGCAATGACGATAATTGCTTCTAACAAGATTATCTACTCGGCAGAATCGTGTGCTGATTTACGTAATTGAAGTCAAGAATTGAGCTGATTGCGGGTCAAAGTTGATAATGAGGCTTAATCATACCACTTCGTTCTAACTGAAATCTTAACGGAAAATATGCCAAATGCAGATTTGCGGCCTAGCAACATGACAAACTGATTGAATAACTACCCACCTACGTCTTGCGGAGAGCTTCCTCGATGCTTGCAAAAAACTCACTTAGCAACAGACAAAAAATAATAAATAATAAAAGTTGTACAGGATATTCTAGTTTGGTTGTCGAAAAATTTACCAAATCCGCCAGGGTTCCGTAATGGATTAGATTGTTGATGGAATCGACCGGAAGGTTGCTCGAATGTTTAACTTACTAGTTCTCTTGGTTTTCCGATTCAATATTCTGCATCTCTCCTATTTTCTTTCGTATTTAATCCGATGCCAATTTTCTAGACAAAGTTGCTTCGTCAAGGACTCATCCTCTTTATACGGGTAATATTATCATGTTGCTAATTTTAGTTTGATTGGATGCAAAGAAGAATAGATCAAACTTGATCACCACTTTAATATTTTATGGTAATAACTTCGCGTGATTAATGAAATTATATTGTTCAGAAATCATAACCAATAATAATTAGCATTAATTATTACTTCATTTCGAAATCTGCTCCATCGCATCTAACTGTCTGAGCTCTACAGTCGACAGTTAACAAAGTCAGAACCGAATTTTTAACTCACTTAAACACACCTTCATGTTTATATACTTTCGTTTAACGCAATTTGTCATGTTTGGCACTTTGTATAACCTTATTTTATAATTTTGTGGTGTTGCCCTCGGGTCCCGTCACCCGTGTCATGATTTAATGACTTAATTAAAATCTCATCTTGACTTTTGGTCGCTTCATTTTCTTGTTAAGGCAATGGTGCTTTAGCCATGATATTCTGGCGAGGAAATTCTCTCGGTGCTCCCAAAGGATGGGCTCGTGTTTCGACTAACTAATGACTGTAAATGAAGCTGATTATGGATGAAGTTGTTGAAGCGTTTTGATTCCACTGCTGTTGAATGAGTTTTTGGGCCATTTGTTTAATCACGATCACGACCAAACCTCGGAAGACTTTTTCATCTCTATTGAAGCATATTGTTATTTTTTCTAAGTTTCTGAAAAGTAAATTTGAAGAGAACAACCTCGTGGAAAATTTACTATATCGCTATGAATATAGCTAAAATTATTTTCAAGACAAAAACTTCAAAGGCGACTGTGCTGCGACCAGACAATAGATTAGAAATTTCCCCATTTAACGACAAACCGAACGTCTTCTATTGCATTATTTAAACACTCATTGAACTGTCTATATCTAGGTCACCTGGGGTGATTCATATGCACGCTATGGTACCTTGCATGCATAATTTAAGTCTGCAGTCTGCAAATGGTAGATAATCTTTTTTTCACATGTGTCAGCGTTGAGCTTCTTTGTGTAATTGGATTTCTTTAGGTTATTGCTCCCTAAGCCGGTTCAATAGTAGAAGCTTATTCGAAAAGAGGGATTTATTGTTAAAGACTAAACTGTGCGTGTTCATGTACTGCACGTATTCTGTACAAATGTTACGCTGCGTTAGATCAAATGTTTGAACTCATTTGCGTTGTACACTGTACTCTGCCATAGCAACAAACAGTTACGTAAATGATTTTCTTTTTTTTTATTCGTCGACCATATCGCTTCGTTCGTTTTCACTGGTCGTGATTGTTTTTTATTGTGAATACTCCTTATTTTTTCATAATGACCACCATCTTCAGTGACTGTAACAATGTATGTAATTATTGCTATCAGTGTATATTATTACGGCAATTAATGTAACTGTTGGCAATTTCTGTTTTATTTATGCGTCGTGCTTAGCATCGATCCTTCTTACGGTAGAGGTGAGGTTAGTAACAAAAATTATAATTACATCCTTTACTCCGCCTTAGGCATGTCCGCTTGCGTAATTTAGTATGTAAATAAATCATCAACGCGTTTTGGCGCGAAGTTGCATTTGCCTCATTCGTTCACATCTCTAGATCATGACTAGACCTGAGAGTAGAGCCTAAATAAAAATGGTCAGAAAAGTGCTTCTATAGTTTTGCCAAAAACTTTTGAACGAGCAACATGGAGTAGATTTTAGATTGAACAAAATTGTAACTACAAATTAAGTTACTGCTCAAAGGCAGTAGATTGGAAAGCCAGTGCGGAAGCTACGGGTGAACGAGGCAGTCCGTCCTTGATGCTGCGATGACGCGCCGTGCCTAATGGCCACGCCCTCAAAGTAACTTGACAGCCGGAATCCACAAGCTTTAGTAAAAACTAGTCTGTTTTTTATGCATAGCATTTCGCCCTTTATAGTACTACTCTTTAACAAGTTAAACTATTTATTTTAGTGCTACTGTGACCTAACAAATCACCTTAATAACGTTTTCTAAATCGTCCTGCAAGATAATTTATGCTTCAGTTCTCAATGTCCCCTATGAACCGAATATTATTGTTTCCACATGAACAATACCTGACTGCACAATTCGTAATAAACCTCGAATTTTCTGACAAGACTTTGCTTCACATTCAAAAGTCATATTATACCGGTCTTTGTCCTTCGCCATAAACTGATTCAATTTCAGGTTTTATTGTAATCGGTTTACGATAATCAAAAATCATTGAGTTCAGTAATGTTTTGACACTGTTGCTCTGTCTCAAAGACAGGCCGAATCTTCCAAGGTCTGTTCAGTAAATGTATCTGATGAATAGTTGCATAGTCACACGACTTGTGCGCGTACAGTAGCCGTGAAAAATTGTGGGTTCATTTAATATTTTAGACGCGTACAACAAATGTTTTGTTTTGCAATCGCCGCGCGCTTATAAGTTAACCCGTCACTCACTATTACGCCTAGCGTTATCTTAGTGTTGTAATCTGATATTACGTGTTTTTAGCGGTGTCTTGTCGTTTTTTAGCAGCCGCTAGAGAACTGACGAATGCTGCTTCTATGTATGTGTTACAGCATGGCATACAAATTCGTGTTTTCTGAATATTCTCACGACAAATTTAAAAAAAATAGAGTATATAGATTCCTTTATTTGTAACATTATATTGTCTAGAACACTGAAAACGTTGAGATGTTGAAATCTGAGCTATTTATTTTTGATGTCTTAACCGTCAGTTTAATCTTTTGATTACCATAACTCGTTCCAGGAAAATTTGAAACACGGTGAAGAGATTAATTGCTTATCTCTGAGTTTTCACTCAAAGGATGGACGACCCTAAAGTAGTACTCCATCTATCGCTCTTAATAAATTGAGTTACAATTCTCATTTTTCTTATTTCTATCTCTCCGAGTTCGTATTACTCATTTCCGATCCTAAGTTATTCCTCAGATATCCATTTACGTCGATGTATCTCTGAGGAGTCTCGGTCAGCGACCAGTCAAGGCTCACATCTCATTTGAACGATCACGAGGTTGAAAGTTGAAACCACTTGCCGCGTCGACTTGCTATCTTTTGAATCATTTTCATGGAAGTTTAAATTGGAGCTCTGAATGGATTTCATATTATTCTCTTTAATTTTAAAGTTGGAGATTTGTTTCGTTGTGTTTTGGATCCCTTTGCTTAATTGAGCTCGTTGTTGCTTTTTCTTCTGACATACGTCATTTACTACCAGCTCTGTTCAAAATCAAAATAGCAGAAGCTAGTTGCACGGTTCCAATTGGTTGTTTTCTATGGAGAAGAGTCGGCAAGAAACTCCACGGTTAATCTTTGAAATATTGCCGAGTCATTTTGTGTGAGGTGACCAGCCGCTGACACCGCCTAATTGATTTATAGTTATTTTATCTCACTATAAATATGGTCTTTTTTTTTTCAAAAGATGTTTCTGATTAGGAGTACTACAGAACCATATTAAGCTTTGCTAAATCAATGGTCTCGCAAAAAAACACGAAATATGACTTACCTAAACACCTAGTTCTTGCAGATTTATTTAGAGGTGGTCTCGACGCCGACCAGCGCGGCCTCCGCGGGGTATGGTAGCCTTACTTATATTATCCGTAGTTTGGCATGGCACATACAAAGTGCGTAAAAAGATGAACACAAATTGTATGTTGCGGTTAGTCGTCCGGTTGGATATAGTGCACCTCTCCCTTAGTTAGCTCTAGCTTTTTCCCAACTATGTTGGGGTCGGTTTCCAGTCGTAACTGGATGCAGCTGAATACCAGTATTTTACATGGAGCGACTACCTATCTGACCTCCACAACCCAGTGGTTGTCAGAAGTGTGACGATCCGTAACGACTGTCAAAGATTCACTAATGACAGCCGGGACCAACGACATAACGTGCTTTCCGAGGCATGAAGGGTCTTGGTCTCCCTTACTAGGCATTAAACCTTAATGATGCAAATAATTGAGGTCTCACTTCTCGGTACAAACTCTTTGCCCGTTCCAACAGCGACATTGAGCTTAGGACATTGCATTCTGCCCTTGCTTCATTTACTCCGTCTGCGTTAATATAGTCGTACCTTGTAATTAACTCGCACCTGCTTTGTCTGACCTTTGCCTTCAGTCACGATATTCGCATTTTCTCCATTAAAATATATTATTGCGGCAAAACAATCCGTAAATGTGTTTTTTATGAATGTATTCTGTTTACCCATTGAAATGAAACTAACATTACCGATTATTTCGCGTTTAATATTTAATTAAATTTTTCTCGTATTCGTGGTTTCGTTGTCCGCTCTGTAACAGAGCAAACTGAGAGGCTTTGGTATAAATGGGTCATGGACCTTTCTGTTGACTTATTAAAATATATTCCTATCAAAATATGATTATATGCAGCCTGGTGTACACTTATTTACCTTTTTATCGTAGTACTGCTAGTAAATTTAACCGTAATACATACATTTTGCGGTCACCAATACCACACACGGTCCATCGTCCGTGCCTTCGCCCACGACTGATAGCAAAAAAACCTTTCTATATTTTGTGCGTGACAAGTGACGTCACACGTTGACGTTTCTACTTTGGTTTAGGTCAACGTTGTGGCGTTAATGTTATAATTGTCGCTAATGATTATTGAATTTGTGACGTAAACTAGTAGACTGAGTTGATGGTGAATCTACCTAATATTATTAACAATGGTATGGGACACATAAACGTTTATTTAGGGTGGACTGCCACAAACCAACGAAAAAATATTCGAAAGATTTTGGTACTTCGATGAAAAACAAATCTCAACCCAACACAAGTTTCTGGCTCTATTCTATATACACAAACGCTTCATTGTCCCTAAAGAAGTATCTGATCGCATAAGTATGTTATAGTATTACCATAGTACGTTGGCCCTATCAGCCGTTGCCATGGCAACGATACCGTTAGTCTAACGCCACTCGGCCATCGCCGAATAAGTTCGACCAGTGCAGTGACGCAACTTCTACGATAGAATCTCTTTAATTAAGAATCTATTTAAGGAAGAATTGTATAAAGGCTATTGGCATGTGTAGGTAGTTCAATCAAATGCTGTTTGAATAAAGATCCAAGGTTTATTAATGTAGGTCAAGCGAAGGATGGTAAATTTAGATCACTGTAGTGAAGGCTTTAATCAAGGGTCTGGGAATTCAGAAAATTGGTATACAATGGAATTTTTGGGTTAACTTACCTTTTTATTTTCAATGCTGATTTGACACTGAAGAAACGAATATCTATAAGCCAACACAGTACGAGCCTATTAAAGATGCTACTGGTGCGTTTGAAAGATATTTGTTATTCTACCGAATTCAACACACTTAGTAGGTTAATGCCTTTTTGCGGTCCATGCAACAACAGATGAGGAAAACGCTTGCATTTGCACTTTTTGGCGATCAAATACAGATTAGACCTCTTGTGAACTGCTTGCCTTCCAAACTTCCAATAAATACAAGGCTCTCTCTCTCTTTATATTCACCATCTTCGATTCTCTTGTAGTAACAGTGCTTTTATCTATTAGCAACTCGGAAACTGTAGACTAGACAAATAAACGAAGTTTTGTTACTAGGGAAGTTACAAACCTCTAAGGTACTCCCGGTACATAAAAGTGGCCTAAAAAGTGACATTAGAAGTTACAGGCCAATAGCTGTTCTATCGATATTCGGCAAAGTATTTGAATAGTTTTGTACTCTATAAAAATATGCAGCACGGATTCCTTCCAAATCGCTCAACCACGTCTAATCTGCTTAACATATCCTTACAAATACACTCTTAGCCAAACATATTAATGACAAAATGCAGATCGATGTAGCCTATTTTCATTTTCAGAAGGCTTTTGACCGGGTTGACAACGACATACATACTTCTAAGTAAACTAGTATTGTTTCTCTGTGTCATCGCTAAAATTCTTCGCGAACTATCTGCGCGACCGCAAGCAATTTATAACATACAAAAATGCCAATTCGGAGCGCTACTCGGTCACTTCTGGCATAGGGCAGGGCACTAACCTGGGGCTCCTTCTTTTTCTAATAGTAGTTAATGATCTTCCTACATATGTAAAACACTCCACAGTCTTAATGTATGCTGATGATGACAAAGTTGCTCTACCAGTGGCTAGTTCCAGTGATACGGCCGCACTTCAACTCGACATCGACAACATTCACACTTGGAGCACTATCAATAACCTCAACCTAAACATTAGTAAATGCGCGGTCATGACCTACTCAAAAGCCACACAACATCTACACTATGAATAATGAGCCCCTGAAACGCGTCTTAACCGTTCCCGATCTGGGTGCTCACTTCGATCCACATTTTACATTTAACCAGCACATAATACAGACCTGCAACAAATCCCGCAAAAACAGGTTTTGTCTTGCGTCAGGCCAAAATTTTTAGTGATCGTCAAGCCATAACCATACTGTACAATTCCTTCATTCGCAGTTTGCTAGAGACTAACAGCGCAATCTGAAACCCTCATGAAGGAGTGTATACACTGGTCATCGAAAAGATTCAGAAGTCTTTTCTCCGCTACCTGTACTTAAAACTTTATGGTTATTACCCGTACATGTACCCAACACCATTTGTGCTGGGTATGGTGGGGTACCAAAGTTTAGAAGTAAGGAGAAATCTTAGTCTGGTTAAATATTTCATCCGCCTAAATCGTGGTACCCATTTCAATTCCTCCTTACTTCAGTACATTTCCTTTAACATCCCACTAGCCATTAGACACACACTTCGCCCTCGACGACGTCCTCTATTCGAAATACCTCAAACCGGTACCATAACCCTTAAGACCAGTCCATTGTACCTAGCCCTCACCCATATCAACAACATTCTGTTATATGATGAGTCCTCAGATGTCTTCGCGAGTACTGAACTGGAATTCCTGCACACTGCTACTCGATACCTGGAGTCCATTGCCACTCCCAGTAAAATCTCCTAGGAGTAGATAAATTAATAAAAAAACATTTTCTTGTTATTAATAATTTTATTTCAATTTATTTTAATTCTATCTAATTTTTACCAATTTTGTTTCATTTAATTTAATTTCATCGAAATTTGTCCATTTTTATAATGTGATTTAACTTAATTTTATGATTGTATGACATGTTTAATTACTAATATTGACTAATAACTTGTATGTGTGGTGCAAACTGTTAATATAAGTTGGTTATTATTAAATAAATAAACAAGTTCTTGACGTAAATCCGCTCAGAAAAAATACTTAGATGACCTCCCGATCTTATTTGCTGGTGTCCTTCTAACGTATTTGATTAGTACTATTTGTTAATGTTCATTCGAGCGAAAAGGTTCAGCAAACCAATTTCAAACTAGGGTAACTTTGAATCGGTTATGTATCAACACAATTTCGCCAAGGCCCAACCGCACTCGGACTGTGGTGGTGGTGTCCCAGTGGTAACGGCTCCGACTTACAAGTTGTAAGGACGTGGGCTCGAACCCAGACAGGCACTTAACTTTGTGTAAATAATTTCATCAACATTGCTCTCATAACGTTAAGGAAAACGTGAGGAAACCGGCCCGGAACCAAAAATTCGAAGTCGTATGACATTACCAACCCGCACTGGGCTCGCGTTGTAGATTATAGCCCACTCCCCCTCCAAGAGAGGAGGAGTTAACATTATAGGCTGATTATGCCACCGCACTCGCACACATTCCAAAATCAACACATTCGAATTACCTAATTATAGATGTATGTACTTTGGCCAGTAATCATATGCATAATTGCACATCGCAACCTTATTCTGCCATTGTTAAATATGTACGCAAATAACTGACACGCTAAATATTTTATTCACGTCGATGTTAAGCTGAGTGCAATGACTGTTGCATTACGGTTAGAACCTCAGAACATATACATGACATACGTGGATAGCGAAAGAATACTGATCCGATGGCGCATGCGTGACGAGAAAGCGGATTTTGTAAGGATCCTTGTTTCTTTTGTTGTTAGTCTGTCAACCGGGACGCGAGGACACGCAGACTTTAATGACAGCTCCTGCCATTTATTCCGGCTAGGATTAAGTTATTAATCTTTTAGATGTTGATGTTACTGCCGCAGCGTGACGTGATACTCTGATACCGTCTCCTTGCCATCACAACCATTTCGAATGCCGAACAAAGTAGTCAATAGTGTCCGAAATGTGGGTGTGGCTATGTAGTGGTGGTTTATAAGAATCCGTTTATAAGCAAGCAATCTGGGGAAATCCTGGACCAGCTCATATTTACTTGTTGTCATTTATTTAGCTCACTATATTCATAACTTATCAGGTGCAATATGAACAATTTAACTATATGAATTAAATATTTTGAGGATGTAGTTTTGCGGAGTCTAGGAATATGACGACAGTCATACATAAGACGTGCTCGCGACACATACTGGCCAAAGAACTGCTCTGTCTTTCCTTCTAAGTTCAGAGTATTAGTCAGTACTGTAGTGTTAGTAATGAACTGTGTAACAATAAACTGTGTCGAAGTTAAAGGAGTTATTTCTCTTGTTTACCCGTAACCCAATTCTGCGCCCACGATAGTATATCCTCATCATGATCATGATCCTATAAACCAGGATTCGATAAGTATTTTTATGCCACATGCCTGCCACACACAACATCGATCTTACGATTATAAAATTTTATTGAATAAGTGTATGTTTTTGGATGGACACGAAAGTAGTGGTTATTATTTCAACCCTTAAATAATTTAAATTGAATATATTGCCAAAATCCTTTGTCATTTGGTAAAACATCCATTGAGCTTTCCTTAACAGTTTTTGTCAAGACTGCAAATAAATTAATTCAGTATTCGCATCCACCCAAACACACCATATCAATAACAAATAATCTATATTGAATGCTATGCTCTAATTATTGATGAATATTTCCTTAACACCATATTGTACAGATATCACAGACAGGCTGATAGCGATGGGCTTCCCCGCCGAGAAGTTAGAAGGAGTATACAGGAATCACATAGACGAAGTGTACAGGTTTCTAGAGAAGATGCACAAGGACCACTATAAGATATACAACCTCTGCTCGGAGAGGTCCTATGATTCGAGCAAATTCCACGAAAGGGTGAGTACGAGCTTTTTTTGTTTCATAATTTAACAACCGTGTGTATCCAATGATTATTAGACATTTGAATAAGGAATCCTAACGCAAAACTTCGGATTTCCGTATTGTCATCCACCTTGTCCTTGGTCCGTATGTGGATGACGCCTTTAATGTAACCGCAGACCTATACAACTCCTATCAAAGTTTCTATTCATATACAACGGAGTTTCTCCTTTTAGATTTTTGGAATTACCAAGCAGTTATTTCCCTAACTGGAATTCAAATTATAATTTTAGCCCTTTGTCAAATTTCTGAATTTAGGTTGACTGATAATTATTACAAATCAGACCGTACTCAAAACGTCCAGATTTCGCCATGAGAGTTTCTAAACAGTCTGGATTTGATTGAGTGCTCAAAATAAATCGAGATAAAATTCTACTTATTTGTCACTGGCAAGATGGGCGTTACAGGAAGGATTTCCTGAATACTGAACTCAACGTCACCGCCATTAGGTAATCCGAGGTTTTACCCGCCCAATGACTCAAGGAATCATTGACTTGATTCGTCATTCGACCTCCTTTCCTTATTCATTCCTGTTCCTAATGTCGAAATTATGTATAAGGTAGGGTTCAGTAATTGGAATACACTCTTACATATAATTACGTAAATCTTGGAGTGAGTGGAGACGTTTACACGTAAATTGTTGTTTGTGGTGTTGAGTTACTGTATTGTTAGAAATTAATGACATTCTGCCAGCGAGGGTCCTGAACTCCTTGTGCGTACGTCTTGCTTTATTGTGATGACGTTGTATTCCGTGAATTGGGATTCGAAAATTTTATTACGAAAACGTTACTATATTAATTTGTTTTCTGGAAAGGAAGATCGTATATTTAAAGGCTTCTGCCTATTTGGAAGATGTGGTAGATTAACTGCCAATGCCCCATATGTCTAACTATCGAACGTTGATATTGTCCTGCAAATTCAAATCAGTTAATATCTTTGAGCAATTATTTTTAACGACTACGAGTACACTACACACCACAATTTCGTTTTGATAACAAACCTTAAGGTGAAACAATGTCAATGCAATAATAACAAACCTTGGTAAATATTTAAATTGAACCTTTTCATTATTTAATTACCCTTTTTGGGTCAATGGAAAAAATCTCCCCTAATTTTAATTAGGTTATTTTACGACGTTTTTTGTGAATTTCCTTTCAGTCTCTCGAGGGACACGATATTGCATTAACCTTTTAGCAACGATCTTTCAAGCTGTTTATTTTTCTTCAATAAAAAAAAGCTGCTGAATTGTGACTCGGTATTAAACTTGAACTGTTAAAATTTTAACCCGTTGTAGCCAGAACAAAATATGCTCGAAAACATCGCACTTAAAAATGTGTGGTTTCGTACGGCAGTAGTAGTAATACTGTGATTGATTCCGGACTATTGGAAGAAATCAAATGACCAGTGTTCGCACTATATCTAGGTTATCATGACCGCCGAGCGACTGTTATTTCTGTTTTATACCCTTTATGCACGGAAGCTGACTGTACTGTAACTGTATTATAGTCAAGCATATTTTACATATCTTGATTTCTTTGACGTGGCAACAGTCAGAACTATGAACAGAATTGGAAATGCTTATGCACACGCACGGATGTCTCGATTATTTTTCGGTCTAACAGTTTCGTTAAATAAGAATCGGCTTTAGCTGAAATGTCTTAATTCTACAGAGCTTGAGCTCATAATTAACCATAATGTGTATTATCTGTTTAATTTAGCTAAAAGTCATGTTAATCATTTCGTCATGCTCTCAACGGTACGCTTTTTATAAAGTCCGACAAAAGTTTTGGGTATCGACCGTGTGTCCATTGTGCCCAAGGTTAGATTGTAACAAGTTCAATGCAATATTGTTACGCAAATCCCCATCATTGCCGAATGGTCCCCCTGCTCCATAGTAACCGTACCCTTTTCGTTAACCCTCGCGATCTAACAAAGGACCAACGGCTCGCGGATCAAAAGACCACTGCACACATGAATTTTATTGTAAACTGCACTATACCTTTTGATATTTCTTTTAAAACATGTATTTAAGACAGATGCAGTCGTAAATTCGTAATGATGTACTGAGAGATGCACTAAACGCTTATTTATTGGCAAACGAGTGTACATACTTTATTAACGTAAGAAATGCAAATAATGCTGTGCATCAAAGTTAACAGATTTATGAAGATTTCTAGGCAGCAGTTAAAAGCAGTAAATAGCTGCTTAGCCTGATGATGGTGGTTCACAAGTCAATAATATTGGGTCACGTAGTTACCTGTCCATCTCTAATAAATGCTTCATCAAAAATGTAATTTCTCTTCGTTTCCACTATTAGAGTATTCATTGAACCTATGATTATGATTGAAGCTGACATTTCAATATTGTGCCGTGTTATTTTCCAGAAAATGTTCAATTGGGTGCATTTGCCTCAACGCTGTCAAGATAACGTCCATTCGATTGCCTTTTGGTGTCGTACCTACGACGCTGTGCAAACATTTCAAGTTTTAGTACAGCCAACAGCCAATGTCACCACTCACCAGTGAGGGGTTAACTCTTATATAATTGTTGGTCGAGGCGTTATCTGCTGCAAGCTGTGACAACACAAATATGATTATGAATAGGTGGCGTGTTCGAAGTCACGCCTGTGACTCACAGTTTGCGTACGTGTGCTCTTACACGAATCATACATGGACTTCTCTCGAAATTATTCGCTTGATTTCACCCCCTGTATTGCCAAACAATAAAGCTGATAATCACTTAAAATAATCACGATACTTGAACTCTGATGTCAGTACAACAATTTATATATGCCAACCAACAGCAATGTTATTTTTTCAATTTAATTTTAATATATTGTCACCAAATCATTTAACACTTGTATCAGCTGTTTTAATACAATATCGTTTTCCTCAAATACTGCAGTGGTTTTCAGAAGAATGATATATATGTATAACTAACAATTCGCGGAAGATTAGGCTGTGAATTGTTTAATAGTGCGCAATTATAGAGGGTGTATTGTAATGAAATAAGGTCGTGTTCGATCAATTTTGCCACAAGATTAATTTAGGCACGTTGGTACCGCGGAGCATGTTTTCTCACACCACGAAACCACGACACAGAGCAGGCAATTTGAACGTCTTGTTGCCTAAATTAAATTACTATATCTACTTACTAAAAGCGTGACTGATCGTTATTCGACGATATGTAACATCATCTGCCTAGCCTTTTTGCAAGTATTTCTGGGGTCGGCTTCCAGTCTAAGCGAATGCAGCTGAATACCAGTATTTTGCGTGGAGTGACTGCCTATCTGACTTCCACAACCACTGGGTAACATGATACCCCTTGGTAGGACTGGTTGTCAGACTTTCGAGCTTCTGACAACCTGTAACGACTGTAACAACAGCTTAAGGTGCTTTCCGACACACGGAGGGTTATGTAAATATGGTGACCCGTCCACGGACTTACCGCGGCAAGCGTAGCTTTACCTGATCAATCGACCCGTGCCCCTCGGCGTTAATTTCGACGATAACGTAACAAAATACACAAATACAAACGTATACTCCTCTATGTATAAAGGAAGGAAGGAAGTTATTTCTGTAAATAGAAATGTCAATATTTTGCAAATGAATTATGGGAAACCGGGAAGATTTAACGGGTAAGACAAACGGTTGATTTTTGATGGTGGCCGGTAGTAATTGACTTGACATTGCCGGTGTATTCTGCCAATTTCTAGTGTGGGAATGGCACGAGGGTACAGAAATAAACTTTTCACTATGGCAATTAATTTCACCTAACTATCCAAATATCAAGGACGTGTTCTTAGTGCATTTTTATAGCTTGAGTACCTTGGATGCTTGCTATTTTCGAAACTGTCTGTTGTACACGTGTAAGCTCTCCAATCCACTAAAAAAGTTGGCAAGCCTACTAATAAAAAAATGAAAGAAATACAATGCAAAAGCACTTCTGCTTTTTTACCATATATTCGTCGTCCCACCACCTGGCAACAGACTCTGTGCGAAGTGATTCCAAATCTAACCATTCATTTAAAAGGAAGCGGCCGTCAAATGACGCAGGTACATATAGTACAATAATCCTAAGGTCTTTCACAGCTGACTGCTAAGATTCTCGTTACAGTGACCTCCAGAAACACCTGTGCATAACTCCTAGCCGGTTCTAAAGGCTACTTTGTCGTCAAACGGCACAGTACTAGTCAATATTCAATATTGTTTGACGTCGTACTGAGGCAATAGTTACGGGTTATTCTGTATGTACCGACTTGAGATTCTTGGTAAATGTGTCAGTAGCTTCATGTTTAGGAATTTGGCTATATCGTAAAGTTATAATAGACTAGGCTAGAATACATGGATGACGCCTTGGCAACAGTAGCAGTTTTCTAAACGCAATTTTGGTCCTTGTGCCATCAGCAAAAACTCCGTGTTACTCACAATTGAAACTTTATGTTAGCTCTTCCTGTGGCTACGCAACGTCTATGTTCTTCACATTTATTCTATTTGTTTTTATTTCTTTATTTATTTAATTCGCGCGCGTTTTACGAGCACTACAGAGGGCTCCAAACATTTAAACAAAGATTAAACAATAAACTGAATCATCCATAAAGTTGATTTTATTCCGACGTTTATCAACGTCTTCTATTCCGCGTTAAGGGTCCCGCAGACAGACGATACGCGACTCTAGTAAAACAGCTTCCTTGAAATTTTCATAGAAATTGTTCTACTAGAGTCGCGTCACGCCTGTCTGCGGGAGCATTTACAAAATATGCTAGGGTACCTTAATGCACGGGGGATTTGGCAGCTATACGGGTCATAGTGACGTCATCCAACCAACACACGCATTTTATGTATACAGTCTAAAAATGTCACAGACAGTGTTAACGTGCTAGTAAGTTCAATACGTTATTTATTATATAGAACAATGTGTGCCAGCCATAGAAGTGTTAAATGGCAAGATGCGTCATTCGCGTGTATTTGTGTTAGTTGCGTCAAGTTTTAGGTAATTTATGTCTTAGGTAATATTGTGTGGAAGTAAGTATATATTTGCAATTTGTTGAGGTAAATGGGTCACCCATATCTTTTGTGTGTTAGTGACATTTTGTAATTAATAATATATTATTTAGCCTTTACTGAATATCGATGTCTGATTTGTGGTAAAGATTATTCTTCTTTTACATTATACTATGCTGATATTATAACGCGTGTAACTTCGGGTTGAGGGACTGTAGCATTTGCCTTTACTCTGATTACCCGTCAAATATCCTGGATTGAATTATCGCCTAGATCGTTCATCGATAGGTTTTGATTGTTATTCAAATCCGATTTGCCTCATATACAAGCCATTCAAGCCATATTTATGAATCCAATTTGTAATTGTAATTTTCGTTGTCAAATCTATCTTCTGTTGATATCCAAAATCCGCATAACTTATAGAATCGGCAGCATTTAACGTCAAAACCTGGCGTGCAATGACGCTGGACCTGCAATTAGACTCAATAAATACCGAGCTTAGAAATAGCGATTCTCAACTTCTCTACATAAATAGTTATCGTAAATGGCGATTACATTGCCATTGCAATACCAGCCAAGTTTATAAGGAAATTCTCCGCGTAATGATAAAAAGCATTATTTTAATTGAGACCGTAATTAATCTGAAATACAACACTAATGAGGGGCGACGACCCCGCCTGGTGGTGGAAGATTACGAATAACTTCGTACCCCCGTACGCGATCTGATTACGGCACTCTCTTATTTGAAATGTTGCTAAATGTAAGAGGATATCATTAAGTTGAAACGAAACGAGTAAGACAAAGAAAGGTTTTAATTATATTATCGCAATTAGTTAAATGTCGCCCGTTAGCTGGTTGATTGCTACTATTTACCAGCGATAGTCAATCTGCGGCTTCCGCTTATCTGTCCATTTCTACATGACCAGTCAATCATAATTTGTCTAACTCTTAATCAGGAATGAGAACCAAGAAATACTTGAGTTGCATTGGTGATTGAGAGAGGTGGGTATCGAATTTATTGGAAACTTAATCCTCCTCCCACTTTACCGAAGTGTAGCCAGGATATCTTCATCATGGCTTGGAGGGATTCAAAATTACTTAGCTTAGATCCACGTCGTTGTCTGTGACCCGCGTGATAATCATCGAAGGAAAAAGATTGAGGAACTCTGGCCAATGATGCAGTGATGATCTTTGATCCGGGATTAACTGTCTTCGCTGATACGGCATGGTTCCGATCATCTGTCATTAATATTTGGTCCTTCTGTACGAATGCATTTAATAAAATAATATGAAAAAAAAAAATATTATTTGGAAAACTGCTAAGTGGAAAGGTCCTTTGGTAAATAAAATGAGCAATATAATAATAATCAGTTTCCATAAATCATGGTGTACATAGATTACAGGCTAAACTGTTTGTACCTGAAAGGGAGCCAAGTGTATAATCTTGATTTATTGTACACTACGTAATGTAATTAGGGCCATCCAACGATGTCGTCATTGACATTTTCCACGCTGCTGAAATTTCTTACTTATCGACGTCACAAGTACGAAGCGTGTATGATACTTGGAAAGTTTGAAAGTGTTTTGGCGAAACCATCAAATACGTATTTATACGCTCAGAGTTCAACGACAATAATTTCTGAAACTTCATGAGCGTGTAGAATGTCAAAACGTCTTATTACTGTCTTCGCTCGTGAAGCTCAGTTGCAACATGTAGAAACGATTAAGGGTCAGGTCGTTAAGTAAATAATTATTTCAGAACTTGGCTCAAATTATTACTCATCACAATACGACCTTCGTATGACACGTGGAGACAAACTAAGGAAAATGATCACTCGCCTAAAATAAACGTGCAATAAAAATTAGTAACACTACCACCTCAAACGGAACATTCCATTAATATATTACTTTACGATGCGATCATTATCGTGACGCGTTGTGATTGTGTCAATCAAACAGATGAATGGCCGCGTAGGTATAATACGTTTGAAGTTGAACTGTCTATTGGTTGTTCTTTGAGTCAGGCGTGTGTCGCAGTGCTAGACTAGATGTCGCCACCGACGTCCTGACTACACCCGCTATCACTTGTTCACTGATAACGCGTATCACAGAATGGATCGCGCAGTTTCCACTAAAAACATTCAATTTTCAAGGAAATAGAAATGTTTATTTATCGTATCGTAAAATCTATTCTATTTTTATCAGATTATGTTGTTTGATTTTTTTATTTGGATTTTATGTCGTTGCTATACGGGGAAAGGTTAAAAGTCTTTGTTTCGTTATGAGAGCATCTAAAGTGTGAACGTTATTGTACTGTACATTGCATACACATGGTTTGCTTATTCAGTATCTGGGACATAACTTGTTTTAGGCGCTACTGTTATCAATAGGTAGATTGAAGTTTGTGTCATGCCTTCGGTTTCCAACACCGAGTAATGACAAACCTATTGCCGATAAATGGTATGAGGTATTAAAATCCAGAGTATTAAAATCCTTACAATTAATTTAATTTCAATTCAATATCTACATGATTCACGTCACGATTACTCCGGTATGACGCTACCACAGACGCGCGCGCTGTGCGCACAATAAATCCGAATTAGAATTTCAGGAAAATTTATTGTACGTAAGTTTTACCTACCTATTGTTTTTATGGGAAGCTCCATCGGTAAATCTGACCAAAATATTAATTGCCTAAGTGTTATCCTTTTATCATATACCCATGGTTTCAGTGTGGTTTTCAGTCACCACGATGTTATGTACCTACCTATCGGCTAGTACATATTATTATCTTATATCGGCCTGATAAGAAATCGCATCGGAGCATTGACATTTTAGTGTCGACACATTGATAAAATAAAGAATATGATTAGCACATTTCACGGATGGATGCAGTATCGATTTCCACGTGAAGGTTTAGGGTGGGTACACATCAGATTACTAAAAACTATTGCATCTTCCTGACATAATAAAATTATCACATTATACAAAATAAATAATACTAATGTACTGCAGCACAAGGAATCGGTTATCTCTTAACCATCTTTACTGAGGTCCTGATATTCAATATTATCCATTTCATGCTCCTAAGTCAGGGGTTCAACTTTCCGGCGATGAGTGATCCGGGATATGATATTAATAAATAATTTGACACTTGATTGACATTATATGCCACTCAATAGACAAGTAATATCATATCGATCGATACAAAGTACAGTCAGCTATGAAACACTGGAACAGCTGAAATAAAAATAACTTTAAATATTTTAATGAAGCTTAGAATGATCGCCATATGTGTTCGTGTAATTTGTCTTAGCCTGTCCATCTGTCATATTTTAGCTTCTTATTTTAATTGACAAGTCTGATCCTAGATGCTTATATCTGGACATGTAATCGCTATAATTATAACATGATACCTACTACCTACTGTCTGCGTATGCTCCACTCATTTGCTGTAATGACTTTTAGATAAATGTCATTGTGTTTTTTTGTGCTACCCGGTCATAATTGATACTCGGTACAATTTCAGTGGTATTATGTAGGTATCTCGGCTGCAATTGAAGTTTTTGTGGCAGGACGTTGTAATTCAACTGACATTTTACAACTAAATGGTCGATGTCTCGGCCAGATAGAGCTACAATTTGCCTAATGATGCCCATTTAGGAATGTTTTGTATTGTTATCCTATAAATTGTGGCGTGTATCTGTAAAATTACTTAGGTTGTCTTTTTTTCTGTGGTTTATTAAAATGTGTTTTTTTGTATATTTCCAAAAATACATGGTGTATTTGTGCTTTACTCCAGGTTATATATTACTAGCTGCGCCCCGCGGTTTTACCCGCGTAAGCTTCGATCCCGTGGGAATATCGGGATAAAAAGTATCCTATATGTTAATCTGGTTATAAACCATCTGTGTGCCAAATTTCATCCAAATCCGTTCAGTAGTTTTTGCGTGAAAGATCCATCCATACAAACTTTTACGTTTATAATATTATAGTAGGATAGGATTTTTCACTTGTTAAACTGTGTCACTATCACTTTAGCCCTGGATGGAAAGAGCTGGAAGTCGTGAGGAGTGGCTTTTACCCAGCAGTGATATGATGCAGGCTAATAGTAACAGTAGACTCTGTAAGGACCGGGCGCCTTGAAAGGAGTCTGTTCTTAAAACCACGAGAGAAAATTCTGTGCTCCATTTGTGTCCTCCGCTTATTTTTATCAGTATTCTTTATATTTTATAGCATCGTTTTAATATTTATTTATAAGCAGAAAATATTAGATATTGCCTGGGTGGTATCGAAAAGATTATGAAGCTATACTTTCTTTTTTTAATCTTTTCATATTTAACATTTATTATGACTTTTATTAAAGCCATATTTTACTATGCTTATCTTGACGTAGTGACTGGTGAGCGTGAGCTTAGTTGTGTGTAGTTGTTAAATATAAATTGGATTTCAGTATAATAAATTAGATGCGGAATCCACACCAATATAAAAAAAATGCTTGTATTTAATGAATTTATTAAAATAAATAGGTTTTAATTAAAAAATAATTAAGAAAAAACTAATCCGTGGAAATGGGAGTAACACTAATATAATATTTTACAAGTCTATGTTATTTTCATTTTTTATTTAGACAGAACTGCCCAGCCATTGATTGCGTGCTTAAAATAAAATTATCATAATTTATATATAAATGACACTGTAATTTTGCATCTTTATAGTTCCGATAATGCGATACGCCGATGTTATAACGATTATAAAACGCAGAATTAGTCTAGTTGACAATTTCCGTGAGTGGAATAAAACAATATATACATTTATAATCTGACCTAATAACGGTAAAAATATTAATAACCTGGTGATTTTGGGTTAAAAAAGATTTTTATTCAGATTTATCGTCAAAACTTTCTTTCGATATTCTATTTTGATTTCACTCGAAATAATGCTGTTGCTAACGGCAAACGAGTAGGTGACTCGTTCAGTTTTATGCGTACAGAAGTAGCAGCCAGCAAAATCTTACAAGAATTTTATAGGCTACTTATGGACTTAGCTCATCGACTTAAAGACTACACAAGGGCTAAGCACACTAAAACTACGCGCGAAGGCGGCGTCTTATCGTACGGTACGGCACACTTCGAACATGTTCAAAAACTTCTAAGAACGGACGCATGTAATCAAGCCACTCCAACGAAACCTTCTCGAAGCTACCTTAATTTATTATCATAATTTATTTACAAAGCGCTAAAACATCAATTAAATCCATTAAAATAATATAATTATCTACGTCATTTTAAGTAACTTATGTAACTAGTCCAAATTTCACTGATAATGGTACCGATAACAACCTCTTTCGACTCACTTAACTCTTAATAATTTATATCAAAGACTAAACGTGTCCTATCTTCACGCCATTAATATCAGTGGGTGTGGCTGTGCAATCAGTATGATTGTGATAAGTATTTCCTTCTTCACTTTAACCTCTGTCTGTTCATATAATAATGCTGCGAGTGTAATATTAGCAAGGATGTCGCAGCGAACGGGTTATGGTGATTTCAATGTTGCCAGGATCTTTCCAAATTAAATAAATAAATGAGACTATAAGAGTGCAAGTCTCAGCTACCTTATAATACTTTGAACATGAAATTGGTTACTTAAGTGTCGTCTACACATCTAGGTGCAGGGCTCATTTGTTTCGCAGGTAAGTAGGTAGTCATGGTCGTCATAGTTTTCGACTCAAGGCTCCGAATTGCTTATTCTAGTTGCTGATAACTTGTGCCTGGATACAGTTATCGGGACTTGCGCTGCGGTGTTGGCTTTTGTGAGTGAAATGTTCGCGAGTCCTAGTTCCTGAAAGCTGGTTGATGGAGGGTCTAAAGACCAAGTTGGTTGACGAACGGAAAAGAGAATACGTTGTAATTTCCGAAGTAGTTTAACTAAGTCTTGCCTTCTAGCCTAGCTCATTTCCAGGCTGACTCAAAAGAGAATATAATGTAACTTGTCTGCCAAATATGGGTCATCATTTTCACACGTCCACCGACACTTTCAGAGCAGCATAAAAATGGAATAAGCTAATATGTATTGTATAATATTTGCAAAATATCGCGTGCAACACTTATCTGACGTCAGGGGCGACCCATTTTCCTTGTTACATTTATCAATTGTCAGTATTTTCATAATGATGTAGGTATGGAAGGAAAACATAGAACGAAGTAACTTATCTAATCATGTCAGCGTCATGTTGGGTGGTCCTGACGCTGTTTCGAGCGATTATTGCCAAAATGGGAGTTGTACCCAAAATAAATATTAATTATGTAGGTTTTGGGAGTAACCTACACAATACTATACTACACAAACACATACATGTAGGTATGTGCGGTATGCTACTTGCTACTTCCTACTAATCCTACTAATATTATAAACGTGAAAGTTTGTATGGATGGATGGATGTTTGTTACTCTTTCACGCAAAAACTACTGAACGGATTTGGATGAAATTTGGCACACTACTTTTTATCCCGATATTCCCACGGGATCGAAATTTATGCGGGTGAAACCGCTTGGCGCAGCTAGTGCTTTTGATAATCGACACGATCGATTAATTACAGCTGCAGTGATACCTGTTAATTGTTTTCTAATCCAACTTTTCAATGAGATTTATTACCATTTTATGATGAGATTACCAGAGCCAGCGGCATTTCAAATTGCATGGTAACGTCGGACGATTTTGAGATCAATATCGTTGGCAAATGTCAAACTACACGATGCAATAATATGGTGATTTCTAAATCAATCAGATCACCAGATTATCAGAGTTCAATAACCTCACAATTTTCATCACCCCAATCTAGAATTCCCAATAACAAACAAGAGTGAATATACGTTAAAAAGCAATAGTAATTACTAGTAAGATGTGGTATTGTCCACCCTTTGCAGACGTCAAGGAAGCCGTATGTGAGGGAAATAATTGCTATTAGCATTTGCACTATTATAATGGTCTGGAATGACGAAACTGTTCTAAAAGGCTTTATTTAAGGTAAGCAGAGCTTCGGTAGAGATATTTGTTTAGTGAAGTCGAACCAACTCTTTGAAAAGGCTTGCATTTTATCTTTTTTCTATAAATCTTCGGAGGGTTTTCCGATCGTAACTGCTAATTCTGAGGGCGAAAATAATTAGGTCTTATTCTGGGGTTAGTAACCTACAATTCTCTTGTCTTAATACTTTTCGAAGTGTTAGAAAATAGAACGCGACCTTTTTTTTTTTTTTTTGGGATGGGAAATCATCAAATGACTCCTCCCGCTCTGGGTGGACCGGAAGGGAGTGTCAGACTCTTACTGACTAAAACCCACCCATGTTCCTTCCTTCGCCCTTTATGTTCCGGGGCAGCGGTAACCCTTTCGGACAATCCCGCTGCCCCGGCAGGCTTCGGCCCTGAGGGGCCCCTCGTTATGCTGACATCTCTTTGAGGCGCGCGTGGAACACTTACGCGCCGTCCGGCACGGGCCTGGTCCTGATCGGGCGGTGAGCTACCCATTGCTCTCCGCCCGCAGGCCCGCGCCTACGGTGGCCGGTAGTCGTCTCTCGACTCCCGACGCCCGGGGCGTCTCCCGCGGCGGCTTGGACGGGAGGCTCTCTCCCTCATCCGTCCCGCCACCTCCTTCGCTAGCATGACTGCTTCGCAGAAGGAGGCGACTGCCTCCCACTCCCTCTCGCTCCGGACCATGGCTTGCACCAGGTCCGGGCGCGAGAGGCCGCCGCCGCTGCCGATCGCCTCCACGAGGACACGGCGG
Source organism: Apamea monoglypha (assembly GCA_911387795.2). Classification (NCBI taxonomy): domain Eukaryota; kingdom Metazoa; phylum Arthropoda; class Insecta; order Lepidoptera; family Noctuidae; genus Apamea; species Apamea monoglypha. The sequence goes on along the minus strand of OU426932.1, from coordinate 2,734,690 downwards.
TGCTCCGCCCAAGCGGGGCAGACCTCCACCGTGTGCTCCACCGTGTCCTCTGGGCGATCCTGGCAATGGTGACACCCGGGCGTTTCCTCCCGCCTGATCATGTGCAGGAACCTCCCGAAACTTCCGTGTCCGGTGAGGACCTGCGTCAGGCGGTAGGTGAGGGCGCCGTGGCGCCTCTCTAGCCACTCCTCAAAGAGGGGTCTTATCGCCGCTATCGCGGCGTGCCCTGCGCTGGGTTGCGACAGTCGCTCTTTCCATGTCGCCATGAGATCGAGCCGGAGGTCCGTCCGCTCCGCAGCAATTTGCCGCGGGAGCGGACTTTCCCCCCGGCGTAGTGCTTCCGCGCGCCACTCATACAGGCGCGCGAGGACTATCGCCTCCAGATCCCATGGCGGCAGTCCGGCAAGGAGGCTTGCCGCCTCGCGCGAGATCGTGCGGTAGCCCCGGATTAGCCTTACGGCTACCACCTTCTGGGGCGCGTTCAGGTAGTGGGCGGCTCGCCGCCGCAGTGAACGCGCCCACACCGGGGCCCCGTATATGGCCATGGACCGCACGACCCCCACGTAAAGCCTCCGGCAGGAGGCGTTTGGCCCCCCCAGGTTGGGCAAGAGCCGCTTGAAGGCGGCCCCAGCCCGTTCCAGTTTGGGGGCCAAACGTCGGAAGTGCTCGACGAAGTTCCACCGGCTGTCGAGGACGAGACCCAGGTACTTCATCGTCGTCTCGATGCCGATGTGAACCCCTCCTGCCGTTAGTTGGGATCCCGGTGGTGGCGCGTTCCGGGGCCCATGAAACGTCATGGCCTCGGACTTGTGCAATGCCACCTCGAGACCCAACTGCCGGATCCTCTCCACGACTATCGCAACCCCGCGTGTCATCGCGTCGGCCGCCGCCTGATGCGACCTCCCCTGCGCCAGGACCAGCGTGTCGTCAGCGTAGCAAACCACGCTGACGCCATCAGGGAGGTCGGCCCGCAGCACCCAGTCGTAGCCGATGTCCCACAGGAACGGCCCCACAACCGATCCCTGCGGGACACCGCACGACATCTCTCGCCGGTTCCACTCCCCATCGCGACCGGGGTAGCTGACGGCTCTGTCCGTCAGATACGCCTCGACTATTCGACGGAGGTAGGGCGGCACTCGGTGATACCGGAGTGCCTCCACAATGCAGCTCCAGGGCAGGGTGTTGAACGCGTTGGCGATGTCGAGTGACACCGCCACGACGACCCCACCCCGGGACACCGCGTCCCCCGTCGTGAGGGCTCTCACGCGCATGATGGCGTCCACCGTCGAGCGCCCCTTGCGGAAGCCAAACTGGCTGTCCGCAAGATCCGGCCCCGTCCTCACCAAGTGCCCGACGAGGCGGTTTACAATTACTCTCTCAAAGAGCTTGCCCACCTCGTCGAGCAGCACGATGGGCCGGTATGCGGACGGAGAGTCCGCTGGGCGCCCTGGCTTCCGAATGAGGACCAGCTTCCCCGTCTTCCAACGAAGCGGGAACTGGCCTCTCTCCAAACATGCGCTTAAGAGCGCCTCCAGTCGAGGCCCGAGAGCCCTCGAGGCCAGGACCCAGGCTTTACCTGGCAAGCCGTCGGGTCCTGGGGCGGTATTTTTGGCATAGAACGCGACCTAAGAGACTCTTGAAGTAACTATGTGGTATAGGTTAGAATTAAGCTCGTAAGACATCGTGTAAAATGTATTCCAGAGTCAGTTTCAGTGCGGTGATGTAGAGAAATTGTTCTTGCAAGAGAGTAGTACCACAGTTACAATGTACTGTGCTAGTACATTTTCTGGCTTCCATTTTTGCCATGTGTCGAAAAGCTACGTTCCCCTGCATCAATAAATTAATTTGTAAACATCTCTCCAAATAGCCCTTCTTTAAATTATATCAGTGCAGGTTACTCCGACAATAAATAAAAATTCATTGCATGCAGATTATTTGAAAATTTGGAGGCGTTCCAAGCACGCTTCCCATATGACAAGCTAAAGCACCACAACATTAATAAAGTGTCCAAAGTTCTGAAATAATTCAAATTCTTTGCACAAAAAAAGAAACAGTTGGAAACTTTGTGAAATAAGAAGCGAAATTTTTATTTAGCATGTCGTCAGACGGTTTAAAGCAAACGCTCCAAAGATTGTTTCCATGGGTACACGATTTGGCAGAAGTTTGGACAGTATAAAAAAGTTACTTCGCCGTATATTAAATAAGCTTTTACCTAGTGACAAATTGCCAGACCGCGTACTGCTTTTACAAGAATTCCCTACATCCACGGGTCTGCGAACAATAGGCACAGGATACATTAAATGCTTTTCTTTTACCACCAGCGTCAATATCACAATCTACTGCTCAACATAGGCTACATTAAGCTTGGCAACACCCGGTTCAGCTGCCTTCTGCATCCAGCCTACGCCGTTTACCAACAGTCTTTAACGTCATCAGGAGAGGCTACTACATTACATCGGACAACCCTCAAAATACCAGCTTACAGCAGAATGATATTCGAACAATCGTGAGGATATTATCATAAGCGTTAGGAAACTTCAAGTGATCGCAGTATTTGTAGTTAAGTAGTCTTAGCAGTGGACCTATGGATTCTACTACAGAATCTGAAGGATCCTCCAATCGATGTATTTCAGTAAGCTACTTCCAGCTGTACCACAGACAGCTGTTTACAATGTGAATCAAGCACATATACTCTTACTTCAGACTACTTTCTGCCCGCGACTTAAAATCAAAATATTTTAAACCCCCTTTTTTAATTACAGGTGGCGCGATACGCGTTAGAAGATCACACGCCACCAAACATTGAGCTGATCCAGCCGTTCTGCGAAGACGTCCACAATTGGTTGTCTGCAGACTCCAAGAATGTTGCCGCTGTGCACTGTAAAGCTGGCAAGGGACGGACGGGTAAGACATCCTCTCTTATCCTAACCGCCCGGACACAGCCTGAAGTTGCAATTTCTTTCTAAGTAAAATAAATAATGGGACACGAAGAAAGTTTCAGGCCCATATGTTTTCTTGTGAGGCATCTTTAAAAACCCCCATTGACTCCCGAAAGGTAAAAGACGGTTTTGTGCAAGTATAAATGATATCCTGCCCTCAACACCGACAAAGAAGCCCTGCAGCGGATACACATTAAGTTGACACTTTCTCCGGTACCCGCAATAAACTTGCAGACTAAAACTCCAAAGGGGTTGCTGTCCAATTTTAGCATCAGAACGACTCCATTATTCGTCGACAAACGTGACCTTTTTTGCGTACACCATTTATGTATCGCTATGCTACATCGAACATTAAAATATCAAAAGAATAAATTATTACGTACTAATATCATTTCAGACAGATAAAAGTTAGCATAATAGGTCCCAGAACGTTTTCGGTAACAAAGGTTAAAGCAACAAATTACACGTGCCGCGTTATTGCCTATAGAAACCGATGGCCGGGCCGGCCATTGTTGCACGAACAAAAATGAGCCGAAACCTCAAAGGCGTAATTGCGAAATTTCTTTACACGCCATAATTGGTCGTATTACCACCGTACCGGCTTTCACGCCGAAGTCGTAAATTTAAAAAAGGTCCTTTTCAAACCGCCTCCTTTTTTGTGGGCAGCCCCGAAGGGATATAAAAAGTGTAGGATTGCTGCGTGGACGTGAAATCGGCCGTGTTTGTGCCACAATCCTCGGTTATTTGGACCAATTCGATTTTCCATCGATATATTATTATTTATTAAAGGAAATTTTATTGTTCATGCAAGTTTTGGAACAGCTTTTTTTTTTGTAAGTCTCTGATTTTATCTAATTTGGATCAGACGTAACATATTTGGATTTACATAATTTGAAGCCTGCTGTATAATTTTATAAACTCATAATTTAAATAAAGCCACTTGCAAAGCATACTTTTGTTAAAGTAAAAGTCAACCATTCTCATCTAGCGCCCACACCACGATCAAAAGGAAAGAAAGTTGCAAATTTTTTAACTTCCAAAGCAAATTTCAACACTTAAAGTTGGGCATAGTATAAATTTTGTATGTTTTTGTGTTACAGGCACAATGGTGTGTTGCTACCTACTGTATAGCCGACAGAAAGCGTCTGCAGACGAAGCCCTCAAGTTCTACGGAACGAAGAGAACCCACGACGAGAAAGGTATTTTGTAACATCACTAACAACGTGTATTTTTCGCTTTGTGCTGCGAGGATGCAAGAATGCATTTTTTATAAGCGTTTTATGGAAAAGAAACTACTGAAGTTTTCTTCAGAGTTGTTAAAAAGTCAAACTGTGTTGTTGCTGTTTGTTTTATAGAAGAATAGAAATGAAAGCCTGGAAACTTACTATACTAAATCATTTTGTGTCTTAAACGTCTGGATAATAGTAAAAACAAATCAACCCTCTCAATTGTTTACGCGACGTAAAAGTATACATTATGCAAAATTAATGTTACTTAGAGCAGACTATTCAATAGGCAGAAAGAAAACTTTTATGAACTTTTAATCTGAGGAACAAATATTGCGGTTTGACTATTGAAATATATCAAAATGCGATATTTATTCCTCAGATAAAAGTTATCTGAATATTTAAAACGCTAGTCGCACAAAAATAGAAAAATACATTTTCGTACCATGAAAATGTATTTTCATTCTTATCAAATCAAACTTACCACTCGAAAGCTTCGTCTACACTCACTAAACCCGATTACTTTCATAAAGGCACACGTGTCCCTTCAATAACTACGACGTAGCAACAGTCGGCGCACATTTTCTATGCAAATGACACTTTATTATTTGTGTAATTTGTATAGCCAGTGTATCGATTGCCGGCCGTCTGGCGCGGCTATCTTACACAGATATTTATTGTATTGCAGGTGCATTTTTAGTTAGGATCGTTAATGAAGGGCGGTTTTGGGATTTAGGTCGCTGTAACTTTGTCTTATGATATCAAGAGCTACTCAATTAGCTCTTGACGTCATTAGGCATAGCTCTAAATCTCATGATTACCTAGTTATGAAGTGATTAGGAGGTCTGTGAAGACTTCTCAAAAGGACCTCTTCTAGATATGTCAAAGTCAAATCATTTACTTTAAATAGGCACATAAAAGGCACTTATGGACGTCAAAATATAAAAAAAAAAAAAATAATTGAATTGTTTCTAGTCGCCCCTTCCAAGAGGTAGTTTCGTATGGAGAAGAATGTGCAAGAAACTCTACCGTTACTCTTTTAAAATGTTTTACAATATTTTGTATACATAATTATATGACAATATGTATACTTACTATACTGTGTGTTACTTACTTTAACTGTATTTGAGCACGTATTGTGAAAGAAGGTTGGTAGCAGGGCTGACTCTCCAGGTTGTGTCGATCGTACTTCAAAGTCGGCGGCATTCGTGGATGCTCTTTTGAAGCATTATTGTGATGAGGCACGACTATTTCTATATTTGACCACTTCTTGTTTGAGAAATATGGTAGCAGAGCTGACTAACCTACTATGAGTGTGTCAGTGGTACTTAAGATTTTTGGGAGCATTGGTGGCCACAATGACCCCTACTTACGAGTAAGTCGTGGGTTCGAACACAGACGGTGCTTTTGTTTGTGTAAAAGATTTCATCACCAATGCTCTCAAAACGGTAAAGGAAAACATCGTGAGGAAACCGGCATGTCCTAGAACCAAAAATTCGAAGAAATGTGATGTGACATCTACCAATTCGCACTGGGCTCGCGTGGTATATTATAGCCCACTCCCTCTCGAAATGTCTGTGTCCCAATAGTGGGAACGTTATAAGCTGATTATGCTATGTATGTATGATGACGCTCTTTTAAATAAAGCATTATTGTAATGATGTAGCTAGTTGTGTCTTTAGACAAATTTTCAGAAAAAAAATAAGTGTACAGACGCCAGCAGGTCAAGCTACCCGAAACTGTCAAATTTTCCCAATCAACCTTGAACCTTAATACTTTACAGATAAAGTTGAAAATTTATTAAAGAAATTTGACAGATTGTAGTAACTTGATGTGCTGGCGTCCGTACAAAGGAAAAGTGTGTCTAACTGTCATATACAGCTATGAAAACCAAAAAAATCATGTGCAGTTGATGAGATCATATACAAAAGTTGCTGTGACGTATTGATTGAGTATTGACGAATCGTCTGACTATTGACATCAAAGATAACAAATACCTTTGAGATAACATCTCAGGTATTTATTTCAGTTCAGCGACAAAAGGGGCACTTCGGTCATCGGTCTCGTGGGGGGCTACTATGGTTCTGAAATGATGGCAGAATTCTTTTGTCTGTTGTAAAGTGGTTTGACAACTTTGGTAACCACCATAGCCATATATTCAATATATCCTATCAATATGTCATCAGAAAAAATCACTTCAAATGAACTGTTCATTTGAAGTGATTTTTTTTGATGATAAATGATGTTTAACACTATTCTTATCTATTGTTTTCATAAGCTAAACGATGATAGCTTTTGTCGTGATGAAATTATAGGTAGTTAGCAAGGCTGAAGGAAGGAGGAATTGGTTAAGGGCGGGCGTTTTGGGAGACTGTCTTATGTAATGTTGACGTTAAAAAAGTGCTGATTCTCAGTCTAATTTGAATAAACGACTTTTGATTTGATTGATTTTGTATTAGTGTAGATGGTTCCAAATATGCTGGTAAAACTGAAGTGCTGTCATTCATGTTTGGAGGGTGTAATAAACATACACTTGGCAGTGGTTGATGTTTTCGAGATCCTTACTACTAGGCATGTACAGACGCCAGCAGGTCAAGCTACCCGAAACTGTCAGATTTTCCCAATCAACCTTGAACCTTAATGCTTTAGCGATAAAGTTGATAATCTATTAAAGAAATTTGACAGATTGTAGTAGCTTGATGTGCTGGCGTCTGTACGGTCACTAAAGAATATGAGTAACCAGGGCCGTCGGATATAGTAGAAGTTTTCGAATGAAATTTAATTTGATAAAGGAACTGCTTGTTTTCTATTAATTAAATTAGTTTTTATTCGAAAAAATCCATCGGTTTCTTACAAATCTTCAACTATATCCGTCGACCCTGATTACTTATCTCCTTTGGTGACCGTACCTCCAAAATACAGACCTATCGCGTGTGTTTAATTACTTGGTGTATCTAAAGATATCTGTCCTCCCTTCCAGGCGTGACGATCCCGTCGCAGCGCCGCTACGTGGAGTACTACGCGGCGCTGATCACGTCGGGGCTGCAGTACTCGGCCACCAAGGTGCACATCCGCGAGCTCGTCATGTCGCCGCCGCCGATGCTCAACGGTGGCACTTGCTCGCCCGAGCTCACGGTCTCGCAGGCGCAGCCTTCCTTCAAGGTACCACCTAGTACAAGAGTATTGCTTTCATAACTGTAGGTCTGCATCATTGAAATAATCCACGGCGCCCAAAGTAAGGGCGTGATGGATTACGGCACTGGGGTCTTAAATTTTACAGAGACGATACCTGAGACTCAGCAGTTGGACTGACCACCTGGTCCTTATGCACTAGTTTCTCTTCGAGTTTGTAACGGTTCCTTTTTCTGCATAGTATCGACGCGCAAATTTTAAATAAACTATAATTAAAAATCCACAAATGTTTTAATCAAATACTCATTAGGAGACTCTTTGAGAGAAGCATAAAACTACTTTCACAGTTTTAAGGGACTTAATAATTCCTAAAAGGTTATTGATATAACTACTTTGTACCTTAACTAAATAAATTTCACAATAACTCCAGCACATTGCGAGTACCGGTAAGGAGTGGAACTCACTGCTGGAGTCTGTGTTTCCCGATATCTATAACCTGGGAGTCTTCAGTGCCGAGTAGGTTGCTTCTAAGCATATGTGCACCATCACCGACCGCGTCAGCGCTGACCATAAGGTGAGATAATGATCAAAGGTGATTACTACAAAAAATTTACATTTCAAAGAAAATCACCACTGGCTAATTGCCCACGATTTCGCTCGCATCCTATCAAAATTACTTCTTGAACCTGAATAAAAAGTAGAATCTTGAGAAGGTAGTCCACGCATATTCCAAGGTTTATCCAAATCCGTTTTCCATGTAAGTGTCATTGACTAACAAACATCATAAACATAGTATTGGCAATTAGCGGTCATTGGCCTTTGCCTAATATCCTTAATCCGAATGACAAATGGTCAATAGTTTTTCATTTGTGAAAAATGTTGACTCCAACGATAGGACTTTATTTCTGTCAACACCTGTGACTTCCGAGTTTGTTTCGGCCTTTCTGACTAGTCAGATAGGAAACGCCGACCTCATCTAGTTTTAAAATATAATTAACGTGTAAAAGTGTTTGTACAAACCTTCTTACAAAATAAAATCATTTATAATTATCAGCAACATAGCATCACTGCTGTATTTTTCGAAGGGCTGGGCAGAAGTGTACAGTGACACTCACATTTCGTCGGCTGCGTTCCTGTACTAGAATCTACAAATCAATATAGGTGGGACATTGCCCGCTATTGCCCTATGATATTAATAAGTAGGACACATCTCCAACACCGTCAAATAACAGCCTTCACCCCAACATGATCCGCAGACCCCGTCCGGCTGCCACGAGGTGCGCAAGGACGACGGCAGCATCCGCGTGTACCTCACGCACTGCACGCCGCTGTACGGCGACGTGCGCGTGGACGTGTATAACAAGCCCAAGATGAAGATGCGGAAGGAAAAGCTGTTCCACTTCTGGTTTAACACCTTCTTTGTGGCCGCGGGAGTAGGAGCGGAGAGGGTGCCGGCGTTGGATGATAGTAAGTAAATTAATATGTAATTTTATACTCTAGTAAAGTCTATCGTTATATTTCTTCACGCTGTTAGGCGTACCTCACGCACTGCAGGCGTGAACGTTGAGGAAGCTTGTTTTCGTAGTAAGCCATACTTCGGAACATTGAAGACACGTACAAAGAGTGTGCAAGAAATCTTTTTCCACTACATAATGAATAAGAACCTTACCCTGATGTATTCTATTCACAATTAAGATTAAGGTCTATAACTAAAATCATGCCAGCAATATTTTTGGACGCATCGTGATTCCACGGGACTATAGTAACCTAAAAAATTGCAGGTCCGAACCTGGAGGCGTTCAAGCTGACGCTGAACAAGTGGCAGTTGGACGAGGCGCACAAGGACAAACAGCATAAACACTACAGCCCAGACTTCAAGGTAATTCATATATGATGATCGACCTGCAACGTACCTAAGGCTGTGATTCAGGACTCCTCTCTGTAAGAGGAAGTGGTTTGTACGCTGCTAAGCGGGCCCAGCGCGAGTTGGTAAACCATACAACGCGTCATATTGTCTCGGAATATAATAATTAAAGGCTTATTAACCAGGAAAACAAAACATGCTTGAACAGGTAACTGTATCGAACCGCAACACAGTGATACTACAATGGATAAAAGGACACAGTGAATCACTAGGTAACGACGCGGCTGACGAGCTGGCCAGAAGGGCATCCAGCACGTCAGTCTATGGACCGGAACCAGTCGTGCCCATCCCCTTCAATCAACTACGCAGGTGGCTACAGGAGCACACCCACACACAAGCACAGAACTGGTGGTTCTCGTCACCGGGCTGCAGGCAGTCCAAGGAGGCCATGCCATCACTAGATGGCAAACTAACCAAAAGACTACTACGCCTGGATAGGAAAGGCCTGCGCCTGGTGACGGGGACCATCACGGGGCACTGCTCACTAAACAAACATTTTCACACGATAGGTATAACGGACAGCCCCCTGTGCAGAGCCTGCATGGAGGCTGAGGAAACCAACGCGCATGTGCTCTTTGAGTGCACAGGCACCCAGATTAAGACGGAAACCCTCGGGACACCCAGATCTTACACAGATGTTCTCAACAGACCAGGAGACCTAATAAGCTTCTGGAGGGAGGTGGGCTAGTTGGAATAACCACCGACGGCCGTCATGGCCCACGTACAATGGTCCACCTGAAGGACTAAGTGCGGAACCCAAACCCATAACATAGAATATAGAACCAGGAAAAGACAGTGGTCTTTCCGTTTTTGTTCGAAAATACACGTTATTGGATGACGAATAAGGTTCTACAGTTTTCTTATGACGGTATTTATTGGGTACAAATGGCATTGATTCATTAAGAAGTTTTGTAGTGATTACTTCCGCATCTCCTAGCTGAAGTATTTTCCCGTTTGCGAGTCAATTTTCAAATGAATAGGTTCGTTTTAGGCAAGCTTGTACCTATCGTTTACGAATATCTGAAAAAGTTGCCGAACGTGAGCATGTCAATTACAAAAAAACTGCTTTAGATTTATGTCATGCCAAAGCTCTGACTTACATCAATATGTATCCGTGCATCCAATCCATCGTTGAACAGACTCAGGGAGTCCAACACTAACAGTGCCGTAACCCCGCAGGTGGAGCTGATAGTGCAGAAGATGCCCTCCACGTCGACGTTCAGCGGGCACCCGGCGCGCGAGTCGCCCGTGTCGTCGTCGTCGTCGTGCTGCAGCGAGCCCGACGAGCACGAGCCCGACGCGCACTGGGACTCGGGTGAGCGCGGCGTGCGTGCCGACTGGACACAGTTCGGCGGGACCTTCGCCGCCGACGCCCGGCGGAAGAAGGATAGGGACGGCGTTTAGTGCGAAATCGGAACGTTCAAAAAGTGATTTTTCGCTAGATATGTCACTCGCCCGCGGTCGATAGTGCGATACGAGACTTTCCACGTTAAACAGCCACGAAGGCAGTAGCTTATAAATCGCTGTGTATTTTATGTAGGTCCCTGGACAGTCGGAAGTGTTAATATTGTTACGCGAATACTGAGACTGAGTGGATCAGAACTTTACAAAATAGCTATTTTCGTTAGTGTTTTCTTAGTCCGCGGTCCGACAGTGTGATACAGAACTTTTTGATCATAGAGTGAGAAAGTATCCGAATCAGTGTTTTCGCTCACTCGCTCGTGGTGAAAATGTACAGAAAGTACAGTCTATGATTCAAAACTTTTTAAAAGGCGTCATGTTCGCCAAAGGACAGTTGAAAATATACAATTTATAATAGTCACAGTTTTCTCATATAGAAGACTCAATAAAGTCGTAAGTCTCGTGAATAAAGTCGGATTTTGTACTATTGTTTATAGTATGTGCTAAATAAAAGTTAGTTTGAACTCAAAAGCGTTTCGCTCTTAGTCTTGTATGGATGAAGTGATAATCGTGTGCGTTGTACTTGTTGAATATAGGCTGGACGCAGAGCGTTCACCGCGATTTATTAGATGTGTTCGTGCAATGTGATTAGTTGGTTAAAAGATAGCCAAAAACAAATGGTCAGGACTAGCAAAAAATCTGTCTGGCCAGGAATTTGTTTAGTATCTTCTCAAATAAGACAAAACTGTGGTGCTTTATCAATTTAAACACAATCAACAATAATTTGTTTTGTTTAATAAAATAGGTATATTCTGATTTCTAAATCAAATGAAAGTTAACTAGCAAAACTTCACAAACCTGAGATATCGATTCGATACACGTCTTTGAGGTTTTGCCCTTGTATCTTTTACAATTACTATACTAGAATCTGTTAGAGTATCTGATATAAAAGACATCAATTCCTAGCTAGGTTTTTATAAATATTTGCAATCAAACGCCAACACACATTGCATGAACACTATGTTAGTGATAAATGGTTTCATAGTTTATATAATAATAAATAACGTTTATAATTACTAAACAGGTTTAGAATACCTTTTAACGGGGAGGCGAGCAGACGTCCCGTGCGTTGATCTCTTATACCGATAACGAATTTCTTAGTGGCGTTTTGTGCTGGTACCTTGATTATATCGTTGATTTTAATGGAAAAAAAAAAACATTTTTACGAGAACGTAACAAAATAAAGTCTGATTGCATAGTCCATGATGATTTTGAGTAAGAAACTCTAATAGTCTATTACTGGTCTCAAAAAGAGCGGAGCTAAAATGCTTTTGCCTGAAAACCTAAGATTATATGAATATTGTGCTTCTACAATAATAAAATAGTGCCAAACAAACTAAATCTCAGGAAGAATATCAATTTTCAATCATGATGAAGCCAAAATGTCATTAAGGTGTGTCTATTTTATCAAAATTAACCATAAATCATCAGTACTGGCTCAAACAACACAAATTATTGTAAAAGTATTTAATACGTTCTTCTAGTAGAGTAACGTTCAGATCTGTCGGAGGGGTCTTTGTCTTTATTCGTACGTTTTCCGTAAATCCTGGTGATTCTAGAAAATTTCACGTAAACATCTCTTTACAGTATAAATAGCGGAGTTTTTAGTAAAGAAGGAAGGCCACTGTGTGTTCCCTTTTAATGTTGGTGATGGCTAACATGTTCTGTGTGGGTTTGATGCCGATAGATATGGAAAATTGGCCTTTATTATCATAGCAGTAAAGATTGTTTAGGTCCGAGTGAACCTTATCAATCACTATGTCCTTAAAAAACGTGTTTCGGAAGTAAGATATAATCACACCTTTCACCGCATAAAAAATTATTGAAACATCTTTTGTCGATAATAGACTAATGGATGCACAGTAAACAGATATCTATCGACATCGATAAACCACTTCCTGTGTATAACATGGGTCCTGTAATTATATTGGAGTTTAATGAATATTGAAATCTAGATAGCGTTTTATCTGTCTTCAATAGAGTTTACTGCACTGGTTTCGATAGGACATAAGATTGGGCGTTTATTATACAGTCACATTGGTAAAGGAAATTACATAACAGTTTTTTTTTTCTCTTAAGTCGTCAGTCACTAGTTATCTGAATATATTGGAGAATATTTTGTTTTTTTTTTTGTTTTGAAAGCTATAAAATTTAGGATGATATTACAATAGTAAAATCAGATATTTAGGTAGCATTTTTATTGAAATTGAACCAATTTTATGGATTATAACTTAACTATTTTTATAATTTTATTCAGGAATTACCGAAACATTGTCATCGCGGGTCTACTAACATGTGAAAAAAAGCATGCAGTATGGGCTCGACTCTCATTTCAATTGACCGTACGATATATCAGCAACATGCATGTCCAAAAAGTCATAACTGGGCCACAAACCTACAAAAGATCCATAAAATTGATTACATTTCCTCTATACAAAGCTAGGCATAGATATAATGTTATGATGATATGGTACATGAACGTATCTGGTCGCGCAGGGCGGGTGTGCGAACGCGTCGGCCACTACCGCCCGCTGTCGCCCGAGCACACGCCGCACACGTAACTATCTCCTTACACACACGATGACGCAGCTTGTGACTATACACCATCCCCATTCACACGTCCGCACGACAAGCACGTCCACGTGCCACTGAAATAGGCGTCGGATAAGTCCCGTATTCACTAGGATATAAATACACGGAAACTCGTGCGATAAGATGTCAGGCGACATTGCCTGATGTTGCGTGGCATTTCTAGCGACATGTATTGCGGGACATTTGTCCCCTAGTGAATATGAGGCTTAGGGCCAGTTTTTCAAACGAAAATTAGTAGTCGCGCCTCGTAAAGTTCAGTTTTCTGATGATCTTGGACGTGTGACGCATCACATTTGACTGATCAGACAGACATACAATTTAGGAATATTTAACGTTATGTTTTGTAATAGTGTACAGTATTTTGTAAACGATATTTTTTGTATAAATTCTATACTGTGCATCATTAAATTAATCGTTAATTACCGTTTCTAGTCTTATAAAATTAGTTTTCGCGGACAGCAACCCCTTAAGCCTCCTGCCCTTTTAAATATAGTTGGAATTACTAGAATCTTTTCAACTATCTTTTCTTCATTCACTCCATTTCCCTATCATAAACTGCGTCATCTTTTTATTTTGCTCTATAGCACGTTTTGTCACTGACTGCTCGGCTTTCACGATTAAACCTCGCTTGATTCGTTTGTGTTCGTTTCGTTCATTGCTTATGTCTCACTGCATCGCCATGTTCTAGGATCGTTCGCTGTGTGTTTACTGTACCTTGCTGTAAATATATCACATTGAGATTTAGGGAGAGACTCATACTGGTACAGTATTATTTGGCGAAGCGACGGGACTTTACTTGTGATAGCCAAGTGTACACACGCTTGTGCGTGAAGACTAATAGCGTCAGCACATAACGCGCACAGACACACATTTCCGACTTCGCGACGGTGTCTTGGACGGTACCGAGAGCCCCTGCGCTTACACACACATTCAGCGTGTTTGTACATTTGGTAACCACAAGTAAAGCGCGCGTCGCTTAGTGAGATAAAAATGCTATATGAGGGAAAGAGACGACGCTACACAAGGCAGAAACTTTTCTAAATCTCGCTGTTGCTATATTTACGGCCGGGTACTATCATTTGTGCATATGTTTTTTGTCTAATCTTTGAATTTTTTTCCCTAAATGAATGTTATTTTGTTATTTTTTTTATTAACATCTTGAACCCTAACGATTATTATTGAAGTTATAAGTGAGAGTTAAAAAATTCATCAGATGTGATAGTTTTTAATATAACTTATATTATAAATGATCGCTATCTGTATCACTTATTTGTATACAAAACACTTTTAAACTTATTGACACTCTATTGTCTTGTTTATCGGATAAATAAGCTATTATCAATCTTATTCACAATACTTAAAAGTTCTAAATAGCGTTCAAGATGTAACTAATTGTGCTTAAAACACATGTGCATGCTTTAAGTGTATAATTATGCTGGTTTTGTTCTAACCTTTTTACTTTTTAATGCTTTTGTTTCGACCTTAAGTCTGACTTAAGGGCAAATATACAGCATTATTATGACCTTTTTCGACGATCAGAATGACCAACAGAAAAGAGATATATAATAACCTCATATTTTCCATAAAGATATGGTCATTCTAATCGTCTCATGTGTCCCTCTGTGTGGATTGTGTTATGTGTACATATCGCGAACGAATTCACATCTTATTATATAAAACCATTCATGTACTACCTGGCAGAATTGGTGGGCCACTTCGACGCACACGCAAAGTGTGCAAGGCAACTGCTATATTTGCGAGATACACTTTTTTTTTCCACAATTCAACTCAATTCTGTAAATTAATTATTCCGAGTTGAACTGTGCGGGAGGTGAACTTTGCAAGGTTTGCAGTTGTCTTTTTGGATGTCGACTTATGAGTTAAGAATGGACCAAGAGTGGTACAGACAGACACCGATGCCCACATAATCCGCCAGGTAGTACCCCTAACATTTCATTCGCTGTACATTGCTCGCTTTGCACAGTTTGAACGCATCACACACGCCACATACGGATATTTTTAAACGCCTCATTGTTTTTTTTTTTCTTCTAAGAATATTAACTTGTAAGGCGTTTAGAAAATATGTTTTAAATCATTTATTTGAATTTTTGGGCTTATTATTGTGACTAAATAAATATTTGTGATATTTCTGTTATAACAATTTTAATCTGATGTCTTTCTCACAAATAGTTAAAATCGCAGTTGCTTTAAAATTCTGGTAATTTGTAAATAAAAAGCCTAACAGTTCAAACAAATAATAATCTGTCCGTGGCTATGTTATCGTTCAAAAGCTTATATGGGTTTCTTACGTTTTCAGGTGAATCGACATACTTGTGAGGTTGGCTCGTGGCCTCGGTGAGCTCTCCACACATCTATAAATAAACCCCGATTTTCCCCCCTACTGGCAAAGGCTTGAACTCCAACATGGTGCCAGAAACACTTATAACCCTGAATCCTAGTGATGTTTACTGAACAAGTAGTGCTCTATGTGTGTCTAAAATGTGTAGATATTTAACAAAAATGAGCGGGTTGTGCCATTGCCGCGTACCGACGGACTCAACGTACGGTTTGGATATAAAAACAAGTTTTTGTGATAATAATAGTGTGCTGAATGGACTTATACGTCGACGTACCGACGTAGTGGAGATATCGTTTAATTTCACCCGTTTACAAGCCGTCGGAAGATATCGACAGTAAATTCTATGGTCACAAGGTATGTTTCTCGTTATAACTTATGACTGATAAGTACATTTCTCGGTATTTTTTTAATTATAAGCTTTGGCCATTGCCATAGATGTGTTTCAGTGAATAAACATTTTGTACTTTTTAAATGTCAAAGACTATAAATACAAGGAGGTTTATAGTGTTTATAGTTCTGCCGAATTTTTAACAGACTGAAATTATTACCGGTCGTTCAGATGGTTAGAAAAGTTTTTTAGATCAGTTCAGTTGAGGAAAGGATTCTATTGATGATGGAATAGCAATGTGATTCGCTTGAATAGTTTGAGAATAATATTGTCTGTTGAATTTATGTATTTAGGATTCCTTATCAATATGAAGTCAAATGGTGACGATTATTTTTCGTATTTACGAAATATGTAGAAATTAATTTCTTATTTCAATCATCTTTACCCCCTTCCAAAAACCAAATAGGTTTATACTCTGAGAAAACATGATTTCCGCCTTATTATTGCAGTAAACGTCACCATTTCACTGTATTCTAGACGTACCTAGTCAATGTCTTTGAAACGACTTGAAAATGTAAAAAAAAATATTAAGGAACCAATTTCTAGGTGCTCTTATTTATTTTAATAATTTGATAATAAATCATCTTGGTAAACCGGCTTCATAGTTAACCGAAAATATTGAAGAGAAATCGTCTGTTTGTTCATACAATGTACCATAATGTCAGCTTCACTTATTTATAAGTATTTTTATTGATAAAGAACTACAATATGCCGTGAGTGCGAGGCAGATTTTCCCACCATTTCGACTAAGTCCATTGACGGACAGTTTTTTTAAATGTTTTTTTGTATACTTTCGAAAGATCTCACTAACTGCCGTTATAAATGTAAACATTTGTTAGGCTTGACGTGACTACTGTGGGGTTTTTATGGGTCCCATATTGGGCCATATCCCATCCAAAAATGTAGTAAAAAGGAAGGCTTTTTTATGGCGAAGTTTTATCCATGTATCCTAAACAGGGATAAAACTTCGCACATAAAAAAGCACTGATTTATCCGTCTATGTTAGGTTCTAAACCTGTGCTACTCAACCACTCTAGTATTCTCCAAAATATATAAGAAAATAAAAAAAATGGAATATGTAACACATGCAATAAAAATCCCACAGTAGACACTTTGTTAGTAGAAAAAAAAACTTCCAAAAAACAAGTTTCATACTTGACACAATTTTATGAAAGGAACTGAAGGCCTAGTAACCTTAAATTCTTGACCCTCGGCTAGTCTGTTATCTGAGTATAGATTAAATTATAATACATTTAATATTCTACCTAATAATACAAGTTTATCATATTTATTTCACAATACATTGCACTATTTGTATAGTGTTTTTTAGCAAAATAATAAAACTGGCTATTGAGAGGAAGAAATGGAATTCAAACAAAATCATATTCATTGCTGCAGTGTTTCATCAAAGCTAGGGTGGTCGCTTGAAAAAGTACAAATGGTTGCAAGTACTAGGTCTTCTCAGAGAATGGTTCTCCACGCTAAGTGAGAGAGAGAGACAACACGATTTTCGTGCGTTCGTATGATGTTATGCACCTTTTCAATGCCTAAAAAATACATTTATTGAGATCCTTCGTATTAACTCAGCCCGGTTAAACAGACGACAACCTCATAAGTGAACAGCGAGAAAAAAAATCGTATTAACTTAGGATAGCCAATAAAAACAGCGAGAATTGATTGTGTTATCAATAAAATCTCAATGATGAAAATATCTTCAAGTTAGAGACTCTAAAGACACCGCAGTGGCGTTATCCGTTCAAGATCAACAAACTAAGGATACAAAGATCTAAGACCAGCTTGGACTGGAGTGCTAGTATTTTTAACAAAGACTGTCTTTGGTTATCTTGAAGTTTATGGAAGTTAAGATTAGATCAGGGGTTTGCGGGCATTGAAAGGGCTAGAAGCCTTGAATATTCGAACTGAGTTGCTGATATGCAATGTGTTTTTTGTTTTTTTGCAACTGAAGTATGTTTACTAATATGTAACAGCAAATGATTGGAGCTATGGATGGAGAGCTTAACTTTCTGGAATCATATGAAGTTGTGCTTCAACCATGAACCGAAATGGAGCAAAGGATAACTGGGTATTTTACTAACAAATTAAAATGATTTTGAATCATTTCTCATCTTGTTATTCGATAGGGAAACCCTCACTAATTGACAAATTTTGGACTCCCATTTCAATCTCATCATCATTTCAGCCGAAAGATATCCACTGCTGGACATAGGCCTCCCCCAAGCACCTCCACTCGACCGGTTCTGTGTTTCTCGCATCCAACGGGTTCCTGCGGCCTTCAATGTAATACGAATATACATATAATTATGGCTACAGAAAGGGCTGGAGAGCAGTGGTAGCCCAGTGGTAACGACCCCGACTTGTGAGTTTTAGGAAGTGGGTTCGAACCCAGTCAGTCGCGTTACTTTTTGTAATTTAATTTCATCACCTCTGCTCTCAAAACGGTGAAGAGAAACATCGTGAGGAAACCGGTATGTCCTAGAACCAAAAGTTCGAAGACAAGTAACATCTACCAACCCGCATTGGGCTTACGTAGATTACTCCCTCCCCACTCCCTCTCAAAAAGAGGGAGATAAATAATTTTGGGATAACCGCAATATATAACCTACCTAATAAATCTTAACAAACCTGATAGAAATATTTGATCATAACTTTATGATTCCTAGAAAGTCGAGTCTCCATTCGTAGGTAAAGTTACAGACGATATCTGTATCTTAAAACGTTGGATAAAAAGCCGATGTTTTTTATTTAATTGTAAATATTATTGTTACGATACATTAGTGTTTAAAGAGATCTGTTTTTAAATAAGTAGGTTGTAACACAACCTAGCGCCTTTAAAAAGTTTTATCAATTTGACAAAAGCATATTGAACGTTGTCTATGGCTGGCCCATTTGTAATGGAGAGAAATTAAAAATGTCTAAAACAGGTGTTAGTTTCCTTCTGATATTTTAATAGCTTTTCAGCCTACTTTTCTTTAACACATAATCAAACCTACTTCTACCCTCAAGTTTATATTCTCAAAACGTTATGATGACTTCTTCTAAAGATATACAAAATCTAAGAGCATGATTAAAATAAAAGAATGAAAACAACACCATTTCTCGTTTATGTTTCTATGACGTTTAGGAGAGTTCACGGTTATTGTGATATAGGGCTTCGTAGGCGGACAGTGGCTCAAATCTTTAGTACGGAGTGGGGGTCCTATCCCCCGAGGAAAATTGCGCTTGACCACAACCCGTGTTTTGTTATGTCTAGATGTAATACTAAATGTTTGAGCCACTCCGAGTTGTTATGACAACGGGTTTATCGTAAATGCCAGCGAATTGGTGATGAGTATGAGGGTGGGTGACTAATGTGTGGTGCGAAAGTGAAACGAGTGTACATGTATTGCCTAGCCTAGGTTTTATATTTCCCGTGGTACACTCGACGTATGGTTCATTGCGATAACGCGAACTGAGTAGGCATGTATCACGTGTTCGGAGTTATGGCCTATAAGGGTATTCAGAGAAGGAAGGAGTAAAAGCGAATGTGAGCAAGGATGGCATTTTGGACAAACTCGCTGAAGTTTTAATGTAGTACGTAAGCAACGGTAACTGTAGTTAGGCTAGATCGTGTCTAGATAGGTTTAAATAACGTCATAGAAACGAACAGAGCTGCAGGAGTTCGAAAATGACAAAAAAAAAAATTTTTGGTTCTTTTAGGCATTACGATTTTAATTTCTTTATACGGCTAAGACGGAGTCACATGAAGCTTCCAGTTTAAAAACGTTTTTATTAAGTGTCATGAATTTGTTTTTTTTTTTCATTAATTAGTTTGTAATTTTTTAATTGTATCGCTTCAGATTTCTAGTTATCTGTTAAGTATATGTATTTGGCTCAGTAATTTTTTTTATTCTGAAATTTCTATGCGTCATTTTAACTTCCGATTTGTAAATAAGGATGGTGAAATTCTAAATTACTGTTTTTTTTACAATATTTTTTTGTGCTAAATTTTATATAAGCAGCGAATTACAATCTATTTGGCGTCCGGAGGTTATTATACGCGTATATATCATGCAAGTACAAATTTAGGAGTTGTTAGTTTGATCCGTCTTAGAGAGACGGAGTGGACTAAGTCATTAACTTATTCTCCAAAAAATATTTTTAATGGAAATATTTGAATAAACAGCCACCTCTAGTATTAAAATTACCCCCATTCCAGGAAAGTGGTAGACGTTCGAATTTTTTTTTTATTGTATTCGCACTAAAATTCGTTATCGGTTAACCGCTCGACCTCCCCTCTCCCTTCATCAAAGGTTTAGCTTTAAAGATTGTTGTTTGCCTTATAAAAAAATGTGATCTTATGAGGATTATACTTAAAGGATGTCGCTGTATGTTGCGGGCGTAGGCAGCGTTTGTACACCAAAGCGAACAGATTTTGTATCTTTGTTATAGCTGGTCCTTCGAGCCGCATCGTGTTACGACACCGACTCGAAGGACCAATACGAAACACAGGCGCACGTAACTGTCGCTCAATTCTTTCTAAAATTCAATTCAAAATTACTCTTTTTCTACTCAACCTAGGCATAATTTACACTTTTACTAAAAAGCCTGCTATATTTTAATCAGATGAACGTATCAGTGTAAATTGTACCTTAAATAAAATTGAACACAAACGCGCCTCCGTCCCCAACAAGTATGAAAGAATAATGCCTTGTTTGTATAATGAATATGGTAACATATAAAAAGAATAATGAATTATCTAATATAATAAGACTTTGACAATGTTCGATAGGCTCAGTAAAGATGACTGTCAATTGGAAACAGAGGCGAAAAGGGCTTTATTGGTTAACTAGCATTCATGTTGCGACTATACACTATTTTTTCTGCAACAATGTCTGATCTATCAATTCACCGATTTTTCTCCTGTAAATTAATATAAATTGTATCTGATTAAAAAAATGCATGTTTCTATTGTCACAATCACAAAATGTAATGTTGATTCCGTACACCGCATTGCTTTGATAGTCGCAACGTGAATGGCATCTTTAGGATGAAAGCTAGTTAGCAAGCGACATGTTTTTCGAATGATTATGAAAACGACTGTCATGGATAAATGTCTAGTATTCTAATATAATGTTAATCAATTCTATGTTCGACTACTAAGACCTATGTGATTCTATATATTGCAAATGCGACAAGTCGTAGCAAGCACAGGGGGCTTTTTGTGAGCGATTCTTTCACAGTTACTAGTAAAGCCCTCTCCGCAGATAGAGAAACTAAAAGAATATAATTTTTTTTATAAATCTTAAGAAATTCTTAGTTTCACAGTAAAGTAATACACTGTAAATTATTTCTTATCTTAGTAAAAAGATCTCATCACCTTATTTTTTTTTGTTTTGTCTTTTTATAATTATTTTGAGGAGCAGATTAGTTGATTTAAAGACAATCAATGTAAAATAAAACTTATGGATGTATATACTTACTTTGTTTTATTTATAAGTACACCCAAAATTGTCGGGTCAACCTAACGTGAACTGCCTCTTACATCACCCTACTGCAAACCACCCTGTTTATAACAATAGCACCTTTGCTGGTAAGTATCATCCTTCTAGCGTATCGTTGTTCCGTATCATATCATAGGAACACTCATGTCGGTTTTCACTAACACTATGCGACACCTAAATACCTACATTCTTACACAAAAGCGTGCTGTTGGATTTTCAATGCTCGGCTCAGCGCTGAAAGTTGCAAATCCAAGAGCACACTCTTGTTTGAAAAAAAGAAATACATACGTATTTGTAATTTTCGAATATTGTTGGTACAGACGCCAGCACATCAAGCTACTACAATCTGTCAAATTTCTTTAATAGATTTTCAACTTTATCGCTAAAGTATTAAGGTTCAATGTTGATTGGGAAAATTTGACAGTTTCGGGTAGCTTGACCTGCTGGCGTCTGTACAATACCGTTCAAGAGTGGGATTAAAAGTCTGGCAAAAATGAAACAAACTAACTTTTAAAAACGTGTTTATTAAGTCACGATACACAAAATACTCATTGTAATTCTTATAATCTAGATACGTATTACATTATAATTAGTCAAACACCCTGCCGAATATGTTGGTTCATATCAAAATACATGTGCAACAAATCTTTATATTGTGACAGTTTTATAACAAGCTTTGCGTAAGAAAATAGAATTATTGTAGTGTACAGACGTAAATCAACGTGTCCCTATAACAACTGCACCCTAATTGCGTAATAACACACGATCAATCACAATCTTGATGATTTTGAAGGATATTGCGAACCCATTGCTTCATATGACGACACGGTTGGCGCAGTGGCTAAGCGATCGACTGCTGCGCTGCGTGTCGCGGGTTCGATTCCCGCACGGAACAAATATTTGTATTGCCTACAGGTAGTTGTTCCGAGTCTGGCTGTTTGTGTATGTGAGTTTAAATGTTTGTAAACGCACCAACGATACAGGAGTAATTCCTAGTGTGGAGAATTTTTTTTAAAAAAAAAACAAAACGTTCAAAACATTTGTCTGCTCAACAACGAAAATAACTCAATTAATGTTGTTGATCTATAATCTACAGTGTATACAGTGCAATGTTTTATGAAATAAAAAATATTATTATTAACTGTCAAAATGAAAACCATTGCTACTGCTAGTGAGTTACGCAATTACCCCGCTGAAACTATCCAATAATTACAGAAACTAACTTCATTTCAAACGTAAAGAACAGCCCCTGCCAGGAAACATGAGTTTGTGCTGCAGTAAGTAAATAAAAAACTGGGGAAGTTGCTTTTAAACACAATTTCTATAAAGTCAGCTTTTTTATGTTCAGCTGTGAGTTTTTGCCAGTAGATATGTACGTATTTTCAATGCTGAATTCCAAACAAAAACCGGCCAAGTGTGAGTCGGACTCGCGCACTAAAGTTGTCAAAAAATAAAAGGCCCGTTTTGACATTGACAGTTCTAGTAGTCAATAAAGATCAAATTCGCAAAACACGTATTCGTTTGTATGAAACTGACAGGTGTCAAGAACGCATTCTCAAATGTCAAAACGGGCCTTTTATTTTTTGACAACTGTAAGGATTCCTACACTCGGTGAAATCAAAGGTTGAGAAACATGCATTTCTTCGAGGTTTCTTGTATTGGCACGGGACTCCTCCCTTGGTGCAAACTATGTCCCACCTCTTCTGCCATATGTGCCCCAAAAATGCAGCCATAGTGACCTCAGTACTGCCACCGACAATGCCGTGGAAGTGGCGATGATTTGGGCCAACAAAATGTAATTCACTATCGTGCTGTCAATACGACGAAAAATACCATCCTTGAGTTTGGACGTTTTATTATTATTTGCTATCAGGGCACAAGTATTTTGTGAAAATTTTAACTTGCTAGTAAGGTTCTAATTATACCTGTAGTGTACGATAATCAGAATTTTCTATCCTCAGCCGCCGATATTTTTTTCTGGCTTAGTTTTTTTAAAATTGATATAATTTGATAGTCAATAACAATGTTGGTTCAATTCAAATCATGAGTAAATACAACGCTTAAGTTTAATTATTAATCTAGTATAAAAATAACATAATATTCATTTTATTTTAGTTGTGAGAAATGCAGCTTTTCGCAGTACTCTTCATTCCTAGGAAGGAACATTAAAAACCGTCATTTTGTCATTCAATCTTAGGACGTTGATATCCTAACAGTCAGATAGTAAAGGTTTCGTCTAAATCGCTGATATTTAACCATATCAGCTGACCCCAGCATTTTTCAAAAGGGTCTTAGTGACGATTCCATCCATCACTTCTTCAACAAACTCTTCTCTCATTGGACGTCGGCCTTCGTCAATCCTTCGCCGACAGCGACAGCGATTTTCTACCGCCATCGGGTCTCCAAGCATCATTCATAGAACCAATGACGCTACTTCTTCATCCTCCAATGGGAAGCGTCGACTAAATCGCGCCTCTACCCCGCCCTCTCCCTCTAAATCCCCCTCTGCCCCTAGGGCGCGCCCCCTTGCTGGTATTAGGAGGGCTCTTAGGCCGGAGTGCTTCTATCCTTTCGGTGCAGCCAGTGCTCTCCCGGCCCTCATTGAAGTAGGACGCGTAGAGTTCTGCGTTGAAGTTGGAGTTGGTGAGCTCGTGGCCGATGGTCACCCAGCCTGGTCTGATCGTGGAGTCGCGGCCGAATAGGTGGATTCTGGAAGAGCAGATGTCTATATTAGTAGTAGTCATTCCAACTCCTCCTATATCTTAGTGGGTATTGCCAATCCATAGTGGCACTAAGACCTAGAAAGGTAGCTACCAATAATGGTATTTTGTGGAGGTCAAATCTGCACGCCAACATGTCACATAATACATAATCAGCCTATCATGTTCCCACTGCTGGGACACAGGCCTCGTCTCTTCGAAAGGAAGTGGGCTGTAATCTACCACGTGGGCTCAGTGTGGGTCGGTAGATGTCACATGTCTTCGAATTTTTGTTTCTAGTACATACTGGTTTCCTCAAACTTTACCTTCACCGTTTTGAGACCTGTGGTGATGAAATGATTTACATAAAGTAAAGCGCCTGTCTGGGTTCGAACCTACGACCGGTACATTGTACCATTGCATACTCATAACTACTGCTTACGCCAAAATGTAGCTTTGCTGATAAGAGATTAGGTACTTGATTATGTTAAATGTATCATTTAATGCCTCCTCTGCCATTAAAACGTTTAGTTAACAAAAACCCATAGTATTTCTAGTAATATAATACCTATTAAACCTAACATAAGTATAGTTACCTTCTCCTTCCCAAACAAAAATGCTCCATGATATGAAATATCTCAATAGGCTTCTCACTGCTCCCAAACTCAGGATCCTCAGATATGATCAGGTCAATATCCACATTGGCATGGATGAAGTCTCCATCCACCGACCTTCGGACCGTGCCTTTGATGCCCATAAGACAGTGCTCCTTAGTCCTTTGGAAGACCGCGTTATGTTCAAGGTTTTTGGAGTGACCTGGGTTTTTGATATTGGTTTTAATCCAGCATATGTCCTCGCAGCGACGGAAGCCCCATTTTTTCAGGCATTCTCTGCCCATGTCTAAACCTGTAAATATTGTAGCTGTTGGTTAGTTTGCTGTAAAAGTAAGTCAACTATTGCTTCGAAATTTCGGTAATCCTAAGATCTAAAAACGAAAGGCTAGCAACATTTCGTTTTTAGGGCTTAGGATTACCGCAATTTCGAAATAACTGTTAACTTCAAAGGTCTTTGAAGCCAATTTTCGGTTGGTGCAGTTTGAAAGTTATCGTCTAC
This sequence comes from Apamea monoglypha, assembly GCA_911387795.2. Taxonomy (NCBI): domain Eukaryota; kingdom Metazoa; phylum Arthropoda; class Insecta; order Lepidoptera; family Noctuidae; genus Apamea; species Apamea monoglypha. The sequence continues at coordinate 2,709,356 of OU426932.1, read as the reverse complement.
ATGACTTCTTTCGTAAGTCGTAAAAATCGGTCCCGTAATTCTTGAGACAATCATGCACATACATGCAAAGATACAAACAGGTAAAACGAGGAACAAGTATTTTTTGGAGTCAGTTAAAAATGTTGTATTTTTGTTCAGGCCAAGACAATTTTGGGTCACTGAGCCAGTTAACTGTATGAAAATATTGTTAAGGTAAATAAATTACCTGCCCTAGATGGTTATCTTACCTTCAGAGCTCCCACACCACAGGAATATAAAGGAGCGCGCTTGAGCGATCTGCTGCAGATCTAGCGCCAGTACATCCTGCCAACGCCAGCCTGATCCCAGTGGGGGCTCCACCAGGATCACGTCGAACTTGTTGCCCATCTGCTTCAGGTCAAATGTCTGGGGGCATAGCAGTTAATAAATAAATTACAGAATGTGGCGGAATTTTATTTATAAAGCAAATTCAATTTGTCCGTGACGATAGAACCTATGGAAATTTATGCAATAAAGCAAACCTATAGTTTATAAGTTTATGTTTATTAGGTTTTCAGTCTACCCTCCATCATATTGTTGTTCCTACCCTACTCTTATGATTTATCCACTTGTATTTCTAGGCTACTTAGCTCAATACACAAATTACGATATTTGGTGTTTTATTGAAGACATATTATGGATAAATAGACTACCGGGATTTCCATATATTCTATCGCCTGACAAATAGTCCATCTTCTGCTCAACACCTAAAAGAGCCTCCAGAACTGATTAAATCAGTTTTGAACAGTTAGTTCTGCTACCAATGTGCTGACTAGCATATTTTTTGTCTACTTTGAGTAGTAATTTCGATAATTGGCACATAATCAACTATCTAGTTTAGCATTATTTATTCTAAATTCATTTTTGAATGACCAATAAAGTCCTATTTTTTTTAAATCTAATTGAAATTGGACTTTAGCACATACGGCGTGGAGTTGGTGGTAGTTCCAATAATTTGTAATTATTTAAGTTGCTGTATTCAAGTTTATTTTATAGCTTGTCTAGACATGTCTTGTGAGGAGCAAATAAAAATCATGATCCCTCAAGAAACAATCATGTTTTTAGAATTATTGAGATAGGGCTTAGGATTAGGGTTCCAAAATCAAAGTCCTGGTTTCTTTGGCCACCTGGCCAATGAAACCAACACTTTGATTTTGGAGGAAACTGGAACTGAATTCAGCTCTTTTTTTCGAATGAGATGGCTGTATTCATGTGGATATTAATGACTGTCCTGCCTAATTTAAGTTTCAGAGCTATACATTTAAGTTTCTTACCTTCAGATCACATTTCAAATACATAGGAGGAGTAGCCGTCTGGGAGATCAGATCATCCTTAAGCTTGATCAGTTCCCTCAATTTGGGGTACTCTTCAAACCTGTCAGCAAGGCCAACGTCACGGATGAAGTTCTGCGGTCTTTGGCCGGTGTCAACGAAGTGCTGGCAGTAGTCATTGTGAGGGTTTGAAGATTGGGTTCCCTGTTGATAAAGATAAAATTGTCTATGAGATTTGTCACCCAAGGATACAATAGAAGTTTTATTGTTATTACGTCTGGGGGTAAGTGCAAAATGTTATGTTTGTTTTTGTAAACTGTTACTTTACTTCTAAAGTGAATCTTTATAAGGTTAATTGTGTGTGAATTAGTTATTTAGCCATAACAAGTAGTTCTGTTTAACAAGGTGATTTTACATTTTAATAACTTGCTTCCTTTAGGCACCAAAAGTATTGATAGTATGATTTTTACAATTATACACCTTATGTGTTATCTGCCTAGTCTTTTCCCAACTATGTTAGGGTCAGATTCCAGTCTAACCGGATGCAGCTGAATACCAGTATTTTATATGGAGCGACTGCCTACCTGACCTCCACAACCCAGTTGTTGGGTAATACGATAATTAATATGATTTTTAAAATTAATAGGGTTATCCTATATTAAACAACTTTTCTCATTGTTTTAAGCACGTAAATAATGCACTAACACAACATACCTTTAAGAAAGTCGAGGAATCTTTATAAACTAGTTCATCAGGTTGGTCTTTAGTTGTTGGTTTGTCATTGCCTTCGTTTTCTACGCCAGGAACCGCCTGCTTCTTCGCCGGCACGTCCAATGTAGCCCCCAAAGCATGCCGCAGCTCACTCACGCTTGATACGCCAAGCTAAAATTAAAACAACACATCTATCATGATTCTATACGTCCTAGCATAGATTTTAGGTTATGTCATAAACAATCTTCAATAAACTAACAGTTTGCGCCAACAACTTCTTCCTTTTTTGTGAACGTTCGCGTAATTCTTTTAGTTTTTCACTCATTATCGTTTTTTATATCAATTTAGTTTCTATTCTGAAATGCAAGCCATCGAAATTATAAACAACTCGGCAGTGACAAAAAAGTGCTCGTCCAGAAACTATGAAGGTGAAAATTAATTGAAGACAATTTATGATACAACAAAAATATTTAAAAAAATATTTTCATTGACTCCATTTTAAGTTGCTTTAGTCCAAATTAAAATAATAATGTTAAAATAACTTGTTCGAGTAACATAACAATTCATGCGATAGTATATTTCTGAACGAAAATCTTAAACTTTACCATTCTAGTCCGCTATTTTGTCACAGCTATCATATCTTCGGTAGTATAGTGGTAAGTATCCCCGCCTGTCACGCGGGAGACCGGGGTTCGATTCCCCGCCGGAGAGAATCTTTTTGTGTTTTAATTAGGTGATTTTTTTGGATTTTTGGCCATTTTTTGGTAAAGGAGTGTTACTAAGGCGAGGCAACTACAATATTGTGGTAATGATATTACGACTTTGTGACTGTTGCAGTGCGCAGTGGCTGTTCTTTCGTTATTTTGTCTATCTATGCTTCTCTCTCTGTTTTGTATGTTAGTATGTACGGGTAGCCTATCTAGATTCTAGAAGGGTTTTGAAAAAAAAAAAGTGGATTGTTTTATTATCTTTATTTTCAATTCCGTAGGTACTTTACAACACTTGTCTTTCATTTTACATCTATTTACTTATACAAATTTACATAATTTACATACTCGTTTTCTACTTATTGATATTACCTTACTTATTAATATCTGCCTACTTTTTACCCATATTTCGAACATTTTTTTCACAGTCACAAAACTGTATACCTACTTAACTAAATACTTAAACTTAATTAGGTTGACCTAAAAATAAAAAAACGGGTGACCTAAAAAATAATCACTATAATTAGGTACTTAAATACTTTGCTCGTCATGGAAATTAAATAATACTGCGATAAATGACTATTTGTAGCTACTAAGTACATTAATAGACATAGACATTATTCAAGCACACCTATCACATGTAAAAGTAACTTAACCTAGGGTATATTCAAACTAATACCTATGTTTCATATTGATGTTATTTCAAGTTAAACAAATATCAACTTTATTTTAATGGTATATAAGTTGATTTCAGTGACTAGCACTATTGAAAAAGTTCTAAAAATGTTTGAAGTTGTAACGTAAACTGTTTAAATAAATAACTTTACGTAAACGTTAAGTTATTTTTCAATAAACTCATATTTGTTTACATTTTGGCAAATAAATCGCGAACGCAGATTACATACAATCATCAACAAATTATAAAGATTCTACGTTACAAAAAGTAGGTAGTGTAGGTACCTATTAACATAAATTAGAAATATGTAGGTACTTACAATAGGTAGGTATTTAGACATATTCTAACTTGAGTCTCTGTCTGACTTACGCTACCTATACGTACAGGGTCAAATTAAATTAGCTAGCGAAACTCCGCAGACGTGATGGGTATAGATATCTAAACACGGGCTTATACTGGATAATAAAAATAATTTAATTATTTGTTACTTGTTAGGGTCAACGACCGCTTGTGATGTTACTTGAAGTATTAGTTGAAAAAATCTGTTTTTTTTTATTGTGTTTAGATATCGAAATCCATCACGTCTTTGAAATTTACACAATAATAAAATGTTTTGTTTATTTAAACTGCTATTTCAAGTGGCTACACTACCTGCGATTGACGAAAAAAAAAAAGAAGAAAATCCCAAGAAAAAACTCGTCAAATTAATTTCTTTTTTGTTTTATCATGTTTAGATATCGTCATCCATCACGTCTTCGGAGTTTCGCTAGCTAATTTAATTTAAAATCTTCTGTACGTCTGTATGCCACCGAACTTCTAAATGGTTGAACCGATTTTGATGTAAATTTTGATGACTTGTGTATATCTGAGTAGGTCCCTGGATGGTTTAGATTCACAATTCGACCAGGTAGGTGGCGCTGCGATCGACTTCTAGGAAACAGAACAACGTCTGTCCGGTCAGTTATTCCAATTTAGACTTCACCCATGCTAACTTTCACAGAACGGGTTTTAATATTAAAGTCACATCATTTTAAACATTTTTCTTCAAATCGGCAGCTGTACCCTTATCTTCGATGACGGTGCTGTTGGAGCACTGTTCCTTGACGACACAGAGACCAGAGGTGTCCCGTAGTAGCCCTATCCTGCAGTAGCAGTCAAGCACACAGTAGCGCGGGCGCTCACAGCGCTCATCACAGCGGAGCTCGCAGCCGAAGAGGCAGACGTACTCCTCGTTGGGGTCACTGCATTTTGCTGGAACATGAAACATGGAAAGTGAGAAGAAATCAATGCTTTTGGGGCAGACGGACCCTGATATGAGCTCAGACCCTGATATTAGTACAGGCAGATGAGGTATCATCACCATAACCAGAGATTACCTACCGAAAATGGGCTGATTTAGGCCATTTTTCTCCTGCCCTAAAAACGCAATTAATGCTGCGAATAGCGTCGTCCCCTACTGGGCCAACTCATAACCTACCTGCATAAATTCCATCGATATGAAAAGAAGAGGTAAAAGAATCTCTGCCATAAATCCGCTTAGCGGACGGACTGTTAGCCACAGTATAATTTTTATGAGCAGAGAGTCTCTCAGACTCTTTTTAACATCACGGAAAAGATGGTCAACTCAATGCTATATAACCGAGATATTTACCAGTAGGTTCGAATATTCACAGCGCTACCTGTAGTGATAAAAAAAACAAAGAAATTCCTCCTTTGTAATCAAGTGTCGACTCCTGCTCGCTCCGAAAAGGAAAAAGTAGCGAGAAGGTGGCACGTGTTTTAATTTGAATGACGACGGAGTACCATTCACAAGTCAGGGAGCATCCTACACTACGTTTACATTCAAGAGTTTACAGAATAGGAAATCTTGTCTCGTTAATGCATGCGCCCGTTTTTGGGTCGTACATTTTGAAAGCCTCTTTTCGTGGCATACATTTTTTTTTTCTTCTTAAAAATGTTTTGGCCCGTATTTCGAAGTACTTCAGGGTCTTAAAACAAGCGGTTCAAGAAATTCTTGAATATTTTTAGGGGATTAAAAATATGTCTGTTCTTGTTTAAAGCTGTTTACGGATTTGGTCAGCTGTAAGTTTGTTATTGTGAGGTCGTTATCCTTTTTGAATTGTCAACATTTACAGGCTTTGGCGCAGCCGGAACATTACCAAACGCAATTCCCCCAAAATCAGATCATTCACGACGGATTGAGTTTAAACTGAATCAATTTAAAGTTCGTATCGAATATTGTTAACGAGTAAGCTATAAAAAGGTGCCATGCATGCAATCCAAATGGAATTATGAGTGCTAAAAGCAGATAATTTTGGAAACAAAGCCCCAATTTACGGATTTGGTTTTCAACAAAATAAGTGTATAAAAATTTACGAGTGCCACCGAACATGGCTTGCCTTTCAAGCCACTTATTAACGATTTTATGAGCTGACTGTCGCGAACTTTCTCGTCTCCTTTTATCCCTAAAACAATTGAGGCATAAAATGTGGGAGTTAGCATTTAATCATCGTTATTTCGCATCAGATCGTTTGATGCCCTTTTCTTTACATTTTGCAGCGGTTAGATCTTTATTATTTATAGGTTTATCTCCCGATTGTTGGTTCTTGATATTTCGCCCTAGAACCATTCAAAGTCTAGGATTATGTAGGTATCTTAGAAAATAAATATCTGAGATTTTGAAACCACCTTTTTAAGTAAAGCAAGATGATTGAAGAACAACGCTAATCTGATAGGAAATTAATAGGAATATGAAAAATAAGGGAGTTATCTAGATAATTATTTTTAATCAGGACGTATTTTAAACCAACAAAGTATCTTTGCTGATCCAAAATCGCTCGTGACTTTTTACATACACGCAAAGATCAAATAGTTATAAATATAATCAAAGTTCAAGATCAGGAGTGCCCACCCAGACATAAGGGCGTGATCGATGCGTGTACGCAGAATAGAGCCAAGTTCACACTTGTCACATAAATACTGCACCCACATGATAACACGGTAAACAATGTTACAGCTGATCTATGGCAGGGGTCTGACAGCAGAGGTTATGAATGGGGATGTTCTACATTGACATTGTTCGGTGATAAGGGGATCTTGTGGGAATGGCGATTTGGCATTGGTAGGACACGTGATATTCTCATTAGATCAATTATATTAGCAATTATTTATCTTTTTGATAGATTCTTTAATATTTTGTGAAAAGGAGAACGTTGTTGGCCTTGTAGCGAGATCCGTGTCATCCGCCAAAGTAGCAATGGCGTGCCAGGCGTCACGAGCTCGAGCGGTGGCGTGTGCGGCTGCAACAGCTGCAATATTCGCATAAGCGCGTTGTCGAAGCCGTTCTACCGCACTTCGAAGCCTGGCTGAAGAGAGAGGAGCGCATCTCTTATAGGCTAACCTGAACAAGAGTCCCTGAACAAGATTGGGCGTGAGGTCACGGCAAATTGCCACCATTGTAGAAGCGACCTAGACTCTACGGGCACTCCTCGAGCGTGTGCTGTGCAGAGTCTAGGTCGCTTCTATCATCAGCACACGCTCGAGGAGTGCCCTGCATGGGCCTCTGAGTTGGTCGCCAGGATCGGGCGAGACCTGTCTCTGCTAGCAGTAGTGAGGAAGACAGAAAACTGGAGGGAAGTTGCCTACTTCTGTGAGACCGTGATGGTCCAGACGGAGGCTGCCGAGCGGGATCGTGAGAGAGCAGATCCCGCTCGGAGAAGGCGTCGAAGAGGCAACCACCTCGATGCCTAACACGCCTAAACCCCGCCTGCATCATCTAACGCAGGCGGGAATTTGGGGTCGCGGGCCATTAGAGTATGGACTCTGTCGGCCCACTGAGTGACCTCAGGGAAGGTGGCGTACAGTGGTCACGTGCTGCCTTCCATACTTGCACAGTCAGGTTTCGAGGAGACCCCTTTACAGTCTTCCCAGAGATGTGCCGTAACATGCGTTGCACAGAGTGGGCTCCGGTGACCACTGGGGTGGTTTTAGTGAGGTAAAAATCCCACACTCCCTGGTTTTATCCCCAAAGACCAGGTGCCTTTTGAAGGTTCCCCCCGAAAGCAAAAAAAAAGGGCCTTGTAGCGGGGATTATGGCAGCACCACTTTAAAACTACATCGGGATTGTTGGAACTAAAATCTTCTCGAGTTCTCGGTCATCCATTCACTATTGCACTATTCGTCATTATCATATTAATTTCTTGGGCCTATACTAAACGCTAAACCAGCCTTCGTTATGAAGTCTATGTCCTAACTAGATCTTTAAGTGGTTGATCTATTTTTCATGTTCTAAAAATAAATTCTTACCTGGAAAGCATTCCTTCGCATCCACACAGTATCCACTATGATGCCTCAGCAACGGAGGGCGGCACAAGCATCCCCTGATGCAGACCTTGCTGGGACAAAAGGGGGATGGCTCGGAACAGCTGGGCTCGCACCAGCCGCAGGAGAAGTATTCCTCGTCAGGGGCGCAGTCTTCCACGGAGGGGTCGTGGTGGGATGGTTGGAAATCTTGGAACATTGTGTCAATCAGGAGTTGGACCTGAGGTGGAGTTGCTGGGCCTGTCTTTACATGAGCTAGAGTTGCTGGAGCAATCTTTACATGAGCTGCAGTTGCTGGAGCAATCTTTACATGAGCTGGAGTTGCTGGAGCAATCTTTGCCTGAGCTGGAAAAAGAATGTTGATTGATTGGGGAACTAGGTTTTGGCTTGTCGTCTTTGGTAATGAATTGGTTTTGTAGGCTACTCTTATATTTATCAAACCTATTCATATAATTCCCTACTGCAAACCTACTGCAGCCGTTGCAAATTAAGACAAATTGTGTTGCTATATACGTGTGTAAGCTTACTGATTTTCATTGTAGCGTTGTCTTATTTTGCGTGTTAATTGTTTAATAGTTTCCAACGGATACATTTTCTTAGGATCTAAAGAAATGTTTACAATTTTATCTTTTTATTGAGAAACTTTAATTTCTTGGAAAGATTGTTAGCATAACTTCAATTTATTAGTGAAAGTAATAATGTGGCATCAAAACTGAAGCGGAAAAATGTCAACTAACTTTTGGAGGCCACTGTATACCAACCCGCACTGGGCCCGCGTGGTGGATCGCTCGAAGAGCAGGCCTGTGTCCCAGCCAGAGCTTGATCAAGGCTACTTGATGTCCTAAGCACTCCACGCCTGTGGGCCCGCCTATCCACTAGTAAACTAGTATCGGTCTAAAATTTCTTAACGTATTTATTACGAGATAGATCATTACCTACGTACCTTAGAATATGTACGAAAGTATACATTCTTATACGAAAGTACAAATGTGACTTGCGACTTTTACGGGCATTAAATTCGCGGCATAGTTTTTAAGTTCAACGTTTTTAGCATGTCTGCCTCTGTCTTTTATAAACGTCAATGCAACGACATCTCCCGCCATCAAAACGCGCGGGTTTTCAAGCAGCCTTGCCTTTCATGTGCTAGCATATACATATTTTTTCGGTTCTGTTTATGGTGCCCCTGAGACGTGATGCCCCAAGCAATTGCTTAATTTGCTTATGGGCTAATCCGGTACTGGTCCCAGTAGAGGGAACATTATTGGCTGGTTATGCTATACATTGCTTTTGCTTCCGCCCGTCTTCACTCGCGCACGTTGTCACAAGTTATGGAGAACGTGTTCTTATAAGTTGTATTGATCATTATTCAACTACCCACATAGTTTTCATTATGTAAGAGTACTTACTGATTGAGGAATGATGCGTGTAAGTGAAAACTTAACTCACCAGGAAATCACAAAACGTCGGTTATTTGGTAAGTGTTTATTAATTTCACCCAAGTACGAAGACCGCGCGCAACAAACCGCGCGCGAGGCCGGTGTAGTGACAATTCCCCGTCAGTCAACACTTCAACTTTTAATTATTGCAATGAATAATAATGGTAGTGTCGTGAGCGCATCACGGGCCGATTCCTCGCATAAATATTTAATGAACTGTATGAAACTTTCCAGCTTTTCTTATTCAACGTTCATGTCATGACAAGAAGACGTTTTCGCTCCTTTTTTTTCTTCTTTGACACTGACACTGACATCAAGCCATGAATAAGATTGTCAACATTTTATATGCTTGAGTACGAGGCTTTTGACTACGTTGTATGTTTATTTTATGTCCTCCTTTATTTGAAATGTGTGTTAAAATAATTATGTTTTATATTAATATAGATACTATATAATACTTTATCGTATTATTATTTACCTTATATGTTATTTGCTTTCATTCGGCCTTTTCTGACAGTACACGCGCCCCCGCGTGTTTCGATAGTATTACAATAATTTTATAAAAAGTAAAAAGTAAGCTAAGTGCTCTTAATATGATCTTAAAACATCTAGATAGGAACAAATACAATATTTTTATCATATTACAATCGTTAGTGTAATTACTGAATATGAAACAAAAATAATTAAAAGCCCTTGTACATATTGGTTATTGTTGAATCAATGTTATTATTGAATCACATTCTTATGACTTATTTAAAAATGATTCGTAACATTTAATGAATCAATAGACTCGCCATGCAAAGATATCAAAAATAGGGTAAGACCACGTACTATCAATCGCATAGAACGCCACACAGTGCACAGGGCTGGTAACGCCACACAGGGCTAGTAACGCCACACAGGGCTAGTAACGCCACATAGGGCTAGTAACGCCACACAGGGCTAGTAACGCCACACAGGGCTAGTAACGCCACACAGGGCTAGTAATGCCACACAGGGCTAGTAACGCCACACTGGGCTAGTAACGCCACACAGGGCTAGTAACGCCACACAGGGCTAGTAACGCCACACAGGGCTAGTAACGCCACACAGGGCTAGTAACGCCACACAGGGCTAGTAACGCCACACAGGGCTAGTAACGCCACACAGGGCTAGTAACTTAGTAATGTTTAATCAACAATTTAAGCAACACATAAACAATATTTATTTAATTCTAGTCTGTACTACTATTATTCGAATCACTATCTATAGGATCATTAGAAAACACCAACCAGGGGTGTATTTTATCAACCGCAAATATAGCTTTGTACATTGGTTTACCTGTCTTTTTGGTTATAGGGGTATCTTCGATCTCATACCTATCGTTTCCTAAAACCTTAACAACTCTATATGGTCCACTACACTTAGGAATTAATTTCTTTGATTGCCCCGGCACCGAAGATCCTATTTCACGCTCAACGCGAACAAGGTCTCCAATTTTGTAAGTATGAGCAGTCTTACGCCTTTTATCAAAATTTGTTTTTTGTTTCATTTGCTGACTTTCAATGCGCTCTTTAACCTCAACTCTAATTTCATCACGATCTTCGCATCTATTGACTTCCGACACAACAGAATTCATTGCACCGTCCGATGCTCCAGTAGGTGCGACGCCGAACAAAACTTCAGCCGGGCTTTTTCCGGTAGCCTTGTTTACGGTGTTGTTAAGGCCCCATTGAACACGGGGTATCATACTATCCCATTCATCATCAGGACGTTCATGATTAATTGCAGTGAGAGCGTCAATAATCGATCGATTGTAACGCTCGATCTGACCATTTGCCCTGGGTGTAGCGACCGCGTTTATTATATGTTTAATATCTTTCTCTTTTATGAAATTGCAAAATTCACGGCTAGTAAAACTAGTCCCCTTATCAGTAATTAGTTTGCGCGGCACTCCAAAGATAGAAAAGTATTCATCAAAGACACTAATGGTCGTTTTGCTTTTGCAGTTTTTTACGGGTTTTATGTAAATAAATTTTGTGAATGAGTCAATAATTGCAAGAATATAGGAATTTCGCTTTTTGCTTAGAGGAAGTGGCCCGCAATGGTCAGCGTGCAGCATTTCAAATGGCTTGTCAGGTTTTGGTATTGGATGAAGCAGACCTTCCTTTGGTCCACCAGGCAGTTTATTATGTGCGCAATTCAGACAAGCTCTACAATATTTTTTAATGAAGCGGCGCATATTTTTGAACCAATATACTTTTCGTACTCTTTCGTAAGTCTTGTCAAAGCTGAAATGACCAACGTCATCGTGATTACTCTTGACAATTTGCCACCTTACTGACTTCGGAACCACCCACAACAGCCTGACAGTATCATCTTTTTTTACTACGCGGTACAATTTATTATTTTTAATTGTAAAATTATTTTTGACTTCTATAACATTTGCACTTTCCGGGTCTTTGATAATTTCTACAATTCGTTGTAATTCGCTGTCAGATTGTTGCACGGTTTGAAGCCACCTTTCGTCGGCCACATCAATTTTGTTTACGTCCCATTGTATGTTAAAAACTTGATCATCGTCGTCGCGGAATGGAGGGTTTTCTGCTTGAATAGGATTCCTGCTCAGGGCGTCTACGTGTGTCATTTTAGCCCCTGCACGATACTCTATTGTAAAATTAAATTCTTGCATTGCAATCCACCATCTCGCGACCCGAGGTATTAAATCTCTTTTAGTCATGGTACTTTTGATCGCATTACAGTCCGTAACTAGTTTAAAAGACGTGCCGAGTAAATATACCCTGAATCTATTCAGAGCTGTAATAGCGGCAAGGGTCTCCAACTCATACGAGTGAAACTTTTGTTCTTCAGGCGAAGTCTGCCGACTGTAGTAAGCAATAGGTTGGAGACCCCTATCGCCATCTTGTAAAAGAATCGCGCCTATGCCCAATTTACTGGCATCTGTATGTACTTGAAGGGTGGCCTTAGGGTCATATAAGGCAAGAACTGGACGGCTTATTAATCTCTCCTTCAGAGTTTCGAAAGCGTTCATTTGTTCCTGACCAAAGTGCCACGGTTCATTCTTTTTAGTAAGAACCGTAAGCGGTCGTGCTATTGCCGAAAAATTTCTAACAAACCTACGAAAATAACTTGCCAGTCCTACAAACTGGCGAATTTCATGGACGTTTTTAGGAACAGGGAACGACTTTACTGCCTCAATTTTCAGCTTTCCTGGTCGAATTCCATTTTCAGAAATTTCATATCCTAAATACTCGATATTTTTTTGAAAGAATACGCATTTTTTTGGATTTAATGTTAATTTTGCTTTCCTTAATAATTGAAATACCTTGTCCAGTTTATCTAAACCTTCCTGTATTGTGCAAGAAGGAATCAGTAAGTCATCCATGTAGGCTAAGGCTAAATTTTGTTCAGCACCATTTAACATAGAATTTATTGCCCTCTGAAAAACACTTGGTGCATTGGCTAGTCCGAACGGCATACGATTATATTCATATAATCCGTCCGGGGTAATAAATGCCGTAAGGTGTTTGCTCTCCTCTGCTACAGGCACTTGATAATAACCTGACGCGAGGTCCAAACTCGAAAAGAAACTATTCCCGCCTAAACTATCTAATCTGTCTTCTATTCGGGGTAGCGGATATTTATCCTTCAGAGTTTTTCGGTTCAAAGCGCGATAATCAATACATAAGCGCTTTTGCCCGTTCTTTTTATTTACTAACACCACTGGGCTCGCATAGGGGGAAGAACTCTCACGAATGATTCCATTCTGAAGAAGGTCACCTATGATTTCAGATAACTGTTCTTTTTCTCTTAATGACATACGATATGGGTTATACACGACTGGTATATCATCTTTAACCTTGATCACCATCTCTGTCAAGTTGGTCTTACCTAACTCTGACAGATTTAAAGCAAAACAATCCCTGTATTTACCCAATAGCTGGTAAAACTTCTTTTCAACTTCAATCGACAGTTTGGTACCGACCTGAATTTCTCCCAAAGGTAAGGTGTTTGTTTCTAAAGTTGTACGAGTCGTTAATCCGATATAAGGTTCTGGAAGTTCTTCATAACCAATACCCCTGGCTAATAACTGGTCTTTAGAAATTTCCAAAAGATTTTTATCTAGATTGGAAATCATGATATAACCTTCATTATTTTGAAAGTTATATAATCCTGACAAAACCTTATATTTCTTTGAGTCACTACAGCAGTAACTAGTTGGGACAAAAAGGGACCCCGAATGTTCTGGTGATGTTTTGACTTCAATGGGTGCGGTCGTACAAGGTGAAATAGTAAATGTATCTAACGAAACAAGTTTAATCTTAATAGAAGGTTCAAGACAGTTTGTATCAGGTGCTTCATAAAATATCAGACTATTAGATGTTTTGTACATTACTAAGTTAGGCAATTCCGTAAATGTTTGTCCAATAATTATGTCACAAGGCATGTACTCATCTGCAATGACTATCAAATCAACTTTCGCACAAACATCATCAACCACTACTGTACCCTTGATAGAGCCTAAAGGCTTGACAGTCACATTGCCGAACCCTCTAAGATTTGGAAGCTCTCTGTCAGTTTGATAATCGCCATAGATTTCTCTAGCCAAACTTTCTTTCACAAGAGTACAATTACTGCCTAAATCCACGAAAGCTTGTTTTTCGAAACCATCTATTTTAATGTTTTTGAAATATTTGTCACTATTAGTACCATGAAAAGCAATTCGCATTACAGACTTGTCATTAGGTGGAGCAGCAATTTGTAATAAATTATTGGAATCATTACTACTCTCCGACGGATTCCCATAATTTAGACTTCTATTACTTCGACATTCCTTGGCTACATGACCCACTCTCCGACAGATGCTACACTTCTTCATTGGTTTTGTACATTTAGTTCGAATATGTCCAGGTTCTCCACAATTGAAACAGGTTATTCCCGGTTTTAAAACATCAGCATTATTGGATACTGAGTTTGGCTGCGAATGTTGCGATGCATTATCTTTAACCCATGGTACTCTACGCCTTTGCATTGCATGACCGTCACTTTGTACTAAAGTCTTCAAATATGAAAACAGTTGCTCTGGATTCCCAAACCGACATGCATTTGCACTCATCCTTATAAATTTGTCATCTATGCCGTGTACCAGACACCCTACTGCTTTATGTCCACTAATTTCACATTTATTAATCAAAATCATCTTTTCAAAATAATAAACATCCAATGGTTGACCTATTCTACAACGTACTTGCAACATTCGTTGAAGGAGGTCACCATAATTCTCAGTGGAAGGAAACGCAGATTTCAGTTTTTCTGTCCATTGTTCCCAGCTGAAGAGAAGGGAAGGGAGTCCCTGATACCATCGCTTAGCAAGTCCTGACAATTTAGCTAAAGCGTAATGACAAATCTGCGTCTCGTTCCAGGAGTATATAGTCGCACATTCGTTTACTTTATGTATCCAAGATTCAACGTTTTGAGAGCCATCACTAGGATCGAATTCGGGAATAACATTTATGTGTGTAAATGATTGTGTGGGAATTGAAAAATTGTTTGAAGAGGTACCGGCACTATTTGACTGTTGTGGCCTTTCCACTAAAGGAGGTGTTTTCGTATGTGATCTATTTGATCCGTAGTAAGACCTAGATGATTTTGATTTTTTACTTTTCTTTGAATGCTTATGATAACGTTTCTCATTATAATGCCTAGATCGTTCTTTAGATCTTTTACTTTGCTTATAGTGTTTACTACTAGACGCTGATGAGGAAGTAACCGTACTTGTACTAGTCGAATAGCGACGGCGACGATGTTTCGACAAATGACGCTTACGCGATCGTGAACGTCTTTCAGACCCCATAGTTAATGATTCGAATTAACTTAAAATTAATTTTACAAATTAAGAATGCTTTAACCTTCAACAAAACAATGAAATAACTTTAATCTACCAGCGTAACGTAATAGTTTAACAGAATTTGAATATCTTATTATTAAAACAAGTTCAGTCCAATTATTTTCAAATATGATGATATGATGAATTCAGTAGTTGTAGGACGTTTCACTCTTTTGTTTTTCAAATCACTCTCGTTACGCATGAAATTAATTCGCGTAAACACTTGTTTGAATATAAAAATTGTTATCACACACTTATCTCACACCTCTGCCATCATAAGCTTCTTAAAACCTTCATCTTTCGGAGTAGGTAGATTTGGATAACTCACAGTTTACGCCGTCAGGAATCAGCCTTTCAGGCTTCAGGGCAGGCTTCCACTTCCGATTGAAAACTTAACTCACCAGGAAATCACAAAACGTCGGTTATTTGGTAAGTGTTTATTAATTTCACCCAAGTACGAAGACCGCGCGCAACAAACCGCGCGCGAGGCCGGTGTAGTGACAATTCCCCGTCAGTCAACACTTCAACTTTTAATTATTGCAATGAATAATAATGGTAGTGTCGTGAGCGCATCACGGGCCGATTCCTCGCATAAATATTTAATGAACTGTATGAAACTTTCCAGCTTTTCTTATTCAACGTTCATGTCATGACAAGAAGACGTTTTCGCTCCTTTTTTTTCTTCTTTGACACTGACACTGACATCAAGCCATGAATAAGATTGTCAACATTTTATATGCTTGAGTACGAGGCTTTTGACTACGTTGTATGTTTATTTTATGTCCTCCTTTATTTGAAATGTGTGTTAAAATAATTATGTTTTATATTAATATAGATACTATATAATACTTTATCGTATTATTATTTACCTTATATGTTATTTGCTTTCATAAGCGACCAGCGATGCGGAACTCATTATGAAATGTTGTGCATGTTATATCAGTTGCTAATTGTTCTAATTGGTGAATGTGTAATGAACTAATGATACTCTTTCTATATTGTGTAGAAGACAGTTCATCATTTCGAGTAGTTCAAGCGGGTGGGCAGCTCTCCTGTCTCCTAATAACTAAGTATTTAACTTGACGCTGGCAGAATAAGTAGTCAACATCGGGGGACCCCCGTCAGGAACGAAGTTCCTTACGCGATACTTGCACGCACACACGTTTATTGAAAAGACACAGAGAGAGGGAGAAAGTGTGAATTTAATACGCGTTTTAAATACAGAGCCATCTAGTATAACTTTTTAGAATATCTCATAAAGATGTCGCCATCTTGGATTTTCATTTTGACCTCAGTAGCGGATTTAGCACCCTCGAAAACAATGAAAACCAC
Source organism: Apamea monoglypha (assembly GCA_911387795.2). Taxonomy (NCBI): domain Eukaryota; kingdom Metazoa; phylum Arthropoda; class Insecta; order Lepidoptera; family Noctuidae; genus Apamea; species Apamea monoglypha. Next base: position 2,692,998 of record OU426932.1, on the reverse strand, counting down.
ATATCTCTCGCATGGAGTGCATAACTTTTGTTCTTTACGTGACGATTTCTACCAGTAAACTCCTACCGCAAACCGTGTTGAAGAACATCGTTCCAAAAACTAACTACTTATACGACCACCAAATTCCGCCAGTTTGTCTACCAACTTACCAAGTGATTGTGATTGTGCCAGTAATCTCAGTCTATACATATGGGAGATCCATGTTTGTACAGGGGATGGCAATTTAGTGTAGTCAATATTAATTATTTGGTGCATTTGTAGGTGTGCCAGGTTCAGCCAGGTTGTCATTGTAACAATACTATGATTTAAAAGAGTATCTGTGGAGTTTCTTACCCGTTCTTCTCCATAGGTACCTACTACGCTTTGGAATGGGCAACTAGCTTCATCTTTCTGACTGACCGACCCCTTGACAATTTATCTATACTTATAATAAATCTGTAGAAGTGAAAATTCTGTACATTAAAAATATCAAAAAAATAAATGGCAGGGGGTGTTACGAGACCGACACCGAACCCAAAAATGTGATTTAAAAAATTTTTGGCTGTCTGTCTCTCTGTCTGTTTGTTCAGGCATCACGCAAAAACTACCGGTTCGATTACGATGAAACTTGGTATAATTATTCTTTAATATCCTGGGCACCACACTGGGTACTTTTTATCCCGGAAAAGTATATACAATAAAAAACAAACTTAATTTTGCGGTTCGATCCCTAGATCCGATTACTGTACCAAATAATAAGTTTGTCGTAGGTTACGTCACCCGCAGTGGAGTTCACTAAGGGACGCTGCACACGGCTAAGATACTATAATATTTTATCATAAGATACAATATCGCAAAGTCCCTAAAAACTAATATCTTAGTTTTTAGGGATTTTGCTTATTTATTAAGTTTAGATTAATTATCATCAGAAATAGGTTTATTTAGGTAGGTAGGTATTTTATTTTCTGTTATTGAGTTTTTTTTTTTTTTTTAATTAGGTAGGTACTTAGGTGTACTTTTATAAGGCGTAGATGTAAATAATAAATTATCATTATATATATCGTAATTATTTTCAAAAACAACTACCTTTTGTCGAGTGAAGTGGGGTCTTAAAAAATAACAGATTTGACTAAATGCGTATGAAAATGAAAATATACACGCTAATAAAAAAACATTTTTTTAAAATTTTTGTTAAAGCTGGACCGGTTCTGACGGGACTTTCACTGGCAGATAGCTGATGTTATGGAGTAACATAGATTTAATTATTTAAACTTTTTGCATACAATAAAGGTACCTACAAAGGCTGACTTAATGCCTTAATAGGCTGTATAGGCTACTTTTTGTTTCGGTAGCATGTTCCCGTGGGATAATTTCCGACATCCACGCGGGCGAAGCCGCGGGCAGAAGCTATTTTAAATAATAGGAAAAAGAAACGCAGAAAACTTAATTTAGTATATTTATTTTGTATTTAAAAAATGTCGTTTTCTTGTTTGAAATAAATGCTTTGAGTTTGAGTTTGATTGGTTTTAGCCATATCATACTACCAATCTACTGCTAAAGAAATAAGGTAAAAATAGAAAACCGAAGATATATCCTACCCTTGGTTGTGTATTATAATACATAACATACATAATCAGCCTACAATGTTCCCACTGCTAGGACACACGCCTCCTCTCTGTGAGAGGAAATGGGCCATAATCCACCACGCGGGCCCAGTGCGGATTGGTGGATGTCACATTTCTTTGAATTTGTGGTTCTAGGACATGCCGGTTTCCTCACGATGTTTTCCTTCACCGTTTTGAGAGCAGTGGTGATGAAATAATTTACACAAAGTAAAGTGCCAGCCTGGGTTCGAACTCACGACCTACAACTCGTAAGTCGGGTCCATTACCACTGGGCCACCACTGCTCCAGATTCTATTCTACGTAAATATCTAAAGTTATTCTAACTATTTTCGAGATAACTACGGTTGATTCACATATGTATGTTCGTAACACATATTGGTCGACTGAACTACTGTTTTACTTAGTTAATTTTGATTAAACTAAAATGAATGCACTATCGAACGATTAATCTAATGATTTTTCAAGATATTGGATATTTCAACTATGTATGAAATACCTAATGGATGACTTGCCTACAGTTTATTATAGAGCTTATTACACTATGCTAAATATCGGGCCCGATATTTAGTCGTTCCTAACTTCAGGATAGTTTGTTTAATGCGATTAAACTATCCTGAAGTTAGGAACGACTAAATATCGGGCCCGATATTTAGCATAGGTGTAATAAGCCCTTAATACTGCGCGCTCGTTTTATTTCTAAAGTGGTGGGTATTGTGGGTAGTTCCGGTCTAAGTTGGTTTACATATTAAGACGTCTACGCCCCTATTTCTGTCTGCAGGGCTTAAAGGAACCTAACCAAACCGAACCTCGAGGTGCCTCTGACGTCTATCGTCATTTTCGGGTTCAAAATCACAAAAGCAGACAAAATCAGGTCAAAAAACCAACAGTAGGTGAATCGTCCGTTAGTTCAATTAACCTTAGGTTTCTTAATTGTAGCTGAATAAACCGTAGGCGAATTAACCGTAGGTTATGTAGGACCATAGTTATCTCGAAAATAGTTAGAATAACTTTAGATATAATAAGTAACCATCCTTTAACCTACTTGGCAAAGTCTTGAAAGAGAAGTACCCACTTAAGTAGATCTGTAGGTAGGTATGTGCAAGGTACTAAAGCTCTTGTGGGTAATAAGTTTCCCAAACAGTGTGCAGGAAAATAAAGAAGAAACCAGGAAATAATTTGCTTAACAATTTATTTATTTTTCTCTTAATAAATATCTTAACACTATTTAAATAAATAGGTACTAAATTAAGAACAGCCGAAATATTCTTTTAACAAATATTTTAATTAAAACTTAAATAAACTCTTGTTTTGAATTAAGTTTTAAATAAAATGACATGGTAACAAAATCATAGCAAGTGCAAAACAGTTATAAGCAAAGAAAGTATAATAAACACGTGCAGTCATTTAATTAAAATAAAGGAAATATTTTATTCATCTTTGCCCGGTTTTTAAGACGAAAGTAGGTAAACTCAACTAATTGTTCAAAAAATCATGTATAGGTAAATACTTCGGTACAGTGCGGCGACCGAGGGAATGCGTTTCTGACACCTGTCAGTACGACAATTCGAGTAACTAATAAAGATCAAATTCGCAAGACACGTATTCGTTTGTATGAAACTGGTGGGTGTCAAGAACGCATTCTCTCAGCGGCCGAACTGTAGATAGAAGTTAGGAAACGCAAAGAAAACAGATTAAGCACAATAATTTGACAAGAAGAACATCAGGTTATAATTATCAGAACATTTTCCACAAAGAATTAGGCAGGTAGTATACGAGTAAGTTTAAATTATGCTTCAATAACAAAAAAAAAACACTAGCTATTGAGACATCGCGTAAATCCATAAATCAATTTACACATTATAAAAGCATCCTATTTGCGTAACACACTTTCAATTACAATTTGTATCATTTTGTATGACATACATTGCTGCATATGTTCGAAAAATTTGTTTGCTCAATGACGTAAATCACGCAATGAATGTGGTTGAACTGCCAAAATGAACGCCATTGCTACTGTTAGTGTGTTACGCAATCACCCCACAGTTTATCGTCAAGCGATTCAAATTGACGCCAAAAGTGCTTGTAACTTCTATCCTGTGCTTCTATCCTACATTACAGAATAACCGTTTTTAGTAGTAGAACAAATTTGAATAAACACCATTGAGTATATCCCAGTTACCTTTAGGACATTCCTCTAGCTTGACACATTGAGCGTTTGGGGACTTAACGTACCCCTCTTCGCAGAAACAGCCCATCATGCAAGGCGATGGAACCCTGGGATTGGGCTTGCTACAGGTCCTCTCCATTGTCTCGCATTGCTTGTAGAACTGGTGTTCTCCACAGGTCATCTCGTGCTGTGTTGAGTTTGGGGCTGGAAGTACTGTAGGTGTAGAATGATAAATTAAATCGGGTAGTGTAACTTCAGATGTGAGGGGTCGTTATCAAACTCATACAGCTGATTACGGGGTCTACGGCGGCTGGTAGTAAAGTTACTTGAAATTGTGAAATTCGTTTATTTTTTGTTACATACAAGTTACAGAACAGCCAGTTACAAAGAAATCAAGAAAAGAAAGAAACAAAAGAAGAAGCAGATAATTTAAATGCTGATATACAATGGTTCGAATAAGTTTGTGTTAATAAAGATAATGTGTACACACGGCGACATATTATCAAGCAATACACTTCCAATTTTAGCTGACCTCGCGTCGTAGATAGCGATCGCGTCATAGACTTTTCGTACAGACGCCAGCACATCAGGCTACTACAATCTGTCAAATTTCTTTAATAGATTTTCAACTTTATCGCCAAAGCATTAGGTTCAAGGTTGATTGGGAAAATTTGACAGTTTCGGGTAGCTTGACCTGCTGGCGTCTGTACAATGAGGAGTCAGCTTATACAATGTTTGACAGCTGTACATTGAGGAGTCGCCTAAAAGTTGCAGTGTCAATCGACTTTTATCACTGACTGATAATTCCCTGGAATAATTATGGCTAGGTCTAAATTCTAAAAGATCGTAATAGTTTACAAGAATCTAATGCACAAAAGTGATAGCAAAAGTATAACATATGAAAAGAAGATTATTTAAAGTATAGATTTAAGAATGACATTCTTCTTCGTTGAAAAGTAAGTCAGAAGTGAAGAAACCGTACAGCATGAAGGTAGAAGATGAAGAGAAGCGTAGGTCTTCGGCAAGAAAGCAGCTTAGCTCAGTATACGCTAGTACTTGGCGTCTGTGAATAAAGAAGAAGCAGCAAAAATTAAAAACAGAAATCGAAATAAGAAGAAAACAGATATATCACAAGTCAGAGGGGCAATTCTAGTCATTTTAAGAACGTTCACAGTCTGATCTGTCTCCATCTGTTGAAAATGCCTCTACCCCTACATTTTTGACAAGTTTTTGACATTGATTGTCGCTGAGATGCGACTAGATTTTGAACGTTTTTAATTCCGGGAATTGGCCTTCAGATTTAAACTTAAATAGTTAATAGCTTAACTAGGCATATATATATTTGTCTTTGTGTTGAAATGCGGAGCAAATAATAATAACTCTCTCGGACATTTCCTCAAGATTTTGTTCTAAATTGAACAAATAGAGTTTGCCTTGACCTCGTAATGACTGCTAGGAAGTAAGTCAAGATCGCATCTCAAGATAAAAGGAGCCTGTTTAACTTTTAATTTCATATGTGCAAAATCTATGAATGTATTAATTGGCATGTCAACTTCTGGGCATTAACCCATTTTTTCTTTAACAAACTTGTCCGTTATGGTTGGGATTTTCGAAGGGACATAGTTAGCTAGTTCGACGTATTTTCCCTGGGCATGAATAGTATAAAAAGTAGGTTGTTTTTCTCCCAAAACTCCATTATTATTAGGAAAATTCCTTTAACACAATTTATTGATTGCACAGCCCAGGAATTTAATTACGAACCACTCTATTACCTTTTCATTCAAAGACGAATTGGAACTATTTTCAATTTCGAACCGGTAATAGAGTAGACCTCTTTGTGAGCGAGTTCCTCCAGTAAAATACCACCACTATTACATAACATACGATGATACCTATTCACTCTTGCTTGGAAGGGTTATACGTGGACGGGAACACATTGCCAACTAAAGACTTCAAAAAGGAAGAAAACTTACATTTTGAGCACTTTTCTGGGGCAACACAACTGCCATCCCTATCCCTCAACAGTCCATTCTTACAGAAGCAGCCCCTGGCGCACTGGGCTGGACATATTGGGTTGGGGTTGTCACAGGTCTTGCTGCAGGGCTCGCAGTACCTGTACTCTTCGTTGTTAGGGCACTCGCCCCCGTTGGGCCGCGGTTCTGATGTATCTTGTTGGTAGGCTGACACTGAGGAGAGAAAAAGATTTTATTGCATCGTGTTCCTCTTGTTCGCCTAACTAACTAGATGAAAATAGCACATGCTTTCTTGGCAAAGTGAACAGTGCCTTCTAAAAGAGTATTTGGCTTGTTAGTGGTTTCTCTCTCGTTACTATGAGCATTCTAGCTAAGGCATCACACGTAGTTTTTTTTAGTCTATTCGAGATTGAGGTCGATTGCTCTAAAGTGGTGATCGAGGCGTAAAATTATAATATTTAATGCAAAACCAGTTGGACCTTACCGAAATCATGCACTGAGTTGTCAAAATCTGTTATTTCAATAAATGAAGTTTGAGTACGGTTCGTACCGTAAGAGTTCATACTCTTGGACACCCGCTGAGGAAAATACACAAATAGTTCGTCGAAATCAAAGTTATTATTAATCAAGCTGTGCAAATACTACTTAAAAAGAATCAAAATTATAATTTCTAATCGTTTGTTTTACTTGTTTATTTTGATGATGTTTATTTGTTTTATATTCATGACGTGATTTGCTAATGTTAATTTACCTAACTGCTCTCAAAATGGTAAAGGAAAACATCGTGAGGAAACCGCCATATCCTAGAACCAAAAATTCAAAGACTCCCTCAAGTGTCGCCACGTTTACCTGTCATGTGCTTCTCGCATCCAGCGGATTCCCACAACCTTCATCATTGGTCCTTGTGGGACGCTTACCAATGCTGCGGCTTCCATGTTGTATTTACATATTTCTTTCATTATCTTCGCCCCATAGCTTGCGGACCGAACATAGTGAAAATCAAATAATTACACAGCTGCAAAAGAAATAAATAGCTTAGGAGAATTCTCTTACACTTACGAATACGAGGACAGTCCGCCAGGTTCACACAGATCCCGTCGTCGTTTCGGACCTGCCCGTCCTCGCAAAAGCAGCCGGTCCGGCACACGGCGGCGCAATTCGGTGCCGGATCCCGGCATGTCCGGGGACAGCCGCACATCAGGAGCCGCTCTTTAGAACGGCAGAGACCTGCTGGAGCTAAAATAATAAGGAATACAGTGTTAATGTAATTATCTTATTCCACATAATTTTTAAACAAAAATATATGTTTTAATCTAAATTCAATATTTTTTGTCTTTTGGTCCTAGGTCCCATGATGACGCCTTTAGGTACACCCCTAAGTCGATATTAATAATAATATCCCCCCGATCGAATTCCGGTCACGGCGGCGAATCTCAACGGACATTAGCCAAATGCGCAGGAGATATTATAGTAAACAAGTGTGTGCGTAAACACACTACACTACTCGTACTAACCAATAACGTTTTACCCGGCCTAGGAATCGAATTCAGGCCTGACCCTACGCTCAGCAGACGTGCTGGCTACCACGAGATCTAAGAGGAAGTTGAAGACAATATTTGGAGTTACCGTTAGCGAGAACTGTTGAATATATGAACCTCTTCATATTTTAATTTAGCTGAACTGTCGTCGTGAGCTCGTAAGATAATATTGCCGCAAATTACTTTCAACATATTTTACTACATTCTAACGCCCATGGGCAAATCGACGATGGGTGCCGAAACGTCTAAACTTCTTGTTGATCCAAAGAACAAAAAAAAAAACGTCTGCAAAAAATGTAAAAGCAAAAATATATAGCTAGAATTAAGACACGATTACTACGAAATATTATTAAGACTACCACTGACCTATACTCTTTTTTACATAGCCCGATTGTGTATCATCAATTTTAAGACGATTGACAATTTAATTAGTAAAACTGGAGTGATGTGGCCTGCATCGATTCCGTCCGAAGTCGATCAATCCAGTTTAAGTGAGCCGTGTAATCGACCGACTGTTTTTAGGACCAGATCTTTATTTAGATACGACCAATTTATCGGACACACTACTTGTATACGACTTTCTTTATTTATTAATTAAGCTATCTTTGTTTTTTGGATCAGCTGAGGTTCCTTCATTTGTGGTCTTATGGTACCTATGTTTGTTTTACTGTTCTTTTTTGGGTTGCGCACTTTGTCTTAGCTTACTAGATCATTCGGTTTATCAGCAACATAATGTTCTATATCCATTCAATAAGCGTTTGTACTTCGATATAATTCTTTAGGATGAAGTAAATTTGAATGTGACTCAAAGGACAACTTAACTATTACCGAATGCTACGACTAGACTAGAGAGCATCGCGTGCAATATAGTACACACAGTACAGGACCCCACAGAAAATAATGAAAGACATCTCTCACAAAACCAGCCAAGTTTTGGTTAACCTTAGCTAGAGCTCATCGATCCACTTAAATCTAAGTGCACTAGACTTTCGAAGATCGAAACACGTACGCTAACTATCACCTGTCATTTCTCCACACGCATATCAAAATCAAATGCAATCAAACCGTCGGTTATCAGTAATCAGTTAATAACAAAGTTCATCAATCATAGAGGTTTCACTTGTCTGGTCTGCATTTCTTTGTCCGCCTACCGGTCAGGCGGTCATGCAAGTTTACTAAACATAAGATTATCTGTGTGTGGAGTGATTGACACTCATTGGTTTTAAAACAATGACTAGTTTGTGGGTACTGAGAAGCGTGGTAGCATGGTAGTCTGTACGTTTTGTAGCCAAGGTCGGGTTTTAAATAGAAATTGGTTCGGTGGGTTTCTTTTTATGTTTTTACGAATATCTTTAACTTGATGAGGATTTCTGGTTCCTTTTGAAGTTGGTTATATCAAAGTGAGAGGGAGCATGGTGGTCCAGTGGTAACGGCCGCGACTTACGAGTCGTAGGTCGAAAATTGGATCCCAGATAGGCGCTTTACTTTGTGTAAATTATTTAATCACCACTGCTCTCGAAAACGGTGAAGGAAAATCATCGTGAGGAAACCGGCATGTCCTAGAACCAAAAATTCAAAGACATGTGACACCTACCAACCCGCACTGGGCCAGCGTGGAGGCTATGCATATATTATTAGTTATTTGTGCTCCAGCAGTGGGAATGTTATAGGGTGTCTATGCTGAGTGTTAGAGTTTTTTTTAAAAGTAATCTGTAAGTTAACAAATTAGGTAATAAAACAGCAGCGCGATTCTGTAACCATCTAAATTGAAAACTTAGGTGAAGTGAGCGTGGAGTGAGCTGTCATTCCAACTAATGCTAGGGATTGACACTATTGACAGCTCACTCTAAGCTCACTTCACCTAACTGTTCACGTTGAGATTTTTACAGAATCGATCGGCAGTAGGTCCTATCTACAGACATTGTAATATTTTATGTTATAGAGAAAACACACAAGATTCTCGATGTGTAGGTCTGTACTTTTTCAAACAATGTACATATATGAATATTGATGTACAGTTTTCAAAATTACTGACGCATAAATTGACAGACAAAGTTTGTTCTATTTATTTATCCATGTTTTAGTATTTATTCTTGTATTTTATAGTAATTTTAGAACTTTTGTTGGACCTCCCATGTTTTGTCTCTGCATCACCCTAAGGTTGACTGCTAGAAAATGCCTCAGTTGAAAGTTGAAATAAATTTAATTAATTCAAGAATGACTTAAGTAGCATAGTTAGGTACGAAATTCAAAGTGAAAGTTGACACAAAACTTTAACAAAGATAAGAAAATGTTTAATGTAAGTGCTGGCCCAAAATAAAGTTCTATCAAATAAATACCCTAAATGTTAACCTAATAAAAATTAAGTGAGCCTTTTAAACGGTTTACGATGACGATAAACCTTAAAAGATTGCAATTGTTCGTATTATCATTGTGCATGTTTAATTTTATTCTCGATCAACTCGTTTTCAAGGAAACGGCAGTAAATTAAATGTTGCTGCATAAAGATATAAATATCCTGTCGACAATATTATAGTATGTACCCCGTTTATTAGTGTTGCCAGGGTAATAAATAAAAGCTGCGTTAAATTAGTATTTTTTACCGCGATCAAAGAAAGGCATTCAACAACCAGACAACCAGTCTTACCTAGGGGGATACCCCAATTCAGCCCAATTACTGGGTAATACGATAGTATTTCCGATACGATATATTACCCAGTAATTGGGCTGAATTGGGGTATCCCCCTAGGTAAGACTGGTTGTCTGGTTGTTGAATGCCTTTCTTTGATCGCGGTAAAAAATACTAATTTAACGCAGCTTTTATTTATTACCCTGGCAACACTAATAAACGGGGTACATACTATAATATTGTCGACAGGATATTTATATCTTTATGCAGCAACATTTAATTTACTGCCGTTTCCTTGAAAACGAGTTGATCGAGAATAAAATTAAACATGCACAATGATAATACGAACAATTGCAATCTTTTAAGGTTTATCGTCATCGTAAACCGTTTAAAAGGCTCACTTAATTTTTATTAGGTTAACATTTAGGGTATTTATTTGATAGAACTTTATTTTGGGCCAGCACTTACATTAAACATTTTCTTATCTTTGTTAAAGTTTTGTGTCAACTTTCACTTTGAATTTCGTACCTAACTATGCTACTTAAGTCATTCTTGAATTAATTAAATTTATTTCAACTTTCAACTGAGGCATTTTCTAGCAGTCAACCTTAGGGTGATGCAGAGACAAAACATGGGAGGTCCAACAAAAGTTCTAAAATTACTATAAAATACAAGAATAAATACTAAAACATGGATAAATAAATAGAACAAACTTTGTCTGTCAATTTATGCGTCAGTAATTTTGAAAACTGTACATCAATATTCATATATGTACATTGTTTGAAAAAGTACAGACCTACACATCGAGAATCTTGTGTGTTTTCTCTATAACATAAAATATTACAATGTCTGTAGATAGGACCTACTGCCGATCGATTCTGTAAAAATCTCAACGTGAACAGTTAGGTGAAGTGAGCTTAGAGTGAGCTGTCAATAGTGTCAATCCCTAGCATTAGTTGGAATGACAGCTCACTCCACGCTCACTTCACCTAAGTTTTCAATTTAGATGGTTACAGAATCGCGCTGCTGTTTTATTACCTAATTTGTTAACTTACAGATTACTTTTAAAAAAAACTCTAACACTCAGCATAGACACCCTATAACATTCCCACTGCTGGAGCACAAATAACTAATAATATATGCATAGCCTCCACGCTGGCCCAGTGCGGGTTGGTAGGTGTCACATGTCTTTGAATTTTTGGTTCTAGGACATGCCGGTTTCCTCACGATGATTTTCCTTCACCGTTTTCGAGAGCAGTGGTGATTAAATAATTTACACAAAGTAAAGCGCCTATCTGGGATCCAATTTTCGACCTACGACTCGTAAGTCGCGGCCGTTACCACTGGACCACCATGCTCCCTCTCACTTTGATATAACCAACTTCAAAAGGAACCAGAAATCCTCATCAAGTTAAAGATATTCGTAAAAACATAAAAAGAAACCCACCGAACCAATTTCTATTTAAAACCCGACCTTGGCTACAAAACGTACAGACTACCATGCTACCACGCTTCTCAGTACCCACAAACTAGTCATTGTTTTAAAACCAATGAGTGTCAATCACTCCACACACAGATAATCTTATGTTTAGTAAACTTGCATGACCGCCTGACCGGTAGGCGGACAAAGAAATGCAGACCAGACAAGTGAAACCTCTATGATTGATGAACTTTGTTATTAACTGATTGAAACGGCAGTAAATTAAATGTTGCTGCATAAAGATATAAATATCCTGTCGACAATATTATAGTATGTACCCCGTTTATTAGTGTTGCCAGGGTAATAAATAAAAGCTGCGTTAAATTAGTATTTTTTACCGCGATCAAAGAAAGGCATTCAACAACCAGACAACCAGTCTTACCTAGGGGGATACCCCAATTCAGCCCAATTACTGGGTAATACGATAGTATTTCCGATACGATATATTACCCAGTAATTGGGCTGAGCGGGTCAGATAGGCAGTCGCTCCATTTAAAATACTGGTATTCAGCTGCATCCGGTAAGACTAGAAGCCGACCGCAACATAGTTGGGAAAAGGCTAGGCAGATGATGATGATGGTCAAAGAAGGGCATTGTCACAAAAACTAATAAAGAACAATTTCTGAACCTGACATGCATCAAGAAAATGGTCCCTTCGGTCATAGCGAAGGTGTCAGTTAAAAAGTATTATTGTGACAGTCATCACAAATTCTTCCTGTCTATTTAGTGATGTTTTTATTTTGTTACCTGTCGTCACAAAGTCACGACGAGTCGTTTTGTAGCAAAATAAAAGCCAAGGGCAATCTAGGCCTGCGGGCGGAGAGCAATGGGTAGCTCACCGCCCGATCAGGACCAGGCCCGTGCCGGACGGCGCGTAAGTGTTCCACGCGCGCCTCAAAGAGATGTCAGCATAATCCGAGGGGCCCCTTAGGGCCGAAGCCTGCCGGGTCAGCGGGATTGTCCGAAAGGGTTACCGCTACCCCGGAACATAAAGGGCGAAGGAAGGAACATGGGTGGGTTTTAGTCAGTAAGAGTCTGACACTCCCTTCCGCTCCACCCAGAGCGGGAGCGGTCATTTGATGATTTCCCATCAGAAAAAAAAAGGGCAATCTAGGCCTTGACAAGTTCACAGTCGGTCAATTAAATCATTGTTTTTGCATCAAATCAAAACATAGGTATGCTTTTGTCCAATGACCTGGTGACCAGCAGGTTTAAGTTCTACGCTGTTTTATTTTGCACAAACGTGTGAAACGTTGAAATCATTTGCATAACAAAGAATATGATTGGTGTTAGTTATATCCGTTTTAGGTATTATATGTACACAAATACCCATTGGAAATTAAAAATATTTGAAACTGTTTTGCATTTTTTTTATTTGACGTATTCAATTATTCATACGACTTCAAAAGTCGTCAGTAAATCCCCATATATGACGTAATTTAATTTGTTAATCGGCGCATCTGAATATTAACCGACAATTTAAGATGCAACATTCAAAAAGATTTTCCCCGATAAAAGCAAGGATGTGAGCCAAGTGTCTAATATTTAGGTGGAAAAATTAGAAGAAATGTCCTATTACGGCCTACGGGAGAATGCGTTATTGACACCTGTCAGTTTCATTCAAACAAATGTGTAGACACAATTGGAAATATTATTAGAGGAAGATTGCCTTACATTTTTGTTTTTTGACAATTTAGCACCAATGTGACTTTTTCAATTCATACTAAGTATCTGAGTTTATCTTGGACATTACTGACATTCAGTGAATAAAAACATCGTGTGGAAACCTGGACTTACATATTATGTAGTTATAAGTCTGAAATCGCCAAGTCGTCTTGAGCAAGCGTAGTGATCAATGCGCATGCCTTCTCTGTATGAGAATAGGCCTTTGCCCAGCAGTGGGACCGTAATAAGCTGGTATTAGAGGACAATACGTAAACCTATCTACATTATATACTACATATTATATACACTAGGTATCTATACAGGGTGACAGGGATATCAACTCGCAGCCTGTTACTATGGTTCAGTACATAATTCTCAGCCCCTGCGTTGAAATTTTTCGTCGGATATAAAAAAAGAATGCTGCTCCGTACCTACATTTTGACCCCGTAGGCCGTAGGTAACCGATGAAAAATTTCCACGCTAGGGTGTCTAAAATCATGGCTATACAGAGAAATACTATACAATAATTCTAAATTACTTTATTTCTTACTACATTTCCATGATAAATAACTGACACTTGTAGCAACATGGAAATAAAAATAACAACATAATTGGTGGTCATCGTTCGCGAGGTATTTCGTCGGGTACAGCATTTTTATTAAATTAAAACATCTTTATGTGTCTTAAATTACGGGCATTTACGGGTCCTCTGGTACCAAACATAGAGGCTTTAATTAAGACTTTCGAGTTAATAATATACTATCAAGATGATGCATCGCAGCGTCATCGTCCTGACTGATTCGTGTTGATGTATTTTGGGTTAGCTTCTTCAATTTCGTCAATCTTTTATTTTAAGATTTCTTCTTGTTATATCTTGTTCTTTTTAAGTGGGTACGCTCACCAAAAATGATAAGTAACCAGCGGGGTAATTGCGTAATACACTATCAACTACAATTACAACTATTCAACAACATTCATTGCGTTATTCGTTGTTGAGCAGACAATGTTTTCGAACATATAAAGCAATGGATCAGCAATATACTTCAAAATGATTCAGTTTGTGATTGATAGTGTGTTACGCAATTGGGTACAAGCGATCGATTCTGTGAAAATATCATCGTGAAAAGTTAGGTGAAGTGACCTGACAATAGTGTCAATCCCTAGCATTAGTTGGAATGACAGCTCCCTTCCCGCTCACTTCACCTACGTTTTCACGGTGAGATGCGGTGGTGATAATGTGAGATACATTATATTGTAGTCTGTGAATCGGTTACAGAATCGCACTGCAGGGTCGTCGGATATAGTTGAAGTTTAGTCAGAAACAGATGGATGTTTTTGAATAAAATTAATTTAATTAATAGAAAACAAATAGTTCATTTATCACATTGAAATTCATTAGAAAACATCTATAGGTTTCTTACTAAACTTCAAATTTACCCGACGACCCTAGTTACTTAACTCATTCGGTGACTGTAGATGGAATTAGGTACTGTAACCCTGATCAGACCTTAGAGGTAACCGAAGTATGAATGCTTTATAGTTGATATTGACGATGCAAACTTTCGTCCAGTAAAAGAAGTCCACCAGAAAGTATTGTATTACATGATGCAAAAGTTGACTTCTGTCAGTTGAATTTTTGACAACTTTGCTTGCTTTTTCACATTCGTTCTGGGCTATGAGAGTGAGAGAAGAGGGAGTGCACTTGTGTCTACGCACACGCTTGTGCACTATAATATCTCCCGCGCCGAAGGCTGGTCTACGTTGAGATTGACTGCCATGGCCAAAATGCGATCTGAAATGTATTCAGAATGTCAACTTGTGCAATAAAAGCTCGAACACGCGTACTTTGAACTTGACCGTGCCACAGTGGCACACCTTGCTTAACCTTTGCAAGATGTGGTCGGCTCTCTACGAAAAAATGAGTCATCGTATCAGTTTCTGGGATTTCTCTCTCATTATACAAATACTTTTAAGAAGGCCGTAATGTATGTAAATTAGCTTGGATAACCCACGGTTATGAAATCTGCAGCGTAAAGACTTTTTGAATGAGCTGGGGAAATCCGCTATGATGGCAACACTGAGACATCTAGTGTTGCCGCATGAGGGAAATATGTGAGACTATTCATCATAAATAAATTATGCAAATGCTGTCATAAAATTGTATCTAGATTTTATCTATGGTTTCGACCTTCGATTGTATCTTGTAGTTTGTTTCTGTGCATACTTTACAAATGTTCGAAGCGTAAGGTATCGATACTAATAATACTGCTGAAGAGTTTGTTTGAACGCGCTAATATCCGGAACTACCAGTCGGATTCAAACATTTTTTTTTGCATTTTATACCCCAATTCTTGAGGTAAAAGAAAAAAAGCCAGAACGAAAGCGAAAATTAAGTAATAGCGCGGCAGGCGATGCGATGCGACGGGGTGGGTCTGGGGATCAAGAAATTTCACGCGGACGAAGTCGCGGGCAGAAGGCTAGTCTAATGAAAATATTAAAAGTAGCTGTTACAGAACGCCCCAACGATTCCTCAAACTTTCAGAACTTTATGTGTAAATTCTTAGATTTTTCGTAAGTATAAGCTTTCTGCTTATCTTTCAAATTCACACAACAAAGCTATATGAAGAAATAGACACAGGAATGAGGTTTCTTGGATGAACGTAATATCGGACATATTTACGTAGGTACTTGAAGTGTACATAAATATGTCCAGATTATGTTCTAATCATATTTCTTTGCATGGTTAGCACAATACGGCCACGAAATTTCTTCCTTTTCTATCTTCAATCTATATGGACTCGGCCCAGAATTCAACTACGTGTTTGGTGCCATCACTAGCATCCATCAGTTCCTGTAACGTGCAGAAGACTGGACACTGCAAGACACGATACCTTTTAAAGTGTTCCGTTAATTGTGGAACAATATCCCTTGATACTAATATTGTCTAAAGTCTATCTTGGGAACGATGGTAAAAATCCTATTCAACTTATAATATTATAAACTAAACATGGTATTATGATAAAATCTACATAATAAAATTATCTTCGATCAAGGAATGGCGTCACAGTAAGAAACAGTCTTATTTAATAAATCTGACGTGCATTTTAAAATGCATTCATTCATATTTATGGATAAGATCGTGGCATGAAACATGTACAAGTAGGTAGATTATAAATTGCCATACCTAAAGTATTTTAGGTAATCTTGACTGATACACAAAAACGATCCAACAAGGATAATGATAAAGTTAATTAAGAGGATTTAGACTATTTAGAAACCGGTATTATATACTATGGTTCTTATAGGTAAACACTTCCAACCAGCTTTAGCCAGGAGTCGGTTTCTCAGTAATATGACACGGCTGGGAATCAAAATCACGACCGATTGCTAAGTTCAACTTCAAATTCAAAGTCATTCAGTCAGTTATTTGCTTCAAATGCCGTAATACAAAAGGTGGTAAATAAATATTTTTGTGCGGCGACACATTTCGCCATATATGCACAAATTAATATATTATTATAAGTCATTATCAACTGTCTAGATGCAGCTGAACCAGTATTTTACATAGAGCGAGCGCCTATTTGACCTCCACAACCCAGTTACTGGGTAACCTTTGGTAACTGGTTGTCAGACTTCTGACGAACAACTGTCAAAGATCTACGAATGACAGCCGGGGCTTAACGTGCTTTCCGAGGCACAGAGATCCAACTTTATATTTATATTATTATATTATGTATTCCAAAAACCAAAGATCAACCAACAAAAAATCCAAAAATTCAAAGACAACCGTCACAAACGACACAACATCTATCAACCCGCACTGGGCCCGCGTGGTGGATTACGGCCCACTCCCTCTCACCGAGAGGAGGCCTGTGTCCCAGCAGTGGGAACATTATAGGCTGATTATGTATGTTGTATATTATATTTTATATATTATGTTATTTTAATACTAATTAAATAATTATCCTATCCTACATCCTATCCTATCCTATCCTATACATATAATATTATAAACGTGAAAGTTTGTATGGATGGATGGCTGTTTGTTACTCTTTGACGCAGAAACTGCTCAACGGATTTGGATGAAATTTGGCACACAGATGGTTTGGTCAGTGGGTCATCTTAGGCGTTTATAACCAGGATTAACACATGGGATACTTTTTATCCCGATATTCCCACGGGATCGAAACTTATGCGGGTGAAACCGCGTGGTGCAGCTAGTATTATTATAAGTAAGGAGCTAATTTAATTAGACAATTGTCTATTCCTACTCATAAAAACATAACCAGCCTGTGTAATGTTCCCACTGCTGGGACATAGGCCTTCTCTCGGTAAGAGGGAGAGAGCCGTGCCCGTAATCCACCGGTTCCATCACGCGGGCTCAGTGCGGGTTGGTAGATGTCACATGTCTTCGAATGTTTGGTTCTAGGACATACCGGTTTCCTCACGATGTTTTCCTTCAACGTTTTGAGAGCAGTGGCAATAAAATAATTACACAAAATAAAGCGTCTGTAAGTCAGTACATAAATCTTCAATTTACACAACATAAAATACTGTCAAAAATACGGATTTCACACAATAGAAACCAAGCTCTTGAGGGAACCTATTGAAGATTGAATAAAGAGATCACTAAGTCAATCAGAACCCTTATAGCAGACATGGAATAAGTACCTGAATCATACAGAATTTGATGCACAGGCTTATCGAACTCGGATGAAGATAGCTCCCTAAACCTTAGTTTATCGTAAAGAGGACTAATTAACATTACTGAAATTTTCTTCAATTTAATTTCTATTGCATTACTTTCTTTGGTCAGTGGATTTCACAATTTTAAATGATGATCCTTCGAGACCCGAAAATTCGGTCCTTAGGCTATGTTCTAGTATCTAGTAAGTAGTAGGATAATAAATTAAAAGAGCATTTTTAACACAAATGTTCCATGAATGAATCCGACTCACTTTTAAGTCCTTTTGAAATGCGACTTGATTCCCTACTTTTAAACATTTTCTTATTTTAATTTAATAAAACTCCACATACCTTGCTCCCCGCGAACGATCGCGGCCACAAACAGACAGACAACAACCACTCTAGCCTCCATTGTGACAGACAGTCGCGCTAATACTGAGCGTGCACCCACGGCGATCGCTTATATGTTACACTTTATAGGAGGGAGCTGCGCACGCGGCTGTACGATTACTAAGAAAATTACATTTTAGTGATCTACATTATATATGAGTCAAGGAAATGCCTTTGGGGAGTTTTTTTTTAATTTTGCTCGACAGAATATTCGAAAATGCTGCCAAAAAACCGCCTTAAAATAAACTTTTACTCATTTTAAAAAGAGGGAATATTCACTATAGTTTGCTGATTTTTCATTTCAATTTAGTCTGGATTTAATTGTGATTAATTCTTGATTGGACTGCTAAACCAGTTTCTGGTCCGTCGAGACCCGAATATTTGGTCCTTTGGTTTAAAAACTTACGATTCCAACACGGATGCCGTATTCACCTAATTTAATTTAGTGTAACAAGATGAACTAGGATCCTCGGTAGTCATTTTAGATAAATAAAATGACGTGTGTAAATGATTGATGCTACCAATTAGCTAGGAAGTCAGTTCCTTCTCTAACTATTCCAGTAGATGTAATACGGAAAAGATTAATGAAATTCTAACGAGACACTGTACCAAAGTTTCATTTCCGGGTACTGCAACCGGTGTAACAATTGGCAGAGTAAATAGCAAGATCTCTAAAAGTTTTCATATCTAATTAACTTTCAAAACTACAGATGATAACTTACCTGTTTCCATGTTTTCTGAAAGGGAGATTACTATCTAGCAAAACAATACAATGGTTACCTAGTACGTACTTTCTGGTACTGCCTGGGAATCGTATTCAGAAGCTCACGTTCTGCAGCCGCGATACAGTAATTGCTGTCAGTAATAGGCAAAGTGATGGAGTGATGGTTTAGTATTTTTATTGACCGTTTAAGTTAATCACTGTACCTTCACGCTCTTTGTTTTCATGGAGCTTGTCGCGAGCACGAGGTGCATTGACACCGTCATCGTTGTAGTTACTAAATTAGTACTGTTGTATATGAATGAAAATTCAGTTTATATTGAAGGGTAACCTTAGTTTTAGCTGCAGTCAGGGAAAGCAAAATGGATACCCTACGTCAATTTGGCGTGTTAAACCCATTTTATTCTTAGAACTGTCAAAGAATGACACTTGTGATTTGAATTTCCATTTTCCTAACATGCGCACGTTGGCCAACCATAACAAGCAAGCCGTAATATTTTTTATTTATTTAACAGAACCCTATAAAAGGGCTGATTTTTCAATCATCTGATAACTTTATTCGAAGAATAATTTTGAAATTTTTACTGTTATTTCATACAAAAACTGTTAAAAGTCAATTTTATTCCTCGAATAAAAGTTATCTGGCGATGGAAAAATCAGCCCTTAATCAGATATTCTTAATATAAAGATGTCACACTTACGACGTAGGCGATGCTGAGTAGGTAACTTGTCTGTAACGTGGGTAACACTATCAATCTCAATCTGATTCATTTTGAAGGATATTGCTAATCCATTGCTACATTTGTTTGAAAAATTTGTCTGCTCAACAATGTAAATAACGCAATGAATGTTGTTGAACTGTCAAAACGAAAGCCATTGCGACTGATAGTGAGATAGTCGGTTACGCAATAACCCCGCGGGTGTGTAGACTCTTTAGCGAATACTGCGTTTGTTGACTAATTGCCGATGCAGAATTCAGTCGTGTTTCGAAGTAACGCCAGATTACCGTGAAGGTAATGTCAACAGTCTCATCTATCATAATTGACGTTTTTTTGTTTTGTATTTGATATAAGTACTCTTGGCCACTATCTCACAACATTGTCTTGATAGTGTGGTAGCGATGTGATCTGCACGTTTGTCTAAATAAATCTACATTCACGGTTATTCTAATTTGGCTAGCTAAACTCCGCAGACGCGATGGATATCGGTATCTAAACACGATAAAATAGAAAGGAAGCTTTACCTAATGTTTTGTTTTGGGAATTCAACGACCGCTGTTAGTGTTGTTACTTGAAGTAACATAATCAGCCTAGAACGTTCCCACTACTGGGACACAGACCTCCTCTCTGTGAGAGGGAGTGGGCCGTAATCCACCATGCGGGCCCAGTGCGGGTTGGTAGATGTCACATGTCTTCGAATTTTTTGGTTCTAGAACATGTCGGTTTCCTCACGATGTTTTCCTTCACCTATGGGTTCGAACCTACGACCTACAACTCGTAAGTCGCGGCCGTTACCACTGGG
Organism: Apamea monoglypha; assembly: GCA_911387795.2. Taxonomy (NCBI): domain Eukaryota; kingdom Metazoa; phylum Arthropoda; class Insecta; order Lepidoptera; family Noctuidae; genus Apamea; species Apamea monoglypha. Next base: position 2,672,624 of record OU426932.1, on the reverse strand, counting down.
CCACCACTGCACTCACTTGAAGTAAGAGTTGAGAAAAAATGTTTTCTTATATTTATTTATTTTATAGTGTTTAGATATTGGTCACCCATAACGTCTGAGAAGTTTACAAAAGGAAAAAAAAAACAGATTTCAGATGGGTCTCGGGTAACCTCGGTTTTTACAAATATTAGGTATACTTAATACGGACGCCAGCAGGTCAAGCTACCCGCAACTGTCAAATTTTCCCATTCAACCTTGAATCTTAATGCTTTAGCGATAAACTTGAAAATCTATTAAAGAAATTTGACAGATTGTAGTAGCTTGATGTGCTGGCGTCTGTACCTAATCACTTCCGAAGAACTAGCAAGGATACATATTTTTTTAAGTGGTCAAGGTTAGAATTACTCGTATCTTAGATGTAAGAAAACCTTCTCTTACTTTTTAGTGTGCCCAACATCATCATCTGCCTAGCCTTTTCCCAAATATGTGGGGGTTGGCTTCCAGTCTAAGCGGATGCAGGTGAGTATCAGTATTTTACATAGAGCGACTGCCTATCTGACCTCCATAACCCAGTTACTGAGTACTACGAACCTCTTGGTAAGACTGGTTGTCAGACTTTCAGGCTTCTGACGACCCGTAACAAATTCAATTTCAAACTTTTTATTTCAGACCAGTGCACGGTGGTACCGCCTTAGGTCATAAACACGAAATAGAAAAAACAGTGGAAGTGCCACGCAGCTATCGCGCGTGTGTCACAATTATGCGGAGCTCCGCAACACCGGCTCAGTCGGGATTAGCTACTTGCTGTGATATGACGTCTCGAACGTAACGAAAAATATTACAAACATGCCTTAATGTGCAATTTTTACATGCAAAAACGATAGCAGGACAAAAAATGTATCTTGCGGAGGTGTATCGTATCACCGGTTATTATAAAACCATGATATATTTCAATATAATCGTTTTTATTGACAAAACCATATTTATTACTTTGTTACGAACTAAAAACTACCTTATGTCCATTGTTCAAAGTCTAAATCAACTTGCTCGCTGTCTTGAATATCATCGTATACATTCTAGAAACTTCGACGCTACTCGATTAGGGATGGGACACATTCAAATAGTTCGGTATCGATAAAATAATAAAATGTGTATTTATATAGTGAAACTAACACGTTACCATGACATATTATATACTCGTTGTCGTTCTTCTCGATTAATTGAAATAAATGGTTGGAGTTTGAGTACTCATATTCTGACAAATAAACCAATCATTCATTAGCTGGAAGTAGGCCTCAAAAGTAACTAATACTAATAAAGTATGTAAATATTTCAGTTTTCCCTAAGATCCTTTTACCAAGGAGAAATGGATAGAAGCTACGGGAAGACAGAACTGGATGCCGTCAAAATCAAGTACATAGAATCTGTTCAGAGCATTTTTATGAAAACAATTTACAAACTTCAAAAAAAGGCAACATATTTTTAAAAAAGATAACGCAATTCCGACAATTATTAAACAAATGTTTTATTTCAAGTACAATAAATAGTTTAAATTCACTATTTATCGTTTCATTTAACCATTTTACCTTTTATACTAATCGGACTTTGGTCCGTTACATAAGATAAAAGATTTTAATTATTACATTGTACAAACATCGATATTAAATTATCGATATCTTGTCCTCATCTCTAGCCGAGTAGAAAAATAGATAACAAGTGCATACGAATATGACATCTATTCCAAAGACGTTAGGGTGCTAAATAGAGTAAATTGGTTACAGCGCCCTCTAGCGTTGAGTAGCTGAACTCGTTGTGGATTGCTCGAATTTGATTGTTACATGGAAAAATGGACTTCATTGATTTTGACATGTAAAATAAAAACAACACTCAGGAGTTGTAATAAGATTTAATTTTGAACAGCAATAAATAAACTTTTCGCCAAAGTTGCATTTATAATTAGTAGCCAATTATATCATCGTTTTCTGTGTATTGAAATGTTCATTTTAATTTGCAAGTGTGTGAGTTTGGCGACACTGGTTCCCGTACTAAGGAAGGCTAAGGGCACTTCCACTGTTTTTTCTATTCCGTGGTCATAAATGCAAAAATTTCATCATCAATTACCCCCACTCTAATTACTTATAACGATTAACCGATAAACAAGCTACGCAAAAATATAAATATGTCACCCATTTTACCTAATGATCACTTATTTTTCGACCTCCGAAGTGAACACATCATTACTTTGCGCTCGCCTTATCAGTAACTCATTAGCACATATTGTTTGTGTAACGGTGAATTCTCAAAATTGCATTGTTTTTGAGTGGTATTTGTGACATGGATTTCCAAGACCAAGGTATGTTCTTACTATTTAGTTATATTTTTTAATTTTATTTCACTTATTATGACGTGTTTTCACACAGGATTTCTACCAAATATTTAACTTATTGTGGACTTCACATGGACTTACAACTAATTTCAACCATAATCAAATACTCTCACATATCTTAAATTAAAGATTGAACTGTCTATTTTAAAAATATAATGGGTTTTTTTGCGTCCTTTTGCGACTTTAGTTGCTATATAGCCTCTACGACTGCGTAGGCTCAGGCGTAGCACGGTCTACGAAACATACGTAAAATATTTTAATTTTTTTTTCATGTACTTTGATTAAATGTACTTTCTCAAGGATGCATTTCTTTGAGATTTGGTCTGCCGTAACTGGAAGTGTTCAACACGTGTTGGAAACTATTCTAGCTTCACTGGGTGAGGTGGAGAATCTAGACATTAGGAACTTAGATAGTAAGATACTCAGTTTATGTAAAAGTCTTGATTGATTTTGGAAAATTGTCTCTAGAAATAAATCAAAATTTTATTTTTGAGATAGGAAATCGTATGTACAGAATGAGTTTAGACGTAGATTAGGTTTAATAGTAGACAGACCACGAAGTGGCGGAAGCGGGACATCGAACGATGGAAATACGGCACGAAGTTTTTTCTCTAATTCTGCAGTTTCAGCTTAAATAAAGATTTGATTGATCGTTCGAGTTTATTTTAAATGGAAATTAAACCTAATTTCCAAAGTTAAAATAACCACAACAACCAACCTAACTTAGTTGTGGTTATGATTACGTTTGTAAATAAAATTTAGTTTTAGTTTTCTTGCTTTTTGTTGTATATAATATGTATAATATATAAAAGAATACATATTTAATTATATCCCCTTCTTGAATAGCATTAATATCATATTCAGATGTATTTCCGAACGAGGGACAATAGATCTCAAATATTGATTATTTAAATTTATATATAAACAGTCTTCTTCTTCTTCGTGTCGCTGGCACGACTGAATTTCATATCTTGTTGGCCCAAAACTTTGCCAATTCCATATAAACAGTACATGTTGTACAGTTTATTGTATATTATATATTAAATTATGTAAATAAATCATTAATGTACCTTTGTGAAGTATTTTTTATTATTTACCCTTCAGAAAAATCTCATTTAATAAAGTAAGGTAATTTATGACCGCGCTTGTAGAGCGCTTGGACCACCGTGCAGTGGATCCATATAGAGTTAGTATGAACTTATCCTATGTGAGTAAATAACAAATAACAATAACTTGAAAATACACTAATTGGCTACACGAACAAGTGCACGCACATGTCTGCCGGCCCAGAACCTAATAAAAGGTCCGTCAAACCTTGTCCGCCAGTGTAGCTAAAATACTGTTAGTGCTACCCCGAAAGCGCCGAAACATCGACGCACACCGTTTGCGTATGATAGCATGAAAGTCATCTATTCGCGCTTCCGCGAACGTGCCCGATGCACTGCAAAACCGAGGCAGCCCCAACAATATCGACGATAACAGTATCGCCCCAACAGTAACGACTGTCAAAGATCCACAAATGACAGCCGGGACCACAGGGACAACAGTGGATTTAATAAATGGGGTTAAAAGATTTAGATTTACTTAAAAACTTAAACCCGTTAATTACCTACACCTAGAGGGTAACGTATCTATGTCCTTACTTAATTCTTCCGCGATGCACAGCTTACTGCTAAATATCGTATAACTAACCTACTTTTTCTATGAAGCTTGAAAATCTGCACCCTAATTGCTTACACACAATCAATCTCAATCTGAATCAGTTTGAAGGATATTGCTAATCCATTGCTTCGTATGTTCGAAAAATTTATCTGCTCCACAACGTAAATAAAGCAATGAATGTTGTTGAACTGTCAAAATGAAAGTCATTGCTAGTGATAGTGTGTTACGCAATTACCCCGCTGGTCCTTATCGCGGTTTGTTTGGACTTGCCTTCACTACCTACTTACCTTTCTTTTATCTTTTCGCCAACCACTCGAAATCCCAAAAATAAATACCACACACTTAAATTCGAGCATTACCTTTAGCCACTAAGGAAGGACACCTGAGAATCTCTTAAACCCCGGGATTTGCTAAATGTCCTTTGCCCAACAACTGATGTGAAAAAACAGTGTAATGTGTTGTGCTTAGCCCTCAGATCTCTTGTGCGAAGGGTCCTCTACTTCCCTTATCTTAATGCTTTTGGTGGTGGACATACGGAAGGGCAGAATGGGCAACTGATTTTGATTAGTTCGCGGAATAAAATCAACTATTTCATTCATTTTGTCGAGCTAAGTATGAGTTCCCTTAGTAAAATGTGTTCATAATTATCACTTTTCGGGTTTTCTGTTATTCCAATTACACGCTGTAAATTACACTTTGTCTACCTTTAGGGGACGCGAAACTTTAACAACACTAGCGACATCTATCGAGCTCTATAAACATATTCGTTCGGATGCTCATATTCATTAAGCTAACACTACTTGTCAATAGATGGCGCTAAATCCAATTATAAATCCTATTCATCGCTGTTCGTGATTTCACTTTGCCGTAAGTCCCCTCTGGCTCGGCTAAATCCCTGTTTTGTCCGGATGTTTTGGGGTCCAGATTAAATTGTCCACTGGGACCCGGGCTTAGAGGGGACGGTATTGCATTTACACAGTTCAATTGCTTTCACTAATCAGTTAATATCGATAATGTATAGCGATTGAAGGAAGATAAAGATACACCCTTTTGGGATATCAGGAAAGGTTTTTCTTTCATGTTGGTAATTGAAAATATTTGCAGTATCTATGTGTTTAAAAATATAGTGTTACACCTAGTTTTTTTCACAAACATAATGAGTTTCCGAGTCTTGAATTATATTGGCGGTAAATTCCATATAAATATCCATAATTCCAATCTTAGCAATTATTTTAACAAGACAAATTCATACAAATCTTCAAAAAACATTTAGCTATGTATTTTAAAATAATACGAACAAAATCAAAAAGATTCTCTCCGGCGGGGAATCGAACCCCGGTCTCCCGCGTGACAGGCGGGGATACTTACCACTATACTACCGAAGATGTGATAGACGGAACGAAATACACGGCTACGTTCTACGAGACTATTTTAAATGAACACAAGACCGACTCTTATGATTCGACGAATGAATGTATTTTACCTCTGATTTTGCATCACTCTCAAAATTACATTAATCTTTATTTTCGTTGCAATAAGGTAGCTATTCGGATGCTGATGTCAGAGGTAAAATAAATGTGAAATGGCTGTAGTAGTGCAGTCTGATCCAGTATGTCTTACAATGATAGTCGAAAAGAAGAAATAGCTGTAAATAGTTGACTCTCAAATTGTAAACTGTGCTAAAACTAGAAAGGAAATAACTCTTTATACAAGGTTTAACTGAAATGGTGTTGGACAGGAAAACGGATCATTGTATTCATCATTATGAACAACTTTTACTATGGGATCAAACTTGAAATTGCAAAAAAAAACAGCTGTTTCATTTATTATTATCTACACACATATACGACATAGGAGACGAGCGGGAATGATTTTCGAAACATATTATCAATCACAATTTGAATAATTTTGTAGGTTCTGAATCATATTACTAATCAATTACTTCAAATGTTCGACATTTTTTCTGCTCAATAACGTAAATAACGCAATGAATGTTCAAAATAAAAGCCATTGTTACTGTTAGTGTGTTACTCAATTAACCCGCTCGTGGTTTATTTTCACAATTTCGGGGTTGGCTGGGCGCAAAAGTACCAGTTGTTCTTACTGATGTGTACAATGACCTCATTTCGGGGGGCTTAAAACCAGAGAGCTGGCACCAGAGAGCATAGAGCTGGTGGTAAGCCCCTAGGTCCCGTCCAGAATCATTTAAATTACACCTTGTCTTATGGTTTGCTGGTACTTGGTACACTGGTATTGGATATGTATTATTATTATATCGTTTATTAATTTACTTATCTTATTTTATTACACTTTTAAATATTTTTTTAAATATAAAAGTAAGGTAAAAAAAAACATTTAAAAATATAAAAAAATGGTGATCCACCGATGTCGGGAGCGGGGTACAAGCTACCGGTGGTTAGGGCTCCAGAGACAGGAACCTCCTCACGATGCGAGCCGTATCGAGGAGTACTGCCTTCTGAATCAGGCCCTTGATCCAACCGCCTAACGAGAGCCTCGATAGATGTTGATCGAGGCTTTCGGCCATCAGGCCATTGGCCGATACGACAATCGGCACAATGACACCCGAGCTCACATTCCACATGTCAACAACCTCGTGTGCTAAGTCGAGATATTTAATTTGTTTCTCTTTCTCAGCTTTCACGAGGTTCCCGTCATGTGGAATGGTAACATCGACAATCATTGTGCGGCGCGCTAATCGATCTATCACCACTATATCAGGCTTACCTATTGGCGACAATACTCCTGTCAGTAATGATAGACCGATCCCAGTATAACGTGACATGGTCATTTTGAAGAACTGGGTCGGGCACATACTTGTAATACGGTACCTCAGAATCGACAAGTTTATATTTCAAAGCAAGTTGCTGGTGAATAATCCTGGCTACTTGGTTATGCCTGTTATTATTATAATTGTTAGCAACAGCGTTTGCTGAATGCATACCTATTAATTAATGACTTTGATTCTACCTTTGTCTACCGTAAGTTGTGTCCCAAAATGTATAACTTAGTGGAAATCCCTTTTTGAGATTTTGGTAAATATATCAGAACTAGACTAATTAATTGATCTTCTAGAAATCTAGATCATAGATACCTCTTCTTCATTCTAATATTTTAACTTGAATACTTACCTTTAAAGCTACTGCATTTCGGCTATCAATCTGCCTAGCCTTTTCCTAAATATGTTGGGGTCGGCTTCCAGTCTAACCGAATGCAGCTATAACTGGTTCTGCATTTTGGCGATGCTAATATACAGGGTGTCAGGGATATTGACGCGCAACCAGTTAACATAGATTTAATATAAATAATTCTTAAAAGAAAACATTTCTTCCATACATTTTGACCGCGTAGTAACAGCTGATTTTTTTTTAACCGACTTCAAAAAAGAAGGAGGTTCTCAATTTGACTGTATTTTTTTTGTTTGTTACCTCAGAACTCCGTTATTTATAAGCCGATTTGCAGAACTCTTTTTTTTATTTGTAAGGATATACTTTCAGATGGAAAGACCATAGAAATTTCATCACAAACGGTCCAGTAGTTTGGTTTTTAAACCAAAATTACCGGTAAAAATTACAATTTAAAAGTGAAAAATAAAAACTTTTTGCAATAAAAAAAAAAAAAACAACCCACGACGTCCAAAAAAAAGACACTACAAAGTGAAAAATAACTTGAATTTCGGAAGTCGATGGCAAACTACGAAATGCGAACCCAACGACACCGACTTCCGAAATTAAAGTTATTTTTCACTTTGTAGTATCTTTTTTGGAAGTTAGTTGTTTTTTTTTTTTGCAAAAAAGTTATTTTGTTTTATTCAAAAAATCTCTCTCTAGAATCATAATATTATGCTGAATCCTGGTTACAGTTTGCGGGTCGCCACACTGTACTCGTATGTATATGTATCAATAATCAAAGTATCAAGTGAAGTGTGGGATGTGCGCTCTGGCTCTAGGACTATTTTATGCTTAGAATCAAGGACCAAATTCAAGGAAAGTAATAAATAAAATACGTATATCATTCAAAATGCACTATATTTTATATTTTCAGTTGCTATTTAATATTACAAAACCTTTTATAATGTAATACAGTTCGCAACGTAAAAACCTCTTAAGAAAATATGATATTTTTACACAAAATTAACTAACTTAATTAATTTACTTATGTAGATATACATTTATGTATATTGTGCTGTTAACATTCCATTCCGTGCAAAAATAATGACCTCAAGATGTGATGACCACAATGACTGGTAAATGCTAATTGGGGGTGTACACAATGGATATACTTAGACCTAATATTTAATTGAGGACCTAGTTTTAAAAGTATTTATCAGGCGACGATTCTTATCAAGTACGGTCTCCTTATAATTGGGGGGTTTTACAAATAAAAGGGTCTTTTCACAGATTCATATCTGTGGATTGTTTACTTGGTTAATTCATTTACCTTTTCATAATCATACTCAGCCTAAAATGTTCCCACTGCTGGGACAATGGCCTCCTCTCGGTGAGAGGGAGTGGGCCGCAGTACACCACGCGGGCCCAGTGTGTGTTGTATTAATTGTTCATCTTTATTTAACTTTCTTTTTTATTTATCAACAAGTTATTGTGATCATCACTTACACCGTTGACTAGACGAAGTAACGTACCGGCTAATCCATATTCAGAGACAAAACGTTTAAAATTACCCTCTTATAAACTAATACCAAACAAGTTGATAAAGAATAAAAATTGCAAAAACATAATTCACATAAAACTTAAAGATATATTTCTCTTGTGTAAGGAAAAGTGACAAGTAATTTTTTGGGATTACAATACAAAGAATACAAATAAATAATTTTTTTAAAAGTATTTTTCAAGAATTTTAAGTTCATTATTTGTAATCCCACCTCACGTCCCTAACATTTATTTGACGTGTTAAAATTTCGCATCAAAATTTTTTTTTTTTAATTTGTGTTCGACTCGATGTTCTGTGTTTTTAGTATGGACTAATTGAAATTAAGTACCTACATCATTTTGCTTTCTGTGATGTAGATATTTTATAAAAGCCAGAACTAAATGACCAAATGTTATTTGGCAACACACAGTCAGACATAATGGTACAAAGTTCTGTGTACACAAATTGATAGGTACAGAAGGTCAGCTCCATACGTCGAAACAGGGACACGCACACGTAGACTCGTACTTACGTTGGGCGATCTTGATCTATCTCGGTCGATCTCGATCTCGAATGCCAAGGACTACTCTCTAAGTCCGTCAACGAAGGTACGGGCCCGTCCGAAAGTAGTTGATCCGTCAAAACAAGTGACAATAGTGCATTACGATACGTGTGACTCAAGTAGTCCATAGCGAGGGTGCTAAACCGTATATATACTACTTTATAGCTCTTGTGACCTAAACCAGCACTTTAAGTCACGCTTTTCTGTGTAAAAATAGACTACTTAAGTCATAGAAAAGTGTGACTTAAGTGCGGGTTTAGGTCACACAGTGCTATAAATGCAATTTTTCGAACGGGCAAAAACACATCGCGGGTAGGGACAACTGTCAAGTCGTGTTGTCATTAATTCATAGTTCGAACTAATCTTAAGTCCGTAAGTGATATGGTGTAGGAAACGCCCGTAACTTCGGTTGGAACTACGGATTACGTGCAGGAAGCAGATCTCCAGTCGAGTGCGCTTGCAGTCGCTGTTCGTAAAGGTGCAGCCAGAAAGAGCGAGGTATGCGCCGCAAATTATTTTAGATGCCTCAGCCAGCCTGAGGCAGCTGTTATATGCGTGGCTTACCATTCGAAGCACACGCCTCATAATGTCTGGGGCTCACCCGATGTGTGCGTGCGCTTCGCTCGTTATAATATGAAGCCGACCTTCTGTACCCATATCTATGCTGTGGTAAAAGGGAGCAGCAGTGCGATTCTGTAACCATCTCACCGTAAAAACTTAGGTGAAGTGAGCGTGGAGTGAGCTGTCATTCCAACTAATTCTAGGGATTGACACTACTGACAGCTCACATCAAGCTCACTTCACTTGAGTTTTCATGGTGAGATTTTTACAGAATCGACCGGCAGATCTGCCACAATTTATTTCGTTTTTCCCTTCGTGTGCGACTCTGCTCGCGTTGTAATTTTTACTCCAAGAATTATATCGCAGTCGAGTCGTTTTTGAGTCAAATTATGACACGATAAAAGGATAGCTAGCAATTTGAAAATTGACTCCCATAGTTGATTGCACACTCGTGAAACAAAAATAATAAGCAATTTTAAATACATGCCATTTTATTTGCAAAGCAATTTTAGTGGAGAGTTTTTTTTAGAGTCAGTTTGAATAAAATGTTAATTTAGCACTTTGTCTCTGATGATTACAATTAAATAGTTTTTAACACAAGTTACATAAGAATTTATATAGAATTAAAATTTTAGTTTTGGCAGGAATATGTTTGTATGAATGCATTATTAAAAAGTCCTACTATGTACTTATTAATATTTCATTTAAACATCGTTAAACCTGAAAATATATTTAAAATTAATTACACAAAATCTATCTTAATGTAAAATTATTATTTATAAGTCAAACTATTGAGATGGACATTATTAAAAATCAGAGTTTTTTTTATAAATAGTTACAAGATGTCAAGAATTACGTCATTATAATAAAATTATGACTCTGACGTCATCTTTAACACTGTGTATAAAATGACGCTATTGGCCCTGATTCCCTTGTTCACAAAGTAACTAAATTTAAGTTCTGTGCATCTTTTTCTTTCTATTTCATTAAGAAAAGGACAGAAGATAAAATATTAGTTTACTCCTGTCCAATTAAGATACTCCATAGACAGATTACACGTGATTAAACACATGGCTACTAAAAATACTTCAATTTACGTCAGGCGCTGACTAATTTGATAGGACTAAACTAGTATTTATCTTCTGTCCTTTTCTACATTAAATAGAAAGAAAAAGATGCATTGAACTTAAATTTAGTTTAGTTTGTGAACAAGGGAATCGGCGCCATTGTAGACTTTTCGTAATTAATTTTAAATAATCTATTTTATTCGTTACATGTCTATTGCTTATAAATTGCGTATTATAGGCGACTTTAACCAACTCCTACTTAAATATTCACATTTTTATACTGCTTCATAAAACTACTTAGTACTTGTATTCCAAGTTACATTTAAAAGTAAATTAATCGAAGGTAACAAATAAATGAAAGACAATTATTTAGCAACACATGTTTAAGTAAAGGCACAAATAATTTAAGTACCTAACACATTAAATGAAGTCTACAAACTATATTTAAAACTTACATTTAAAATATACACGGCTACATTTTAAATGAAACACAAAATTCTAATTAATTTTAAATCGAAGTTCCTTTCATTTGAAACACTATTCTTCATTTATTTTAGACTTAAATGACGTACAGTTTATATTTTACAATACCCAAAACCAGTTTATAGCCAGCTACATTATTTTTGGCACGCTACTAAAGAACTAAATTCGTCCATAACTGCTTTTATATATCTTATAACTATGTACATAGGAACAAATGTATGAACTGTATGCACTTATTGTATGTACATTTTATTTACAAGTTTCATTTTCGATGACTTCATTTCAAATGACCGTCGTCAAAAATGGTTTTAGTTTTAAATGAAATGATGTCTTTTGTTCTTAATTAAATGAAGAGTACCCAATAGTGTTTTTTAAAGTACCTTTTTGGTAGCAAATTGTTTTTCACTTAGTTCACCCTGGCAATAAACCGGGATAAGACAAATATTATCGAAGAGTATACACTAGCTTTCGCAAAAAATTTGTTTGTTTTATAAATAGATTAGCCTGACTTATCCACCCTTAAGTAAAAATAGGGTATTATAACAAGCAAACACGGCCTTGGTTTTATCAATCCTGCGTCATAGACGGTACCGTTGTTCAAACTAATAATTTGGATAAATGTTTGGCAAATGTTTGACTCATAAATCTTCGGTGACATGAGCCAACGTCATTAGCGAGATGTTTTTATTATCGCTTTGGTGGCGCATTTTTTGGAGGGTACTTGATTTTTTTTTGCAAGGGGTTTTGTACTCGGCTTGCTTTGATTGTTGTTCAAATCTATTATTTTGGTGCCACTAAAGTTTTAAGCGGAAAATGCGACAACGCTATCCAATAAAGAGCACCCACAGCTTTCTAAAATGTAAACATTAAAAACACAGTTCGCGGAATACAAGTCAGGATATTTTTTTAGTATAAAACTTCAATACACAGGAATAGTTAAATAAATGCCACCAATAACAAACACACATTGACTCCAACACACCATCGTGGATCAAAAACATTGATTCCAACTAGACTAGTGCAGTCCTATCGATACTGGCGTACTCTTTGCCCGACCGTGGTCTAGTGACGTGTCTGTCGGCCGATACGTCGCACGAACTGAACGACGACACGGAGAGGGATTCCATGTAGTCGGATGTGTCGGACGCACCGCTGGACGTTGATTTCGTCGTCATCTGGCTGTGGCGGGCTGTGATGTCTGTTTCCACTGGAAATAAGGTATATGGTAAGATTTTGTTGGTAACTAACTAATAAAATAAAGATTACAGTATTTTTTATCTAAGAAGCGACACGCGCTTTACTTGTGGTTACCAAGAGTATAAACATGCTGTGAATGTGTCTGTAAGCGCAGGAGCTTTTGGTACCGTCTGAGACAATGGCGAAGACGTAAGTATGTGTGTGTGTTTGTACACTTGGTTACTATAAGTAAAGCGCGCGTCGATTCGTAAGATAAAATAAAACGTGAAGTATAGTGTTTTACAAAAGAGACTGCCGCACAGGTGGGTATGATTGACAAAGACAATGCTCTGCAAAGTCGAAGTTTTTCTAAAACTGTATGCAGGAGTATTTTTAGAATTGCCTTTGGCAGTAAACCTAATTCAGATAAAAATCAAACAAATTATAAAGATTTTTTGTTAACAAAGAGGCAATTATAAGTTTAAATTGCGTGCCACAAAAACATATACGTCTGACCTTCAGATCTGAAAGTACGAGTCTGGGCAATTACGAACAAAAACTACGCATTGGACAAGTAATATTATTTTTCCTTTAAAAGCTAAAGAACGTCTGAAATTTGGAACTTACCAGGTCTCTTCTTCCGTCTCGTTAACGTATCCACATCGCAGGAATTTGACTTCGTCAACGTCGCCACCTCCTCAAACTGAAATGTCAAGTTCTTCAAAGGATCCGAGGAATTAGACTTGACGAACGCGTTCACAGGAGTCAGGGCCTTCCTCATCTGCTTATTATTCTTCACGTGTTTCTTTATCGACTTCGAACTCGTTATCGGCATCTCGAATTCATTGAAATCTCCTTTATGATGCTTCAAAGACCCCGTTGATACCCCAGAATCATTTGAACTTGAAGAATCTCTGTTCTTGTCAGATTTGCTCGGAACGCTCGAAGAACGCCTTATTTTGACGGCATCTCTAAACTTTGTAACTAGTAAACTCTCGCTTTTTAATTCCGGTACTTTGAATTTGTCCTTTGGCTCGATTATTTCTAGACTTACCTGCATGCCTTCGTTTATTCTATCGCTTTTGTTAGCCTTTCTTAAAACTGTTGGTGTGAAGCATATGTGACTGTTAATTCCATAGTCGTCATCATGTCTCTTAGTAAAGTCTGCTGAACTCGACCGTCGTGTGCTGATCGTGTTGTCTGATTCAGAGTGTTGTGTAGGATCTGACACATGACTGATTCGACTGACATTGTCAGAGAAGTTTTTATTACTGCTTGAAATGCTGATTTCTAGAGGCTCCATATGCATGTAATTTAAGTGTTCATTACAGCATTCTGTAGACGGATGCACAGTATTCGTTGTAGCAGTAGATATATCATCATCATGTTCTGGTATATCTTCCAGAGCATCTAATTCCTCCTGACTGAACCCTGCGCTTCTTAGAATTTGTAGGGAATTCTCGAACTTTTCCAAAGTACAAAGGTCTATATTAGCGTAGTTTGCGAAGTCTATTTCTGGCATTGGTGGCTTGCTGGTGACTGGGGTAACGTTGACGTAGTTGGAATGTGCCTCAGCTTCGTTATTGTTAATGCTAGTATCACTTGTGTTATTATTTTCCATTTGTTTGTTCTCTATGTTTTTGGCTTCGTGTGTGCACGTGCACGGTTGCCCGTTGATCAGACATTTCAGTTTCTTTGGTGTGTCGTATATGCTTGATGGGTCTGTGTGAGAATCTACTGGGTGCTCCTGTAAGAAAGAACTTATTTGTAAAGAAAGTCCTGGAGTACCTTTTAATAAAATATAGATAGTGGCGCCGATTCCCTTGTTCACAAACTAAACTAAATTTGAGTTCAGTGCATCTTTTCTTTCTACATATTTCATTAAGAAAAAGACTGAAGATAAAATATTAGTTTAGTACTATCAAATTAAGATACTCCATAGACAGTTTAAACGTGATTAAAAACATGGCTACTAAAAATACGTCAATTTACGTCAGGCGCCGAGTAATTTGACAGGACTAACTAATATTTATCTTCTGTCCTTTTCTTAATGAAATAGAAAGAAAAGATGTACTGAACTTAAATTTAGTTTAGTTTGTGAATAAGGGAATCGGCACCAATGTTATCTCTTGAAATATTATTCAAGAGGCCGTATAATTTAATTACTTATATTGAAGTTAGTCTTGATTTTCAATTAAGAATTCTTTAGAAGTTATCTAATTAACTAGTATGAAAAGATGTCGTCTAAAAACTTTTTGAAATCTAGCTAGCGTTATTATATTATATTTTCTATCTATCTTTTTGGATATATCAAAATTAATTAAAACATACCTGTATTAAGGGCATCGGGGTTTTGGGAACATCGTAATTCTCATAGGGCCCACTGAAGGACTTCTTCCGACAGCAGCAAGGTTTGACCTGCTGCCAGCACTGGCAAGTGTTGCCAGTCTTCACTGGTACTGTCGGTGTACAGCAAGCGACAGGGCTTGCTCTTTTAGAGGACTCAAAACTCTTATCCAAGAGGCACGCACCGCGTGGTACGCTGTACTCAGACGCGCTACCGCTTGATCGAGAGTAGATGGACGCTCGGTCTGAATCTGACCGCTTTTCCAGTATGTTGTCCATCGTCCAGACAGGGGACATTATTGAGCCTGGCGTATTCATTGTTGATGATCTGGAAGGTGATGGTCAAAGTTTGTGATATTGAATTAGATTTTTGTCTTAAACAAAAGTTAAGGTACATTCTAGGTAAGTTTAATACACTTTGAAGCTCTAGAAAAAGACAAGTCCAATTGGAAAATCGATTCGACAATCAAGATTTGAGCAAGACCTCAGGTCACAGAAAAACACTATTGACTTTCCACTGGGGAATGGCCAGTACCTTTCTTAACACATTTATAAAATCCTTACCTAGTCAAATGACTGATCTTCCCAATGCAGCTGGAACACCGCGGCAACGAGGTGGGTCTTCGGAACTTCTCCTCATTGCTGTCCATGCTTGAGTCCAGGTCTGAGAGGCAGTGCATAGTCTGGCTGGCAGGGCCTGCCCACGACGGAGACACAGACCTCAGCGATGTGTGGAAACACTCGTCCATGCAGGAACTGGCGTCCGAGAAACGCTTTTCTAGAACTGGAATTCGGGTTGTAAGATTAGTTAATGTGGAATATTCAGGATCGAGGGAGTGATTTACATGATGTTTCAATGGGCGTTTCGCCATTGGCGACACAGCAAAGACGGAAGTTCACTTGCCAGCGTCGGCGTTGACCCCAATTTGCCTTCATTTTTGCCGTGCCGACGTCGTGTGTCGGTGCCAATGGAGAGATGCCCAAATAATCAATCCTGAAGTACCTCTTCTTTACCCACTGTTGTCTCTTCAAAGGTTTATTTATTAGTGTCTAAATTTTAACTTTTAACGGCAAAGCAAGATCCAATTCTACAAGGACCGTGCAAATATTTTGCACATACTTGTGTGAGAACCGTATCTTTTGGTGATTAGATAAGTTTTGATTGCACTGCTGCGTGTAGAGGGGTCTTCAATGGGATCTCAGACAGGGCACACCTTTCCTAGATATGTCAATGACGAATGTAGGTGAATTTGTATGTTTGTACGTCATACGGTCTAGATCGAGATTTTTTCATCATATGTGGAGCCCCGTTAAGGAATACTTTTTTTTGCCGGTCCTTAAAAGGGCAAATATTAACTAACTAGGATAATATTACAGCACATATAAATAGTTGAATGTGTAATTGCTATTGACTTGCCTTCGAGAATCGATATGTAATAGTAAACCAACTTTTTTTCCTTTTACCTGCAATACTGTAAACAATTTGTGTCT
The DNA here is from genome assembly GCA_911387795.2 of Apamea monoglypha. Classification (NCBI taxonomy): domain Eukaryota; kingdom Metazoa; phylum Arthropoda; class Insecta; order Lepidoptera; family Noctuidae; genus Apamea; species Apamea monoglypha. The sequence goes on along the minus strand of OU426932.1, from coordinate 2,656,243 downwards.
AATAACTAATTTATTTACGAATACCTTTAATACCTACCTACCTACATTCACCATAAGTAATTCTTATATTTAGTTTTAAGATTACCTTGTATTTCTCATATTAAGTGAATTGTATTCTTTTTGAGAAATAAATGTCTTAACCGTAACTGATCTAGTTGCTATGATCGATCATGTTTTGCCAAGGATTTTTGCAATCCACCTAGAATTAAATCAATCAATCAATAATCATTTTTGGTTTTTTCGCCGAAATTGGGCCTTAGCTTATCCAAAGCGGGATTCTCTGATGGATTCCTACCTGAACCACTCCTAGAAGCTATGCTAAGCCTGGACTGCGCCTCATGACTGTACACGTTAAGCAGTTCCGTCAGCTCCCGGCCGCCTTCTGCCGCGAAGATGAACAGGCCTTCGCCCTTGCCGCAGCGAGAGCCTCCTTCCACGCAGAACCGCTTGTCGACCACCCCGTAGCGTCTGCGTGAGAAAGAAAGAATATTACAAGAGGTCTGTGGAAGAATATAACAAGGATCTTTTAGCGCCTGAATGACATGGTCAGGGGGGCGCTGTTCCTGTTGGTGAACATTTGTGAAATTGTCACAGAAATTGTATTGACAAATCCAGGTGGCGGCGTTAGTTGCAATTTTGGCCACGTGCCAAATAACGTCTTAGCCTAGTAGTAATGTCTGGATAAGGTCGATTTTGTGAGATAAGCAGCTAAATATCTTTTCAATTTGTCAGAGCAGTAGGTACACTTATTCTGCAAAATGCGCTATTCACTTTATTCCATCGTTATTTTCTAGGATTCCTTGACAAATTGCAATTACTCCTCACTAAACCACACACATTAGTTATTTTATCGAAATAATTTGGCAAAAGATGTATAAGAAAAGTAAAATCCATAAATTCGCTTCGTTTTCTTTTAACAATACCTACCGACATACTTAGCCAACCTACCCCCCCTGCCCCTGCCCTGCCTACTACGAACTACGCAAATTACCCTTAAACACAAAACACCATTCCCCAGAACCCTGTACACACAGCACACACACACATTGCTGATCGCCACAAATAGCACACAAGGGGAAAAGAAACAACCTAAACCGTACCCCCGATCAAAAAAAGGGGAAAAAGAAACGCAATAAGTTAAGGTAATTACTTAATTCCTTTATCTACCGCTTTTTCTCCAAAGTGAAGTAATTAGTCAATGTTTTAAATTGATTTGAGCAGTTGAATGTACTCGTAGCAGCGATATAGTGAGCTTGGGTGGTCACCCGCATGTAGTAATTAACGTTCTTGTAATTTGTTATCACGGTTCATTAAAATGATGATGAATTATTGTGATTCATGAGGGCTTCTAGGTTGTAAAGATTTTTATTGTTGTTTGATTTTTGATACGCGATATTGTGGATTTTATTGAACTCTACAATGCGTGTTGTGTGCAAAATTAATTCTGTTCGTGTTGAGTGTAACATTTACACGGTAAAAAAAAAAACATCTGCTAGGAACAAACTAAACGCACAGTTTGCATTTAAAACAAAATTTTAGACAATTTCCCAAAAAAAAAAAACCTAAAAATTCTCTAGACCTTTCTTAATCAAGGCTTGAAAGGATTAATAAGAAACGTCTGAAACGATTATTTCCATGTATTATCCGCTTAAATGTAAAAAAACGTTTATTACTTGTAGATAGGCAAACGAATTAGTTCGCAAATTCTATAGAAGTAAGTAATTAATCCCTAATTCGTTTCTTGTCTTCGTCTCGTCTCGTCTCGAATGTTTAATTCAAGTTTTAATATGTTCAAATGTGTTCCTTGCTTTGGTTTCTAACAAAGTGGTGAACGGGCACACAATAAAAAAAAAAACAACGTTTGATCAAATTGACATAAATAAATACATCGAACCATAGAGAAAATTAATATTTTTTAAATTTAAATGCGAGCAAAAAAACACACGTGCTAGTGCCCGATACGTTTAAATATTTATGTATTCGTTCAAAACTTTTAACGTAATCTGGATTAAAGGCTTAAACTTTTCAAGCCAAAGTTGATTACGTGATGACCAAAGAGGAATTTAATTCGGAGTTCGAGTTTGTTGAAGTCGTCTCGCTTAAAGCTTCACTAGTTAATATACTTCAAGTTTTATCGAGAAAATTATAAACTTATTTCAAACAAATATGGCGGTTTTCTGGCAAATGTTTCCCTTATATATTTTTGTGGGTTTCCGTGTTTTCCAAAACTCAATTTATTTACTGTCAATGCCGAAACACTTTTACGGATCGCACTATATTGATATCAGATTCACAATCCCTTTTTCTTTCATTCAATTTGACATTTTATTGAGCAGGTTAATTGTACAAAAGATTTTGAGAACAAATTCTCAAATGAATAGGTACCTGCAGTTCATTAAAGGTACTTACTTGTACCGTGTCCTGTACTTAAAAACTCAAAATCTAGTCGCCATCTCCTCTCAGCCACAATCAACGTCAAAAACTTGTAAAAAATTAATGTAACTTAGAGATTTTTTGACAGATTAAAAAGAGTGAATGTTCTTAAAAATAAGGGAATTGCTCCTCTGATTTCTTAACATTTGAAATCCTAAAATAACAGAGAAAATATGCATATTTAATTCCAACAGCTCTTTCTTAAACACTGAATAACTTTCTTCTTAATCAAAGGAAGATTTTAGCTAAAGACGAATGGTATTCGACCGCCATGTTGGAATTTAATTTTGACAGCGAATGCCGATGGACGGGTGCTGCGAATTTCATGGATGCCTGCAACCAAGATTCAGCATCTTAGTAAAGAATTGCTAGATGAGACAGTTTGTATTTTTTCCTTTTTTGTAAAGAATTCTTGGGTATATGAAAAGTTTCTTTTGTTAGCAAGTAATACTTTGTGTAGTAAGTTGTGTTCGTTCAGCATTTTTGTGAGATGAGAAAAGTATCACTTTTCAGATAAATGATTTTAAAGGTTCCCAAAAAAGTTACGAAACAAATGAGTCCAGTATGGATCGTGCTTTTTGAATAATTTCTGGATACACTGCAACTGATTTATTTTTAAAATAACCATTTCTTGTAAATTATTTATTTTTATCTTTAGTGCCTTCTATATTATCCTATATCCTCGTAACGGAGTCAGTCCGACCACAAGCGACATCGCTGAAGCTGCACCCGACAGATCTCCTTTGAATTATTTTGATTCGCCCATTTCTTTGTGTTTGTGGAAATTGAACGGTACCTCCATTTTATTTCTGGTATTGCCATGTCATTTCGTTTGTTCTTTGAAATACCTATGTTCGTGAATATTTTAGATTTCTGTTATATTTCGGTTAGATTCTTCTAAATAAGCAGGAATATTTTTGGTAAGCATATAGCGATAGGTATAAAAAGGCTTGCCTTTTACATGTCTCGCGATGATTTGTACCTCAAAAACAAGCTTTTTATTGAGAAACGTCCCCATTACCCACTTAAAACAATAATAAACTCGCAATTAAATCTTTTAATATGTGTCCGGTGTGTCGCCCATAAAAATAAACCGCAACAAAAGAATTTTCCAGTTTATAAACTTTTATATCCGAATAAAACTAACACAACTTCCTGGCTTAAAAGGACACGTGTTAGCGTCATTAAAAAAAAAAAGAAATGTCAAATTCGGTTCGCGCCAGAAAATATTCCAATGGAATTCCAAGTTCAAAAAGCGTTTGAATTCAAAAATATAGACGGTTGAATTTAGAAGTCTGTGTTCGAATCGTTTAGTAAATGGGGCAAAGGTATTTTCGATTCGTTCGGTTAGCGCTTTAACAAGGAGTTTGCAGTTGAGTCACGTAGGTCTTTTACTAGGGAGCTCATCGTATGAATAAGGAAGTCGGCAGAGTGTGTTTTTAAATGACATTTAAAATTATGCCTTCGATTTAATGGAGACGTTTAGATAAAATTTTATGGGAGGAAGTCTTATTCATGATCTTTTTTGAGAGCTTTCGAAATTCAAGCAGTATAAGTTTGCAATCGAATTTGTTCTATTTGGAACATTCTCGAAACAAAATTTTATAGAAAATCAATATGAATTGTGAAAGTCTCGTGTACCTATTTAGGTTTTACTTTATCACAATTTTGTTTTAACATTTATGGGTTCTCGTAATCGTTTGAAAGGGCGTCGAGAAAATAAATTTAAACGATAAAATCGAAGCAATCCATAAAGTTACTTTCATTTCGGTGGATAATATTCTCACGAAAGACGTCAATAAATTTTAAATTACCTTAACTTTAGGGTACCGAACACTTAACTTTAGGGTAATTTGGCACTACTCGCTAGTGCCAAATTACTACAGGCATTCAATAATATTTTGTCACTAACTTATGTTTTTTATGTTAATAGTAATCATATATTTTCTCTGTGATTGTTATCAGACCAGCGTGCAGCGGGGTAATTGCACAATGGCTTACATTTTGATAGTTCAACAACATTCATTGCGTTATTTACATTGTTGAGCAGACAAATTTTTCGAAAATATAAAGCAATGGATTAGCAATATCTTTCAAAATGATTCAGATTGAGATAGATAATGTGTTACGCAATTAGGGTGCAGGCCAAATGTGATCTCCGGCTTCGTTGGTTTTAAAGTTGTCAAAAAATAAAAGGCCCGTTTTGACATTTGAGAATGCGTTTTTGACACCTGTCAGTTTCATACCAACGAATACGTGTTTTGCGAATTTGATCTTTATTAACTACTAGAACTGTCAATGTCAAAACGGGCCTTTTATTTTTTGACAACTTTAAAGCTACGCCATTTTCACATGTGCTTTTCGAAAGATGGATTTTTGAAACTGTGGATTTTGGACAATTTCTACGAGATATCACCTAAGGAGATATCTGACAATTAATTACAACTAGCTTTCAAGTATAAGACTCAATTTGGCAATAAAATTGGTACAAAAAACAATGTCATTTGGGATAGAAGAAGGTTGTCTGGAAGACATTGCTGTTAGCGTGGGCCTCTCAATTTACATATTCAATTTAAACTTCACTTTTTTTGACTATTGTTTCCAATAAAATCTTTTGTATTATATTGTAAGATAGGCTACGAGCAATAAATGCAATAACTGAAAATAACATAATGTCATTTTTATAAAATACAACATCTGTCTGCCCATTTGTGTGATTATAACTCGAAAACCACTTATCCGATTTACGTAATCTTTCTTATGAGTTACTAGCTTCTGCCAGCGACCCCGTCAGCGTGAAATTTCTATAAAATACTTTCGACACTCAGCAATACTGTAGCTTTTCATAAGTGAATGAATTTGCGGAATCGGATTAGGAGTTCCGAAGATTACTCCCCTACATACAAACTCACAAATTTTACCACTTTATAATATTAGTACACCATCATCATCTGCCTACTCTGTCTAACCAGATGCAGCTGTATACCAGTATTTTACACAGGCTGTCTGACCTCCACAACCCAGTTACTGGGTAATACGATACCCCTTGGGTTACCAAGGGGTAACCCAAGGGGGGGGGGGGGGGTCGGTAGAAGCCCGAAACTCTCAAAACCAGTGTTAACTGGTTTTGAGAGTTTCGGGCTTCTACCGACCCTCAACTCCCAACAACTGTCAAAGATCCGCGAATGACAGCCGGGATCAACGGATTTACGTGCTTTCCGAGGCACGGAGGTATGTTATGTAGATGGTCACCCACTATAATATTTAGTAGTTATAATATTAGTACATTTTATACAAGATAATATACTTAAATTTTCCCTTCTCTGACCAGGCTATTCTACATACCTAGCTGTGCTTTTACTATACATATGTAAAAGCACAGCTAGGTATGTAGAATCTGACACTACAAACACATCTGTCATCCATTTTTATCAACAAAACCCGTCCACGTCCCCCTTATTAACAAAACAGGGGTGTAAATACCGTATTATTTATACCGTTTCCTTCAGGCAATATACGTAATGCTAGTTTCGGATAACGACGACTGAGCAAGATAATCTCCGGTCCCTTTAGCTATTAAAATGATGGGGTGAACCGAGGCGTTCGTCTTTGGCCCGCACAGAATGGAAAATAGGAATTTTGGACGCGAAATGTTTGTTGTGTTGGTAGGTTTGGTTTTCTTTTTACGTTTTAAAGTACTGTCTTTGATTGTTGTAGGGTTCTTCTTCTTTTCGTGTCGACGATACTTTATGCTAAGTAATAACAGGCGCGCGGCTCGATTGATCAGGTTAAGCAACGTTTTCCGCGGTTGGTCCGTGGATGGGTGATTATCTTTACATATCAAGACCCCTCCGTGCCCCGGAAAGCACGTTAAGACTTTGGTCCCGGCTGTCAATCGGGGATCTTTGGCAGTCGTTACGGGTCGTCAGAAGCCCGAAAGTCTGACAACCAGTCTTACCAAGGGGTATCGTATTACCCAGTAACTGGGTTGTGGTCTTGTAGAGGTTAGATAAGCAGTCGCTTCATGTAAAATATTTGTATTTCAGCTGGATCCGGTTAGACTGGAATCCGACCCCAACATAGTTGGGAAAAGGCTACGAAGATGTATTTTGGTTGATCAGTATTATGTATATTATGTCGAAATGTAGGGAAATTAGAGTTATTTTGGACAGATTGAGACTTGACATTGACTTTTAACAAGTTTTTGACATTTGTTTGCCGCCGAGATGAGAGTGCGACTAGATTTTGAACGTTTTAAATTACGAGAATTGGCCATCTGTTTGCTGACTCTGCAAGCTATGTCGGTTACTGCGGTTCTTTTCCCTTCAATATAAACAATTGAATCTCCCAAAATCATTCAAATCAATACCTTTCTTCTGCCCCTGAAGTAATACCTGAATAAAACATCAGGTATTTGTTAACTAAGCTCACCCTTTGTACTAAGCTACTTATTTATGTAAGGGATCCCATTCAATAAGTTAAAGTAACTCCATAGGCGGAGAGACAGCGACGAACAAAATTACGTCATCGGATAAATCTAATTTTGAATTTTGACTGGTTTTAAATTGTATTGCATCATTGTTGACGCAATTTTCTCAAGTATTTCGACTGTTCCAATTTAGATTATAATGAGATGATAATGCTTGTCATCCGGATGTCGCATTTCGAACTTTGACGTTTGATGTCAATGTTATAATTTTGTTTGGAATTTCGCTTTAACGAGATCCCTACTTAAATAATTTCCCATTGTTTTATTTCCTTATTCGAGATTGGCTGTTATTTGCTTTTGATTTTCTGGGATGAGTAGTACTTACGTTTTGTTAATAATTGTTAACGGTATGAAGCTGTTGTTACTTGAAAACTTCTTAAAAGTCAATTCAATACCTACTGTCGATTTAGTTTCGAAAACTTAATAAATAGACATTTATTTATACAACGTGAAGATGATAATACTAAAATAAATAAACACACTGCCAATACTAATGCATAGAAGTATTTCGAAACTCAAATAAATCCTAATGTTGAAATAAAAAAAGTAATTTTTTTCTAACAAATTAAATAGTAGTGATGAGTCGACTATGGATTTTGCCATTATATGGCTTGCTATAGTGACTAAACTATTAGATATATTTGATTGATTTTTTGATGCAGACTGGGCACGTCAGATATAAGCAGTTTAATTATTGTCGTATTGACGTCTCCGCCTTGTATATTTGTAAACGCGTTAGGATTAAAAATAATCTTACCTAATGGCTCAAGCTCCCTCAAATCTCACATCGCACATTACTCCAACAAAATGTAACAAACAAAAGTCATCACGGACTCCCCGACTACAAGCAAACTATGCATCACTTAACTAAGTTACGTTAAGTAATCCGTTAATCTTTGTTTAGTAAACTATTAGCGACGCGAGGGCTCAGTTAAACCGTTAGTTAAATCTTTATTGTGACGGCTGCGCGGCCATTAAGTAATTGAATGTGTTGCTGTTGGCTATAACTACGGACAACATTGTTGGGAGTTTTTAAAATATGTGTTTTGTCTGTGGTTGTGAATGTTTACTTAGAGACTTGAAAAAATTACGATTGTTAATTTACTTTTGATGCTGTTAAACTAAGGCTTTGGGTTTGCGAATATCGATGAGTTGATGAATGATAAACGTCAAAATTCAGATTTGATAATTTAAAAAAAATTGCCATTAAATCCCTTCGTCTAGAAGAATGCAGAAACAAGTGGTTTTATCTAAAGAAATAGACTCGTTTCTACATTCTTCTCAATTCGACTGAAGACGACGTGGTCACGGTAACCAACTGATTTTGATCTGCGAACGAAATTTTCCAATCTATATAAATAAATAATATTGAAGTCAAATAAATAAAATTGAAGTGTCTGTTTGTAATGTAAAAATAGCTTTTACTAAATGCATTATAAAAGTATATACGGTACTAATACCAATTGTTTTTTTGTCTTTCTGTCTGTCTGTAATCTCCAGAACGGCTCTGACTGGAATTTCACTGACAGATAGCTAATATTATAAGGAGTAAGTTATGCTACTTTGAGGGCTGCTTTTTTCAATCATCTGATAACTTTATTCGAGGAATAATTTTGAAATTTTGACAGTTATTTCATACAAAATTGTCAAACGTCAACTTTATTCCTCGAATAAAAGTTATCTGGCGTTAGAAAAATTTGCCCTTGGAAAAACAATTTTAGGGTACCGCGCAAAAAAAGAAAAACCCATTAAATGCAATTTGTTATCCGACATTCACGTGAACATAATCGCGGGCACAGCTAGTATAAGATATATTCATTCCGGTTAGTTATAGATACGAGAAAGAAAGGAGCCCCCGGATCAGCTAGAGATAAAATAAAGCACCGCTGTTGATGGAATATTGCCATAATCGCCACTAACCTGGAGGATTCGTAATCTCGGAATGACGTCATTAGTTTACAGGTGGCTGCTCCTGTATTGGGTATCCGTTAGTCGCCTTTTGCGTTACCCATGGAATAGCAGGGGGACAACCCTATTATTGTATGGGAGTTTAGGTTAGGGAGAGAATAACCGCAATGTAAGGTAAAGGTTTTAGTAAACTCATACGGCGACGGTGAGATTATCAAAAGAAAATGTTAATTTTCATTTGTCGGGACAGCTACAAAATCTCCAATCTCCAAGCGAGGTGATAATGAATGTCATGTTTTTAAAACGGAGAAAAATAATAACAAAGATTATTAGAAAAAAATGGATATATGTGAAATTATACCAAATCTTGGTAAAATTAAAATATAAACTTGTGGATGTCCAAAAAACAAAATAAATGTTGAGATACTCGTTAAATTGGATCTTTTCCGACGGTTACTGTATAGTGATTTAGGGACCCATGTACAGTCAGAGAAATTAAATGTCATGCAATTTGACTCTCTACATCAATTTGCCATGTTCTAGCCATGTCATAATATATCAAAGAATGACAGGTGTGATCTGAATATACAGACAATTCGAGTTGGTAGTTAATTAATTTCCCTGATTCTTCAAGGATGTTCCACCAGAAAGTAGACTAGCAGAAAAAGAAGGTTAGGAAGTTATTATCCCACTAAACCCATACGGAACCTTAAAACCGATCAGCTTCAACCCGATCGAGTACACTTTACAGTAAACCCGTGAAAAATGCGCCCTCATCCATAGTTGATGGCTTCGGAAATTGAACGCTTCGTAACAGACAATGGGATGCTTCCTGCTCGTAATAGGGACATTAATATGTGATATCATGTCTTTTATATTGATTGGGGATCGATTAAAAGTATCTAGTACTTATTTTTTTAACTAGCTTCTGCCTGCGTCTTCATCCGTGTGACATTTCTTGTTCCCCCGACCCACCGCATCGCATCGCATCACCTGATTACTTCGTTTTCGCTTAGCGACCTTTCAGATTTTTTGCCTTTTTGCTCTGCTCCTAGGGGTCCTAGCGTGATGCATATAGCCTTCCTCAAGAATTGGGCTATCAAATGCAAAAAGATTTTTTTAAATCCGACTGGTAGTTCCAGAGATAAGCGCGTTCAAACAAACAAATAGCAAACTAACTCTTCAGCTTTGTATTAGCTTTACATTAATATAGGTGTATTAAATTGTGTATAGTAAAGAAGTCTAGATGTTCGTCAAGTCGTAAAAACCGTTCCGCTTAGTCTTTCTACTTTGTTTCTTTTGCTCGGCTCCTGAGGGTCATTGCGTGATTTTGTTATAATAATAATCCTGAAGAGTTTGTTGGAACGCGCTGATCGCTGGAACCACCAGTCGGATTTGAAAAAATATTTTTGCATTTGATAGCCCAATTCTTGAGGAAGGCTATAGGCTATTTAACATCAGATTAGAACTCTTAGGAGAAGAGCAAAAAGAAAAACAAGTCAGAACACCAAGTAACAGCGCGGGCAGCCGATGCGATGCGACGGGGTGGATCGGGGGAACAAGAAATTTCACGCGGAGAAAATCACGGGCAGAAGCTAGTGTACAGGGAAAACCAGTCCTCGGCCAAAATAGAATTCGGAAAGTCAGAGGAGAAACGAAAATAATTTATTTCCCTAATGAATTTCCCCTCATAAATAATTGCCAACCTAAATCCAACCATAAATACTCCATACAAATCAATATTTAATTACAAAACACGTGATTACAATGAAGCTTTATAATTAATAATTACATGGAGCAAATAAAGGTGGTTACACATCAAAGTAGCGCGCAACGAATCCTAGCTAGTATTATTTCGCATTGGCAAGCTCATTAGGGCGCTGTTTGTTCAGTTAAGGAATATCGCTTCAGGCTGTAGCACTGGGCTGTGGTAGGGGTATAAACTGGTAGCGGAGGCTATGAAGTATCCAATTTTTGTTATGTTATTAAAGTGGCTGAAATTATTTTGTAAGGTTCTTTTTTTCACTTTTTTTATTTTTGCCATTTGTATCTTAGAATGTTTCAAAAAGGTACCGAAAATATCTTCCACGCTTTAATTTGGACTCCAATGTTTACTCGTACTATTATTTACTTGTCGCATGTCGGAGCAGCAATATGCGAAAGCCACCACTCAGTGGATCCCAAATGGCAGGAAACGACCGCGCGGCAGGCCCAGAAAGAGATGGCGGGATGAGTTGGACTCCTTCTTAAAGGATTGCCCCACAACCGCAGTAGACCGGGAAAAGTGGAAGGAGGGAAGGGAGGCCTTTGCCCTGCAGTGGGACAACACAGGCTCATAATAATAAATAACTAAATAATGTTTACTCGTGAATTTATGATTTATTAGTAAGTATTGAAGTAATTTATGTGATGTATTAATGTGTCGGCGTGTGACTTTGTTAGTTTTAAATGCTCCTTTTTTGCATTCCCTGTGTGTGTACCAAATAAAATACTTTTATTTCTTTCTTTCTATTCTTTCCTTTGATGAAATCTACGTTAGTCACCAATAAGAATCAATATTTTATTTATTTAATTATTAAACTTTCGTTTACAACTTGATCGTCTTGCAACACTACCGCGGCATAATCCACAAGGAATTGTTGTAGGCACGCGTGTGTACACGACTTAATAATGAAATTAGCTACCGTTGCAGCCAACGCCACCGGTCGTCCAATATTGGCCAAATTATTGGCCAAACGTGTATCGCCACGGGGTGCTATTTAATTTAAGATGTAATGAAGGTTTCGGACCTATGTTTAAATTTTGTGAGGTAAACCGTTAAAAGTGGGTTTTGTTCATGGCTATGTTATTAAATACATATAAGGTAGGTTTATTGGTTTTTTTTATTATGGAAAATTACGTGAAATGATGATAAATTATATTTATTTCAGGTAATTTTGTTAAAAAAGACACATTTTTATTTTACACGCTAAAAATAAATAATGTTTTAAAACTATAGGTTGGTGTTTCCTATCCGTTTAGAAGAAGAAAACTGTTGCAGTTTTTAAAAGAAGGGTAAAGGAACACTATCTGTCCACTTCATCATAGTTGTGTATGTATTTATTATTTTGAGTATGATATAATTATTATCATTCTAGTGATATTTATTTTAGAACTATGTATGTATGTATGTATGTTTATTTGTATGTATGTTAGTATATTCTCGTAATTTTTGTTTAGTTTTTTAGGTAATTTGTTTTTGATTGTATGTATTATTTTTTTGTCTCCTTTACAATTTCACACGCTGTCTACATCTCTGTATCTATTGTCCTGTCTCGGGTGTGCTGGAAGAGATTTCTTGTGAAATAAGCATGACCTCTGTACCTATTTATTTCTGTTCTGTTTTTCTTGTCTGTTTATATATGTGTGTACATAAATGGTAAAATAAATAAAGAAAGACCGAAACAAAACCAATATTCCGTCTCTTTTAGAGTCCAGAAATGAATGAATGAATGTAATAAGATTAATAATGAACTCATTATATCAACCTAAAAACAAACACAATGCAAGTTCTTGAGAAAATTGCACCAATAACCATGCTTGGAAAATAAATTGGAGTTAAACTACGGTTTCATAGGAGAGCGGTGGAAGCCACATAGCGTCCGCAATTTACCGGCGAATGAAACGCGCGTCACTGAAACGTTATTTATAAAAGTTAGTTGGTGTGTTTCCTAAAGCTTTGGTTTCTTAAGAAAACCGACAACGGTTACACAATAATGGATGTCCCAATCAAGAAACACTCCGTTTCTTGACACCCATCATGTCAAATATTAGTGGAAATTAAAGATTTTCATGACGGCCGCTTTAATGAGACGGAACAGCTTTTAGGAAACCGTAGGGTTCGAGAGCATATTTTGACACTGTAAAGCCACTGACACCGCCACACACAAGCTACTAGCCACTGTAACAGCCGCACAGGTCGATTGATCAGGTTAAGCTACGCTTGTCGCGGTTGGTCTGTGGATGGGTGACCATCTTTACATACCGAGGCCTCTTTGTGCCTCGGAAAGCAGTTGAGCGGTTGGTCCCGGCTGTCATTCTTGGATCTTTGACAGACGTTACGGGTAGTCAGAAAGTTCCGAAAGTCTGACAACCAGCCTTACCAAGGGGTATCGTAATTATCCCGATATTCCCACAGGATCTACACCTATGCGGGTGAAACCGCGGAGCGCAGCTAGTCTAAAATAAATATGAAAAAAAAATATGGTCTTTTTTTGGGATTACGACCGCTGATGATGTTGTTATTTGAAGTATAAATTGAGAAAAACTGTTGTCTTGTTTTATCCTGTTTAAATATCGATACCCACCACGTCTGCGGAGTTTCGCTAGCTACATTTGACCCTGTATAACAACATGGTAGGTATACAAAGAAAAAGGAATAACTTGTTCACTGAACCACAAGTAAAAGAACTGTCGACAAAAAAAAAAGAAATAAGACCCATGTAGTTTTATTACAAGGCAAAATATCTGGAAAATAAGACATAAAATACAAATACATCCAAGTGAAGGAAAATACAGCGCCACATCGCAAGAAATGAACATAACTAAACCTTACTCGACGTTATTCAATGTTATTTTTTTCAGTAATTTCATACAAGAAAAGAAACGGTTTCTGATATTTACGATGAAATCTATTACTAACTGAGACGAAAGATTTCTTACAGTTTTTTATTACTTTCTCGTTTCTGCAGTTTGCTACTAAACGATTTTATTTCAAATACTCATTTTTGGGTTCCGTACCCAAAGGGTGACAACGGGACCCTGTTATTAAGGCTCCGCTGTTTGTCTGTCCGTCTGTCTGTCACAGGGCTTTATCTTTTGAACCGTAATAGTTAGACACTTGAAACTTTGTACATTCAAGAAACGGTATTTTTTTCGTTTTTATACCTAATAGGTCGGCAGCTGACATTTTCTCAGTGTGTCTATTGCCACTATAACAACAAATAATAACAATAAAATAATTTAATAAAAATTAAAGGTGGTCTCCTTACAACAAACGGGATTTTTTTCGGCGTTTTTTGCCTTATGGTACGGAACCCTTCGTGTCAACCTTTCCGACTCGCAATTGACTGGTTTCTTATTTTCTCATTTCTAGATTTTGCTACAAAACGATTTCATTTCAAACACTCATTTTCTGAGAACGTACTTTTTCAAAAACAGTGTAAAATCGAAAGACTCGTCAGAGTTCTCGTACTCTTTTATAATATGTGATCGAAAACCAATTTATTTTCCGAATAATACACAATATAAGGCCGGTCGCACACAAGTCCGTTTAATTCGCAATGTAAGGCTGGACGCACACTATCATAAGTTATTAATTCCCCTGTTATTAGCGGTGACGTCACGCTATTATACCCGATGATTTGTTACACGAGGGGAAAATGTGAGCGTCTTATAGTTGTTGGGAAGGCTTGAGGATACAGCCTTTGTTGGAGGTTATGATGGAAATGGGTCGATTCGATTCAAAGAATCTATTGTTAAAATATCGACGTTTTTAAAACTTCCATTTGTTTTTTCAGTTTTTTTTTTTTAATTATCACACATGTGACATGACTACCAACCCGCACTGGGCACGCGTGGTAGATTACAGCCCACTCCCTATCACAGAGAGGAGGCCTGTGTCCCAGCAGTGGGAACATTATAGGCATTATGATGAACATCGATTTGTTCTAAGAACAGATTTTTTTAGGTAGGTATTCATTAAATTTGGTTCAAAGTAATTTAAAGTAGGTACTGTACGTACCAATTATTCTTTTTGTTGTGTTCTTCCAATCAATCGGTAGACTCTGAGCCATAGCTCTGAGCAGATAAAATGAAGTCATCGTGTTTATTTAAATATACAGCAGATAATTTTGCATTGGATTGTTTTTAGTTCCTAAAACCTTAAATACCGTGTGAAAGTGTACATGTCGAAGCTAAGTAAAGGTTTTCAGCCCAGTAGGGCTTTATTTATGATACTTCATAGCTGCTATAATCAACACCTCCTTTACGCCCTGAATCTGGCGACAGATAATACCTGAGGGACAATTCTCGTAATTTTTAGAACGTTCCCAGTCTGATCTCAGTCTCAATCTGTCAAAAATACCTCTAACTTTCCCTATATTTTTGATAAGTTTTTGACATTGATTATCATTGAGATGGGATTACGACTAGATTTTTAATGAATGTTTTTAATTACGAGAATTGACCTTCTGAAACCTCGCACATTAAGCTATCGTAATATTCTCGTAAAAAAGGGAGACGAAAAACAGTACGAAAATACAAACCTCTTTTATAATTCATTGGCCCAATTCGTAGATTCCAAATCTCGATCAAAAGTTTCTTAAAAGTCGTTAAAAATCCTTAAAAGGAAGGACCAAGATTCCTAAAAAAATATAGGGGAATGGTGGCCGGGTTATAATTGTCGACATTGTTCAGTTAAATACGAGTTTTAATGACTTCTAATGGCTGATCGTAATTTCAAGTTACTTTTTTCATTGGTCTTTGTTTCATGGGAAACGGATCTCGAAAATAACTCCGGTATTTGAATAGAGATGTTTTGAAAGTATTGCCTGATGTTTTTCCTTTCTTTTAAAACCTTTCCGCATTATTAATTTTGTGAACAGAACCAAGGAATCCCAAGAAATGCTGTTACAAATTAAAATGTCGTCAAATTAATTTCATACATTTTGACAAGAAGTCTTACTAAGGGGTATCGATCGTGTTATCCAGTAACTGGGTTGTGGAGATTAGATAGGCAGTCGCTCCATGTAAAAACTGGTATTCAGCTGCATCCGGTTAGACTCGAAGCCGACCACAACATAGTTGGGAAAAGGGTAGGTCATGATGATGTTATATATGTTATTTATGTTATATGAGTAGATATTATGACATTTTGACAAAATAAAATTGTAGATTATGGCCCGCTTCCTCTCACCCAGAGGAGGCAGTGTGAATATTATATAGACTGATTAAACGGTATTTCAATTTATATCTCAAGAGTTATCGAAAATAGTAATCATTGTTACAGGCCAGTTCAGGCCAGGCCAGGGGAGGCCAATCTTGAACACCAATCTTTATGGTGGCAGAAATTCAAAAGTAATTCCACTAATCGAATGATGTTGACGTCACAAGGTACACTCACGTATGTATTTTTAATGATTGTCAGTTAGGGTGACCTGCAGGGGATGTACAGGGGACTTCGTTACGAATGGGGGAATCATGCGGTATATTTTATGTATGTCCATGTGATCGTGACATCTGTGGGGCTATTACCTACTGTCACCATTTAATTTATCATCGAAAGCTGTTGATTTATGAATGTTATAGGGCAAAAGATAATCTACTTATGATCTCTTTTGGTTAGTGTGTTTTGTTTGGCTGCCTCATTGGTCTAGTGGTCGCAAGCGTTACTGCCGAGCATGAGGTCCATGGTTCGATTCCCAGGTCGGACAAAGTGTTATTGGGTTTTTCTACCAGGAATTTCTTAGCAGCAGCCTGGAGTCAGGCTTTGTACCCGGTTGATGGTAATAGGCTCGCCCCCAGTACATGGGACTCAAACATAACTGGAGAAATGTTAGTGTACTAAAGGTACACCTCTGCCTAACCCTCCGCGGAATACAGGCGTGTTATGTTATAGAAAACTGTTCCGTGACTGACTGATAGATAACACAGTCAATGGTTTTCACCAGTTAAGATAGGAACTTCTAGTTTAAAACATAAGTTCCTAAAATGTAGTTGTGCTAATAAAGGTATTTCGGTTAAACAGCATCCTAATTTCGTAACACATTTGCAATCACTATCTGAATCATTTTGACGGGTATTGCTAATCCATTGCTTCATATGTTCGAAAAATTTGTCTGCTCAATAATGTAATTAACGCAATGAATGTTGTTGAACTGTCAAAATAAAAGCTATTGCTACTGGTTTGTAAACAAAGTGGCGGTCAACAAACAGTGCAAAATCAATCATCATTGTGTTATAGGACCTTTCTCTTAGATTAGAGATTGGATTGCTGTAATTGTAATTAATTTTGGCGAATGCTCGTGACATCTGCTCTAGACGTAAGTGGAACTTGGAACAATAGAAGTGATGGAATTGTCTATGGTCTGCGCTAACCTCATTAGGACAACAGATCAACAGAACTGATGGACGGAATATTGATGTAGAATCGAGAATAGGAGTATTGTTAACAAACCCGACTAAATCTTCTTTATCATTTCTTCCGTTTCTTTTTTCTTTTCTTCTTTTTTTAATTATTCTGACGTTTTTATAATTTTTTGACAATTTTAATTTTTTATTTTATTTTTTATGTGTTGGTGAATATTTTAATTTAATTAGTCACAATTTTATTTTGGGCTTTTATCTGTTTACAATGTTAAATACTTTATAAGTAATTTCAATGTATGAGTTTAAACTATGGACTAGAGTTATGTCTGAGATAAAATAAATTATTATTATTATTATTATTTACTAGCTTCTGCCCGAGACTTCGTCCGCGTGAAATTTCTTGGTCTCTAGACCCACGCCGTCGCATCGCATCGCCTGCCTGCGCTTTTACTTGGTTTTCGCTTAGCTTTATCTACCCGACTTTTTTTCTTTTTGCTAAATAGCCTATATAAATAGCCTATATATACAGCCTTCCTCAAGAATTGGGCTATCAAATGCAAAAAGAATTTTTAAAATCCGGCTGGTAGTTCCAGAGATTAGCGCGTACAAACAAACTCTTCAGCTTTATTATTAGTATAGATTTTACAGGACTGTCCAAAAAATATAGTGTTAAGATTAGTTCAGTTACTTATTTGTGGAAATTACGTGGTCCAAATAGGGTAAAATAACAAAACCGTTGTAGGCTTTTTATATTAATTCGCAGAGGTTACCTTCATAACACTTTCCTGTACATGTTTTTAGCTGCGAATCAGACGATTAAATTGCAAATCTAAAACTGTTATCCCTCGAAGCCAAATTCCTCAACTAGGTCAAACTTTCACGTACATTTCTAACTGACAGGAAACTGGCGTAATCTGCTAAATTACAGGGGACATTTTTCAAGGGAACGCGCTCAAAGATTAGTGGTGCCCAAAGTTTAGAGGTGTACCTGTTAAACGCAGTTCGGAGTTACGTGCAGAGTTACGGATTACATTCATTCGCGGGATAAAGCTTTTTTTTTATCTGGCAACTTTAATATTTTTGAAGTTTTTCTTTGGGAGAATTTTTATGGGTGGCGTTTCATGCCCTGTTTTAGATAACGTTAATTTGAGTTTTCCCCCGGGAAATACTTTGTCCTAATGTAAGAGGCAACGTGGTCAAGGCGCTAGCCTCATATAATAATATAAGCTACATTATCGTATATATTTTTTTAATAAAAATTATAATAATTTAGCTTAACGGGTCCGACATGTAACTACATCTTACAGAACGCAGACGCCCACTGCTTGTCGGTGGACGATATAGCATCCACATCAGGTCCTTTCTGTCTTTTCAATTATCTCTTAACTGACAAGCCTGGCGGGTCTAAACCTTATGTGCTGCTATAGTAACTCTTACCTGAGTAGTTTGACGTCCCACAGCGCTAGTACTTCGGGTGGTCTAGACGCACACAGCGCTAACCGCGGGCCGCATGCGTGTAACCTGACGGGTCCGGCCCGAATGTTGGCAGCCGTTGGAGCTGATATGATGACAGCTGCGAACTCTTTACTGCCTCCGAGGTTGTGTTGTACCTGTGGGAAAACATGTATTTTCAATTACACAGCCATTTTCGCCTCTCGTATGTGCAAACGTGCCAAACGTCAGTTTTCATTCCATGCATGTTGATCATTTGATAAATGGGTTTTAGTTGCTGAAGCCAGTTTGGTTCTGGGATTTATGCGAAGAGACGTGTGCTCTGATGGCGATGCAAATATAAATAAAATCAAAGTTAGTATTTCCAAAAAGTTATTTTTCAATATAATAAGGTAATAATAATATAAATGAGAATATATATGTAGAATATATATATATATATATAATAAGATAAGTAAATAAATAAACGAAATATAAATAAAAAATAAAATAAGATAAACAAATCAAGTATCTTGACTTGGCTCGCGAGGTTGTCGACATGTGGGATGTGGACTCAGCAATCATTGTGCCGATAGTCATGACAGCCAATGGTTTAATAACCAAGAACCTCGACCAACACCTGAGGAGGCTCTCGTTGGGCAGCTGGATCAAGGGCTTGATTCAGAAAGCGGTACTTCTGGACACGGGTCGCATTGTCAGGAAGTTCCTCTCTCTGGAGCCCTGACCGTCGATAGCTTGGACCCTGTTCCCGATACCGGTGGGCTACTATTTTTTATATTTTTAAATGTTTTTTTATCTTTTTGTTTATAAAAATATTTAAAAATATAATTTGTAGGTATTTAAATGAAGTAAAGGAATATAAATAATATAATATTTTATATTTTTCAATGTTTTTATGTTCTATTCTAATATTTAAAAATATAATTTATATTGCAATAAAAGAAAAGGTATTATAAATAATATGATAAATGAATAAAAACAGATAAGTAAGTAAAACTGTATTTTATACAGGATTTCCTTAGCAATCAATTTAAGAGTCTTACTGAAAAGCTTCAATTGTCTCAGAAAGTTCATTGTAAATGTAAAAGTTTATTTCCATTAAAACTACAGTAGCATTGTCTCAAGAAAGTACGCTTTCAGTTCGTTTCAAGAGATTTTTATTTACTGGTGCTTCTTTCAATCTATTACTCTTATTGTGTGTGTCCATTTTATAACGCAGAAACATTTTATCTATCTAGGAACATTGAAAAAAAAAATCTTAATTTCATTCACTGAAAGAACGCACGGCCTGAACCACTGGGTTTAGAAGCACAAAATTTTGCACGAGTTTCTTATATCGAAGGTTTTTCGTCTCCGATTAAATAGGGGATGAAAGTTTCTATGGAAGTTCGTAATTTTCGCCGATGGGAAATTCTATCGGTCGCACAGCTTGTGGCACAAAGCGTGTTGGGCCTATTTGGCGCGCACACAATACTATTTTAAGTTTTTTTTTTTGTGGTTTAAATTGGGTCAAATTAACTTATTTTATTTCATTCTTTTCTTTCTTTCCTTTCTTTCTTTCTTTTATTTTCTTTCTTTCTTGTAACACAATACAAAGTAATACTCACTTTAACTCTCCACTGTATCAAAATCTCCCTGGTATCGAACGCGAGGACCGGCACGACGTCCTCGCACAGTATGGCCAGGGTATTCGACTCCTTGTCCAGGGTAAACCCGGACTCTATGCCCAGGTATTGCTGGAGTGACAGGGAGGCCTTCGTCTGCCCGTTCTTCTGTCGCTCCTTCAAGTCTTTGTAGAGTTGCAGGTGGACGCAGTCTGGGGACAAAGAAAGGAAATATTAATTACATAACGGATCATTATATCACGCCTGTAATACCCAGGGGCAGGGAGAGGCAGAGGTGTGCCTATAGTAGACCCACATATAATGTAATTATTTATTTCAAATTTCGAAAATCTGTTACAACTAAAAGGTGCCAATGCGATGCTTTAAGTTTTTATATAATAAAACTATCGCAAGAAAACATAGTAATTCTTTTAAATCAATGCATTTTAGTGGCACTTCTTATTTAAACTAATTTGATTTTTGTATGTTTGTTTGGTACGTTTTCACGCGAAAATGGCTGAACGGATTTGGATGAAATTAGCGCATTGGTAGACTATGAGCTGGACTAGGAAATAGAATATTTTTTATCCCGATATTCCCACGGGATCGAGACTAATGTGGGTGAAACCGCGGTCGCTGCTAGTTTTTCCATACGTAAGTAAATGGTTGGTAATATTCCAGTGGAGATATTTTGTTAAACGAAAACTGAAATGATCAAAAGGGTAAAGCGAAACGATTTACAGAGAAATTGTGAAATGTAGGTCAAAGTTTTCTTTGTTAGGTCCCAATCTCGGAAAATATCTGTAATGAAATAATAATATTTTTTCTATTATAATGGAATCCGTTTTGGATTCCATTAAAATAGAGAAATATTATTTTATTCCTAGGCAGTTGTCGTGGGTTGAACTTCTTAAGTAACCATTTTAAATCTATTTAGTTCGTAAACAGTTCTAGTTAAGTTACGATATAATTTTGTTATTTTAGTGCTAGATTTTAAATCAATAACTAATAAGCACGATGTCTTTTATGAGAGCCCTAGGCATAATAATAAGCATTACAATACTTTTCAGGCCAACAGTCTTTAGCCTAATTAATAGAAGAAAAAAAGGCACCAGGAAAAAAAAAAAGAATTTACCGCACACCAAAGAGTTTCTTGACAGAAATTGTACGCTCGAGTACAGTAATCAAGAAAATGACTGTAGCTGGCTGTACCAAAAATTCCTTTGCTCAAAATGTCGCTGGCGCCTAATGAACGCGAGTGTACCAGCTTTGTTCCACTCGATACCCTTTAATGAGGAGACGTAATGATGTCAAGTTTGGATCTTAAGTATGGAGGACGCTTTTGTATGCTCTTCGTGCACTTTACTTTCGTGGGATGTTTGTGGCAAAATAGAGGGAAATGTAACTAGTTACTATCGCTCATTATGGTCTAGTATTTTTTCTTTTACTAGATACCCTGTAGTGGAGCTCGTCCGGGGAAGTACAACAGTTATTAAAGTGTAGGTAAAGTAAAGGAAGGTATGGTAAAGTGTAAGTATTTTTGCAAACAGCACTGTGTTCTGGTTTGAAGGCGCTACTGGTCTATTCTGTAAAATTTTGTCCAGTTGAAAACCAGCGTCAGGCACCAGTTGCCTGGCATTTTTTCTGAACTGGGCCTTTTTGGTGCAGCCGAGAGGCACACTTTCCTGCTATTTTCTTACATCGGACTTTACACTGTTTTATTTGTTTTTATCTTATGTATGTCTCTGATGTACTGTGTGTTATTTAGTCTGTGCTAAATAAATGTATTTTTTTCCTTCTTTCTGTCAATCCACCTGATTCTAGGGAAGACACTATTGACAGCAGCTCACTACACCTAAGTTTTCACAGTGAGATTTTGACAGAATAGACCAGCAGTGCGATTCTGTAACCATCTCACCGTGAAAACTTAGGTGAAGTGAGCGTGGAATGAGCTGTCATTCCAACTAATACTAGGGATTGACACTATTGACAGCTCAGTCTAAGCTCACTTCACCTAACTTTTCACGGTGAGATTTTTACAGAATCGATCGGCTGGACTACTAGTGAAATAACAGTTGACGAGCACAGTGCAATGTGACACACACACAAACGGCAATTTTGATATGGCATAACAGACGTTACCACTTAAAACAGACGGTTTATGACTTTGCTCAATTACTAGAATTTTACTGTAACATTCCTACTTTGTAACTTTACTGCAGAAGCAGTTAGTTTTACAATGTAACTTTTATCTCAAACATATTTGACGTTCACAGAAGCAATGAAGTGCAAAAGATAAAAGTGAAAGACTAAAACTAAAGGCTAGAAAGAAGAAATTAAAAGATGGAACCGCCATTAATTTCTTAGTACATGGCCATCGCACATGAAGCGAGGTCAGATTTATTGCTGATAACTTTCCTTAGAGATTTATATGTATAAGGGACCAGGTAAAAATCCCCATTACCAACATTGTCCTTTTTCCTGTCGGAGGAAAAATTCTTTGACCATCGTCGTAAGGAAGGTCACTCATAAAGTTAATAATAAATAAGACGAAATGACTCAGAACGACATTTTATAAATTGGCTATTAGAACAAGATATCACAGAAATTGGGCCCAAGTAGAACACATTTACTAATTACGTAACAGGTGGCAATGTGATCTCGACCTTATATTACATTCCTAAGGTACATAATTAATTAACACAAAACCTGTGAATGACATTCAGTCTTTCACCTATTATCTCATGAGTTTGGACGAATTTCACCACGTTCTAAATTAGACTTTAACATGTTTTAGTAAAGCTGGTATTTGTTTGTTTGCGAAAAACAAAGCCCACAGCGACAGATTCCACTACATCAAAATCGAGTGTTCCATTTTCAAATTAATTCGGGACCGTTTTCTAATTGGCGCGACGTGACTCGGCTCTGTTCGGTTCTAATCAGTGTGTGTTTGAATTTGGAATGTAATTTGTGTATAGTGCTTTTGTGATTGTTCCCGCGCTTTTGTGTAAAGTTACGATAGTTTGAATTTACATGACATACAAATTCTGACAATAGACGTTGTATTTCAATTCAAACTGACTGTTTGTTTGAGTTTGTTAAAACAATTTGATAGAACTACGAACTGCTGTTTAATTCCGTATGACACAATTTAAATCTATCATATGTCAAATGAGTTTGAGATTGAATCGTATACCATACAAATGAAGTTTTGCAAGTTTAAAAAAATTACAACAAAACTGAATCGTAATAAAGGGAGGTGATAGAAGTGAAACTACTTGAAAAAATACAGAATTATACAGAATACAGAATAATTAGTGTAAGAATTATACACTCGAATACTTGTACAAATCACTTTGGTACTCAACATAGTAAAATATTAATTATAACTCGAGACCACTTTCGTCGTCTCTAACTGAGAAAAATGCAAGACCCCTTTTTCCCGCCGTTTTTCTTCAAAAGTCTTCTATGGGCTGCCACCACTCAAAATGACAATGTTGCGATCCACAAATAATATTAAATGTGCATAAACGTGACGCGTCCTCAAAATATCACTATCATTTCTCGTCCAATGATCGAATCGCTGTCTAAGAGGTTTCATTTCAAACATATTTACACCACAAAGGAAAGCCCTCATCGGTCAGTTCGAAATTCGAACACCTAATTCAACGTTCAGCCATGTTTCACAAGGACAAAACAAGCCTGGCGATGCGCCGACGTCCAATACAAGGCGATTCAGAAAACCGATACGAACCGTAACAGTTACCGGTCGTAAATAACTACAACCCGTACGTATAAATTACCAACGATAGTTTTTACGAATGCGAAGTTTCGTGTTGACATCGTTGAAATATTTGTTTATCTATTTTAGGTTGTACCTTTCTTCTAGGTAGGTTTTAATGTAATTTTTGACGTTCAGAAGTGCCTTTTATGTACCTATTGGAAATAAATGATTTGACTTTGACTAGGGGTAGGGGTATTTTTTTAATGCGTAGGGTAACGTTTAGAATTTTATTTGTATATCTTCGCTCTAGATCGCAAAGTCAAAGTTTTGAGCAGAAATATAGCGCTATTGTCATAAATAGTCATAATAGGTCGTACAAAGAATAAACTGTGTACCCAGTAACTGGGTTGTGGAGGTCAGATAGTCGCTCCATGTAAAATACTGGTGTTCAGCTGCATCCGGTTATACTGGAAGTCGACCCCAACATAGTTGGGAAAAGGCTAGGCAGACGATGATGTCGAACAAAGAATGTCACTTGTCTGACAATGCTAGCCCATACTGTCCTTACATCCATGTGACGTATCATAGAACCCGTCATTATTAGGGTCAGGAAAGAAATTATGGTAACGTTAACCAACAGCAACAAAAAAAAAAAACTCGAAAAAATTGGAAGCTGAAGTGAAATCAAGGTTAGGAGTGCTACATTTTCCTAAAAAGGCAGATCGGGTTACACTAGGTAGGTAAATATTCCAATCCACAATAGTACTTCAATCGATAAAGGTCTTAAATCATCGCAAACCTCTGCTTACCTCCCTAGGGCAGTCGTGATCAACTCCCAGCCGACCCCAGCGACCTCCACTCATACATTTGTGGTTGACACAACGATTTCACTTTTATTGCTCGTGACTGACAAACGAACTTATCTCAGATTTGTTAGCATGTCTAGTTTATTTAGGTCATTGTTGTTTGGTATGACAATGTTGTTTGTGATGCTAGTAATATTTATTTTATTGCAGTAGTTTGGAAATAATAATAAATAGACATAAATATGAAATTGATTGCCTCGTCGGTCTGGTGGTCACAACCGCTACTGCTGAGCATAAGGTCCTGCGGGGTAGTTGCGTAACACACTAACAGTAAGTAGCAATCAGTTTCATTTTGACAGTTCAACAACATACATTGCGTTATTTACATGGTTGAGCGGACAAATTTTTCGAAGATATGAAGCAATGGATTAGCAGTATCCTTCAAAATGATTCAGATTGTGATTGATAGTGTGTTACGCAATTAGGGTGCAGGTTGGGCAAAGTGTTAGTGAGTTTGTTTATCTAAATTTGGCTGCAGCAGCCCGGAGTCTGCCTTTGTGCCCGGTTGATGGCAATAGGCTCCCCTTACTACATGGGACTTAAACATAACTGACGAAATGTGGGTGTACGATAGGTACGTCTCTACCTAACCCTTTGCGGATTACAGGCGTAAAATATGTATGTAGTTTTGAAATGAAAATATACAGAAATAAATACGAACTCGTGGCCTGTAAAGTAAAAGGAAAACCACGAGGAAACCTGGATTTAATGTTCCGGAAAATACTGAATCTTTTACACACTTTTGGGCAATCTTTTTGAACGAATGCTCGTTCCAGTTCTGCATGAGAATGTACTGAAATAGTTTAAAACTATTTCAGACTTCACCATAGTTTGTTTAAAACAATTTCACTTGACATTTCATATGTTGCGATATTGATACATACATACATAAACTCACGGCTTCTTCCCATGGGGGGTAGGCAGAAGCTACAGAACGTGACCTGCCACGATCCTTACATATGTACATCATAAACTGCGACATATGAACAAAAATTGTTGTATATAAACTTGTTTAACCTTATAATTTAATCGAGCTGTGCAGTAATCAGCAGTCACATACTACCGTATAAAATTCAAACTCAAAGCATATATTTTAAATAAACCAATTACAGGCACTTTTTAATTTTTAGGGACAGTCAGAAATATGAAGCTAGTTGCCCATTCCAAAGCGTAGTAGGTTCCTATGGAGAAGAACGGGCAATGTCTGCTTACCTCCCTAGGGCAGTCGCACACGAACACTTTTTGCTGTACCCTACAGGGTCCATAATTGTACCTTAGCTTTAAGCCACCTCTACAACATTATAGAATGCAAATATCTGAATATGAATAACTATCTGAGCCCCGCGATTTCACCCGCATAAGTTTCGATCCCGTGGGAACATCGGGATAAAAAGTATCCTATATGTCAATCCTGGTTATAAACCATCTGTGTGT
This sequence comes from Apamea monoglypha, assembly GCA_911387795.2. Lineage (NCBI taxonomy): Eukaryota > Metazoa > Arthropoda > Insecta > Lepidoptera > Noctuidae > Apamea > Apamea monoglypha. The sequence goes on along the minus strand of OU426932.1, from coordinate 2,630,206 downwards.
CAAATGTCATCCAAATCAGTTTAGTAGTTTTGCGTGAAAGAGTAACAAACATCCATCCATCCATACAAACTTTCGCATTTATAATATTAGTAGGATAAATCATAAAATTGTTACAAAATATTGGTTACAGCATTCATGTTGAAATTATACATGTGAGAATGATGAAGAACGCTTCCTACATTTTACATCCAAACTCGTTCAAAAAATCTGTTTCACCTTTAAAAATTGTGCCAGCAGTATTAAAAACCTGATAACGTAGTAGAAGCTGATTTCTCGTCGTTTTGCGTACGAAACACGTTTCTCTCCATAATATACAATAAGTCCCTGGCTCGTGTCAATTTACCTAAATCTTTTGCTGACATTGCACCCTGAATCCCTTGGTGAGCGTGGCGAAGATATACGGGGTGAAACTTCGGGCCGAGCCTTGTGAAATGACGTTTGTGAGATTTACTTTTGATGGAGGATTTGTAAATTACGTTTTTATTGATTATTAGAGCCTTTACTGCTCCATTTATCATAATCATCTTCTTGCCCTTATCCTTCCATACTCTATTAGTCGTCATCTCGGTAGTCACCCCCTTTCTAACCATATATTTATTCACACAGTCCATCAATCGTTTCTTTGGTCTTCCCTTACTCTTATAGCCATCGACATTCATACTCTCCTTCCGACATTTTCCTCATACCTCCGTATCATTACTGCTCCCTTTATATTTAATTAATATTTTTTTGTAAATTTCAAATAACAGTAATTAACAGAAATCAAAAAGACGCCAAAATTATTTCTTTTTTGTAATGTATTTTTCGGGTAATATATATAAATAAATAAAAATCGTATTGGAAGTCGTATAATATCAGTAGCAAATAACGTAGTTCTACTGTTATTAGCCTGCAAATTATAATCGTATGATCAGTTCCTTAAAATTAAGGAGGAAATCACGATTTCACTGCGATAGAAAAAGGGTGCATAAAAAGAAAAACAAATCTGAAGATAACAATATAAACGCATCGTGTTCAAACACAAAACGCACCCGTATATTTAAACAATTCTGTTATCGAGGAAAAGCGTTTCAACAAGACGCCGAATTCTATTTACCCAAGGGACCTTTATGTACAGAATATGTAATATTATGTACACTGTATTGTATGTGTACACGTTTAATATCTTGGGTCGTAGAATAGATCTTTTCCTGGAATTCATGAAAGATTACGGGTCATAGCTAAGATGAAGGAAAATCAAGTCAGGAAATTTAAGCTTCATTTAACATTGGGATCAACAGTTCCATTGTCGAAATAGAGAGTAACAATACTTTTATCGTTTATGTAATTTTATTAAGAAATGGTAAAATTCGTCTGTCATTTAATAGCTATCATAATACCACAGCATCACCATCATCCACAGCCCGACTTTACTGACTGCTGAGCACAGGCCTCTGTTTTCAAGTGCCAGCTAAATCCAGGTAGAAACCCGCGATGGTAAAATGACGTGGGCCCATCTCGCCGCCAGACGACCGACCTTTCATCTTCCAGTCCTTGCCCGTCACACCACATCAATCCGTAGACATGCCAACGATTTTACATGGGCTTACCAACAGACTTAATCTTAGCACCCTAATTACGTAACACACTTTCAATTACAATCTGAATCGTTTTGAAAGACACTGCTAATCCATTGCTTCATATGTTTGAAAAAAAATGTCTGCTCAACAGCATCCAACAAAACAAAGACCATAAAAATCGGTCCAGCTGTTCTTGAGTTATAAATGGCGTAACTAACCCGGCTCTGTTTTATTTATATATATTTTAGCCAGTCACAAAACAAGTCCAATGATCCTCCACCATCAAGAACCACTCATAGTCCCATAACATTAGTTCCGTATATAACTTGGCAACTTTTTTCATATCTACGTTGTAGTGCCAATATTCGGCCTCATGTCTGATACGGATAATCAATCACGATCAGGGATGACGACCTAACTTCGGACAGATATGGAATCTTTGTGGCGTATCCTTTAGGGAGATCGGCAGAAGAGGTAGTCACATGTTTGTGGAAGTAAAAGGTGGTTAGAGGACATGTTTTTGGAAGGGTTGTTTTTGGGGGTGAATTGATTTTGTGAAACTGAGGTCGGTTTTTTTTTTTAAAGGTTCTTACCCCATTGAAATACACTGAAAGAGTACAACAGAGGATTTATTTTTATTACGTCGAGAGGCGTTGAGTGTCCACCAAAGTGTTAAAGCCCTTGACTGCTTAAAAACCTTTTAAAAATCGCCACGAGTTTCATTTCTATGATAAAATGAAGCTATAATATTCTAGAAGCTATTTCCACACAATTAGATAGTATTTTATGGCGTAGGCACAAACGGCAAACAATTTAGATTTGCTGAAACAAAGTATGGATGGATCATGGATGATTGAACATGATTCTATACATTTTTTTTTTCCCTAACAGAAATTGTTCGTTGGTTATATTAAAAAAATGCAATGAAGAGCAGTGGTAACAGCCGCGACTTACGAGTTGTAGGTCGTAGGTTCGAACCCAGACAGGCGCTTTAGGTACTTTGTGTAAATTATATCATCACCACTGCTCTCTAAACGGTGAAGGAAAACATCGTGAGGAAACCGGCATGTCCTTGAAGCAAAAAATTCGAAGACATGCGACTAAACTAATATTTCTTCTGTCCTTTTCTTAATGAAATAGAAAGAAAAAGATGCACTGAACTTAAATTTAGTTTAGTTTGTGAACAAGGGAATCGGCGCCATTGTCCGTTATGTGTCTCTAAACTAAGACAAAAAATCTCAGTACCTACTTTCAACAAAACAAAATATTTCAATTTCATATTGATCAAAGGTTCTTCTACTACCCTTAACATAGAAAAAAATAAACCTTTTCTTTTACAAAATTAGTTATGATTTTTTGCCCAGAAGGCTCTGCTTGGATACAAGTAAATAAGAAATTGATACAAAAGAAATACTGAAACATGAAATTGAATAAATTCACCCCCTGCACTCGTTGTGGGGATGAATTTTCTTTGTTCTTTCAACCCTTAACGTTGTACTGAAGGTATTGAAAACGTTTGAAGGTGATTTTAAATAAGTTTCAACCCCTGTTTCGGTTGGGGGTGAGCAGAAAATTGAGTGTTATCTTACTAACAATATAAAGAGTGGATTCGTTTCTTTTTTGTAGATTCTTTATTTATCATATTTTTAGCCGTTATATTCGGCTAAAAAGATAAAATGTTGTAGAACTAGACATGTTAGCTTGTAGCTGTAGATAAGTTTTTAGTAGGAGCTTAAAACCTCTATAGGACATAAACAATTCATAAAAGTTTGCTGAGTATTTTTAACACAATAGATCAGATCAGATATTATTATGTGACAATCATTCCTGATTGTCACATATCTGAAAAATTTGTATTTGTATTCGGAGTGATTGTAATTGTTAATTAGGTACGACTTTGATATCTAGGTAAACGTAAGCCCTAGCTTATAGTATCGGACTTTCTGGGAAAAATCATTTTCCTGCATGATAACGCAAATGTTTCGCTGAAACCTGATAGTGGGGCTTGTTTCAACTTATCACTTATCTAAAACCAATATAAATACAACAAAAGCTCATTAAGCTTTGATAATTTTATTAAAATGAGGATTGTAATCTGCATTAGCGATTTATTTGCCAAAAATGTTAACAAATATGAGTTTATGGAAAAATAACTTTAATGTTTACACAATAAAGTTCAGTTTACGCTACAACTTCAAACATTTTTAAAACTTTTTCAATAGGGCTGGCCACTCTGAAATCAACTTAATTACCATTAAAATAAAGTTCTTATTTAGTTAACTTGAAATAACATCAATTTGAAACAAGTATGAATAGACATTAGGTAGATACAGGAATTTTACTACCCTCTACCTACCATTTCGTTACTAGTCTTACCAAGAGGTGTCTTGTTACCCAGTAACTGGGTTGTGGAGGTCAGACAGGTAATCGCCTCCTTATAAAATACTTACTGGTAGTCAGCTGCATCCGGTTAGACTGGAAGCCGATCCCAACATGTTGGGTAAAGGCTTGGCAGATTTAAGGACCGATGGCCGATGGAGCAGACGAATCCTAGAGTGGAGACCGCGTATCGGCAAGCGTAGTGTGGGACGCCTCCCAGCTAGATGGACGGACGACCTTAAGAAGGTGGCTGGGACAGACTGGATTGCGGAAGGCGGAGGACAGGGTGTTGTGGCGCAGCCTGGGAGAGGCCTATGTCCAGCAGTGAGCTGCGATAGGCTGAGTTGATGGAGTTATACCTATTGATTGAAAAAGTATTCTAGTAGGCATAAAAAGCCTTTAAAATAAGATATACCTAACGTAGGTAATTTTCGAAGACAGCATCTCAGGAGACGTCGCAAGTTCTCTCAAAATAAGACTTACCGAAAATAAGACCGGATTATGAATACTAGCCTAAAGTTTCCGCAGAAATGATACAGAATTCGGGCGGAATTTCTCGTAATATTCTTTGAAGGTTCAGGAGTGTTTAGCGTTCCCGAGGGTATGTTGAACGAAGAACGGTATTGCGCTGTAACCTGAAGATGTTTGTGGATAGATAGTAGCTAGCTAGCTAGGCTTATGGAGGCTGGCGACCTGAAAGTACTCAGATATAATATTTTTGATACGTAATTGTTATGGAATATTCATGTATTTTTTATACGGAAAATATGACGGATGGACCAAAAAGTATCGTTTTTTTTTTTATTAAATAAAAATAATTTTGTCACCATTAAAATGTAATAGGTAACAAGAATCTTCGTTTTGTTAAGTACCAATAATCTTGCATTTTGTTTGTTTTTTTTATTTATTTTTGGCTGGTTTATTTTGTAATAGTATGTGAAATTCTAACAAAGATGTTGTTTTGTTATCTTTTTTTTGAGCATCTTTTGCAAGATATTGCTATATCTTGCAAAAGATGCTCTAACGAGATATTAGTGTTGCCACATTAAGACATAGTTCTCTAATGTTGCAGAGTAAACTCTTTTTTGTCCAATCCCAAAAGGGTAGCTTACTTTTTGCCGAGACCCAATAATTCTACAATATGTACCTACCAAAAAACCTTTCCCAATTTCACCAAAAACCTACAAAAGAATTGCTGATAAGAAAGGTGAAAAAGTTCCTAACTCAGTTTACTACAGGTGTTTACAAAAGTAATATTTTTGTTTATGGTAACACGTCACTCGGTGTCTATGGGCATTTACACTCGGCCGTGTATATAAAAAGTTTTTACCTACGTTATTTCGGAGGAAATTTCCATGTCATGGAAAGGATGTGATAATGTGTCAAGGGTGAGGTAAAATAAGGTACGGGATATAGAAAACTGCGGAAATAATGCCAGTCAAATGTTATTGGATCGAAGAAAGCATAGGTAAGTATTCGAGTTTTGACAAGCAAGATTTGTCTATGGTTTGCCCTGCAGTGAAATGCAGGTTCTTTTCACATTTTTCGTCCACATTCCTGTATATTTTCTAGGACGAATGTAGTACACCATCACTAGCACACACTTAGATAATAAAACACATTATACAATGCAAAAACTACGTAACAAATGAATTTCAAAATTGGTACAATAAAAAGCAGGCGACGGACGTCGCGCCACAACAACGCCATACATTCTCGTCACAATACAATTCGCGGAGCGCCAGCACTCCTCGGTGGCACACATTTTATAAAGTTACATCTCTTGTCTATTGTTTTGCTAAATTCCCGCCTTTTTGCCGGTTACAAGTTGGCGTTCCGAATTTAAATTGTGGACGATTTTCTTTTGTTTTCGCTTGGCTGTAATGATTCGATTATTTTCTTGTTTTGCTTTTGTGTTTAGGTGTTGAAGTAACATTTTTCGTTGATTTTGTATAGAAGTCCCTAGATATTAATATTTTTTAAGTTACAAAATGTTTTTGTCATTTTCTTTTATAAAGCTTACTTCGTAATAAAGAGGATTTTCTTTCAACAAAGAACGTATGAAGAAGCGAATAAAGTAAAAAAATATTTTGTGAAATACTTTTATTAACTTCTTTGTCGGATTAATTACAAATGTAGGTAATATGGAAACGAGAACTACTCCAACATTATCGTTAAAATAACGAATAAAGTAAAAAAATATTTTGTGAAATACTTTTATTAATTTCTTTGTCGGATTAATTACAAATGTAGGTAATATGGAAACGAGAACTACTCCAACATTATCGTTAAAATAAATCCTAAGAATGTCGATGGCTATCAGATAAGGGGAAGACCATAGAAACGATGGATAGACTGTGTGAACGATGATATGGTTAGAAAGGGGGTGACTACCGAGATGACGACTAATAGAGAAGTATGGAAGAAAAAGACATGTTGCGTCGACCCCAAATAAATTGAGATAAGGAGAATGATGATGTCGAAATCCTAAAACACCATTAGCATTTTGCTTAACCCAATTGATTAGTTCAGCACATAGAACTAACTTACAAGTGTAACTAAATATAAAATAAACACTTAATGTAAAGTAAAACTCGACAACGTACAAAATTAACGACTCTGTGCGCTCGTAGAACACCGTTTAATTATCAACAGTGTTTGTTGTCACTTTAGAGATACATTACAGTGGGTCAAGTGTGTTATTCTATGTATCATGTCTCAGATCTCTATAAACTACGCTTTCTTACCCTAATGACATTTAGAGGAAAAGGTCTGCCACCATAAGTGCTCATATACACGAGCGGTACGTCGCCAACTGCAGGCGTCGACGCGTCTACGGCTGCTGCCGACGAGTGTCGACGGTTGCCTCTGCCGTTGACAACGTGCAGCTCGTGTATAGGAGCACTAAGTTAGCACACATATGACTAGAAGAAAACGGTAAGAAAAGGTCGTGGCTTGGTGAAACGATGAACTAATCGTGACGATTTGTTTTGCCTCTGACTGCCAAAGGTGTACCGGATGGATTGATGCCTAATTGGGGACTCAATCTTATTAAGGTTCAGTATTATGAATAAAGGCTAGACTGGAAGCCAACCACAACATAAGTAGTTGATAAAAGGCTAGGCGGATTGATTAATTGGTTGTAACGATGGATAAAGGTTGAGGACATACCTAATTTTCAGTGCTAGCCACCTTTAATAAAACCAACATTTTGTTCCAACTAACACTTCTGCTATTCACCTGTCCAATCACCGACTCGTAACAAAATTACCAAACATGTTATCACGCGTGGTCGACAATCGCAATATGTCAGGGCTGCGTTTACGAGTCGCGTCGTGAATAGGCCGCTCGCCAGTCATTGCGTTTCGTGCCGATAATACCTCGCTTGCGTAACTCGATACCCATACACTGCGCGATTAATTAGTCGCAATTATGAGTCGACGGGTATCGGTTACTGGATTTGCAGAAATCCTAATTTTGTTAATGTAAACTTGTGTTGGATTTGTAAACTAGGATTTGTTTGGTGTTCGTTTGTTTTTAATTATGAGTAATACTGCTATTATTGCGGTTTATAGTTTGTAATGTTCTTTCAATGTAATGCTCGCATTTGTAGAGCCAAATTCGGTGTTCAAACTTCGTTTATTCATATCATATAACTGTTATAGTATAGTTATCTTTGCTACAACCGGCTTATAACGTTTCCATGCTGGGACACGGGTCTCCTCTCTGTGAGAGGGAGTGGTCCGTAATCCACTACGCAGCCCCGGTGCGGGCAGGTAGATGTCACATGTCTTTGATGTTTTGGTTATACGACATGCCGGTTTCCCCAAAAGTTTTTCTTCACCGTTTTGAGAGCAGTGGAGATGAAATAAATTTCACAAAGTAAAGCGCCTACCTGAGTTCGAACCAACAATCTACAATTCGGTAGTCGGGGTCTTTGTCACTGGTCTGTCTTTGCTAGGGCATATCAAAAAAACATCTTAATTTAACCCTTTTTAATTAGGTACTTGGTTGGATTGAATGTACGGCAGCAATTTTTGAGCAATGCAAATCGCCAAATACTTCAGCAATTGAACATAATATCAGTTCGTTGTATGTATGCGGGAGACCTTGCAAACAAAGACTGTTTACCTTATTAAAATACCTACTCTAACAAGTCATTGACCCCATTTTACAAAAAAAAAAAAAAAACAAAAGGAACTCGACTACTGCTTACCTAAGTGACGTAACTTACAAGAAACTGTGCTAAATAATGTCCCAGGACCTGGGCCTTATTAGTTCTTTTTCTTAATTGAGACGGAGCAAAATGGCTGCAAATCGTCACGGTAATTTCAAAGGAATTACGTTATAATATACACGTAGAAACGTCGAGGAAAAATACCTTTGTTACTAATTAAGGTGGCCTGTTTCCAAGATGGCGGCTGCACGTAATAGTTTCGTTTAAGAAATAGGCCTGTATTTTTGGGGACTGAAACGAAATGGCAGGTATACAGCGTTATCTGAAAACTTCAATACCTAAACTCGACCTAATTTATAGGACAGCTGATAATTTTTTTGCGATTACAATGTTGGTCCCATGGAGACAGTTGTACAGTATTAAGGTCTGTACCACACCCTTAAATATGAATACACATTTCTGATAGACGGTGTATAAGAGTTACTTTATAAAAATGGCCACGGAGAACGAAACCTCTTTGCAAAAAAAAGCTTTCAAAAACAATTTTTTCTACAAAAATACACGTGTTAATGTAAAACATACAGCGAATAAAATGTACAAAATCATAATAATTTCGTTCATATCATCAGAGTTGAAATACGTTTCAGCAAATAAAAAGGCTAAATTATGGTATTTTCGTACGAAGTAATAATGAAGACAACATATGAATTTTCATGTTACATTTTCAAGGCAATATGTGTCACTGAGCGACTTCTGTTATCTTAAAGGAATATTTTAGATCCAGACGCTGAATATGAAAACATGCTGAAGTCGGGACAAGAGGAAATGAAAAGACAATTCCACATTTTGTGATATTGTAAGCTCGTTATCAAGTTTTCTCGTGTTTCTGAGTAAATGCGGAAACAATTTCTTCTACAGACGACTTGGTCATAACTCCAAAAGGATGGTTGCCAAAATGGTAAATTGTGATCACACAAACGGGTTATAGGAATATCTGCATTAAACTGTTTATTTCTTTGGTCCATATTGCAGTGATTTTTGTGATTATCAGCCTACATCAGTCCACTGCTGGACATAGGGTTCCCCAATCGAACGCCATTCAAGTCAATTCTCTGCAACTCTCATCCAGCTGCTACCAGCCACCCTGCACCCAGCACAAAATAAGCCGGTGATATGTATATGATATGTATACGACATCTAAAACGGCTGACCGCCGACTACCCAAGATACGAGCATGTCTCAGTTTGGGAGTCGTAGTCTTAATTTAAATTGCCTCTGTACTTTCACCTCGCTAAAATAGATGAAAAACTTGTTTCTTGTAACGCTTTTGTACTTTTTGAAGAATAAATTAAATTATTATTATTATGTCGTTTATTTACTTAGATATCTTATTTTAATACATTTTTAAATATTAGTATAAAAAAAAACATTTAAAAATATAAAAAAATAGTGATCCACCGATGTCGGGAGCAGGGTCCAAGCTACCGGTGGTTAGGGCTCCAGAGACAGGAACCTCCTCACAATGCGAGCCGTATCGAGGAGTACTGCCTTTTGAATCAGGCCCTTGATCCAACCGCCTAACGAGAGCCTAGATAGATGTTGATCGAGGCTTTCGGCCATGAGGCCATTGGCCGATACGACAATCGGCACAATGATAGCCGAGCTTACATTCCACATGTCAACAACCTCGTGTGCTAAGTCCAGATATTTAATTTGTTTCTCTTTCTCAGCTTTCACGAGGTTATTATTATTATTATTAAATGTATGAAGACTGCCTGCTGACAAGCGCTTGTCGGCGCCGGTTACCAGCGTTCTACACGATTACACTTTAAGGGCCGTATTACAGAACCTTAAATATGGCCGGGACATGATGAAAAATTCTACAACTCTTTCTCCCACTTTTTTCCAGTCCATTTCCACTAAGCCACAACATCACACAAACTTTTATCGGCACTGACCTACAATTTACAACTTGCAATATGTCCGCCCGCCACTAGCGTTCATTTGTTCACGCCATTATTTTTATCGTGAGTCGATATCTACGTCAGTTCAGTAACACCTGTCCGTGATCGTCAGGCGACTCGTTATGCTGACGTATTTCACGATTTCCGTTAACGAACGCATTTCTTTATATTACCGTCGTTATTGTCAGCTTTCATCGTTAAAATTGAAATGTAATTATTGGGATGTGAAGTGTTGCTTTTTTCCGGGTGGAGTGGTGTTAGGGTTGGTGTAAGTAAATCATAACAGACGCTTTACATGTGTATTGAAAAATTATGAATAAAAAATCCAAATACTTAAACAAAAGAAAATCGTACCATCCAAATGATCATGAGCATTTGGGTCACTTCATCATCTGATCACATCGTTGCTTGATACTTTTAACTTTACTGAAACGTCAAATTGATAAAACAATAAATCATTTCTATGTCTAGCGTTCCAAAATCACAGATAAATAATTTCACTGTCAGACTTTCAAAATAAAATGACACTTTTATCACCTATATCAATGCAATATAACATGTGACTAACTTCAGACAAATTCTCCCAGCCACAAGTATATAACATAGAGTTGATAATATTTCCTTTAATGAACCCAAATAACATGTTTCAGCAGCTCTTAATCACACACAAGCACTTAAACTAAGTCTCCATCGTTAAGTCTTAATGAATCATAATATTTAGCAAACGATGCCGCCAAAGGATACTTAATACGACTTCGTACGAATAAATCTCCTCACAGCGGGTATTTGGAAAATAAATACGTCCCAAGTTTCAGATGAGCATCCGAAGAGGGAGTTAATCTGAAAAGTTTGCGATTTATGGACGCTCCACTGATGTACGGAGGATGCGTCGGTATCATCTTCCTACGTTTCGGAGGAAGCGACTTCTCTCTGATTACGTTCTGAAGAAGCCCAGGTACACACGTGCGCGTTTTTCTCGAGGCGATTACTTTTTGCGCAATGGATTTTAAAAATCTAGCGCCGAGAGTCGAAAATCTAATAGTGTTTTTTTGACGCGCTGGGATGCGCTGTGGGATTCCCAACACAATTTCAGATACCAATCTACATGGTCTTGACATGATCAGCGAGGTAATTGCGTAAAACACTAACAGTAGGAATTACTTTCATTTTAACAGTTCAACAAAATACATTGCGTTATTTACGTTATTGAGCACACACATTTTTCGAACATATGGAGCAATGAATTAGCAAAATCCTTCGCTCTGAATCATTTTCAGATTCTGATTGATAGTGTGTTATGCAATTAGGGTGCTGACCAAGTTTTTAAAGTCCAAACATAACCATGTTTGGACTTTAAAAAAGACTGTGACCTTTGAGTTTGTGTCGACTTTTCTTCTCAGAGTAGTCAGATAGGGAACGCCGACCTCGTCCAGCTTATTTTTTTTATAATATGTCGTGTAAAAGTGATTCCTATAACCTATTTACAGAATAAACAATTTCATTTCACCGAGTGTTGAAAATCCAGTGCGGTGATAAAATCCCGCCGCGATATTTATACGTCCTTGCGAACGTGGGTTAATTCTGTTGGTTTGTTGATCTACATCATCTATTATACAGATAAATTAATTGTTTCAAGAACTAGTACTACTATACCCTGTCCATTAGGTAAACCGTTTTTTGATAGCTATCTTAGAACGTACAATATAACGTATTCCAGATTACGTAAAAGTTAACTTTAAAATGCGTAATAAAATAAATATATAAACTGCCTTATCTTATTGAATTATCTTATTTATGGCTTCTATCACTAGTTCCATCTGTCAAAAAACGGTTTACCAAATTGACAGGGTATAGTAGTACCTACTTGAAAAAAATATTTTTCCCAATTTAGTAGAATTCCCGTTTGAAGTCCATTGCCAGTGAAATTGTAGGCACATAAGAATATGATCAATCTGAGGTAAATTTGAAATGTCACACGTGCGGAACGAGAAATTACAGAATTTCACCGTCTGTCACCCATTTCAAATTGAGGCAGGTTTTTGCTTGGCAAAGAAATAAAAGCGGTGTTAATTTACAGAAAGTAAAATGTCTGCTTGGGTTCGAACCCACGACCTACAACTGCTCTCCGGTTACTATGCTTTATGGTCATTAACAGCCATATACTCAATACCAAATAGGTAAAACAAAAAAAAACTTTAACTCATTTTAAATACGATGACAATCCAGCTAAAACACTGCCTCTTCACCTATTCTACTTTAAAAAACATTACTTTAGCGTTTATTTCCATAAGCATCAAGTGCATACGTTGATCTTGGACCTTGACCTTCTAAATTAGCATACAATGGCAGTGGGCAACACCTTCTGTGTTGACGGGTAACACAATGGGAAAACGAAAACAGTTGTTGATATTTATGAAGATTAAAGTGTGTTGGTGACGGAGAGACTATATGGGTTATGGATGCAGTAGCTGGTTTAAGAGTAGGCGAGTGAAAGTATTGGTACTTGGCTTAGCTGGTGTTAAGCGATAACCTTTACTTATTCATGTCAGCTAGATGGACCGATGACCTAAAGAAGGTGGATGCGGAAGGCGGAGGACAGGGTGACGCAGCCTGGGAGAGGCCTATGTTCGACTGCGATAGGCTGAGTTGTCTGGATACATCTCAGGAAAGATAACAACGTGTTGTGCTCGCATAACCCAAAGACAAAATAGAAGTCATAACATCACACCTGTATTTCCCGAAGGGTTAGGCAGAGGTGTGCCTGTACGCCCACATCTCGCCGGATATGTTAAAGTCCCATGTAATAATTTGATGACAAAAATTTGTAGATGTTAGAAATTATTCCGATTGCACGTTTTGTCAGTCGAAAGCTACCAATTTGTTGTCAATATTCTTGAAAAGCCGGGAAGCGCTTTTTAAATCCGCGCTGTAATAGAAATAGTTCCTGATTTTATAAGGTTGCAAATAAAACCACGAAAATATTGTAGTTAAGAACAATAGTCATATATTTGGGGGTTCACTCGTATGGTCCTTTTGGGAAGTCTCCTAAAAGGTCTTGAGCCATAATTTACACTTTACCACAAGCGAATAAAACCTTTTCTTTGGAAAAAAGTAACACTACGAGTATACTATACCTCTTTTTCAGAGAAAAAAAAGAAAAAGAGTAAGGGAAAATCATGTTGTGTGAATTTTCATGTATAGGTACATGAAAATTCACACAACATGATTTTCCCTAGTAGTAGTTAATTAAGTATCAGGTATCAAACCATAAACAATATTACAATGAAAATGAAGTAAGTATTTTTTTAAACTGTTTTATTTTTTAGGTTATCTGGTAGTTAGTGACTATTCAGCTTTTTATAACAGACTTAAAATAGTGAAGTAAAAGTAAAATTTTCTGCAGCACTCGTCTTAAAAATTTAAACCGTCGTCTGTCGCACTAACGATGCAATATGGCGTCGTTCATTTGTTATTCCATTTACGAACTGACTAATGACATTATTAGGATATGCGCTGACTATGTTTAATATTAGCTATGTTGGCTATGTATTAATAGCTTAAGTGGCTGGATGATACATCGGTATCATTCTGTATCCGCAGTGAAAATACGTTGCAGACTTCAGTATTTAGTATGTACAGAAAAGTGCAGCTGAATATTATATCTTCCACTTAATGGGGAAGTGTTGAAATATCAATCAATAGGATTGACTATTTCATGAAATATCAATTAATAGGATTATATGAACTTTGAGAGTTGTATTGATGATTTTAATTCTGTAAATACATACTTAACTAACTAACGGACTTATTATAGAATAGTAAACTCAGTGTAAAATGTTTGAAAAGGTAAGTTAGCCTAAGAACTTGTTATGTATATGGTTGTACACAATTAGAATAAGATCTTATTGTATGCATTTTGTGTTATTATGTTAATAATAAAGACTTAAAATAAAAAAAAATAAAAATAAAATTCTGTAAATACATACTTGTTAAGGTCGCGAATCATATTTTGTTCAACATACAGCCTGACACTAACCTGAATATTGCAAAAAACGTAAGAAAATTTGAATGTCCCCGGCTACCCTGGCCTACCCCCTTAATTCATTCACTACACAGACAAAGCACAGCCTAAACCGCTGGGTCTAGCATGGGTAAAATGCCTACCTTTACGGCAGTAGAATGTGAGTGTGGAGATGTCACAAACCATGCTCCACCTCCTATGCTGCCCTCTGTGTCCCAAAACATGCAGTCAAAGTGACCTCTGCGCTGCCACCGACAACGCCGTGGAAGTGGCCAAGTTTTGGGAAAACAAGATTTAAAATACAGTCCAATACAAAAGATGGAACTTCGTCATTTTTGCTGATGGAGAATATCAAAATACGGGCCCACGATTTTTTTTTTAATTAAAAAGAAAAAAAAACTGAACTCGTTACATCCTGCCCACCCATCCATTGTTTAGTGATCAAGTCTATTCTAGAATGCGTTCTTCGATTCGGTCGCCATACATTTAAATGATACAATTAGACTGCTAACGACATTCGTTTGATCTACGCTGGCCCCGGCTAAGGCCACCTAAACTAAATAGCTTGCATTGAATACATCACACCGCAACGCAGCCTATTGGGCACTTTATTTACTCACATACAGACATGGAAATATAAAAAAAAAACAACGAGTAAAAGTACCATCGACACGAAAAGAAGAATATAGACACATTTTGTAGTTCCAATCAATCAATCTGCCTAGCCTTTTTCCAAGTATGTTGGGGTCGGCTTCCGGTGCAACCGGATGCAGCTGAATACCAGTATTTTACATGGAGCGATTGCCCATCTGACCTTCACAACCCAGTTACTGGGTAACACGATAAATTTGGTAAGACTGGTTGTCAGACTTTCAAGCTTCTGACTACCCGTAACGACTGTCAAAGATATACAAATGACAGCCGGGACCAACGGATAACGTGCTTTCCGATACGAGGTAGTTTCAAATACAAAAATTCGACAGAATTAATGACACTTGTCTTGCCTGCCAGTATCTCGAAGTCTTTACACAGCGATCCTTGTAAATGCCACAAACATAAACGCTCCCTCTTCAGACCCTAAGCACCCAATATTAAGGAATGACGCAGCACATCAGACTTCCTCTTACGCTGCGATTTTCTGACGTAACGTGAGCTCGTGCCCTTACTTTTTAGTGAAGACTTATTTATAAGATTACCGTGACATGATGAAATTGTTTGGTACTTATTGCGGAACGATTTTGGGCAAATTGAGGGGTTGGTTTCTCAAAGATTGTGTTGTTGTAAAATGTCAGAAAATTTGCCGTAAAAGGAAAATTTGCCGTAAAAGGTTTCGGAAATGAATGGTCATGTTTGGGTGTGGTGCAGACCATAAAACTGAACAACTTTATCCATGGGACCAACATCGTAGTCACAAAACCATCAACTGTCTCATACAAAACTTCAATACCTAGTCGACTCAAATATATGGGATAACTGATTATTTAGATGGAAGACGGGTAGCAGTTAGCAGTGTCAGTTAGTTTTGCTAAAAAAACAAAAACCTGTCTAGCGTAGTGACTATGGTTAGACAAGGTCAGAGTTCAGGCTTCTCCATACATATCTAGAGGCAAGTCCATACATTACTGGCTCACTTTCATGTTTTTCTTAACACTATTCAGTTGTGTTTTAGATATGCTGAACAGAAAATACATTTGTCACATTGTAAAAGTCACTCTGGTACTTGAAAACTGCTCGGAGGCAGGTCCGGAAGTTTTCGGAGCCCAGTATTCTATGAATACTAACTGCAAAGCCCCAAAACTTTGTGACTAAATAAACTCCGTTGTACTCGTACACGAGAACTCTAAGTTTTGTCAACCGAAGTGACGCATCCCGGAATATTTAGCAGAATTTGCAAAATTTTACAATTCTAATAACTAGCTAGTTGGCGATTCAAATCCTGTGTGTATTATGCAACGGTTAGTGTTGGCCGTATTCCGGTTTGCAGTCCCGGTATCCCGGGATTTTTATAGTGGATTTTAGGGCGAGTTGTAAAAGAGAGTTGTTGTTGAATACAAAATTTGGCGGTTTTGTAAATGTTTTCTGATACGTGACATTTTTATTGCAGTTAAACAGTTCTTTTTTGTTTTACCACATCAGCTGTATGTGACTTTATGTTACTGAACGCTACGTGCTTAATACGGTTAATACCTAAAACTGCGTCATTGTGTGTTCGATATTAATATTGTTTTCGCTCTGGTTGTCCTGAAACTGATAAAAAGATAAAACGTTGCAATCACTTTTTATCAGAATGGATTTACGCATCTATCACACGTAAACTACTAATATAAATAGATAATTTGCCAAAATCATACCAAATTCCAACTACTGCTCCTGCACTGACTACAGATAGACGCGCTCATTAACTTTGGCAGGGATAATCGGTTCAAAATCCCGTGCAACCATAAATCCTGCGATTCCTATCATTTCAATCCCGGAATTCATTTTAATATTCCCAGCACTATTTAGTATTTATGTTACAGATTTGTTTTGCTTACGTCATACCCGTTGCTCTTTTGATTTTAAATTACTTTTTGACGTAGAATATGTCATAAATATGCTAGCGTGTGCGGGGTTTATTATGTTGTTGAAACGGCAGCGCATTTTAATGGCATTTGGGAAATAATGTCAGTCTATGCTAAAGTGTGGAATTAAAGAGTAATAGCAATGTTTTAACTGTACAGACGGCAGCAGGTCAAGCTACCCGAAACTGAAAATTTTCCCAATCAACCTTGAACCTTAATACTTTAGCGATAAAGTTGAAAACCTATTAAAGAAATTTGACAGATTGTAGTAGCTTGATGTGCTGGCGTCTGTACTTTCAGGCGAGATAAATACTTAATCTTTTTTCATGGAAAAGTTTAATAAGAATCTCTCCTGCATGTTACTCACTAAAAAGTTGTTTTATTTTTAGCCTATATTGTCCCACTGCAGGTCAAAGGCTTCCCTTTATCCTTTTCACTCCTCTCTCTCTTGAGCCAGCGTGGACCACTCCTGTCTAGGCATCTAGCTTAACATCATCTTGTCTTTGGTAAGGCTCGATGTCGCCAAGTTGTTAAAAAGTTGGCATACTAATATGTACTTACAAAATCAAAGGTCATTTATGCAAATTAGACTGAGAATCAGCACTTTTCGAACGTCAAAACTACAAAAGACAGTACCCCTAAACGCCCGCCCTTCACCACTTCCTAGTGCTTTCGCTGGGAAGAAATGGCGCATTACATACTGTATTTTTGGGGCTATTAAGTTTTCACTAGAGCCTAGTGTGGGTTTTTTTTTTATACAGTTTACCTTAGTACAATCGATTGCGTTAAAACATTCATGACATAAAGCAAAAACCTTCGCAGTAGTAGGGCTACCCGCCAAAACTTTCACTGTTTCACAATCTTAGCGAAATAGGTATCAGTAACCATTTAGTTCTGATTGATTACCTTCTGTCACTTGATACGCTGATTTTTTTCTGACAGTTAATCTAATTGCCTGAACCATACGTCAAACGATGTATAATCGTTTCACTTCTTTTATATAAAGTGACAGTTACAAGGTGTTAATGTAAGTCAAAAGTTCAATGACCCGATATTTGGCAGGTGTCTGTTTTGCGTACGAGCATGTCTTGTAATTATTATTTTTTAGGTTTTTTTTTGATGGTAGTGTAAGTAGGAAGAAGTGAAATGAAAGGTTAACAAACATAACGGCCCCCTGCATAGAGCCATGTGCCATAGTGTTTCTAAAGATTTGTTCTACAAGAAGTAGAACAAATCTTTAGAAACAGTATAGGTGGTCAGCCAGGAATCTCCAGTCGTTTAATTCTAAGACAAGACACCCCGGGATACTGTCACAAATATTCCAGTTATTCACCAAAATTATAACGACTTTTCAATTACATACCCTAAAAAAAAGGTGTTGCTCTTAAATATTTCTCCCACCCAACACAACTTTTAGCCCTCTCCTGCCTACCCCCTTGCAACAAGCCATCAACTGAAGGGCCATTGCCCTGGCACGTGACAAGTGCCTATTTCGCGCCATGAGTCATGCGCGTACGCATGTTAAGGGCGACACACACCGCCATCGGAAGTCGTAACGTTTAGTGTTCGATTATTTAGATTAACTGGTTATGGACGACTTTGTGAGCTCAGTGGTGTGTAGGTTATGAATGGGTTTTAGACGAGGGGGGCTCGTGGCTAAGTAGTAGAGCTGCATCTGGTTAGCTGGGAAGCTGACCCCAACATATTTGGGAGAAGGCTAGGCAGATGATAATGGGTGTTAGATACAGGAGTTTGCATTGTTATCATATTGTTTTGGTTGTTGTCGGGTAGGCTTCCAGTTTGTCCAGTTTGCCAATAAAGTTTACGGGTTCGGATTCAAGAAATGGGCGGATGTTATTGTAGTAATCGCAGGTTAGAACCTGAATGAGACAAGGCACAGGAGCATCGACAATGGCACTAGTAAAGATAGGACAATGCCCAGCCAGCAGTGGGGTTCTGCTGAGGACGTTGATGATGATATAGGGATGCGGAATGCAGAGAACGAGATGTTGTGATGTAACTTATGAAAGGCTTTTATGTCAAGCAGTGGACTGTGGTATTATATTCATAACATGGAATTTAGTTCCTATAAGTTGGCATTAAGTATATCCTGATTAAACGTAGAATGATGAGATTATGAGCAGAATAGTGAAAGTACTAGGAGAACAGAACCATGCAGATGATATTAGGGAGTGCAAAAGATACCGCTTATAATAATATAGAAGCAACTTATCTCTTACCTAATACCGGTGGCAATAGGCTTACCCCTTGTTATATTCAACAAGAATGTATAAAACCTTTTTTATATAGGTATATAATAATTATTTTTATTATTCTTATTATAAAATATTTTACATATTCTTTTGTTTTTTACTTCTATATGTGACATCTCATGTGCAGACGCTAGCACTCCAGGCTACTACAATCTGTCAAATTTATTTAGTAGATTTTCAACTTTACCGCTAAAGTATAAGGTTCAAAGTTGATTGGGAAAATTTTACAATTTCGGATAGCTTGATGTGCGTCTGTACCTATGCACAAAAAGATAATAAATATTTTATAATATTTCATTATTTTGTTTGCTCATGTCTAACATCCCTATTACATGGGACTTAAAAGCATAACTGACCAAATGTGGGTGTATGTACACCTTTGCCTAACCCTTCAGGGATTACAGGCGTGATGTTACGTTACTCTGTTTGCTGACTAATTAAATTACAGGAAAGTTCTGATGTAACTACAAAACAACACTGTTTACATGACAAGATAGCAGTTATTTGCTAAACTGCAGTTAACCAGCGCGAAGTGCGTGAGTCATTTAATCAGGTTGGTTTCCTTCACTCGCCGTGCATCCGTTTGTTTCGCTTGATTGGATGCTGTAATTAAGTAATGGTATCTGTTGTAACTTAATTTGTTTTCCTGTTGCTTTGTGGCGAAGTTGTTGAAGTTTGTACAGCAATGGTGTGGACTGGAGCTTCCTTTATAGGTCCCTAACAAGATTGCTTTCGGCTGATCTCCTTTATTAGATTTTTCTCTTTCGGCTCACATTTATGAGCCCTAATCTAACGTATTTTTGAAAGATATTTTTTTCTGGGAAGTACATAATGTCATCGTATCAATATCTGTGAAGGATCATATTTATGTTATCCCTTCTTAAGTATCGGACGAATTGTAGAATGGCTCCTGCTATGCGAGGTGCATGATACAGTCAGAGAAATTATGTTTTCAGCAACAACACCCTACGTCATTTCATTCAACTGTCAACAAAAATGGCAGGTGTTATTTGAATATAGCTACGGAAAATTTAAGTTGGAAGTCAATTTGCTTTACAATTTATTTGCATGAATTTACAAAATATTTGACAATATAGGAGCGGGGCTCACTAAGGCGCTGAGCACTGGTTTTCACCATGACAACTTTCTTTCAGATCTATTCTATTCCAAACATAGAATTTCAACGAAAACAACTTATTTAAATAAAATCCTTCCTCATATTGTACAACTATTCATTTCTGCATTTACATTATACTATTTTGCAACCGTGTATCACGTCCCTTATCGTTGCACACTAAAACCTGAATCCAACCTTACAACTCCATTATGAAGGTCTAAAGTCGCATGGGTTGTATAACTTGAATATAAGCTCTTTTTACACAGCGTGTTTGAACAATTGTTTTAGGCACGTTAGTTGAATGCTAATTACTTTTAATAAAGTGTTATGTGAGTTAAATAACCATCATTTGGGTAATTGGAAACAGGATGCACTTATTTGTGTAAAATAATATATAATGTGTACGGGCTGATATTAAATATTTAGGTAACATGGGTAATTTAAATTGTAGTGTCGGCAGTATTGTTTCTATCTGTAGTTCCTTGCCTGGCCTGTGTCCCAGCAGTGGGAACGTTATAGGCTGGTCATGATAGTACATTGCAGTGCCTGGGCCGTTTTGGCGCAGCCATGAGGCACACTTTCCTGCTATTTTTTTACATCAGACCTTTCACTCTTTTTATTTTTTTATTTGATTCTTGTTGGTTTTTGTTTGATATATCTACCTATATTATCCTGTGTGCCTTTTAGTTCGTGCTAAATAAATGTCTTCTCTTTCAGTACGAAGTTCATAAAAACGACATTCACTAGCTAGATATTAAACCTTGCTTTGAGATAAATCTTTTCATCACACATCTTTAAATCAGATTGAGTCTTGTTGCAGAAAACAAGTAAGATTTTTTTGTTTTTGTACTATTCGTTAGTGTCTATTAAATTCTACTGGATCGTGAATACGTTGGCTTAAAATTGAAATGCAAAAATCATACTGTACATTTTGCAAAGTTCCGTACTAGCAGCAAAGTGTATGGACACAAAAGTAAACTATTTTATAGCCACCGCAGACCAACACCAAGTAGCTATTTAGTTACAAACTCCCTTATGGTATGTAGCTCAAACTTTGTAACAGGTATCCCATACCACTAAACATGACCACATGCGCCGCTACCATCGTTAACAAAGTACGTGAACAGAATACTCAAGTTAACAGCCGCCTGGTTTCCTTACCTTGAAGTTGATTTGCAAATTGCACTGATACTGATCTTAGGCTCATGCTTAATGCAATACGACGTATGGAGGCACAGGTAGCTCCATCCTTGGACTATTAAAGTCCATAGTCCACATGGCTTCTCCATAAACACGTGTACCCGAAGGGTTAGGCAGAGACCAACATTTCGCTAGTTATGTTTAAGTCATTTTGAGGTTGATGGCAGTAGGCCAGCTAAAAGGAGGGGGGGGGGGGGGTGTTGCCATCAACCGGGCACAAATCCAGACTCAGAGACTTATTTTTAACCTTTTGTTAGTTGCTTTTCATTCATCGTCTCAACATTACCGAACAATTTAAGCATACCCTTTTAAATTTCTGTCACTACATCTTCTTTTAAATGCCGTTGTCTTCTCACATCAGTCCTCAGCCTATTGTTCATAGCCGTATAGTTACTGATGGATTTCACCAATGGTAATAACCACATGCGACAAACAAGACGGATTGGTGTTCAGGGTTGCATAAGAAGATAGCCTTCATTGCTCATCTTCATTTGTGCGGATATGGGCCTTACCAAAAGTTGGTTGATTACAAATTTGGGATTATGAATCGCCTCACCTTTTTCGTATCAATTAAGGCAACCGATGCCTCAAAATCAAAATTCATTTATTCAAATTAGGCTGAGAATCAGCACTTTTCGAACGTCAAAATTACAACAGACAGTCCCCCAAAAACGCCCGCCCTTCACCACTTCCTAGTGCTATCGCTGGGAAGAAGCCTAGATTGAGTCTTAGATTAGTCCCTTTTTCCAACTCCAGAAGGACAATTCTCGTAATTTAAAACGTTCAAAATCTAGTCGCAGTCTCATCTTGGCGACAAATAGATGTCAAAAACTTGTCAAAAATGTAGGGAAATTAGAGGTATTTTTGACATATTGATGCTGAGATCAGACTATGAAATTACGAGAATTGCCCCTCTGTTTTGTACTGGGAATTTCATCAAATCAATCGAACCACCTAATATGTAATACATATATCATTCGTTTATCCAAGTGATCAAGCATGAGCAGCAAGGTAATAACATATTCTGTTAGCGTGTTGAGCCTCGTGTCACGTTGGCTGTCATTATCGGAAGTAGATACGTGAGTGTTGATTGACACGCGATTCTGTTACTGAATGAGGTGCTATTTTTATTTTGTTATTTCTTCAATTGGGTTTGACTTGGATCTAAATAAAGAATGGTTCTAACAGTGTCTCATGCACGCTGTGTTCATTGCACATGAAGCTCAAGCCTGAAAGAATATTATTAAGCCTGATAGACGAAACTGTTGAACTATGAGGCTGTCCATTCGTGGATCTTTGAGAGTCGTTACGGGTCGACAGTAGCCCGAAAGTCTGACAACCAGTCTTACCGTATCGTACTACCCAGTAACTGGGTTGTGGAGGTCAGATAGGCAGTCGCTCCATGTAAAATACTGGTATTCAGCTGCATCCGGTTAGACTGGAAGCCGACCTCCACAGAGTTGGGAAAAGGCTAGGCAGTTGAGACTGATAGACGAAACCAATCGCTGTAATTTGGTTTCCGAAATGTGAGAATAATTTCAATTTGGATCGTATTATAATCTGTGTGGATTTTAACTTAAGTTGTTACAAAACGAATTAATGGAAATCTGATGAATAACAAACACCATATACTCGTATATATATAACTAATACATTGATCTTCAAAACACAATAAGAAAACTTACCAAAACTATTAAGTCTTCAGTCACTTCGAACGAAATGGAAAATAAACAACAGTCTTTCAAATTCACAAAACTGTGTCCACAAGACATACGAACGTTATGTGTGGAGCACAGCATCCGACAGCGGACAGCAGGAACTGAGTAATTACAATGATTCATTTGCAACAAAAGATAAGTTATAAATTGTGCTAAAATTGATTATTTATTACAGACTGCATCCAGTCATGTCTGTGTGTGGTGATAACTGATAAGGGTAGTCATTCTGTTCTTATGTTGTATCCTAGCTGTTGTCCGTTACTTTGTATACAAACTTTCAAAAGTTTGAACGGTTTCAGTGTGTTTGTGTATATGAAGGAACACACATATTCCTGACTCTTACCATCTGAATTTTCTTTCACATAAACCTACATGGATGAGCTGGACTCCTTTAATAAAGAGAGGTCCTTGGCAGCTCTGGACAGAGCGAGGTGAAAAGAGAGTAGAGATACCTTTACCCAGCAGAGGGACATAACGGCTAATAAAAAAAAACCTACATGAGCACTTACGACACGTCAGAAGCTAGGTGCACGGTTTTAATAAGTTGTTTCCTACTTCTTTGGAGAAGAGCCGGCAAGAAACTCTACTGTTATTTTTTATTTTTTTAAATATAGTTTGCATCCATACATTACATTTGCTGACCCACTGAGAACTATATTCAATGCAACAAAACCCAATCTCTCCACACCTAACATCGTATATTTGATCCATTCCTTCTAAAACGACCTTGTTTCTTGATTATTTCCTTTTATTCACACAGATTGAACTAATAGTAACGTTGCATGAACACATCACGCGATATGATTTTTTCCACAGAAGACCAATCACGGGTGTGCGTCAGGCCACAAAAAACGGCCCAGCGGTTGAACGCCCTCTCGCGAATTTTTCTGTAAGCTGTTATTACCACTTTTATTGCGATGCGTACTAAATTGTTGATCTAAGATTATGTTTTTGTGCTTGGTATATGGTTTGTGGCGAATTTCGTGATACGTGCAGAGAATGCTTTAGTTAGTTATGTGGTGTGGAGTTAGAATGGATAAGATTGTTAGAAATTTGAATGTTTTTTTAAATTAGTGTTTAGTGACCATCTTCACATACCGAGACCTCTCCGTGCCTCGGAAAGCACGTTAAACCGTTGGTCCCGACTGTCATTCGTAGATCTTTGACAGTCGCTACGGGTTGTCAGAAGCCCGAAAGTCTGACAACCAGTCTTACCAAGGGGTATCGTATTACCCAGTAACTGGGATGTGGAGGTAAAATAGGTAGTCGCTCCATGTAAAATACTGGTATTCAGCTGAATCCGGTTAGACTGGAAGCCGACTCCAACATAGTTGATAAAAAGGCTAGGCAGATGAGTAGGTATGGTAAAAATTCTAACAGTTTATAGAAACTGTTTGAGGATGAAATCAATGATGAAAGCAAATATAATCTGCCTATTGTTTTAAATCACAAGCGTGACGACTGTGTTTAAGCTTGAATAATGAAAAGGCGTTTCTTAAACCAGTTAATTAAAAGATAAAAATTAAAAGCCGTATTTAGTTACCGTTGGGTTTTTAGAAAGAATATCGTGAGCAATTACTTATCCTGCTCCGTTAAGAATAAATTGTAGGCGTTTCATCGCTTCTAAAACATGCTGTTAGCCGACGAGACGACCCAAGTACCTCATTTATACACATCAGCTCAACCACGTAATAAATCTATTTAAAAACCAACTCTTAGTAGAAAATGAACGTGATATAAATAAAAATAAAATATGTTCAACAAGCCGCCATTTTTAACGACACTTCTGGCAAGTAAACAAATAGCTGTAGTTCTTATCTGACCGAAGGATACCTAACTGTGGCCAACAGTGCACAGTGCCGTCAAAAAAGGAAGAATTCCGAACAGTACTCGTCCACTGGAGAGCATTTCATCAGTTTACGTCAATACAGTTTTTTGCACTCCAGTATACGTAGTATTTATTTCTTTTGTTGCTGCCACTGTTACAATTTTTTGGTCCGACTTTTATGGTTGGGTCGGTCGGTAACGTAAATACCGGGTTTTTTTTATACGGTTTTTTATTGTTTTGTATTCCACTGCTGGACATGTCAAACTTGCGGTTGGAGTGAAAAATATTTCCTATGTGGCGCTCAATGGACAATAAATATTGAGCTGCTCTGGCAGTGATAGGCAAACGCTTGTGGAATATTTTTATTTTAAATCTGCATATTTTTGTTTGGCCTAAAGTGCCTTACACATCAGAATATAGAAAGCTGTAGGTTTCAGTGCCACAAAGTGTTATTTAATGCATTTTTCTCACAAACCTCCTTACATCAATGTTATTTAAAAAAAGGCTTCGACGGTTTTTGACAGTCAAAGCATACCATAGCGTAACAGAATTCCTGCTGAAAAAAAAGTAAACTTAGACCGTGTTATTACAAAACGAAACCTAACTTTAGTTCTACCCTTAACTATTGAGCCAGTACTTGTATTTCGAACTTTATTTCGATTTAGGCAAAGTTCTTAATACTAAAATGACAACTTAGCACCGAACTAAGCTGTCAGTTTTGTATAAAGAACTGCATTTCTATAACAGTTGGATTCTTAATTCAATAACTGGGTCAGTGGTTTAAACCTGATCGAAAGAAAAACCTTGTTTTGTAATAAGGAGTAGATTGTTTATACAATAATGTCTAAAATAAGAATTATGTTTGATTTTGTGTTGTTGTTTTGGTCTGTTTGTTAAAGTTTAGTATTTAGTTATAAGTAGTACCTATTTAGTTTTTTTTTTGTAACTTTTGCATGCACTCGTAAAATATGGCTATTTCCCTATATCACCATATATACTGTACACATATGTATTTGGAAAAATATGTTTATTCAATTCTCTGAAATCAGATAAATCGGAGGTCAGATAGGCAGTCGCCCCATGTAAAATTGTATTCATATACATCCTGTTACACTGGAAGCCGACCACAACATTGTTGGGAAAAGGCTAGGCAGATGATGATGAGGAAATTGTCTGAAATCCCACAAAAGGATCACCTCCCAAAGGTTCCTACCTTCAAAAATCTTAACTCTTTTATCCCCCATAACTTGAATCCGCCAAACAACAGACACAACTCACAATGAAGTGTGTGGTGTAAATAAAATCAGTTTAAGTACGATATAATTTAATTACATGGACTGCGGTGCTCCGTCGTTTCCCATGAGAATACGTGTTTCAAGCAGACGGCTTTGATGGCGAAGCGACGAGGGTGTATGCTAGAGGGAGACAGGAACTTAAAATAGTTTTATGAGAGCTGATTTTTCTGTAGGCAGTATCCTACTAATATTATAAACGCGAAAGTTTATATGGATGGGTGGATGTTTGATAATCTTTCGTGCAAAAACCGTTGCACGGATTTCGATGAAATTTGGCACGCAGATAGTTTATAACCAAGATTAACACATAACATACTCGTATATAACACATTTTTATCCGGATAGTCCCACGGGATCGAAACTTATGCGGGTGAAACCGCGGGACGCTGATAGTTACCTTTATATGAAGGATAAATATTGCGGTTGAACGGCTTTTGTAAAGAAACTGTCAAACTGTCATATTTACTCTCCATGTATGTAAGTTATCGGAGTATTTTGAGTATTTTGAGGAAGAAATGTTAGTTTCGTTTTCTAGTAAGTAATTGATTTGCAAATAAAGGAAGGAAGCCTGTTTTTGTTCGTGTACTAATACAATTGTTAGTAGGATGAAGCGTGAACGATTCCGGAAGTACGGAAGTTAGGCTTCCAACGTCACATAAAAAAAAAGTTACAGAAACATACAACAATAGACTATTCTCCTAAATTTTGTCACTTCTTTTTTATTACTACTCTTTGTATCAAACGTTGTGTTTATAGATGTGTGGTATGGTCAAACAGTTATTTGCTAAGAGTCACCTACAACAGGGGAAGAATGTTGTCTGAAATACGAATATTTTATATCTAGTTCAGATACAGATGTTCAAAATCTGAGGGCTCATTCTCGTAATTTTAAGAACGTTCACAGTCTGATCTCAGTCTCAATCTGTCAAAAATACTCATAATTTCCCTACATTTTTAACAAGTTTTTGACATTTGTTTAACGCCGAGATGAGACACTAGTTTTTTTATCGTTTAAAATTACGAGAATTGGCCTTCAGTTCATAGAAACAAGATGCACCCATCGTTCCTTTGGTCGTCTCCTACTTTTATAGCCATCTACATTGATACTCAAAACTTTCCTCACGGCCAGTATAGCTAAACTAAAGAAAACAAATCCTGGTTCCCTCAAACATGCCCCGTTCTTGAGCCACTCGTTGTTCAATTGACTTTAATGGAGACGCTCCGCTCACACACAGTTTACACAGCCGCAGAGTTTAAGCACGACTGTGCAAAAAGACACACGGCGAGGTCTGTATGTGTGTGTGTGAGCTTGTAAGCTTAGGGTACTAGGTGGTCAAGTCAAGATATTTTATGAAAACATACAATAGAAGGGTTCAAAATTATGTTTTGTATCGCTGTTAATGTTGCAAAATGTTTGATTTAGGTGTTGACAAAGAAATAAAGAAAGAAAACTGCGTTTATTGGACTTACAGTAAAAAACACATTAAACTATAAAAGAAAAACAGGAAAGAGGTACTATTAATTTTATCTGTATTTTATCTTTTATTTTATCTCTTTATTTTATTTAGGTGTTTATTAAAAGCATGAATCTAATGTACTTGACTAGAGTCAGTCTTCGTAGAGTTAACTTTCAGGGCTTGAAATAGCTCTCGTAGCTTTCGTCAAATAAGAAAGGACGATGGGCAACCGACTATAGACTCCGTCACCAATTTTATTTTGATTCTACTTTGTTTTTTGTTGTTGTGAAAATTCAAATATGTTCAGCCCAAAATTCTGCTACGTCCGGCGCACCCTGGGCAATCGACTCCTGTCATTTGGCATTTATAAGTTCCAAAGTAATTTGAAGTTTACACTTCTTCAGTGTATTTTATGAGGATTAAAAGACAGCCATTCATTCAACCTCTACTAGACATTTCTAAAATGAGAAAAGATACACAGTCACACACCCACAGCCTTGTACACATAATATAGTATGGCGGACGCTCCACCGCCGTTCCGCTATACAATCGTTCGATATTAATATCTAATATCACTTCCCGTGATCGACGCCATGACACGCGTGGGAAGGTAAACAATACACATTGCACCCTGCTTTACTTTCATAACGATAATACATTGACTAGGTATCATGTTATGGTCAAAATGTGAGAAATGAAGAGAAATATCGAAATTATGGTTTGTCTTTGTTAAAGTCTGAATGAGCTTCTAGAATGAAATGTTTAATTGAAATGTATAAAGCAAAACATAAATATATAGGTCATTATCTGCCTGTTTTTTCCCAACGGAGTTAGGGTCTTCTTCCGGTCTAACCGGATGCAGCTGAATACCAGTATATTGCCTATCTGACCTCCAAAACCCAGTTACTGGGTAACACGATACCCCTTGCCCAAGACTGGTTGTCAGACTTGGGCTTCTGACTACACGTAAAGAATGTCAGAGATCCATAAATAACAGCCAGGATCAACGGTTTAATGTGCTTTCCAAGGCAAGGAAGGGTCTCGATATGGATGGTAACCACCCACATTGGCAGGCGTAACTTAACTTTCGATCGACCCGTGTAGCTGTTATTATTTAGCCACGAGCCCCTAAAAATATAAATATAGGTCATCATCATCTGCCTAGCCTTTTCCCAACTATGTTGGGGTCGGCTTCCAGTCTAACCAGATAAACATAAATATAGGTCATCATCTGCCTAGCCTTTTCCCAACTATGTTGGGGTCGGCTTCCAGTCGTAACTGGATTCAGCTGAATACCAGTATTTTACATGGAGCGACTGCCTATCTGACCTCCACAACCCAGTGAATGGGTAATACGATACCCCTTGGTAAGACTGGTTGTCAGACTTTCGGGCTTCTGACTACCCGTAACGACTGTCAAAGACCTACGAATGACAGCCGGGACCAACGGCTTAACGTGCTTTCCGAGGCACGGAGGGGTCTCGGTATGTAAAGATGGTCACCCATCCATAGACCAACCGCGGCAAGGGTAGCTTAACCTGATCGATTGACCTATGCGGCTGTTATTATTTAGCCACGGGTATAGGTATCAAACTTAATTCAACAAAGGGGGTCAGAAGCCTTTCTTTCAAATATGTCAATTCCGGTAATGTCTAGCCTTTTTAGGTAAGTACCGAAAGATTTGTTTGGAAGAAAATATGATTACTTAAAGAGTTCGTAACGAAGCACTTTTGGCACTTTAACCTGACTACAAAGTGCTCAAGTTTTCACATTCAAAGCACTTTCTGAAAAACGAACACGTTGCCGACTGTACTCAATTGGGTACACTGGCGTGCCAAAAAATTAAGCCACTCCCGTAATAAAAAAAGGTTAGGAATTCAGTAAATAAGCCCAGAAGTTTTGGCAACAGGGATTGTTAGGAAATGCTATTTTTAATTCAAAATTATATAGATTTTTTTTAATTCAATTGTTTTATTACCGCGAGGGCTGGTTCGAGGTGGCGCGGGAAAAGAGTTCCTGGAAGGATTTAGTAGAGGCCTTTGCCCAGTAGTGGGACAGCATAGGCTAACAAAAAAAAAAAAAAACAATTTTCGAGGATTTTTTATGTGCAGTTTGTTTGTTTATATTTATTCGCTTATAAATTGTTGCCTGATATTAAGCTGTAAGTATGAAAACTAAGGTCTATTTATAATATACTGAAGGAAACTACTTAATTACAAACTTTTAAGTCAAGACTTTCGTAAATAAATACCATATTACTTCAGTAAAATTTACAACGACTTGTCGCTAACTTTTATTCAGTACAGCCTCGAGCAAAATGCAGCTCAGTTTAAAAGCTTCGAAGAAGAGATCAACAACAAGTTATTTTCAACTTTGCACTTTAGAATTAAGGTTCAATTTTGTTAAATTAAGAACGGGTTACAAGACAAATGTAAGAGGGCTTGTTAGTCGCTACATAGAAGGACTATTTAGGATTATCATTACTGTGTCTTGTCAGAAATAACTCTTTAATGCGTTTAGTGATTTATTGGACGCAACGGGGACAAATTCATGAGTGTTGGTGTTGCTTCAAAGGGTTCTGTTTAGAATGTATGGAGTTGTGAAGTTATAGCTAGATCATATTTATTATCGAGAAGCATTTCAACGTTGCGAATGGTCAAAATAAGGAAATAAATCAGTCGCTCCATGTAAAATACTGGTATTGCATCTGGTTGGATTGGAAGCAGATCCCAAAATTCCCAACAAAGTTGGGAAAATGCTAGGCAGATTATGATGGTGATGATGAATGATCAAAATTGTTGATTTACTAAATGATAAAATTCGCCCAACAGCGATGTAGCTGTAAAAATAACTTTGTTATATGAATTTTAGTTCCGAATATTCGAGTCCTGACCTGTCGTATCAAAGAGACGTATCTTGTCTTTGATACGTCTGGACAGACCGATACAAAGAAAGTCCAGTTCGCATAACATTTCTTTTTCAATTTTCTTTTCTAACTCCCTCGGCTGACTGCCTTGTTGGACTTGTGGTAGCGAGCGCTACTGTTGAGCATAAGATTTTGGGTTCGATTCCCAGGTCGGGCAACGTGTTATTGGGATTTTCTATCTGGAATTTGTCAGTAGCCCGAGGATGCCTGGATAAGCCTGCTTCCTATTACATGGTACTTAAACATAACTGGCGAAATGTGGGTGTACTCTAGGTACAATTCTGCAGAACCGTTCGGGGAGGCAAGGAGGGTATAATGTTAAGTGGTGTTTTTTTCCAATGTGTGCGCGAATTGTAACACACGTACCTAAATACCAATCCTCTATACCAATCTATTGTAACTTGCTGATTGATTACGGTCGTATTGTCGCTCGTTTATATCAATCGATTGGACGCAAATGAAGGATGCTTTACATTTCTGTAATACAATTTGGTTCATCACCGGGCGCCATTACATTCAAATTAAACATAGAACCGATCGGCAGAGAATGAAATGAACCCATTTTATTTATCACTAGCGACCCGCCCCTGCTTCGCACGGTTTTTACGACTTGACGAACATCTAGACTTCTTTACTATACATAACTTAATACACCTATATTAATGTAAAGCTATTAACAAAGCTGAAGAGTTAGTTTGCTATTTGTTTGTTTGAACGCGCTTATCTCTGGAACTACCAGTCGGATTTGAAAAAATCTTTTTGCATTTGATAGCCCAATTCTTGAGGAAGGCTGTAGGCATCACGCTGGGACCCCTAGGAGCAGAGCAAAAAGGCAAAAAGTCTGAAAGATTGCTAAGCGAAAACGAAGTAAGCAGGTGATGCGATGCGACGGGGTGGGTCGGGGGAACAAGAAATGACACGCGGACGAAGTCGCAGGCAGAAGCTATTGAAGGGATATGGAATATATTCTCTTAAATTATGGTGTAAACCGCATGCAACAGCAAAATCTGTTGCGTAGTTTTGAAGAACCATGCGGTCACACAGACAGAGACGAAAAGCGACTTTAATTCATAATATGTATAGATTTTAAAAGAACTATTAATTATCACACCCAAATAAATAAATTATATTCCTTACGGTCTATTACCAAAAGGAAAACAAGCTTAAAGATAGCTTAAGCACAATTATATTACCATTCCGATCTGATAGTGATATAAAGCTATTCATTATAGCCCATGTCCGCCCTAATAATTCCATCCAGAGCTATTAATAAAAGCATATTTTTATGGTGCGACATATTTTATTATACCATCGTTCATGTTACACGTGCGGCCGAAAAAAAGTACACATTTTTTTTTTGTAATCAATTTTAATTTGTGTCGAGATCGTTTTAAAAGGTATTTTAGATTTTTTTTTTTGTGAGTGTATAAAGACTGGCTCGTTGGTTTAGTGGTGGCAAGCGCTACTGCTGAGCATGACGTCCTGGGTTCGATTCCCAGGTCGGGCAAAGTGTTATTGGGTTTTTCAATCAGGTATTTCTCAGTACCAGCCCGGACTCTGGATTTGTGCCCGGTTGAAGTCAATAGGCTCGCCATTACATGGGACTTATACAGAAGTGGCAAAATATGATATGAGTTTACTATAGGTATAGGTACACCTCTGCCTATCTCTTTGAGGATTATAGACGTGATGTTATGTGCATAAAAATGTTTTGATACATTTTGAGATTAAACCTTGAACTAATTTCGAGCGATGTAGGTAACTATTTACGTTTTTATAATTAAGTGGTGTTTTCATCAAATTGAAGGTAAACACTATCATGTGTCTATCGTATGTGTTTTTATTTTTCGTATTTTATTGTTTTGTTTTGTTTGTTTTTTATACTCGTAATAGAAATAGCAAATGTCCCATTTTTTGCGTGGGGCACGTAGATTTATTTGTTGTATACCTATATTTTATTATGCATGCATTCGTATTATCTTGACAGTCGTATTTTATTTTATTTAACGTTCTCGGTCGTTGAATAAGTCATTTAGTATTTTAATATTCAGGGTCGTTTGTAGAAACGACTCTGAATAATAAAATACTAAAAACTATTTTGAAAAAAGTTTTACAAATCGTATCATGACGAAAAACACGGCTTCTTATCCGATACACAGGTGGACTTAATGTAAAAGAAGATAGATATTGTAAGAACCCTTACGAATGCAACCCCTCAAAATAATTGCACTAAAATATCCCCAAATAATTATGACCGCCACTGTACTAACCCTCCCGTGCCGTGTGGTCCAATTAGTACAAAAAAATCTATAGGAACCTAATAATTTATTAACAACGCGAGAGAATGTCCTCCCCTATTGTTAAAATAAAAATATGAAATATTACAACGTGTAATTTTTGTAATGAATTGGATGAATCATGGGTTTCTATTTTGTGGTATGCATTTCTATCCATAACACCCCTTTGAGAGCATTTCAAAGTTGTACTTACAACGAGTACTGTCAAACACAAACAGCCTCCTAATGAAGTAATGACTTAATTAGGTTCTACGTGACAAAGAGCAAGCTTACTATCGCAGAAATAGTGCTAGTTTCAAATTCTGCGATGACAGGGAAATGACAGCGATAATTCTGACATAACTGATGACGTAATACGTCAGTTACGTCAGTAGAGCGTCCATCTTTTGTGGTAAAGGACTTAGAAGGGTTGATTCCCGTATCATGTATTCGGATTTGTTGGCCTATCGATGTTTGTGTCCAATTAAGATGCTGGGGCACGTCATGCGTGTAACACTTCCTAGATATACGTGCTGTGTCTGTTAATACATGAATAACTCAAAACAATCAATATTAGTTTGGGATGTAGAGTGAAAATACGACTCAAGATCGCGTACTTCCCACGAGGGTAGGGAGAAACTACAGAACGCGACGGCTACGACGCAAAAGGGGTATGAAAGACTCCTTTTGCTTCATTTACCTTCATATGTATATCTGTCATACATACAGGCCGGTTGCGAGCCAACCTATCCAATACTTTTTTGCCACATCTCTGGTGAAATGTTTTCATAAGATTTTACTTCAGATTTACTTAAAGACTTATTATTATTTTGGTTATTTTTTTGAATTAGATTTTAGTTTTTAGAAATTTTTATTTAGCCTGTTTTTTTGTATAACATTAATTAAATAAATTTGAATTAAAGACACGATCAGCCTTTGAAAAACCGGAGACTAGTAATAGAGATGGGATAATTATTTTCATAGCCATGTTTGCTTCCACACTTTAGCTGATATTGCATGTCGTTGTGATGTAAGCACGTTATAGAATTCACAAAACAAAATCCTAGATCATTTAGTTCGTTTTACAATAGTGTTAACTGTACACTTAACAAACCGTTGTCTCCAACAGTGTAAAGTCCAGCAATCAATACTTAACCCCCCAAAAGCGAGGTACAAATTCGATAACTTATGGTCTGGCTAGACGGCTCCGAAATTGATAGTCTGTGGGCGGATGTGGACGTTAGCGCCAATCCACGGACGCCATGATTTATGGCCCGGGTTTGTCCTACTGAGTTGTTGATGAAGAGGACATCTATGGCCTGTGGAGAGCTGAGGGTTGATCTATGTGTTTGTGGAACGGTGGTGAGAGTTTTTAGTTTAAATGTTTTAAAATAAACGCATTAAAATTTTTTACTGGTGCGTGCGTTTAGACTGTGATTTTATAGGATATTCATAATCCATTGATTCATATGTTTGAAAGATTCTTCTGCTCGACATAGTAAATAACGCAATGAATATTGTTAAATTGACAAAATGAATGGCATCGGGCTTGCAACTGTGTTACGCAATTGTCACGTTAATATAATATGAACGTCGACGAAAAAATGGTTTACCTGTAAGCAAGAATGTTCTAATTATGCTGCTTTATCCCATGGGAAGAAAATGTGAGTTTATGTATCAATTCCATACATGTTAATTATGAAAAAACTGTGGTGCGGGTATTTCAAAAAGCAGAATTTTGTATCCCTCAGGCTGGTGTTTATAAATTACACATAATGTATATTTAGAGGTGTATTTCGCTAGAACCAGATTTCTGTTACACTCTAGTAACCCGTTGGTTTAGTGCGCAGGTGCGCAATTAGTAACAGGTTTGTAATTTGCTTACAATACAATAGAATGTTATTGTCGTATGATATCTACGACACCTTTGCCATATTGTCTTTGTATAAACTACGTGATTTTGGGATCGGAAGGCTAACTTTCAGCAAGCTAAGACAGTCATAATCAAATTGTTAAAAAAAATCTGTCTACGCAGACAAATTGACTCCAAAGTGACCATCCTCAAACAGAAAAAAAAAAAAAAATCTTTTATTCATATTAAGGCTTTATATGTACTTTAATCAACACTTTTCGAACGTCAAAGTTAGCCCTAAAGTAGCCCCCAAAACGCCTACCCTTCAGCACTTCCTAGTATTTTAACTAGGATGAATGAGTGCAACTGACTCCCCAGCAACACATCTTAGAAGAACTTGATTCTACACAATAGTATTAATATTATTCTCTTGTAAATCAACTCAACACTCATATCATACTTCATCAGTTCCCAGAACACAATGTTTGCACAAGTCTAGCGGCTAACACGCAATTTATAGGAACATATGCTGCACAAGACCATATATATATATGTAGATCATATAGAACCATTGTAACGTTGCACAACAGAAACTCGATACCGTACACCACATTTCTCAAACACTCGGGTCAATGTATCATTAAATATTGACACTTGGGTTCATACGCGTTAGTGGTACAGCAGACGCGATACTTTTAGCATTAGCGATGTGCGATTTTCATGCGATGGTGATCGGTAATCAAACGCAGAGTCTCCAAAACGCGAGGCAAACTTTCTTCATATTTCAAATGCAAAAGTACAGTATTTTTATCTCAGGAAGCGACCCGCGTTTTACTTGTAGTTACCAAATGTACAAACACGCTGTAAATGTGTGTATGTAAGCGAAGGAGCTCTCGGTGCCGTCCAAGACAATGGCGAAATCGGAAGTGTGTGTGTGTGTGTACATTTGGTAACCACAAGTAAAGTGCGCGTCGCTTCGCGAGATAAAAATACTATAGCTGTCTGTCTGTTGGTCTACCTTTGGTAGCTATATAGCTAGCCTGGGACCTCGAGAAGGACATCGTCTACTTTAATCCTGGATATTTATATTATGAAATACAAAATACACACAGATGAAATCAAGGGCAACAGTCGTCAAATAAAAGTATCGTGGCTGCTTATCGTGTCTGCTACAGCCCTTTAGTTCCAAGGATACAGAAAGTTGCATAATAAAGGTTCAAGTTATCACCGAATATGACGATATTCAGTAATGAAATAATTGGAGGAAAGTCGTAACTCGTAATTGAGCATTTAAAGAGAGAAATCGATCATTTAGTTCGGGTGGGCTGAGATTTTGATGTCGAAATGACAAAACTTGTCGCAGGTGTTCAAAATTAAGGAGAGAGACTTGAGTTTTGGTCCAGATTTGAATATTAAAAGAAAGATCCTCAACTACATATCTTCAAATAAAAATTGCAAAAGACTCAAGGCTGTCTTGCACCAAATACATATAACGCACATATAACTTCTCTTGCCTTTGTTTTTTTCTTTTTTTTTCTTCTTCCTACCTTCAGATCTTAGACGCAAACCAGCCCCGAAAATGACTCTCTTCATAAACAAGTATGTCTGTATATTACAAGACCTCAAAACGGAAGTTGTCATAACTTTAGAGTCATATGTTGAGTTCAAGATTGCATCAGCACATAGCCGTTTCCTGTGAGTAACCTATATTTTCGAGTCTTGAACTGTACATTTGCATATTTGCTTCTTCTCTAGAGTGAAATGAGAATATTTTACTTCGTGTGTTCTCCGTTATTCCTTATATTCATTACCATATTTACTGTCCTCAGCAGTTCCTCTCTAAACTCTTCTAAATTACGTTATTCGAACAAAATATTCAAAGGCTATTTTCAAATATATTTTTTTCCTTTTCCCATTTTTTTAATTGAATCGTTATTACATAAAACTACGTGTGCGTATTCGTATTTCAATAAACTGGAAATACCGATGGACATATCCGTTTGTCCGGAAAAAAAAATCAAAGCTAGAACGCTACGCCATTAAAAAAAATAAAAAAATGGCAGCTTTTTAATTAAAAGTATCAAAGAACAAAGGACGGCTTAAATACTTATTTCTGAACATTCAGAGACTTCAACAAGGACTCCGGACTTCTAAGAGCATGACAAGGGAATCCGTCTTAAAAGTTTCGCCCCGAAGCAAGGAGTGTAGGTAGTGCCAAGTTTCAGAATGTGAGAGACCAAGTCGCCTCACTGAACGATTCGGGACTCAATCTATTTATTCAAGCAAAAAACGTTGATAACATTGTTGAATTTTATAGTTAACTTGCTTTTGTGTGGTTCGAAGCGACTGAGAAAATATCTTTAGAGAGAAAGAAAATACTAAAACTTTATGTCATTGCACATTATTTTTGTAATATATTGTACGTTTGGGGTCGAAACGCTCGAGGCCCGAATGCGCGTCTCCTTTTTAAAGAAATTTCTCGCCGGCTGATCGAAACTTCACGTGACCAGAGGGCTGGGTCGTTCTTTGGCCAAAGAATTAGCATTGCCATTCAACGTGGCAATGCTGCCAGTCTTCTGGGCACATTTGGATGACAGCGATGCGGACGGGTACTTTGATGCCAAAATATCCTTTTGTTTTATATTTATTTATATAGTTAGTCTTTTAATTTAATACGATATAGATTTAAGTTACTAGAAAAATAAAATAATTAATTAAAACTATTTTTTTGGTATATAAAAACGTCTTTGCATATGAAATGTTAACCGTAGCTTTCATGATGATAAAGCTACTTAATACTTAGAGCACAATACCAAAAAGGATCAATCTTGAAAAACCACAAACCTGCAGATTGAAGTAGTGTCGACAGCCCGGGAGGTTCTAAGTGACAGTTTGAAAAGGGTTACAAATGCTTTATTTACAGAGCGATACATTTTAAAACAATTCTGCTATTACGAAAATACTTGATTATTTGTTACCAAGAGTCAGTTACAAAACCCGAATTTGTCGATCAAAATGTCAAAAGCAGGTCTACTTTTCATAATACGCTAAAAACTATAGCACGCGTAGCATGACCGCCATATCATCTTCCATTTTGTCTATACTATCTGACATCTTGTCTATTCTTTCGTCGCCAAAATCCGTTACTAAATCTGTCATTTTGTCTCTACTATCTGTCATCTTGTCTATTCTTCAGTCGACAAAACCCTTTTCTATGCTGTTTCTACGCGTGCTGAACTATTTTACTACCAGTAGGTGATAGAAAACCGATACTTTTTTCTTTAAGAAAAAACTAGTTAGATTACCAAGCACTTTAATTCCTGATATAATTACTTACACAAGCATTATCTCATCGGCCTACTCATATCGTTTCATTTACGTTGACCGTTTAAGCATATTTGTAAAGTATTGTGCAAACAGTTTTTTTCCAATACACTGAATGATAGTAGGTTCAATAACCGGGTATAGTAAATATAAATATGTAAATAGAGGGTCTTATGGACCGACGCCCGTGAGCGAAGGGTTACGTGGGCGACCATTTTGTTACGAAATAATGTTAACAATGTTATGATTTTTTTTTTCCTTTTTTTTCTGGAATGAAATTGTTTAGAGAATTGGGTTATTGGAGTTTGTGCGTGTAGGAATGGGTAACATCTGTGTATGTTTTTATTAATTTTATTATGGAACCTGTTGGAATTTGGAATGCTGTTCTAAGAGGTGTGCGCTGATTATTATATCAGTTCATTTTTTCTCTGTAAGAACAGGTAAGCATAGAAATTATGGTCATACCTCCAGCTAAAGTTTAAATAAAATAATATTTCAGTAGAAAATTCTGACAACCAGTCTTACCACGGGGTATCGTGTTACACAGGTACTGGATTGTGGAGGTCAGATAGGCAGTCTCTCTATGTAAAATGCTGGTATTCAGCTGTATCCGGTTAGACTGGAAGCGGACCTCAACATAGTTGGGGAAAGGCTAGGCAGATTGATATTGGCTTACCAAATAGGTCGAAAGATAACAGTAATCTCGTAACTAAAAGTATCCATGAAGATATTGTTAGTCTTAACTATTTAGACATATCACTTAAGTCGTATCGAAACAAAAAACGAAAAAAATAACATAGTCCCATTCTTCATCACCAAGAACATCTGCGGAAAGAAACTAGATCATTCCATCATCATCCCCAACTTTACAGAATTCATTCTAGATAAGGAATGTTAACACATGTTTACAAACAGTTAACTGTTGACGATACCAGGTAGACATGGAAACGGAACATTTATTCAAATATCACTACAATAATATGGCACCCTATGTTCTAAGGGCTGCGAAGTAGGGTGTATTAGGGTACGCACCCTCGCCCTAACCTGTGGAACAGTGGTGCAAGTTAGAACATACAGCGGGTTTTGTTAAACTACACTTTCCACTTTCCTTTCGTTAAGTGCAAAATCTAAATAATTTGTGAACTGCATCATCGTCATAATCAGCCACTGCCCACTGCTGGGACACAGGCCTCATCTCTGTGAGAGGAAGTGGGCCATAATACACAAAGCGGGCCATGTACGGGTTGGTGGATGTCACATGTCTTCGAATTTTTGGCTCTAGGACATGCAGGTTTCCTCGCGGTAGCATGTCGGGGGAGCGGTGAATGCTTATGCGGATCCCGCACCCCCGGCCACAGGCAGAGGTGGAACACCGCGGTGGTTTTAGCCGGTAAGAGTCCGGCATACCCCTCCGTCACCACCACGATGGAGGAAGTCCATAAGGAATTCCACCGCGAAACAAAAAAAAAAGGTTTCCTCGCGGTGTTTTACTTCACCGTTTTGAGAGCAGTGGTGATGAAATTATTTACACAAAGTAAAGCACCTGTTTAGGGTTCAACCAACAATTCGAAAGTCGTGGCCGTTACCACTGTGCCACCACTGTGAACTGCATATGAAGGAAGGAGGGAGAGGAGGTAGAATAGATCATGACTGTGACACTCTTGAAGATGTTAAAAGAAGATGCAGTCGAAAAACCATCAAGAAAACAAAAAGCAGCTAATCAAGCATTATCATAACTTTATACAGGGATACCAATTCCATAAGAAAAATTGCCCCAATAAAAAGACGAGTATACACAAGCTACAGCATCTCTTGCGCCCTTAAAAGCTCCACGTACGACGATTAACGGCGTACCCACTTCATCAACATGTTTAACGGGTGGAAGGAAAATGAAACACAAATTGCGTGGTAGGTCACGTAATAACCAAATTGACGGCCAACGTGTGAATCGGGCTTTAGAGGTCCAAATCATAAGCGGGAGCGGTGTATGCAATCGTGTATTCGCAACAGACAACATTTAGCAGTAGTCCTCATCTTTACTGTATATTAATAAATTACAAAGCCTTACAAGGCGTTTTGGCCTCGTATAGGACTTTCTGTTTCATTTTTCCTTTTATTACTTTTTTTTACATAATTTGTTTTATTTTTATTTTTAACTGTGTTTAGTTTAGTTTATAATCCTGTACGAGTTGCAACAAATACTTTTTCTTTCTTTACAAAGTGAATACTGCAGTACTGTTGAAACTACAGCCTTTCATGCTAAGACAATTTGCGCAATCTGAGGTAGTACAGCACCCTAAGTGCGCAACAAACTATCAAACACAATCCGAATGATTTTAAAGGATATTGCTAATCCATTGCTTTATATGTTGGAAAAATATGTCTGCTCAAAAATGTAAATAATGCAATGGATATTGTTGAACTGTCAAAATGCAAGCCACAGGCCCTTAAGTTAACATAACATCGTAGCAGTAGCTTTTGCGACAACCCGACCAAAGAGGCAGTCGTGTATTGAAATTGTGTCTATAATTTGGGGGTAAACCCTAATTATGTTCAAGCTGGTTGCTCAGTTGTCTGTGGCTGGTTACAGGGTTTCAACTCGCACCCCTTTTGGAAATGGGCGCAGATGTGTGAGTTATTGGCGGTAGCGATTTACATTATACCGCTGCGGTATATA
The DNA here is from genome assembly GCA_911387795.2 of Apamea monoglypha. Taxonomy (NCBI): domain Eukaryota; kingdom Metazoa; phylum Arthropoda; class Insecta; order Lepidoptera; family Noctuidae; genus Apamea; species Apamea monoglypha. Next base: position 2,589,602 of record OU426932.1, on the reverse strand, counting down.
ATTAATTATGAAACTTTACATAACAGTAAATAATCTTAATGTATATTAAGAGAGGTTTTCTTTAAAAAAAACCCAAGACACGCCTTGTTACTCAACTTTGACAAACAGAACGGCTAGCTTGCTTTGAATTGCAAAACCCTTAAAAAAAGACATTAGATGTTGATGTTTTATGTTACACACAATAAGTGTCTCTTATATTCAACAGTGGACAGTATTAGCCAGTAACTGAGTTGTGGAGGTCAGATAGGCAGTCGCTCCAAGTACAATACTGGTGCTCAGCTGCGCCCAGTTAGACTGCCGACCCCAACATAGTTGGGAATAGTCTAGGCAGATGATGATGTTCAACAGTGGACAATCAATTAAACTGATGTCATGAAATATTTACATTACTATTCATTTATGAGGTACGCCTGAAAACTACAGAATTAATTTCTTTACATCATCGCTAGAATCTTCGCACTTGCACCACACGGTCAGGTGTACCAAGCTTAAAATGAAATGCACAGTGCATTAAACTTGAATTTTCCGGCCGCACCTGTTTTTGGGAGATATTTTCTCAATTTACGCCTACCCGCTATATCGACCGTTTTATTATAGTCATACCTACCTCCAAAATACTCCTACACTACCTATAAACTCCCAGATCCCGAGCTCCATTCAAGATGGAAAAGCATATTTTCTTAAGGTTTCGTTTAGAAAAATATAAGTGAATTTTAAGTTTGCTTGCTTCTGAAGTTAACTGTAGATTTCAGTTTTCTTAGCTTAGTCCTTCTGCCACTTTCATAACTTTTCAAGTGAAAGAATCTCGGATTGAAAAGTTGTTTCTTTCAGCTTTTACAGACAAAACTGTAAGCTCTTTCTTTAATAATTTTTCGAATTTTCTGTATAGCATTAGGTATAAAAAAAGCGTTACATGTATTTTTTGTAACACAGGATAATCAGCCTTTAATGTACCCACTGCTGGGACAGGCCTCCTCTCGGTGCGAGGGAGCGGGCTGTAATCCACCACGCGGGCCCAGTACGGGTTGGTAAACGTCACATGTCTTGGAATTTTTGGTTCTAAGACATGCCGGTTTCCTCACGATGTTTTCCTTCACCGTTTTGAGAGCAGTGGCGATGAAACTAAATACACAAAGTACCCGACTGGGTTCAAATTCACGACCTACAACTTGTAAGTCGAGCCCGATACCACTGGGCCACTACTGCTCATTTTTTTTGTAAACTACAATAACTCGCCAACAAAATTATGTAACGATTTTGAGTAAATATTTATGTTAATCCCAAAACAACTTCTTTTTAAAAAACCGCCCCCGGGTAGATCGGTATGTCCTGTTCTGAGCACTTTTAAATCCCATCTAGCTTTCCTCTAATCCAGGGATCATGCAAATTAATGTACCTTTGCCTGTACCTACCTACCTACAGCCCTGGATTCGTTTAAACGAAAACAAATGGATATTTTTAAGCTTTCGGTATCATCTGACTAGAGCCTTGTAATCTGGCACTCAGTCACCGACTGAACTGCTCTGATTGATCCAATGTGATTAGTTGTATGTGCCGTATATTTTTCCTTAAGATTTGGGGCTCACAAAAGACGCAGACATACTATTTACAACACTGGCTGAATAATGATTTATGAAAAAGATGTACAGACGCCAGCACATCAAGCTACTACAATCTGTCAAATTTCTTTAATAGATTTTCAACTTTATCTCTAAAGCTTTAAGGTTCAAGGTTGATTGGGAAAATTTGACAGTTTCGGGTAGCTTGACCTGCTGGCGTCTGTACGTCAATGTATGTATTTGGAGAGCCTCGGAGTATTTTAGAAGGTCTTTTATGTATTTTCTTAAAAATCATCAAGACATTCTTTATTACCTGACTGAGCGACAGCAAAGACAGTAGTTCATTACAATTATTTTAGTTTAATCTCAGATTTAATGGCACCAACTGCATCAGACGCTGCAGACGGGTTATTTGACTTTCTATTTTTTTTTTCTCTTGTTTAATAATAGTAACCAGTTTTTGAGAGGCACAAACCATTGATCTGACATCTTCACAGAAACTATTGTTTTCGAATAGTAATCGAATTTAGTAGCAGAACTGCTACTGCTGAATTGCCAGAAACTGTTTTCCCCCGTTGCCTTAGCAATGGATTTGTCCCTAAGATTATAAATTACTTAAAGTCTTAAACAGTTGAGTTATTCAATAATATTCATCACAAACTTGTGCGCAAACACGTTTTGAAGCAAAGGGAAGGATGGGGAGGATTTTAAATTAATATCTAATTTGGGGGACGTATTCCCCCAATCTCCGTTAGTACAGGTACGATAGGGGCTAATTGCCATCAATCTTGTTTGGCATTTTATGGCTGTTTTGGTAAATTTGCCATGTTATTTCAGGGGTTTAGGTTTCCGTCATGGTTGCTTGGTGTTTGGAGAATACTCCATATTTTGTGTTGATGGGAAAAGCGGGATTGAGATTTATGTGGTTTTTCTCACTGTCTTTTTTCCACGGTGTTCTAAAGAGTATTTTATAAGAATATCAATAAATACCTTGTAATATGCAATTGCTCATATGAATAAGTTCCTATAAAAAAGCATGGAAAATGTTTTAAGAACAATCTAAAAAGCATAATCAAATCAAGAGTCAATGTATGTTTCAGTTCTTTTTTTTTCTTTCTTTTTATATTATTTTGTTTTTTTATTAATTTATGATTGTGTTTAGTTTGTGATCTTCCTGTGCGAGTCACAATACGTACGTTTTCTTTCTTTTAATTTTAAAGTCAAAAAACTTCCTTACATAAATTAATTAAGTAACTCTACTAAAATATTAATCTTACCTCAATTTCAAGAGAAAAGAAGCCAGAATTAATGTAATTACTCAAGCTTCATTATAAAATCAAATATTATCATAAATCTAATAAAAATCATAATTCAAGCGTACCTACTTTTCCCGAGAAACGAATTTTGTAAAAATATTCTCTCAACCCAAAAACGACTCGTTCTTACCTGAAACAAGAAAAAAATATTGTTTAATTAAATTGTTCGTGTTTTAATTATGATAGATAGTGAGTTTCAGCACTCCAAATATTTTCCAACAATGATATGTTATGGAGGTACCATTATACTGCGTGCTTCGTTCTCGATATATGTTACTTTAACATGCAGCATTCTCGAGTCACTCGGCAACTACGCAATTTTCAGAGCTAAAACTAAACGTAAGTATTAGTATGCATGCGTAATCTGTGTCCTAGCGCGATCTGTCATTATTTTCGTTTGCGCGGCAACTGATACTGTGTTCTTAGAAGTATTTAAGTAAATTGGAGTTTTTAAAAGTGAAATCTTGCTTAATTTAACTGTGCCTAAAAGGCACCACGAAGAAAAGGATTTACTAAAAGAAAATAAGAAAAATTTAACGAAAAATGAAGCGTTATTGTCGTCGTCGGGATAACTACGAAAGTGGTGCCTCACTTTCGAGTATTCCAGGTAGCAAAACGTTGTCTTGTGATTGCTATTATACCGGTACGGCTACTGGCTTTTATAGCAGTTAAGGCCACAAGGTTTTCATAACCTTTTGTACCGGTTGAGACGGGTGGTGTACGAGATACATCGACGTGCTCATTGGACTCGGGTCGTATACGAGATGTACGGACGAAATCCTTAGACTCGGGGCGTATACGAGATATACGGACGAGATCTTTAGACTCTTATGAGAAGTCCGTGAGGCTTCAATAAGCAGTTTTTATCAATCACTTGTACAATTTTTCTGTGGTATGTTTATTATTTTCCTTTTCAGATTTTATTATTGATGACACTTCGAACGAAGTAAAAATAATTGAAACATTACCACGAGATATGTCACCAGAAACTATGACAGACCCGGTTCCAGAACAACCTGAACCAATGGTTGATCCTGAGCCTACCTCAGCAGCACCAACTATAAGTTCAGAGGTACTTTTAGCACTGGGTGATCTCATGCCAGATGCACCTGCATATGATCCCTCTATATAGGGACTTGGCTCGTATTTGGAGCAATATTATGAAAAAGGGTCTTATTAAAAAGACAAAACAATATCTAATGGAACAATTGATTCCAAAAAATCACCCTTTATTAAAGGCATCAAAGCTAAACCCAGAGATTTCTGCTTCGGTAAGTGACATTATTGTCAACAGACACAAAAATATAGAGTTGGAACAAAACCAACTAGGCATTGGACTGTCTATAATAAGTAATGCAATATCATTGTTGGTAAACAATGATACAGGAGACCGATTTAAATTGATCTCACTACTTAGTGATGCTGGAAGGATCTTGACTGATTTACATTTTGTCCAAACAAAATCAAGGATAAACTTGATCTTCCCTGTGATTGATAAGAAGTTTTTGAACATCATTAAAGATGTTGAAAGAGACGAGTATACTCGTATACTATATGAAGCTAATTTTAGTGAAAAAATTAAAGCTTTGTAAACTTTCCAACAAAGTGGCCAGTACATCAATAAACCTACATTCAATCAGCATACATTAAATAAGGGAAACTTACAAGGTCCCCCTCGCTACAATCCGAGGCCAATAACGAGGTACTGACACAAGAAGACCCAGTCCTCAATACAAGCCCGGAAACATCACGGGCACTTTTATCAGTCCACGGCCAAAAAAGCCAAAAGCCTCACAGGAGAAACCTCATGCTCGCACATAGAGGTAAGTCATGCTGGAAAGCTCACACTTTTTTTACTGTGCTGGAACAAAATTTGCAAAGACAAATCCATAATTAATTATATCAAAGGATACTCAATTACCTTTGTAAAGAAACCTCATCAGAATTTAATAAATAATAATAATAATCTTTATTGATTCAGACTACAATGGTCTACAGTGTTAGTAACAAAGATAGCTTAGCCTATGTGAGTGCCACTTCCCCCTTCAGTGAAATCAGCTATGGAAAATACTGATATGCATACTGCTATCACCAAATTATTAAAATTGGGAGCTATATCCCCTTACAAGTCTTGTAAAGACCAATTTATCTCTTCTATATTTTTGATTTCAAAACATAATGGTACAAAGAGATTCATACTAAACTTAAAGAATAAATATGTAAAAACATCCCATTTTAAAATGGAGGATTATAGGACAGCAATAGCTTTACTTTCTCCAGGTGATTACATGGCAAAAATTGATTTGAAAGAATCATATTTATTAGTAAATATAAATCCACAGGATAGAAAATACCTACGTTTTCAATATGAAAAATTGTACGAATTTAATGCCCTCCCTTATGGTCTGTGCTCTGCACCTAATATTTTCACAAAGATCATGAAGAGTGTAGTGACACATCTAAGAGGAAAAGGGTACAAATCAGTTCAATGCCTAGATGACCTACTATGTACAGGATCTAGTTATCAATCATGTTTGCAGAATGTTCAAGAAACAATAGCTCTTTTAAAGTGCCTGGGATTTGTTATAAATTTTGATAAAAGTGTAATAGTACCATCACAGTCTTGCAACTTTCTTGGTTTTGTGTTTGATACAAAACATATGACATTACAATTGCCAAATAGACAAAGTATCAAATATTAAGAAGTTGGTTCAAAAATACTTAGATCTAGATCTAGAGATAGTTGTTTTATACGAGATCTGGCAAAATTAATTGGGATATTAGTTGCTGCCTGCCCAGCTACCACATATGGCTGGATTTACAAAAAAAAAAAAAAAAAAATAGAACATCATAAGTATAAATATTTATTTTAAAATAATGAAAATTATGTTGTGAAAGCAGACTTAAACTCAGATATAAAATTAGATCTACAATGGTGGGCTAATAATATTAGTACAGTATGTAAAGTATTGCTTATCATAAACATGATATTGAACTGTTCACGGATGCCTCCAGGACTGGATGGGGTGCTGTTTACAAAAACAAAAGAGCCCAGGCTTCTAGAGCGAATATGAAAAAACATACCATATTAACTACTTAGAATTACTTGCAAAATTTATGACATTAAAGGTTTTTATAAACAATAAGGAATACCTTAATATCCTGTTGCGTGTAGTTAATAAGACAGCAATATCATATATAAACAGAATGGGTGGTATTCAGCTCCCACATTTAAATAACTTGGCTCTTTGCCTCCTACAATTAAGTCTAGTGAAAATAAAGAGGCTAATGAAGAGTCCCGAAAAATCAATCCAGACAGAACGGGTGCTAAGCACCGGAGCGTTTCAAAAAATTGTATGTGAGCTGGTTTAACCCGAAAATTGATTTATTTGTATCCCACACAAATGCTAAATGTATTCTGTCTATGTCTCCTGGTTTGTCCTGGACAAAATAATTTATTTTAAAAATATTTTTTTTTTTTATGCCTTTCCTCCATTCAGTTTAATTATTCGAATTTGAAAAAGGTTTACAAAAAATTAAAAATGAGAAGGCAACAGGTAATCATAGTCATGCCTCGTGTATATCATGGATGTCATGCTTGCATCCCTATCACATAATACACAAATACAATATAATGTTACATATAAAATTTGGTGGACCATTTGCCAGGAGCATGGTATAAACCCATTTACTCCCATCTATACTACTTGTAATGTATTTCTTAACAAAATTATTTGACTTTGAAGCTGCCTATGGGACCCTAAACTCTCATAAATCAGCTCTATCTTTGATTATAGGCTCTAAAATTGGGGAGGATGATTGTATTAAGAGGTTATTTAAAGGATTCTATAACTCTATATAATAATCTATATCTATCTCTATATACTAATCACCGTTAGCAAAATACCAAACAACATAGGATCCAAATAAAGTTTTGGACACAACTGGACTCCCAATATGACATTGAGTTTTGAACGTATCTCAAAGAAACTGATGATTTTGCTTGCACTAAGCACAGCTCAACGGGCACAAACCTTATCATTAATAAAAATATCGAACATAACACTGAGTGAAAGTTGTGTTAATATTGCCATTACTGATTTGATTAAAACTTCGGCTGCTGGACGAACCCAGCCTAATCTTTTCCTGCCCTTTTTTGAATAACCTGAGATTTGTCCAGCCAAAACATTGTGTGATTATATGAGATTGACTAGAGATATAAGAGGTCTTAATGACTACTGGTTTTTGTCACATACAAAAAAAAAAAAAAAAACCAGTTTCTTCTACTATTAGTAGATGGATTAAAAATACTCTTTCAGACTGCGGTATTGATACGCGCGTCTTCTCAGGTCATAGTACACGATACGCCTCTATATCCAAGGCTAACTTAAAAGGAATTTCATTAGAATAGATGTAATCAGACAGTTTGTCTGATTACATCTACTGGCAAATGCTGGTTGGACAAATAATTCATTAACATTTGCAAAATTTTATAGAAGGCCAATTCTCAATTCAGGAGAGTTTGCCTATGCTGTGCTTAATGCAGAATAATATATTTTTAGTTACACTATTACTTATTATATTATTGTAATGTCACGATGGATATTGTGATCAAAAATGTGTCATTATTAGTTGATAAATAACGGATGGTTACCTATGTACCTACCGAATGAGGCTGATTAATTGATTGTTAATATGATTACTGATTGTTAATTAAGTTTAATTATAGAGAAGAATTTAAGATGTCAGTTTTGACTTAATAAAAATATTTATTTTAAAGAACATAATGACTAAGGAGTCAGGGTTATCTCAAGTTTACCATCTCTCTAAACATCTGCATGTTAAAGTAACATATATCGAGAACGAAGCACGCAGTATAATAGATGATCAAACGAACTTACCTGTGTGAAGTTCGATCATTATTATACGAAGTGCTTCGTTCGAAGATATATGTTCCCTACCCATCCCACCCCAGGTAAAATCGAGATAACCTTTCAAGAATCTAAAAAGAATGACAGATCGCGCTAGGACACAGATTACGCATGCATACTAATACTTACGTTTAGTTTTAGCTCTGAAAATTGCGTAGTTGCCGAGTGACTCGAGAATGCTGCATGTTAAAGTAACATATATCTTCGAACGAAGCACTTCGTATAATAATGATCGAACTTCACACAGGTAAGTTCGTTTGATCATCTATTATACGCGAATGCAGTAGGATTGAAGTAAAAGAAAAGAAAGAAAATACGTTTATTTGCGGCAAACATGACGCATAAAAAAGAACATAAACACAAAAAAAAAGTAACAAGTAAAAGTAACAAGTAGAAGATGCATGCCCTAGGTTAAAGAACTATTAATCTAAGATGCATCCGAAAAATATAATTTATTATTTTGATGTAGCATAATCCTACTAATATCCTACTTCCTACTAATATTATAAACGTGAAAGTTTGTATGGATGGATGGATGTTTGTTACTCTTTCACGCCAAAACTACTGAACGGATTTGGATGAAATTTAGCACATAGATAGTGTATAACCGGGAATAACACATAGGATACTTTTTATCCCGATATTCCCACGGAATCGAAATTTATGCGGGTGAAACCGCGGGGCGCAGCTAGTCAGCCTATAATGTGCCTACTGCTGGGGCACAGGCCTTATCTCTGTGAGAGGGTGTGGGCCATCATAATCCAACGCGCGGGCCCAGTGCGGTTTGGCGGTCACATGTTTCGAGTTTTTGGTTCTACGACATTCAGGTATCCTCACGATGTGGATATAAAGTTATTTACACATAGTAAAGCACCTAGGCTCGGACCCACGATTGCTCTTTTCTTTGATGTACTTAGTACGATTTGTATGAACGAAAATGTACAAATCAAATATGACCTGCCACCTTAAACTTCACTATAGCTTTTTTCGGACTATTCTTGTCATAATTGCAGTTCCTACCTACGAGCGCTTATGTTAAAACTTAAATTCCTTCAACTTCATGAATGAATTTAAATTCCCCATTAAAGCTCCCATAACTAAGTACATCTCCATCTTCAAAGGGTGCGTGGAGGGCAAAAGATAAGTGTGTAAACTGTAAAGTACATCTGTAGGAAGTTCGCTTGCCTCTCTCGCGTCAGTCAGTGTCGTGCCTGTCAGAACTCCTGCCGCACACATAAATCAGAAATGGCGAACAAACAATAAAGACAAACAATTTTGAAGCGAGAACGTGAAAAATGAACCATTGTGCACAATTTATACGTACCAGGATTTTGGAACGCTATTTCCATTTGTAGGGGATTTTATTAATGTCACTTTGAGGAAAGATTGGACGGAGTTTTTTACCCGACCGCGTCAGGAAAGACAGGGTTATGTTTCCCGAGCCGAGTCAGTGCAAAATTCAACTGAATAAACAAAATTACTGAAACTTAAGGAAAGCTTTACTGCTCCGATGGTTAGTAAGCGTCTTTTTTGCCGACTAGGTACTATGCTGTGTGTTTTCTCAAGTTTTTTTAAAAGAAAATAAAAGATAGAAAGAAAAGTCTTTATTTGCCACAGTACAGTGGGGTAGTTGCGTATTTATTTGTCACAGTACAGTGGGGAAGTTCTTTGCGTAACACATTATCAGTAGCAATGAGTTTCATTTTGACAATTCAATAACATTCATTGCGTTATTTACGTTGCTGAGCAGACATACTTTTCGAACATATGAAGCAATGGATTAGCTAATGATTGAGATTGATAGAGTGTTACGCAATTAGGGTGAATTTGAACAAAAACTTAATAAAATAAAATATAGGAGTTTATAACAATATTATTATAACAAACGACCAGTGGTCCACTTTAGCCCTAGATCGCAATATCTGGACGTCATGGGGAGAGGCCTTTGCCCAGCAGGGGGATGATGAAGACTAACAGTTTTTTTTTTTTTTTTTTTTGGGGTGTTTCTTACGGTTCGAGAAATGATAGCTATATGTATAAGTATGCAAGGTTTAGAAAGGATACATTTTCTTCCTATATACATATTACATAATCAGCCTATAATGTTCCCACTGCTGGGACGTAGGCCTCCTCTCGGTGAGAGGGAGTGGGCCGTAACCACCACGCAGGCCCAGTGCGGGTTGGTCGAATGTTTGGTTCTAGGACGTGCCGGTTTCCTCACGATGTTTTCCTTCATCGTTTAGAGAGCAGTTGTCATGAAATAATTTACACAAAGTAAAGCGCCTGACTGGGTTCGAATCTACGACCAGCAACTCGTAAGTCGCGGTCGTTACCACTGGGACACCACTCCTACTTTCGTTTAACGAAATACATCGTAAAACACGGTAAGGAAGACAGATTCATCACATTTTTGACGAATGATCCATCAAACCTGCCTACTAACAGTTTTCGTTAGTAACCTTTAACCCGCAATTTACTACCGCTCGTAACACTGTCGGTAACACGTTGATGCGGTTGTTAGATCAGCCGCCATGATGTTTCTTGTGTAAGGGTTCGAAAGAAAAATGGACACGCAAAAGTGTTAGATAGAAAATATTTAGGTATTGTCCATGTAATACAGAAAGCAGGTTCACTGGTTGATGACCTAGCATATGATGTGACTGCTGTATATTTGTTAATTTACTTTAATAGACTGCCTCGTTGGTTTAGTGGTCGCGAACGCTACTGTTAAGCATAAGGTCCTGGATTCGATTCCCAGGTCAATAAAAATGTTATTGGCTTTTTCCATCTGGAATTTATCAGTAGCAGCGGAGTGTGGATTTGCTCGGTTGATGGTTATAGGCTCGCCCCCAGTTAGAAGGGAACTTAAACATAACTGCAAAATGTAAGTGTTCTATAGGTACACTTCTGCCTTTAGGGAAACAAGGCATGATGTTATGCTATAATGGGCTCTATATTGATCTGTGTAGAAATTAACTTTGATAGAGCTGGCTGTTTTGATGGATTAGTAGGATATATGTGTTGCAATGATAAATTAATAACCATGCTTTGTTTGCGCCTATAGTTTAGTGCAAAATAGTAGCAATGCACGACGATGCTTTATATTCAGCCAAAATTATGTGAAAATGTAAGCACGTAAGCTTTAAAACTACCTCTTTGGTAAAATAGCAGACGGCCTTGGTAGGTTTTTTAAAACAGGGGCCAATTCGGGCGATTTTCTTTGGCAAATCTGTCAAAAACTCACAATGGAGAGACCATTGCGTAGGTTGTAAATTAGTAGACTGATGCCCCAGGTCAGGGATTCAGGGACAGAAACAAAATAGTCCCGACATTAGACATTTTTTCTAAGTTTAACAAAGAAGTCATACTCAAACTCAAACTATTTATTTCAACTAAACCAATTACAGGTACTGTTGAATTGTCAAGGGTCGGTCAGTCAAAAAGATGAAGCTAGCTGCCCATTCTAAAGCGTATTAGGTACAGACGCCAGCACATCAAGCTACTACAATCTGTCAAATATCTTTAATAGATTTTCAACTTTAACGCTAAAGCATTCAGGTTCTTGAACCTGAATGCTTTAGCATGGTTTATGGCTTTTAGAATGGTTGATTGGGAAAATTTGACAGTTTCGGGTAGCTTGACCTGCTGGCGTCCGTACCTATGGAGAAGAACGGGCAAGAAACTCCTTGGACACTCTTTTAAATCACAATAAATAAAAGTATACTTAGTACTAACGTAAGAATGTACGAAACCAATCATTTCTCAATTTATCAATCATTGAACTTACAATAATTGCATATGATGTCATTTGTCAAAGACAATTATTATGACAGATCGTTACAAAATTATAAACACCCCGTGACTCCACTCTATTTGTTAGTGTAGTTCTTGATGTCAAGGCGAATGAAAAGAACATGAATGTTTAAGTTCCTTTAATGATTGATTGAACGATTGAATGAATGATTTGACGTGAGTTGCGTATGGTACGCAAAAACATGTACAGATATTAGAGATTATGTTACGTTCATTTTATTATTTATGTACGCACAGTAAAATAGCTAGAGATACGGAGATATAAAATTTGAGTACAAAGGTATTTCTTAAGAAATTTCTCCCAGCAGACCTGCGAAAGGAATAATGAAAAAGAAATGTAGATAGTAGTGTGTGAGAAGATAGTTTAGTTATACATAGGAAAAGAAGGCAGATTTATTTCTGGCTGCTATATTTTTTTGCTAAGCCAGCTTGTATAAAAATCATCATCTGCCTAGCCTTTTCCCAACTATGTTGGGGTCGGCTTCGGCTTCCAGTCTATCCGGATGCAGCTGAATATCATAAACAAGGACATCTATTTTAACAATACTTTCGCGTTTAAAATTAGCGTTTTGGGGGACAATCTTATGTAAATTTTGACGTTCGAAAAGTGCTGATTCTCAGCATAATTTGAATAAATGATTTTAAACATGAAAAAGTCGATTTAAATGCTTTTTAGATTTTAGAAACATAAAAAACAAAAGAACTCCATGCCACATAAATTATCTTAAACTTTATCAGCTTGTTTATCACTTAAAATTTGCACAGACAAACTCGCACGCGCACAGCAAGTCGACATAACACATCAAATGGAGCGCACGATTAGATTAATCAACCACAAACTGGCAGAGGTCATACAAGTTCCGTTCTCTATTGCAATGTATAACATATACATATTACTGGTAATACACATAAGTGTTACTTATGTATGTGTCTCTTATATAATAGAATGTAATTTGACTATGAATTTCTTTTGCAGGTGGTTTAACCTGTGGTGAACTCTTGGTAGTAATGGGATAGATAGAATACTCCTTATTATGTACACCATAAGTATTATAGATAGAAATGTAGAAATTTTACGTAGGGTGACACAATGGGCGGTCTTATCGCTAAAAGCGATCTTTTAAAGACAGCCTTTGGATGGATTAAGGGAGAATGGAGAGACAATACTGCAGGTAGTCTGTGGTGTACCATTTACATATACAATAAATACATACAGTACATAACACATATACTTATCTATATAATGATGATGTTTGGTTATTTTAGATTACTGCTAAAGGGAGATAAAGGATCTTAGAGAAAGAATTGAAAATATTGTCTAATGTAGGTATGACAAGTGCATGTTATTTTGCCGGCAACCAAATTATAAGTACCGGTATTACCGGATGACAGTGACAAAAATGTTGATAAATTTCGGTATTTTGTAATAATAACTATGTACTAACATAATGTAAGGGCTCGTGGCTAAATGATAACAGCCACACGGGACGATGGAAGGTAAAGCTACGATTGGCGCGGTCGGTTCGTGGATGCGTGACCCTCCATTACATACCAAGGCCCCTACGTGTCTCGGTAAGCACATTAAGCCGTTGGTCTCAGCTGTCATTCGTATATCTTTGACAGCGATTACGGGTATTCCAAGCCCAAAATTCTGACAATAAGCCTTACCAAGAGGTATCGTGCTACCTAGTAAATGGGTTGTGGAGGTCATATAGGCAGTCGCTCCTTGTAAAATATGACGGCACGGTTGGCGCAGTGGTTAAGCGATTGACTGCTGCGCTGCGTGTCGCGGGTTGTCCGGGTCTGGTTGTTTGTGTATGTGAGTTTAAATGTTTGTAAACGCACCCACGATACAGGAGAAATTCCTAGTGCGGGGCAAGGTTTTTTTAAAAAAAAAAAAAGTTAACTCCAACATAGTTGGACAAAAGCTAGGCAGATTGATTGATCTGCTAATCATAATCAGCCCATATTGTACTACTGGGACACAGGCCTCCACTCGGTGAGAGGGAGTGGGCCATAATCCACCACGCGGGCTCAGTGCGGGTTGGTAGATGTCACATGTATTCGAATTTTTTATTCTAGGACATGCCGGTTTCCTCACAATGTTTTTCTTCACCTCTACTAATACGATGTGCATGTGAAATACAGTTTTATCAAACTTTCTTCCAACATACAACCTATTTGCAAATTATCTTAGTGTTTCGTGCATCAGTTTTCTCTTTACCATCATATTTGGACTTGGTATATCAAAATAGATAACTCTTATTTGAACAGGAAATAAATTATTCCGCAGAGCTCATGCCTTTTCCCTTCTGGGCGAACAAAGCGGCAAGCGGTACTAACATGGTTTGTAACACGCCGCGAGGGAATACCACGGAAGGCACCATTTTAGACGCTCTGAATTAGTAAACTACCAACTTCACTTATTGCTAAAAGTTATGATGTCAATGAATATTATAACAACAATTATAAAAGAAGTTTCTGCCTAGCCTCATGAGAATGAGGCGTGAATTATTTATGTATGTATCTACTGTATATATTTTTATAGGTTTTCAAAATCTTCAGGTCTTTCCTCGATAACAATTGGCCTCCAGCGTCCAGCTTTTCAGTACAATCTTGTGTCCTTCCTAAATACTGAATTATTTTGTCATCTACAGCCGTTTTAAAAAGCAAACGAGCAAAAAACAAGTATACAAACGAAACGATACGAAAAGCAACAACATTCCAATACAAAAACGAATTTCAGTTCCCATTTCATATTCATACACTTGTAATGTTTAAAACATTAGGAAAAATATGAAAAACATGGCATATCATACATAACACAACATGAACGCCAGTGTTGCCACAAGAATGACGCGCAATTTTTAGCTCGCCCAACACCCTGGCGGGCCCTGGCCCAAGCGTGGCCCCTGTTTCCCGCGCTTCCTGCCACGTCAATCAGCCACTACCCGCCATTTCTCACTGACAGCAAGCGGAAGGAAGTAACTTTTTAAAAATGAAACGCAAATGTAAATCTGAACACGATCAGGTTGGTTTTGATTTTGGTGTATTGTGTTGGGGCGATAAATAAATGGCGTTCAAAATTGTTTGGGTGTTTCCCGTGTGGTTCTGGCATATATAAATTGGTTAAGTTTATTTTGCGATTTGATTTATTTATTTGCTTTAGATATTGTTCGTAATAAAAAAGTGTCTTAATAGAAGGAAATATAAATGTGTTTATTGGCATTACGCATTACAGTAAAAAATATACACTTTAAAACTATAATGCCCTAAGATGGTCATGTACAGACGCCAGCAGGTCAAGCTAGCCGAAACGGTCAAAATTTCCCAATCAACCTTGAACCTTAATGCTTTAGCGATGAAGTCGAAAATCTATTAAAGATATCTCTTATAGCAGGGCAGAAGTTGAACTGAACTGATTTTTTGTTCTATGACTAAGTACAGCGATGTTGTGTGTTGACAGCGATGCGGACGAATTTTTTGATGCCCTATGATTATTTTTGCTTATTTTTTCACATGTATGTATTTTAAATGTTAGCTTATACAACTTGTCCCGGAATTAACGCACACCACCAGACACCCCAATTAGAATGTTATGTTATAATCATAATACATACACTGATTTTTTATTATTATGTAATAAACATTGTTTTTCTCATAAATTAGTTACACTGATTGTGGGAGAAAATTGTGGTCACATTACAAATCTACGCATGCAAACAGTCGCACTCGTTTAGGGGTCTAGCGCAGTAGGTACTTCATCTATTTTGGTTTATTTTGACTGTACAGCGGAAGTGTGACAGTAATTTACGTAGTTTTAATTATTTTTGGGATAAAATATTACCTATATTAAAAATTACAGAAATCGATTCAGTAAACGATTCTGAACAAACTACTTTCATAATGTGCATTAATTCAGTTACACATTGTATAATGTAAATATCGTCAATTAATTATAAATAAGATATAAAAGCACCTAATCATCTCATTATTAGATAATATATAATATAATAAATATAATATATAATATATTATTAATACATATATAATATATTATTAGATAATAATTATATAATATTAATAAATATATAATATATTATAAATCTTTCTGTATGCAAGTTTTTCTGTGACAAATAAACCTATTTTTCTTTCTTTGTAATAACTTACGTATACTTTTTTTTTTCATTTTGCCAATAATGAACATTGCAAACCGTCAAAATACACACAAGACTCGGTAATTTAATCTGCCATCAAAACCAATATTTAATTTTAGAATTGACATTCCCCCATAAAAAGAGGCGCGTTCGATTTAACAAAATCAAATTGATATTTCACACGCATCCGTAGACTTTTTTTTTTAATTCATATTGGTTATACAGGGGCTGTTATTGACGTTCTAATCGGAACAAACCTGCGTTTGACGTGTGGTGTCGTCCGTTATGAAAAACGTATCGGAAATATCTATGAATATTTTTATGCGTAAAATCTTTTTTGATTTTTGCTTGACATTTTTCACAAAAGGAATCGTCGTGTGACGTACGAGTATGCAGTTCTATTGAGTTAGCATACCATAGCAAGCTGGTTTATAAAAATCTCTTTACTGCTGTAAACTGACAGGTACGAGCATTATTATACAGACTTAAACCCTATTACACTACACGATATTTAGGGCCCGATAAATTGATTTAAAGAAATTACCACTCTATAAAAACACTACCTAAATATCGGGCCCTAGTTCGAAGGCTAAAAATTCGAAGACATGTGACATGTACCAACCCGCACAGGGCCTGCGTGGTGGATTACGGCCCACTCCCTCTCACCACGAGGCGGCCCGGTGTCCCAACAGTAGGAACATTATAGGCTGATTATGCTGTATTTTTATAATAGGGACTCTTCCTCCCCTTTCTCTTAATAGATTACCGGTACCTGATTATCGCGGTTTATAGGGGTTTTTAATTACCTACCTATAAAACTACTTACCTAATCGACTTACTAAGAGTGTAGGTAAATATGACTACGCCAGGGGCTTAAAAATAGCTCTGACATACTCCTTAATTAACTGTAACTTCATAAACTGTTCCTACCCACATCTTAAACACCACAATGCCCCATTTTTAGGGTAAAAACACCATTAACCTCCCAGCTTACCGAGAAAAACCGTCACAAAGTATTCAAACCAAAAAGACGTCGGAAACGGAAACGCGTTCGTTCGGATTTCGAATCGAGAGTGCTAATTCGTGCGCGGCGAGATCAAAGGCAGCGGCCGGCCAATTACCGTGCGGCGTGTGCGCAGCGAAACGCACCAGTTTGAATTACGTGCAGTAAGTTTGAGGTTTAAGTTATAAGAACGCTGATATTTTTTGGGAAATGTGCCACATTTTTGCCACAAGTTCATAAAAATTAAATGTCTAGTTTTTAGAGGTAGATAGTTTCCACCAAATTAGATAATTGGTTAACGAATGATAAGATAAAAATATTATGTACTTAATAGATATTTTTGTATTTAACATGAACGTTTTAGATGGACATAATAGCCCTTAATGCACTTTTTTAATGCTAGGAACAAATTTTTCTCAATAAATATTCTATTAGATAGATCATACAAACGATAATCTCCTCGCTGTCGCCTCTATTTTAAACCACAAAATTTTAGTAGTTGCTTAACTTCAATGTTGCAACTCTTATAGTATTCTATTGCGCAACGGGAGGTGGAAACGCGCTAGATTAGAGATTTACCACAAGAATATGATGCAACACTAAATTAGCCGGAAGATAAATGGTCACTTCACCCCACCGTTTGATCAACTTCCTTATTTCATTATTAAATTTTATGTACATAATACGGGAAGTAGGAACATAATTTTAGTAGTTAAAAGTCATCATCATCTGTCAAGCCTTTTCCCAATTATATTGGGGCCGGCTTCCGGTCTGACTGTGTTATCATCATTTCTTAATTGTTACTTAAAATCATAATACGATTTGCATTCCCATGTGACTGTAGAACATGGAGCACTATTATAAAAATAAAACATCTGTATGTATACTAATTACCCATGTTTGCAAATGAATAAATGATTTGATTTGACTTGTGAGTTTGTCACGCTAAAACGGCTGAACGGATTTGGCAGATAGGTAGCCTGGGACCTGTAGAAGAACAAAGGCTACTTTTCATCCTGGATCACAGACAAAATTGTGGGCCACAGCTAGTATTTTCAAACTAACTGTAACTAAACCAACAATAAGTTTGCACAGTCCGCAGTTGTATAATCCCTATATTTAAGTAACCTCACAGCTGAACACTGTCTCTTAAGATACAGGTTATCCTAGTTTAAGAGGCAGGGCTCATAAAACCTGTATACAGACTTCTGCAGCGTAGTTAATATCATGTTACTGTGTGTATACTAATGTTATGTTTCTTTGTGACAATAAACTATTATTATTATATGTACTTTAAGACTTTTTCCTCAAAACAAAGCAACATTTCTACCCACCCTCTTCCAGATAACAGCGTTTTAAATTCTCCAGACCCACTTCGCCTAAAGTCCCATAAAACTATAATAGATACTACGTAATCGTACCGCATCAGTGCACAACACCACGCGGTCCTTATGGCACCCATGGGGTACGACTCCTTGCGGATAGGAGGACCAAAATAACCCCCAACAGTTCAACTGCACCATTTTCACCCCAAGTACTGTCTCCACTTATTTATTAACGTTAGTAAAAAAGTGACATTTTGAAATACGTGCCCGTCAGTTAGATTTAGTGAGGGTAAGCGACGGGTGTCAAGGTCAGTTTTGGATGGGTGGGCGATGGCTTTGATGTTTAGGAGGTAATGGTTTTGAAAATGCGTGATTTTGAAATTGAATGAGATGTGTGTTGTTTTTGGTTTAAAAACTATTTTGAACGTGGTGGAATTGTTAATTTATGTTGTACCAGCTGCGACCTGTGGTATCACCCGCATAAGTCTCTATCCCGTGGATACATCGGACTAAAGTATCCTATGTCTTAATTGAGGTTATAGTCTACCCATGTGCCAAATGTCATCTAAATCCGTTCAGCCGTGTTAGCGTGAAAGAGTAACAAATGCACATACAAAAAATCAAATCCCTTCTCATTATAATATTAGTTTAGATGAACTGTCTTCTTCTTAGATACCAGCAATAGGATGACCAACACCCTAATTTCGTAACACACTAACAACCAGAATCTGAATCATTTCGAAGGATATTGCTAATCCATTGTATTATTATATCTGTCGCATGTCGGAGCAGCAATAATTATGCAAAAGCCACCACTCAGTGGATCCCAAATGGCAGGAAACCACCGCGCGGCAGGCCCAGAAAGAGATGTCGAGATGAGCTGGAGGAAAAGGATTCGCCCACAATCGCAGTAGACCGGGAAAACTGGAAGGAGGGAAGCCTTTACCCTGCGGTGGGACAACACAGGCTCATAATAATAATAATTGCTTTATACGTTCTAAAAATGTGTCTGCTCAACAACGTAAATAACGCAATGAATGTTGTTGAACTGTCAAAATGAAAGCCATTGCTACTGTTAGTGTGTTACGCAATTACCCCGCAGATTCAAGAAACTTCTAGCCATAAACTACAAATATTTCTTTTACTTTGCGCAAACTAGATTTAAATGTTGCTAGAAGTTTCATAAGTTCTAATTTAGCATTAAATCTGTTGTCACACTTATCAGAGAGGACCGGAGTTAAGGTCAGAGTGGCAGGAAATACGCTTCTGATAACCCGGTAATTAATCAATTACTATTGCACTAGTATGTGCCTCCGCTTCTGTTTGTTTGGAGCGTTTATATTTGATGAGAAGTCATGAAAAATCGTTTATTTCTTCACCTATCTATCTATATCTATAGTAATAATAAAACTAAAGAATTTGTGTGTTTCTTTGAACGCGCTAATATCTGGAACTACCAGTCGGATTAGAAAAAATCTTTTTGCATTTGATAGCCTAATTCTTGAGGCAGGTTATAGGCTATTTAACATCATGCAAGGGCCTTTAGGAGCCGAGCAAAACAAGAAAAAGTCAGAAAGAATGCTAAGCGAACACTAAGTAATAGCGGCAGGCGATGCTATGGGGAAGGGTGGGTCGAAGGAATAAAACATTTCACGCGGGCGATGTCGCGGGCAGAAGCTAGTCACGCATATGCAAGAAGACTTTTATGGTGTACATAATAAAGAGTATTCTATTCTAAGACTTTCTTGCATATGAGTGACTAGCTTCTCTCGACATTTCTTGAAAGTTGTTAATGAAATGCCTAATATTAAAATCAGTTGTATCTGCTATAACCATAGAATAGAGTATTCTTTAATATGTACACTATAAATATTACAGATATAAAACTGGTCTTAACATTTAAACAACATCACGCCTGCAGGTACTGTCCGAATGTAAGTGTGTGTAGACAACAAAAAGTCCAGTCATACTCTTGGAATATTGTATTCCTGTATTCATTAATTATATTTAGTCCAGCGGTGCTATTCTGTAAAAATCTTACCGTGAAAACTAAGGTGAAGTGACCGTCAATAGTGTAAATCCCTAGCATCATCTGCTTAGCCTTTTCCCAACTATGTTGTATTTGGCTTCCAGTCTAACCGGATGCAGCTGAATACCAGTATTTTACATGGAGCGACTGCCTATCTGACCTCCACAACCCATTTACTGGGTAATACGATACCCCTTGGTAAGACTGGTTGTCAGACTTTCGGGCTTCTGACAACCCGTAACGACTGTCAAAGATCCACGAATGACAGCCGGGACCAACGGCTTAACGTAATTTCACGTAAACATGTTAAGATAGTCACCCATCGACAGACCAACCGCGGCAAGCGTAGCTTAACCTGATCGATCGACCTGTGTGGCTGTTATTATTTAGCCACGGGGCCCCTAGTGTAAATCTCTAGCATCAGATGGAATGACAGCTAAGCTCATTACCGCTGAGATTTTTACAGACTAGACCGGCCATGACTAGATATTGCGACGCGCAGAAACCAACTAAATTATAAAACACATTTTAATTAGGTATTAATTGTTATTTACTTACCTAAAACACATACTTAGATGATATTCTTGTGTCATAATTATAGTCTGTGATGTAATCTCAAATCATAATAATAAATAGTTACATTTTATGTTATTGAATTACTTCCCGTACGATAACCTTTAACTTTTGGTGACATAACACATCATTCATATCATGGATGATGGAATATTATTATATGGGGTTCGTGAGCGAAATGATACCGCCGACATTGCATAACTTACATCTATTTTTTTCAACAAACATAAAGTTACAAAGAAAAAAAAAATACATATTTTATTTGCGGCAAACAAATAACCGACTTTATTATTCTGAATAAAAAATACTTTTCCAAAAAGGTGTGGTCTACTCGACCTAAATGTATGGAACAGCTGATTCTGTTTTCGCGATTACGATGTCGGTTCCGTGGAGAAAGTTGTTCAGTTTTATGGTTTGTAAAACACCCTTAAATTTGACCACATCTTTTTGATACATGTTTTATAAAATTATAAACATAATAATAAAGTCTTAATAACTTCACGTTTTTTGAAAAACTTAGATTTGATACATCCTGTAGATACAAACTGTAGGAGAGTTAACAAGAACTCAAAAGCATATATAATATCAGCTTTTAAAAGGGTCAAAAAGACAAAATTAAATAATCAAAACAAAAAAAAAATCTATTCAAACGAATTCGAGTAAAAAAATCCTGGTCCTTCCACCCAGATTAATATCAAAATATTCACCGCAACAAAATTAAATATTTAAAATCATTTAAAATGCCAATGAAGTAAATCCGCGTCCCGACTTCAGAACTCGGGAGCAGCCTCCCTGTCTGCCAAACTTCGGCCTCCGTCTGTCTGGAATTAGGATGCGTTGTTTCAACGGTACAAGACTTACCCATTTGCGATCAAGTCCTGTGCTTATTAATACTTTGTCCCTGTATTAATAGAAGATTTCATTACCATAGTAATGTGCAAATGGAAGAAAAACAGCGTTTGTCTGGATATTATTTTAATTTAATCTGAGAGGAATGTCTTGTTAGGCTTTAAGTCTGTAGGAAGTTAGGTTTTATGGCTATAGCTGGTATGAATTAATCATTTGTGAGGGTCGGTGGTCCTAATTAGCAGTATTTTAGGATCCTTTTATATTTATTTATCTCTTTCCTTTGTTTGGGTAGGTCTGTAGGTGGGCACTGCAACATTAGAGGCTGATTTACAGCATAAGATAAGTTCTGCCAGACGAATATTTTAAAAAGCTTTGAAAAAAAAAAATGTTTAATACATATACGAAGGTATTGTGACCATCTAACAAGGTTTGCAGGGCCAACATGGCCAGAGATAGCTCAAGACAGGGAGGTTTGGAAGGAGGCCTTTTCCCAGCTGTGGGACACAACATTGGCTAACGAAAGAAAAAATACATAGACACAGGTTGAGCACAGTGGTATCTACCACAATGATACATAATTGTTTATCCAATAGTTGAAGGTTACAAAAATCTATACAAACAAAAAGCAAGCTTGCGCGTTGTCTTTGGAGAATATGTCTAAATATATTTTTTTACTGAAAAACAGTTGACTGCGCAGATATGGTCATAAAAATACTTTTACATCGACCATCCTGTCACTCACAAAACGCTTACAAAATTGTCTAACTACATCCAAAGCGGCCATAACTCCCCATCCTCAATAACTAAGTACAGTGTATTTAAAGATAACTCAAAGCTCAACCACACTGCTCTATTTTAGGCAACAAAGAAAACTGTAAGAGCACTTAAGGATTCCGCCAGTGTAGTCCGACGCGACGACTGGATTTAGAAGTAATAAATTCTACAGACATAGTTGGATGCTAAACCATGTTCAAATTAGGGTTACCCTTTCCGAAATTTGAAAAGTCCTCACAAAAGGTTTGACACCTGTCAAGTCCGGACTTTTTTCTTTTACTAAAAAAAAATAAGCCTTTATGGCTATTTCTACAATGTTTTTTTTTTTTAAATATTATATTACTTCTACCTACTCAAAATTAGTTTCTTTAAATATTGACGTTCAGTGCGTACTTTTTAAACAGCTTGTCCTTCGACAAAGGCCTCCTCTAAAGACTTCCCTGGCTCTGGCTCTCTGAACTCTGGAACAGCTACTCTTTTGACGAAGTCATCCAACACTCCGCTTGTCTTCCATTGCTCGCATTTTTTTCTGTATTTATTATACTTTTTTTAATTTCCTCTAGAAATCCCCTAAGTTGAAAAGTCCGGACAAATGACAAGGCCGAAGAAGGTCCGGACTACCGGCCAAAAAGCCGGACATGTCCGGACGGACAGTGACCCTAGTTTAAATGTTGTCTCGCCTAAAACTGTCTCACTTTTATTTGCGCCGTCGATTAGTGTTGTTAAAGTGGAGAATAGTGTAATGGCATTAAGAAATACGGTGTTTGTGTTTGTGCTTTCTCTTTGGATCGATATTATTTTAAGTCTGTTTGTCTTTGGATATATCATGGATCAAGTATTTGGCAATGAGTATTTCACACGTCGAGTATCGCCATCGGGTATGGATCAAGTAGTTCAATTGGTCTACGTTGACAGAATATGATTGAAGTAGCTTTGGCACCGGTTATAAAGTTTTGCATTGTTAATGATATTAATAAATAATAGTCCTCCAGGTCGTATTTCGGCCATGGCGGCCAGTCTCAACGGACTAGCCTTCGGCGCGGGAGATACTACGAGTATGTGGGCTGTAATCCACTACGCGGGCACAGTACCTATTGGTAGATGTCACATGTTTTACAATTTTAGGTTCTAGCACATGCCGGTTTCCTCACTGTTTTGAAAGCAGTGGTGATGAGATATATTACACAAAGTAAAGTGTCTGCCTGAGTTCGAGCCCAATAGTGAGTCGGGCCCTTGCATTACAACTGATTTTGCACACTGTCCAAATCACAGTGATCTTTATTCTCATTCAAATAACGTTGTTATTGGGTTGCTGCCACTGAAAAATCTGTCAAAATCATTGTGATCTTTAATCTTGTTATAATAAGGTTGCTGTTGTCAGAGGTAATTTTACAAAGACCTCTTCTAATTCTAAAAACAAAACACTGCTGTATCGCAAATTCCTTCCATTTTATAATAATATAACAAAATATGGTAATTCGGTGGTCATAACATATGACGTCACGTTATTAAGGTTGAGCATATGCTTTGTTTCTGTGTTATTGTGCATTGTTATGTTATTGTAATTTAACACAATTGGGCCTCGACCCTTGTAAGTGTTGCGATTGGGGGAACATTTCGTGTTTCTTTTGTTTGAATTTGAATACGTTTCGTTTTGATTATTGATGTGTTAACATTGAGATTATGAGTTCTGTGTTTGCTCATATTTTTAGAGAAAGTTGTGTTGGGAAAACATCGTGAGGAAACCGGCATGTCCTAGATCCAAAAATTCGAAGACATGACACTGCACCGCAGTGACAGACTACAGCCCTCTCCCTCTCGAGGAGAGGAGGCCCGTGTCCCAGCAGTGGGACCATAACTGATTATGCTATGCTACTGTTTAGGTCGGAACAGTCAGTTGAGTCAAAATCTTGATGTTGCCTTAGTGTACTGTCTGTTCCGAAAAGATCTAACGAAAGTGTAAACAAACACTGTTCAAGTTAAATTCAAGCAACCACTCACTAAAGGGAGTTAGTAACACTTTAAGGTTCAAGGGCTTTATTAAGGTTTCAACTTTATATTATATCTCACCACACTTTCCGAACAATTGTTGTTTAAGTAACATTATCTAATTGTAAGTTTGTTTGTATTTGTAAATGACTATTGAAAAGTCAGCCCCAAGTGTAACTGAGGTTATAAAATCAAACTCAATATTGTCAAATGCCACTTTAAGGTGATTTTTATTAAAATTAGAATTTCGGGTTACCTATTCAAATAACCGTAGCACTCAATTTTTAAGTGGCATTACAAATTGGCATCCACAGGTACAGTTCTTGATCCATTTGTTTACATTTTAGTGAGATACTTTAGGAAGAGACCATAGACACCAATGTTTATTTTTCAACATCATTAAAGTTTCCAATTTACACTAACATTTCCTACCTACTTCAGAAATCCTTTTCCAATGTTAGTAGTCTATGATAATACATATAATAGATGTACAGACTCCATATAAATGTCCGTACATAGATCAGTCTCGCTGGCTGAACTAAGACATCGCACTCCCGTCTTCCGGTACCGGGTATTGATTAGTACTTTCACGAAACACTTTCCAAGTCAAGATAGAATAACAATTATAAATCTGTGGACTCTTTTTAGTCTTGGATGTTGAATTATTGTTGAGGTCCGCATTGCTAAAAACTGGTCCTTCGAGAATTCGTAGCTCTGACTTGACAACATAAACATAACATCATGCATGTAATCCCCGAAGGGTTAGGCAGAGGTGTACTATCGCCAAAACATATGTATCTGACCATTTTGACAACAAAATCCCGTGCACATGATGACCACAGCTGCGTCCGTAAGTAAAGCAAAAGTAGGATCTTTTTTATTTGTTTTATTTTATTTTTTATTTTCTTTAGGTCGACTAATAATATGCGCTGCAAGCAGGAATAATCCTTACGGCGGTCAGATATATGTAGATATTGGCGATAGTACATATAGTTCACCTATTGACTTGGGGACAAGAAAACAATTCAAAGAAATCTAAAATCAACGCTTGCGATGAGCTAAGGTGATGATAAATCCTCCATCTCTACTATAAGCAACTCTTGCTCTGCAGTACAATATAACATAACACGACATCACGCCTGTAATCCCCGGAGGGTTAGACAGAGGTGTACCTGTTGTAGTACACCCACATTTCCCCAGTTATGTCTAAGTCCTATGTAATAAGGGGCGAGCCCATTGCCATCAACCGGGCACAAATCTAGACTCCGGGCTAGCAGACAGGTCTGACTTCGGGGGTAGCGTCCAAACCATTTTATAAGCGTAAGTTCGACGTAATTTGACAGCCCTAAATTCCGCAAAAACATACCACGGCCTATTTACAATACTTACTTAACCTCAAAAAGAAGACGTTCAGAAGATATCATTACAAACTAAATTCACTAGTTTACTGAAAGAAGCGAAACAGTGATTTCGCAATGGTAGTGCGTTACCGAATGAGGTGAACGCACCAAATGTCGGCTATAAACTATTTCCGCTCGATTGGATCGCGGACTCGTTGTGACGGGAGAATTGTTTTTGCTGCGTTTTCGATACCGATTTTTGGGTGCCTCACCCTGTTAGTGGAGTTAGGAATTTAGAAGTGCATGTAACTGTTATTTTTATTTTAACCACTGAACGGTAGTTACGATATCGGTGTCGTTTTAAATATCAAGTTTACAGTGTTTTTTTTTTAATTCGAATTTTATCGTTATGTTTTGATTTTTACAACTTTAAAAAAGCTGTGAATGGATTTTCAAATGCTTCACATTTTAATAATTTCATTCATTCATTGGAGCAGTGATGACCCAGTGGTACCGGCCACGATTTACGAGTTGTAGGTCGTAACTTCGAACCCAGATAGGCGCTTTACTTTGTGTAAATTATTTCATCACCACTGTTCTCAAAACGGTAAAGGAAAACAGCGTGAGGAAACAGGCATGTGCTAGAACCAAAAATTCGATGATATGTGACATCTACGAACCCACACTAGGTCCGCGTGGTGGATTATGGCTTACTCCCTCTCATCGAGAGGACGCCTGTGTCCCAGTTATTATCCAAAAATAAAGGATCGGTATCGTTTTAAAAACCATATTTATACGTAGGGCTTTTGTTCGAACGCCATCGTTATTTGATTCAAAGCGTTTGAAAAAGCTTTGAATAGATTTTATAACTTTTAATATTAAAAAAAAAAAACGCTTTTTTATCCAATTTGAGAGCTATCGCCTTTCTTTCTAGTATTCTCAAAAAAAAAAACGGGAAAATGGTTTGTTGAAGTTTCTCGATAACTATCGGGTAGTTATCGAGAAACTTCAACCTGTGTTGGCATACCTATGTCCATCTGTTGGACGTCTTTCGGCTGAAATGATGATGATGATGATGATGAGGTAAAATATCATTTTTATTAAAATTTTCAAAAAACAGGTTTTGGTCCTTCGAGTCATGCTAAGTGGGACAAATTGAAGTTCATGAAAACTTTTTTTTTCTTATTGGTTTTTTTTTTTTCATCTGTCTAACTTATAAGAACCACAACGTTACATGAATAATGTTTTCATGAATTTCAGCTCCAGACTTACAAAACGTAACGTTAGTTAATACAGCGCGTCCTTTCGGAAAGCTCGTAAACGCGGGAAACGCCTCGTGTTTTATCGGCTACTTCCGGACCCAGCCGAACGAAGCCGAAAGCAGTCTGAGTCTGAATCCATTTTGATGCAATCAGATCTTTTACTGCTGTGATAGAAAATACGGCTATCGTAAAATCCAACAAGGATATCTGCTTCGAGATATTATTGAATTGAAGCAAGACTTGCATTACATATTTTAAGTAATTTGTTCCATAGTCGCATAAAGAGAAAATAAAACTAATTCCTGTGTTGGCATACCTGTGCTCAGCCATATATGAGGAGTGATTTTTCAAAAGGCCTTATTTCCAGCAGAGCCAAATTTTCAGTAGAGCCAAATATCTGTGAGATATGCAAAGGTTGTACTGTAACTTTTGAAAGTAGTCAAAATAAGTGTGCATTAGTTGTTCTGAACATATGGCATTTAAAAAAAATAGTTTTATATACTTGTATTGTTTTTATCTTAAATTAAATTTTGGAAATATGACCTTTTGTTTGCTACAACAGGAAATAAAGCCTTTTGTATAAAGTGAATAGGAAATATGCCCCTTTGTTGCACACCAATTTGGAAATAAGGCTTTTTGTACAATTCAGAATGAGTAGGTTAGGTAAAAAACAACTAGATAGCGGTGTTACTTAAAATATTAAAGAATTGTTGTTAGGAAATACAATTGTTTATTCACAAAATGAGACCATAACAAATTTAAATTCTAAGGTTCAACAAATCATCTGGTTCATTGCATTCACATGCCATTGTAGGATCATGCAGGTCATGCTCATCTTCCTGCAAAGTGCTTAGAACATCATCTAAAATATTTTTATACCAGCCCAGATTATCCATGTTTCTCCAGTCATCTCCAAATTGTTTTTTTAGTAGATTATCCACGTCATTCTTTTTCTTTGCTGAAAGAGGTATCAGCGCATGTGGTAATGTCGAAATTTCTGAAGGAATTCTTTTACCATGTTTTAATAGAGAAACTGACTCTTCAGAACCAGACTGAAATCTGTAATGTTCATATCCAGTCACTTTGCAGCTCAATACTTTCCCTGTTCTACTGTTCACACTCTTTTTAATGAAAATCTTTTTTAAGGACTGTATTCTATCAACTTTTTTAAAATTAACAGACAATTCTTTTATATCTTTCAAACACCATTGCCCACCTAATGTCTGTACATCTCCATGCTTGCTAATTTTTTCAATATATTCCTGTTTTTCCGTTATCACAGCACACCTTCGCAAATCTTTTTCGATTCTACCAAAA
Organism: Apamea monoglypha; assembly: GCA_911387795.2. Taxonomy (NCBI): domain Eukaryota; kingdom Metazoa; phylum Arthropoda; class Insecta; order Lepidoptera; family Noctuidae; genus Apamea; species Apamea monoglypha. The sequence continues at coordinate 2,561,365 of OU426932.1, read as the reverse complement.
ACTCTATCAGCTGGTAGAAAGCTGTGACCACGGACTGGGTAACATAGCTGAATGTCTCTTAAATTTATTGGTGATTTAGAATACAGCCAATGCATTAGCATGTGTATTATGAAGCTATTTTTGTTCTGCCCCCCACATCCGTCGCAGAATAACCTGAGTACAGTAACATTGTCAGGAATATTAAGGTTATTTAAATAGCAATAAAGCGCTGAACCAATCTCTGTAGCTCCGCGGTTAGCTTCAGTCTCATCCCACACATAAAAAAAAGCTTTTTTGGCATCTAAATTATAAATGCAGAAATTATACTTTGACCAATTTTAGCTAAATAGGAAATATGCCGTTTTGTATGAAATTTCTTAACACGGTTAAAAAACAAGCAGGAAATACGGCGTTTTGTTAATTTTCACACTGCCTGTCTACCTACGGGTGGAAATGTGCCAGTTTGTTTGACATTCTACTTTTGATGCGCCTTTTACTATAGGAAATAAGGCGTTCTGAACTAAGCAAATGCCAGTTCCAGTTGCGATTTTGACTAGACTTCACGATTCCGTCGAAATCTACATCAAAGTAAAAAATGGAAATAAGGCCTTTTGAAAAATCACTCCTCATATGTATACTAATACGAGTAATAAAGCTGGATAGTTTGTTTGTTAGAGCGCTTTAATCCAAGCAACCAGCAGTTGAATTAAAAAAAAAAAAATTGCATTTGATAGCCTATTTCTTGGGAAGGCTATGGCCCTTAGGGGCCGACCAAAACTAAAAAAAGTCCTAACAGCGCTAAGCGGAGACGAAGTACCTAATAGCGCGTGCTAGTGATGCGATGCGACGCAGTGGAACAAGAAATCAAGTCGCGGGTAGAAGCTAGTCGTTAAAATTATACACTAAGATCCAAGAACATTTTCGGGGCAAGGATTTCGTTACAAAACTTGGTAAGCTCATATACTCAAATTATGTTAATTTAAATTTTCCTACGCTATAAGATAATACCTATGCTTTGAATTGTACAATCTCAGCCCAAGACACAGACATGAACTTTCAAGCTAAATAAAAGTAAGCCTGCCTGCCTGTTATGTACGCCTTGACGGAACGGCAGTAGAGTGTGATTGTGTGAGCTATGTCACAAACCATTCTCCACCTCCTATCCTGTCCTCTGTGTCCCATAACATGCAGTCAAACTGTCAAAGTGAACTCTGCGCTGCCACCGAGAACGCCGTGGAAGTGGAAAAGTTTTGGAAAAACAGCATTTAAAATACAGTCGTGCCACCGACACGAAGAAGAATAATGGATGCCAATAAAAAAAAAACGGCCACAATAAGATCAATGGTTTCGGAGAAATGCGTGGACAAACTTACATACACCTATAAAATTTTGTATATTTGTTTGGAAGCCCTAATAGATTATAATGTTATTCACATTAATGTTATTCACATTATAATCTATTAGGGCTATATTATATTAGGGCATTATAATCTAATAGATTATAATGTTATTCACATTATAATCTATTAGAGCTTCCAAACAAATATACAAAATTTTATAGGTGTATGTATATAGCAGTTCCAATAATATTACACACAAACGTATCAAACTTAAAAACTCCTGTTTTTTTAAGTCGGTAAAAAATATTAAATCTAGGCCTTGAATTGAACTGACAAATAAATCTAATTACATATATTAAATTGAATAATTGAATATAAGGTATACAACAATCACTAGATACCACTATAACATATTCGCACACCCATTCGCAACTCCTCATGCACACTCATCCACACTGTACACTTGGCAATGCTTAGATGGTGCTAGCGGTAATTCTCTTCACTCTGTATGTTTGATTCTGCTGCATATATTGTATAGCTATTAAATTGTAAATCCGTAATTGGCTGTAATACTAGTTTATATATTTTAAGATAAAATTTTAAAGAGCTGTGGATTTTGTGAATAATTAATAAATTGCAAAATCTCAGCTCAAGACTTGACAGTACAAAATGAAAAAAATAATAAAAACGCCTTAAAAAACTCACGCTTCCAAAATCAGATATCTCCCAATTGCTAGCACCCGTTCCTTTGAATAACACATTCACTCCACGTTCGAACATGATGAATGAAGTCAATGGACGGCTTCGGAATATATTTTTTCTAGGAGTTGTCAGTCGATAATGATGTGGAGAAATTTATTCATAGCCGATGTTCTTTATGGCATTTTTGGGGATTTAATAGTGTTTGCCAATGTATGCCAGAGTAGACGGAAATTGAGTAGGTTTATTTTACGTTTCGAACCCTTGCTAAACTTATTTTACTATTTAACTTATTGTCCCTTTTAAGGATCAAGGTCTACTGTGAAAGGATTTCTGTGTAACGGACTGTCTATTTCTAATCTATACTTACTAATCTATCTTGGGGCTTGTGGCTAAGTAATAACAGCCGCACGGGTCGATCGATCAGGTTAAGCTACGCTTGCCGCGGTTGGTCCATGGACGGGTGACCATCTTTACATATCAAGACCCCACCGTGCCTCGGAAAGCACGTTAAGCTGTTGGTCCCGGCTGTCATTCGTGGATCTTTGACAGTCGTTACGGGTAGTCAGAAGCCCGAAAGTCTGACAACCAGTCTTACCAAGGTATCGTATTACCCAGTAACTGGGTTGTGGAGGCAGTCGCTCCATGTAAAATACTGATATTCAGCTGCATCCGATTAGACTGGAAGCCGACCCGTACATAGTTGGGAAAAGGCAAGCAGATGATGACTTATAACTAATTATTATCTAAAGAGAAGAGTTTGTTTGTTTGTACGCGCTAATCTCTGGAACTACCAGTCGGATTTGAAAAATTCTTTTTGCATTTGATAGCCCAATTCTCGAGGAAGGCTGTTTACTATATAGGCTATTTAGCAAAAAGAAAAAAGTCGGGTAGAAAAAGCTAAGCGAAAACAAAGTAATAGCGAGGGCAGGTGATGCGATGCGACGCGGTGGGTAACAAGAAATTTCACGCGGACGAAGTCGCGGGCTGAAAGCTAGTTATCTGATAAAATTGCTGTTATTGAAGAGTGAAATAGTCTATACTAATACTATAAAGAGGTACCTAGATACAATTGGTGAGTTCGTAAGTAGGGGGCGATCTTAGGAACTACTGATCCGATTCCAAAAAAAAATTCACTAATGGAAAGGTACATTATGCCTGAGTGTCACAGGCTATATTAAAAAATCTGTACAAAAATATTGTATGGGAAAGTCTGCTTTACACGCGGGCAAATCGCTAGTATGTAGATAAAGCAGAAAATATTATTGAAGACCCCGCCATAAGTACGTCCAAATAAGGACATCCACGAAAAACTGTCAACAATGTTCCCTAGACATTCAGAAACGTCGAAAATTCGTCTAAAACGCAACAATTTGTGCCTTTTGTCCGCGTCCCAAACGAGGCAGTCATTGTAAGAACGTTTTCGGCCAGACCGATGGGATTTGAAACAATAGGGAACAGTAGGGACTGTCTGGGAAGGTTCGGGTGGGTAAAGGACGGTATTATCCAACAGGGTTTTGTCGCCGGCTGGATGGTAATTACGTTTTTTCGTATCGCGGCCATTATTGATTGGACTATGTACTATATTGAGGAAAATCTGCCTTTTTGTAGTGTTTGATAAAGATTTTTTATGAGAACTTTTTTGCGCAGTTTTTTTCTTTTATGCGAATTATAGGATTGGTATGTTAACTGTTTTTTTTTTGTATATGATATTATGTTGGTTGGGTAAAGTTTATAATGAGATAATTAATTTATGTTTCGTGTGATTAATCATGTTTTTAGTCGGTGTCCGATTACTTCTTGAACACAGGTTTGACATTTACAAAGAACGCTATTATTAATTAAAATAAGTAGGTTTTTTTTTTTTACAAAATGAGGCGGTAGGGAATATCGAGGTTATATGAGATAAATCCTACTATCCTATTCTACTCCTACTTCCTACAAACTAATAATAAAAACGTAAAAGTTTGTAAGTACGGATGGATGGATGTTTGTTACTCTTTCACGCAAAAACTACTGAACGGATTTGGGTGAAATTTGGCACATAGATAGTTTATAACCAGGATTAATAGACATGATACTTTTTATCCCGATATTCCCATGAGATCCGAGACTTATGCTGGTGAAACCACGGGGCGCTGCTAGTGTGATAACAAAACAGAACAGAGAACATAGCACAGGAGCAATAATGTAATTTTAATGGTAATCGAAATCAATTTCCATGGCCTTTCTTCTATCGTGAATGTCAAATAATGTATTAGATTTGCATATAAATTACATAATTATCGTTTTTTTCTTTTATTCACATTTTATTATGCATTCTTTATGTATGTATCTACTTATGGGTAACTAATGTTCCTCATTTTTCGCTATTAATATCACTTAGAAATTGTAGTATTAAGTTAGACAATTCATCATCTGCCTAGCCTTTTCCCAACTATGTTGGGGTCGGCTTCCAGTCTGACCGGATGCAGCTGATTACCAGTATTTTACATGGAGCGACTGCCTATCTGACCTCCACAACCCAATTACTGGGTAATACGATACCCCTTGGTAAGACTGGTCAGACTTTCGGGCTTTTGACGACCCGCAACGACTGTCTAAGATCCACGAATGACAGCCGGGACCAACGGCTTAACGTGCTTTCTGAGGCGCGGAGGTCTTGGTATGTAAAGATGGTCACCCATCCACGGACCAACCGCGGCAAGCGTAGCTTAACCTGATCGAACGACCCGTGCTGCTGTTATTACTTAGCCAATTACAATTGACAATTATTAAAATTAATTACAGACTGACTGGTAGAATAAGCATAAAACATCAACTTTTTTATGATTGAGTAAAAATTACAATACAATAGAATTGAATTGTTCTTTTTGTCCGACCTTACAATTAGCCTTAACCCAAGGGCAACGATTTAGTCGCCAAAAAACGATTTTACAATTTCCTTGAAACGAAAAAGGAAGGTAAAGTCGAAAGAATATTCAGCGAGAGTCTGCTCGGAATATTTAATACAATCGTTTGTAATTATTTCTAATGGGCCATTATTCGAGCACTTTTGTGTCCACCATTTTGAAATTTTGGAACACTGCTCATTAGGTCGTTATAACAAAGGATGTGACAGATTTTGATGTGAAACTTTGTGATGGAGCACAATACATACATATACATACTTACATAATGATTTTTTCTGGATGAACCTTTTTGGTAAAGTAAGTTCCGAAACACGCTTTTACTTTCATATGTGAATATGAGAAGAGCGTAAATTATAACACAACAAAACATCACGCCTGTGTTCCTCGAAGGGTTGGTAGGTAGCAGAGGTGTACACGGACTAGCAGAGGTGTACCTATAGTACACGCACGTTTCTGATGGAAAAACCCAATAACACTTTGTCCGACCCGGGAATCGAGCCCAGGACCTCATGCTTAACAGTAGCGCTTGCGACCGCTAAGCCAATTACTCACTTTGAAAAAAAAAACGCATAAATCTTGTGTATTATATGAAGGAAAGACGATAGGCATTTCTAAAATAGAGGCATTTCCTGACCGTGTCCTAACCCACAATAAATATTATTAACAATAGTTCACCTACAAACGGGTAAAACACGATCACAAAGAGAAAAGTTACCTTGTTTACAACCAAAAAGTGAAATTCACTGAACTACTAAAACAAAAACACAATTCACGTTAACTGTACACAGTGCGCCAAAATCACACAAAGCCAGACAAAGATAATGACTAAACTTCACTTTTGTGACGAAAAATGAACAAATGGCTCAAGTTGACTAAAATATTATTAAAATTCACTAGCGATGCGCCCCTGCTTCGCTCGATATTTTCCACTTCACAAAACATCAATATTTCTTTATTATTATGAAATGCAATAAAATTTATTTGTAAGAATTATAATATTATTACAAATGGTCGGGTTTTTTTTTAGTTTCTAAAACCAATCGCTACAAATTAGCATGCAACATTATTGATTACATTACCTAAATAAATAAATCAAGCTAATAAAGTTGGTATTATATTATATTATTTGTCAAATTATAATAGTAAGGTATCAGTGTGAATCTTTTAAATCTAAATACTCATTCACAGAATAGAATGTTTTTTCTATAAGCCATTTGAATAACGCTGTTTTAAATCGAGTTAAACGAGTTACACACACAAACCTTCCGGAATAAATTCTCTAAATTACAGTGAAAACCGCATCAAAATCCGTGGCGCAGTTCACAAGAGCAACGCGGTCAGACAGACAGACACGAAAATCGACTTTAATTTATAATAATATGTATAGATCTAGGACAAAATTAGCATCATACTAGGTTTGTTCATAAAGACAATAATAATGGGTCCGCCCTACATTTCTCGCGGCAGTTATTAACATATCAATGGAAGTGTATTCGCATGGAGATGGTTTCTGCTGACCTCATATGCACTGTATTGTGGTTAGAAATATCTCGTGCCCTTTCTGTGGTGCAATGTGGTGTATTCATGCCTTTACTTGGGAAAGATAATCGCATGTATACACAAAGACTGGGTGACTGCATCCTGCTCCAGGATCGAGAAATGTGATATGGTACTTGTGACAAGCCTAACACCGTCCTTCCATACAAGTTAAAGCAATTTTATTTTGCAAATATGGGTACAGTATATGGTGATAAGTTACAAAATTATAAAGTAATCCACTGAAGCAAAAAGCAAGCAAAGCAATTATTTTTAAAAGAGTAACTGTGGAGTTTCTTTCCGGTTCTTCTCCATAGGAAACGACCAATTGGCTTGCTTCTTATGTTTCATAAGTACTCCTGTTTATGTGAAAGATTTTGATATTATGTACACCAAATTCTTTCTAGTGTTGCAAATTTTTCTAATAAGAATTCGTTTTGGTCTTCAGGTCCATAGTTACCGTAAGATTGTCTGATACGACCATAATTTAAGGTTAAGAGTAGAAACTTTACTTCAAACAGTTCACAAGATACCTCTGGCTACATTATAGATCCCTCGATAGGTAGCCCCGTACAGGCCCCCGGTAAATGGGCCACCCCATCTCATTCCGTGTCTTGGCATCGGTCCTGCACTCGATAATGAGTACACGAGAAGTTTCTGTAAGTAGAACCACGCACCAATAGAATGGGAAAACTCTAGGGACAGGAAAATACTACTATCCATGTACAAGCTCTTAAGTTTATCCTAAGTTCCAGTTGGTTTACTGTTTTTCAGACGTGTTTGTTTCAATTAGTGACTGACTTTCTGTTTAGGAACCTTTCGAGTTTATTTTGGTAATTATGCGATAATTTCGAATTAAGTATTACTTAAAATTATATTTGTTCAGTAAACAGTCAGTTTTTACGACTCGACAAAACATCAGTATTTCTTTATTATATGTAAGTTTAATAAAGAAATCCGTGTCTATGTTCTGTGTTTAGTTTAGTTTGTGATCTTCCTGTACCAGTCGCAATAAATACTTTTTCTTTCTTTCTTTTCTTTTTCTTTAATATGAATGTATTATACGCATAAACCTACCGGAATAAATTTTCAAAATTATGGTTTAGACCGCACGAAAATCAGTTGCGTAGTTTGGATTATTACTTTTTTATATATACATAATTTGTTTTATTTTTAACTGTGTTTAGTTTAGTTTAGTTTATAATCCTATATGAGTCGCAATAAATACTTTTCCTTTCTTTCTTTCTTTCTTTCTGTCTAGATGAACAACGCGGCCACACAGACATACAGAAAAGCGGCTGTAATTTATAATCAGTATAGATATTACACAATCCTCTCCCCTGCGGACCATCTTAGAAACTATAAACGATTACGAAAGGACATGTTCAACAGTTTCAAATATCAAAGCGGCATCAAAGAGCATTTCTAAGAGGGTCTCTGTAAAATTGAGGAGCGCATCTTAAAGATTCAAGTATGTAGGTATTTGTATGAGAAGAAAACGTTTGTTTTGTATATGAAATGTGTGCCGAATAAAGTTTATTGTTCACCCGCATAAGTCTCGATCACGAGGGAATATCAGGATAAAAAGTATCCAGGTTATAAACTATCTGTGAGCCAAATATCATCCAAATCCGTTAAGCCGTTTTTGCGTGATTAAATGACAAACATTCAAACATACAAACTTTCACAGTAGGATGCTGAAATCAGGACTTGAGAATAAGAAAGGTAATGCATTTTGCAAAACACTGAAAGAACAATTAGCCTGCCTTAGTTAATAGTTCTCGTGATGTCTTAGTAATAAGAAAGTGCTCATATTGTTTAATTAGTGTGAATAGCAACTCGTTAAAGTTGCTAATTGTTGTTGAATTACTCATTGTTTATGAAAATAATTAACATTGAAAGTTATTGAAGTAAATAATTCACGAAATAGACAAGGCTTTTAGTTTTCACACTAACACTTAAACATTCATATTAATTTAAACAAATTAATAATTTATTTTTATTTTGGATTGATAAATAAAAGTTATAAAATGTTTTTGTTATTTTACCATGCATCATGGTTTTTATGTTAAGCTATGTTGTCCCACTACTGGGCAAAGGTCACCCCTTACTTTTCCAATTTGCCAATTACCCTAGACGACGACGATTTGGACTTGTTCCTTTTTACCTGTTAAAAATGAAAAAAAAAAAAAACATTTTTTTTTCCAGCCTAATAATGAATGAGCCCACTGTCCACAGCTCCCAAAAATAACTTTTAACTACAAACAGTGAACTTCCTTTGATGACTGTTTAACTTCAGTTATGGAGGTGTTAAAATAGTTGTATGTTTGTTTATCCCGCAGGTTTTCGAGTTCAAAAGTTGTTTGAAGTTTGAGGGCTCGTCATTATCTTAAGTGTGGGGAGTCGCTTGTTCATAAGAACATAATTAGGTGCTTAGTATGTGTAACTGGCTGTTTTTTTCAAGAAAGGTAATATAAGCGAGCTATTTTTGTAGAAGTCTGATGTCGGAAATTCATATTTTTGTTAGTTACAAAGCTTTTAGGTAGTCTTTTAAAATAATATGAAATTAGGTGCCTACTTTCTTAGTAATTCAACGTAGAGACTACTAACTGAGATTTTATACCAAACTAGCTTCTGCCCGTGACTTCGTCCGCGTGAAATTTTTGTTTCCCAATCCCATCGTCTGCCCGCGGTACTACTTCGTTTTCTCTTAGCGTTTTTTCTTACTTTGTTTCTTTTTGCTCGACTCCTAAGAGTCGTAGCGTGATGTAAAATACCCTATAGCCTTCCTGAGGATCTGGGTTATCAAATGCAAAAAGAATTTTTCAAATCCGGCTGGTATTTCCAGAGATTAGCGCGTTCAAACAAACGAAAAAAAAAACAACAAATCAATATAGATATGTGAAAATAGATGTCTGTCTGTTTGGGACATCCTCCGGACTAAACTTCCTAACTTCAGGTACCTAAAGAAAACAGGACCTTATGTACAGATGCCAGCACATCGAGCTATCCGAAACTGTCAAATTTTCCCAATCAACTTTGAACCTAATGCTTTAGCGATAAAGTTGAAAATCTATTAAAGAAATTTGGCAGATTGTAGTAGCGTTGTGGTGTCTGTACTTCTTTTCTAGAGAAACAAAAACTTTACAATCGAACGTAGCCGCGGTCACAGACAGGCTAGGCTTGTATAATTTATTTCGAACATTGGTGTCACCTTGCTTAATAGAGCCAATCAATTAGATAAGAAAAACGCATTATATTCTGTAGCTATAAAATCGTTAGCTGACCATGACATTTTAAAAACGTGAATGAAGATCTTTCTGCATCGCTTATCTACTTGATATATAGTATTCTATTATTATTATATTTAACATTGACTTAAAAATATTAGCTCGTTTAACTTACTCATTAATAACTACCGAAGAGCGCAGTATTAAATCCAATCTGTACCAATAATAAAGCTGAAGAGTTTGTTTGTTTGAACGCGCTAATCTCTGGAACTACCGGCCGGATTTGAAAAAATATTTTTGCATTTGATAGCCCGATTCTTGAGGACGGATATAGGCTATTTAACATCACGCTAGCACCTTGGCGGTGAAGGAAAACATTGTGAGGAAACCGGCATGTCCTAGAACTAAAAATTCGAAGACATGTGACATCTGCCAACCCGCACTGGGCCCGCGTGGTGGATTACGGTCCATTCCCTCTCACCGAGAGGAGGCCTGTGTCCCAGCAGCACCCTTAGGTGCCGAGTAAAAAGAAAAAAGTCGGAACGAAAGCAAAAACGAAGTAATAGCGCGAACAGGCGATGCAATGCGACGGGATGGGTCGGGGGAACAAAAAGTTTCACAAAGACGAAGTCGTGGGTAGAAGCTAGTTTCAATTATAACCATGACAGGTTCCTAAAAAAAATGTCATTACTATATTTGAATGCTAATGCAATCGTTTTTTACGGATGTGTTTTAGTTTCGACATTATAACAAGAGTGTTAATTTATGGAATTGTAAATATGATTATTTATACTTATTTGCAGGCATATGACAAAAAAAAGTGATAATAATTTATGTAAATGTTATAACGAGATGACAACTACTAGAGACCGAGAAGTATGGAAGCAAAATACACGTTGCGCACTTTTTCTTCTCTTTGTGGGGAAATCCTCATGGATACCCTCCGTCTGGGAAGAACGGAGGGTTATGTCGGACTCCTACCGACTAAAACCCCACTGTTCCTTATAGTATCATGAGTCGGTGGCTTGGGAGATACTTGTACATTCGCCGCACCCCTGAACATGTTGCGCCGTAAAAAATTTCGTTAAGGACAGGGGAATGATGATGGTGATGATTAAATGAATGTTATATAAAAACCTGCAGCTGTTCATTCAGGGCCTCTTTTCATACGGAGTACGAATCTGATGATTATTTGCGTTTGCACGCTTTTTTCGCGTTTTCAAACCATCTGTGTCAACGTATTCTCAGAATGCGTTTTGCAAAAGAAAGTCATTGCAAAAAAATGGAAATTGATTTACTGGAGCATCTTCGTCGTAACAAAAATGGTCCTTAGGAAACCCGGACTATCAACAACATTAATTTTATTTTGCATACCATAGCTCAGCACCCTTTTTTTTTTGGGTGGGAAATCATTATATGACTTCTCCCGCTCTGGGCGGAGCGGGAAGGAGGGCGTGTCAGACTTTTACTGACTAAAACCCACCCGTGTTCCTTCAGTTGCCTGTGCCAGGGGCCACGGTATCTCTTTCGAACAACCCGCGGCCCTGGCAGGCATCGGCCCTAGCGGACCCCGTCACTTCGTGCTGACATCTCTTTGAGGCGCGCGTGGAACACAACGCGCCGTGGCTCAGCAGTTCAGCACCCTAATTATGTAACACACTATCAATCTGTCTGAATCATTTTGAAGAATACTGCTAATACATTGCTGCATATGTACGAAAAATGTGACGGGTGAACAACGTAAATGACGCAGTGAATGTTGTTGAACTGTCAAAATGAAACCCATTGCTACTGATAGTGTGTTACGCAATTACCCCGCCATTTTCTTAATACATTCAACATAGGTAACACGGCCATGTATGAATACCTAACCTAACCCCTACACTAGTACATTCCCCTGATCCCCTCGCAACATCTTACATCACTAAGTAGCATAAGAACCTAGTTAATCACGTCGTACACTTTAATCTGGCACATTCATCTACTGCAGCTTTATCTTCAGTCGTGACTGTCCTAGGCACTCCCGCGCAGGTAATTGTGGTAAAGAACGGTAACAATGGCGAACGTGGTTGCTTGTAATTAAATCAGTGTCTTGTGTACCTAAGATATGTATAATCTGTTTCTAAATTATCTAAAGAAAATGTAAACAAATGGATCCGAAAATGTACCTGTGGATGCCATTTTGTAGTGCCACTTACAAATTGAGTACTTTGATTTGATTATTCGAATACTTAACCCGAAAATCTAATTTTAAATGACCTTAAACATGTTTTTCATTTGACAGTTGAGGTTAGTTTTATAACCTCAATATTCGTCGATGATTTTTCAATTACAACTTAAATAATGTTATTCAAACAATAATTGTTGGGAAAAGTGGTGAGATATGAAGTTGAAACCTAAATACAGATAACTGTGCTACTAATTCCCTTTAGTGAGTGATTGCGTAAGAATTTTACCTAACAGGGTTTGTTTTCATCGGATTCTTTTTGAACAGATTATGGGGTTGGTAAGGTATTCGTGTTTTCTCGGCATGTGGCGTGGTTTGAACGTTAATATGATTTGTGGTGGTCGTTGTGATTCTAGATAAATATTGCTTATAAAGTTTGAATCAAGCTGTACTTGAGCATTTTTTCGACGACTCAATAGTGTGATGGAGATATTTGAATTTATTAGCATTTTCCGTTTCCAGTAGCATTTTCTTTAAGTCCATGCTTATTTATAATCAAACTTAATACTTGAAAGTGTCAGATTCGGGTGTCGGTTTCGGGTTCTGGACTCTGGATCACAGCAACAGGAAAGGATCAATTTTATCAAAACCTGAAGTAGGTAGGTGCTACCGTTACAACTAATGACCTTTTAAACCATAGACGAATCTTTGTCGATTTCCTTTACAATGCAAACAAAGAAAATAAATTTACTCAAAGATCTTTTCCTTCAACATCAAATTTATTGTTTATAAACACGACGACCTTACAACAACATACACACATTATGTATATACATTTTATTAGACTTACATAACGCGACCTTGTGCATGCTAACGACACGAGTTGCGCAAGCGCCGCGAAAGGCAATTTACTTGTGAGAATATCTCGATTCGTTGAAAGATCAGTTGGAAACGAGTGGCAAGGATACAGGAACCGGTCATTGGAAATTCTTGGGAGGTCTATGGCCAGCAGTGGACGTCTTTCAGGTTGAAATGATGGTGAGACGCAAGTAGCTGTTCTCCTGTGTTGGAGTCAGTTGTTAATGCAGCGGGACATCTAAATTACACTTGTATACTCAGCGATATTCATTTGTTTTCCACAGGCCAAGAATTTCAATCCCAATAGTAGGTGTCTGCTCTAGGCAAATACGAAGACGATGACATCGATGAAAATAGAAAGATCGATGGAAAACCGTGATAATTTTGGACGGTCGAGTGTTGATCTTAATTTTTCTCAGTTGTCAAAAGATTGCATTAGCTACACAGAAGGAGCTGGGCAGTCGGTGCCACGCTTGGCGAGTAGCTAGCTCGAACAAGCGACAAATTAGTCATGCAGCGCTGCACTGAGTGTCAGTATTGCCTTTGCAATAGTATCAAAAACCATGCGTTGGTTTGCTATGAGCATGTCACTTAGCACGCAGCGTGGCACTAAGGGACCAGGATGTGTGTTTTCGAACTAAGTAGGTATGTCATGTTTCGTCTGAAAATTGAGACCACCGGCTTTTCAGCTACAGTGAAAGGTGCCATTGGGACGTACGACGACATATCAAGCTAGGTATACATTTCCAGCGGGGTAATTGCGTACCTAACACCATCAGTAGCAATGGCTTTCATATTGACAGTTCAACATCATTCATTGCGTTATTTACGTTGTTGAGTAGACACATTTCTCGAACATATGAAGCAATGGATTAACAATATCCTTCAAAATCGTTCAAATTGTGATTGATCGTGTGTTACAATTAGGGTGCTGTATAAGCTGACTTCTCATTGCACGAAAAGCTTATACAATGCGAGGTCAGCTAAAACTGGAAATGTACCTATAGCTTGACGTGTCGCCGTGTGTATACATTTCCTCAATACTCTTTCACTGTACTTCTCCAATTGTCGATTGGTAAAAAAAATCAGCTGTTCCCTACATTTTGACGAACGAACATAAATGTAGGGAACAGCTGTTTTTTTTTCGCGATTTCTGGTTTGGTCCCATAGTAAAAGTTGTTCATAATGATGAGTACAATGACCTCTTAAGAGGTTGTTGGTGTTTTACCAATAACCCTGTATATTGCAAACTAAATAAAGTGAATAACTGAAGTGGCAATGGGCTGGCCATGTCTGTCGAAGGACCGATGGCCGGTGGAGCGGACGAGTCGAGTGGAGACCGCGTATCGACAAGTGTAGTGTGGGACGCCCCCCAGCTAGATAGACGGACGAGCTAAAGAAGGTGGCTGGGGTAGACTAGATGCGGAAGGCGGAGGACAGGGTGTTGTGGCGCAGTTTAGGAGGCCTATGTCCAGCAGTGGACTGCGATAGGCTGAGTTGATTGATTGATTGACCAAATAAAAGCTTGTACAAAAAAAATGCTGCTGCTGTTTCACTCATTTCTTTGTTTTGGGCAGTTCTGATCTCGCGAACATCACAATAATACCCAGACACCTTGAAGATGCCTATTTGTATGTTATTTATTGAAGTTTAACAACCCAACGTCCACTTGAGGTGAATGTCAGCTACTCGCGTGATAGTGAACGTATCAATATCAATTGATTTTATTAACTGACTCGCCTCGCCACTGTTTATTTTAGTTATCATATCAGACCTAAGAAGGGATGTGGTTTTATAGACGTCTTTCGAGGATAAAGCTGTATTTTTTTGAAGTGTCATAATTATCGATTATTTTTTCAATGTTTTTCTTTTTATAAACATTACTGCATATATTTACTGTATATTTTATAGTCATTAAATCCCTTCAAGTTTGCGAAGTTTAAAAAAAAAACGGACTGTCTTAAATCGGTCAACATTACTTAATATTTTTTTTCCAGGTGCCTAGAGGTACAGACGCCAGCACATCAAGCTACTACAATCTGTCAAATTTCTTCAATAGATTTTCAACTTTATCGCTATAGCATTAAGGTTCAAGGTTGATTGGGAAAATTTGACAGTTTCGGGTAGCTTGACCTGCTGGCGTCTGTACATCACTGTACTCTACATAAATTCATAGAATCCATACCAATACCAAAATTGTCAATCATGAACGAAATTTTTAATTAGAACCTCTCATGAAAACATTCTCAAAATAACTTTTTGCCCTCCAAGGACAAAATCCCGCATTCCTTAACATTTTAACGCCATTAAAACAAAAGCACATGAAACAAGTCACGTTGGAACAGGTCCGGACGTGAACAGGAACAGGTGCCGACTGGAGGCTGGGACTGTGGACATCTGCTACAGTATTAGGGTTCCGTGGGATATAAAATTGATAAGTACCGAGATGAAGAGCCCACTATCAGCAATATTTAAACACAGATTTTTAATACATCTTCTCTCGTGTCGGCAGAAGGAATACGAGAATACCTTTAGGTCGTGCCGTGGTAAAAAGATAAGTCAGCCGGTTGGTAGCGTGTCTGGCTGTCCAGAATTACACCTCTTTGAACACTTGTGGCGTAGAGGCTCTTTTATAGCAAAATATGGAATAATAAAAAATAAAAAACAGGTGTTGCTTTTCTTAATTTTAGGTACGGTACATGAATTCGTTCTTAAGCTGCATCTGTTACACACTAAAATATATGAAATACCCATAATTACAGAAATCCTATTAGTGTTAAATAACAAATCACGTTACTAAAATAGCTAATTCCCAAACCAAATAAAATTTAATGGAACCTCAACCACAAAACCTCAACTCAATCATTCATTATACAATGTGGCTGTATGAAATTATATCGGTCCATCGACCTGCAAGCTAAAATCCACCTTTCCAGGACTCAATAGAGTTACTTTTGTAATAAAACACGTTTATGTTAATATCGACAGATGGTGATTGATGCAAATTGATGTGTCGACATGGAATTTTTAACCAACTAGCGAAACACGGGTTTTTACTTTGACACGCTGATGTTATATTTTATTTACTAATCTGTATTTAAATATTATGTAGGTAAAATACAACAGTATCAGGTGTTTGACACCATTTTGCAAGTTTATTTTTTAATGTTTTTTTAAAGCTGTAATTTTGCTTTTGTTGAGTGAATTTAGGTCAGCAGCATGCCTAGTTGCGTAATATAACTTCAATCACAATCTGAGAGTTTTGAAGGAAATTCCTAATCCATTGCTCCATAGGTTTGAAAAATTCGTATGCTCAACAACGTAAATAACGCAATGATCGTGGCTGAACGGTCAAAATGAATAGCATTGCTATCGATTACCATTATATGTGTGTTACGCAATTACCCCGCTGTCTCTGGTTTGATAAATCGACTAGTATTTTTAAAATATAACCTAGACAGGCCGGCTGGAGAGAATTCGGTGGTAATAAAATGGTAATCAATAATTCGTCCAATAGGTATATTCGTTAAAAAGAAAAAGATAGCATTCCTATAGTACTGCAAAAAATGTGAGACGAGTGAAAACCACAAATTGGCGAGGAAAACGTAAAATATAGTGTGGGTCCGCGACTGTATAGGGCTGACGAATTGAAGAGCGTGGTTGGGGCAAAGATGGAGAAGGCGAAATAACGGATATTGCATTGTATAGCTTGTAGCGCAAATTCCAAAACGCATATACTTAGTAATTACCTGAGACGTAATAAACACATAAATCAAGCAGATACTTTGGTTGAAAGTAACAACTGTGATCATAAACTAACACACACACTATATTTCAAGTTATATTCTTACGACTTAACCAGCCTTGTACTATATTAATACATCTCAAAATATACCGTGTGTCGTAAAATATTTATGACCAATGAGAGACCACACGCAGAGATTTATTTACGAGTACCTATTTACGACAAGTTTCCCGGTTAAGTTAAAGTTAAGAAATTAGTGATAAGAGAATGGGTAAGTAAGGTTGTTCCTAAGTTACAAGTTGGTGTAAATAAATTATATGGTAACTTGGTGAGTAAACAAGTTGTCACGTTGTTACTTAAAGGTAACTTAGAAATAATGGGGAAAGAATTGCCCATGTGTCACTACACATGCAGTTGTGAGAGTGCTGAACTGCTAACAAACATTACATGACGCCTTATTCCCCGAAAGGTCAGGCAGAGGTGTACCTATAGTACCCCTATATTTCGGAAGTTATGTTTAAGTTTCTTGTAATAGGGGACGATCCCATTGCCATCAGCGCGCATAAATCCAGACTCTGGAGTCTGCAGTTTTTTCTGGAATTTCTAATAAAGTAGCTCGGGCTACTACTGAGAAATTCCAGAAAAAACTGCGATGTATCTAACTAAATAAATCGTTACAATAAAAAAGAAACAAAGGAACACGATGATTTAATTTTGTCTTCGAAATTAATTCAACTCATTAACTTTTGACGTGGCTACAATGATTCCATAATCATAACTTACCATAATATTACGGAAAAATATTAAGTGCCAGAACGTACCTGTAACAAACAAACACAATTAATTAGTTTTAAAGTTAAATATTTCAGCGTTCACCGAGAACAAGAAGAAAATTAATTAATATTCAAATGTAAATAAATGCATGACCGGATGGTTGATGGCATTTGTTTTTATTGTGTCGTGTAGGAATGCAGGTGCAACGATTCGAAAATATCTTCTTATGATTCCCGCTATATGTAAAATAAGTTACTAGGAGTAGTTCGGTAGCCTCCAAAAAGGAAACATAGTCCATCTCCTAGTAAAGACATACAGCTAAAGGAAAAGAAAGAAAGAAAATGCGTTTATTACAATATTTGCAATAACTTGCAAAGCTCTAATTTGCGGGTTTAATTGCGAAACATACTATCAGTAGGAATAACTTTCGTTTTGACAGTTCAACAACATCCATTGCGTTATTAACGTTGTTGAACAGACACATTTTTCGAACATATGAAGCAATGGATTAGCAATATCCTTTATAATGATTCAGATTGAGGTTGATAGTGTGTTACGCAATTAGGGTGCTGGTCATGGAAACTCTCGACTTTCTTCCATTCCAAATCAACGCCTACAAGTGTTTAATCCTTAAGTTGTCTTCTGCAAAACCAAGACATGGTATTTTATTCAGAATTCTAGAAGAACGGAGAACTAAAAAAAAGAAATTTCTTACGACCATCCCTGATTGTCACATTCATCCCGTTTCTAAGCAAACTTTCGAAGATGTCAAAGTCGAAACATTTATTTCAATTAGCGACCACTTACAAACGGACAGTCCTCAAAGATTCGGTCAGTTAGTCTGAAACTTCATTAAAAGAATCAGAAAACACCCAAAAGAAATTAATGAAGATTAATTCAAGATGGCGCCCGTAAATATTTGAGCAACGTGACAAGAAACACGAATTCTATTGCCGTAACATATAATCGTGTTAGTATAATGCGCTGGTTGACAGACGATGTCGACGGCCATGCTGCGCGCGCGCCGCCTTGCTTGTCGACAGCGTTGATTTATTTATAATTAAGTAGAGGTCGTAATGTAAGCTTGCCTCTATGGTGGGTAGTCAACGAATAGAATTACTTTCTTTCTGGTATAAATAAGACTCTTTGTACGGAACTTTTCTTTTTTTATAGAGTGGAGTTTATTTCTATTTGAGTCTATGGTTGCCTTTATGGGTACTTTTTTTAATCCGTCACAACAGCTGGTAATTTATGGAATTTAGATTTTTACTCATTACTTATTTTCTTTTTTAATAGTACCTACCATGTACAGACGCCAGCAGGTCAAGTTACCCTAAACTGTCAAATTTTTCCAATCAACCTTGAACCTTAATATTTTAGCAATAAAGTTGAAAATCTATTAAAGAAATTTGACAGATTGTAGTAGCTTGATGTGCTGGCGTCTGTACACAGGATTAAAAAATGTTCATGATAAGGTTAAGCTAGTCTACAATCTACAGGTGGACCTAGACAACAGTAAAGACCATCTCAACTAAGGCTAAAATGGAAAATAACGTCAGAACAGTCTACCAGTAAAAGGAGAACTGACATTGGCTAGCACCAGTATGGTCTTATGGAGAACAGGTGGTGGCCCAGATCCAGACAGGCGCTTTACTTCGAATAATTTATATCATCACCACTGCTCTCAAAACGGTGAAGGAAACCATTGCGAGAAAACCGGCAAGTCCTAGAACCAAAAGTTTGAAGACCCCGTTCGCTTGGTGGATTATGGCCCACTCCCTCTCATAGAACAGAGACCTGTGTCCCAGCAGTGGGAACATTATAGGCTGATTATGCCCTATATACTATATTGATCTTCATTTCTCAAGCCAAACACATAGAGGATGTCCACCATCATCACCTTCATTCAAGCAACAATTTGTCAATTCGAATTCCATACACGAAGGTGTTAAAAAGTAACTCCCACTTACTAACAGACTCTCATGAGCAGATGACACCTTCCATCACCAGCTCATCTTTCAGTACAAGTAAATAATACTGAGTGTTCGACAAGAAACAGTGATCGTACAATCAACCGCACATTCTTGGTTATATTGTACCTTATGTCGTAGCAGTAAGGTTGATTTTTGAAGTTATTTCTTTTTCAAGTTATTTCTTTATGTGTTATTTCTTTCTTACTGCTGACGTACGGTTGACTGTTTGAGTATAATGGGTCAGTTGACAGGTGGTGTTGAAACTTAGCGCACGCGCATGGATGGGTAAGCAAGGGTTGGCTGGTATCTGACAATCTTGTATTATGTTAGGGGCACAGAACATATATATCTGTGAGTTTACAAGGAACCAGTACCCCAATTGTGTATCACATTTTCAATTACAATCCGACGGATTTTTAAGTTAAATGCTAATCCATTGCTTCATATGTTTTAAAAGTTAGTCTCCCCGACAATGTAAATCACGCAATGAATGTTGTTGAACTGTCAAAATAAAAAGCCTAGTAAGTTACACAATTATCCCGCAGGTGTAATGTATCGATTAAAAAACCTAAAAATGAGTCATTTGACAGGTGCTGATTGACGTGCACACGCAAGTAAACCAGGCCTATTATCTGTCAATCTCACTTTTTAAATATTCACGTTGTAAGTTAGGTAATTGGAAACTTTTGCTTAAAGGAGTGATGCTAATTAAAATCTATATGGTAATCATGATACAACTGATCGGACAATTCTAATTAAAAGCTTTTGTTTATCAATTGGATTTGCATTTGTAAGGAAAAGTTGTTTAATATTACGGTTAGAACACATCCTTTAAGTGGAAGTTTCTGACTAAATCATCACCCTTACATATTAATAAATATTATACATTCAAAAGTAATTCTGTCTGCAAGTCACCTTTTCACCCCAGAACCACTGGTCGGATTTTCGAGGAAATAGACGGCTATCGGCGGTGAAGGAAAACATCGTGAGGAAACCGACATGTGCAAGAACCAAAAATTTGAAGATATGTGACATCTACCAACCCGCAATGGGCCCGCGTGGTGGATTACGGCCCACTCTCTCTCACCGGGAGGAGGCCTGTGTCCCAGCAGTGGGAATATTGTCGGCTGATTATGCTATGCTAGACGGCTATTTCCTTACAATTTTATCGAAATCCATTATCCTGGGGAAGGAGAAAGCTATTTTTTGTCCCGATAGCAGGGTCATGTGGGATATTTTCCGACGTCCACGCGGGCAGAAACTAGTATTTATATAAACGTAATCGTCATGGTGACGAACTTGGCATTAAGTTATGCGTATAAGAATGTTATAATACTCAATTATTGGGTCAGTAAGTTGACAGGTGACGTGCGCACGCGCACGGCTTAAAGCAGGGGTTGGCCGGATTGTCAATAAAAAACTTAATAAGACTTTTATGTTTAGTGAGTGGAACGAATCGTTGGAAATTATAACAGTTTCAAAGTCACTTTTTAGAATTAAATACCTAGTCATTTTGGAAATTGTAGTTATTATGATTTGATTCCCTAGATATACTTATTAGGTGGAAATATCGCAAAAGATAAGTGATACCAACACAATCCGTTCTTATAAATAAAATAACAAGCTATAAAAACACATTACGGTATTTTATTTAAATCAGAACAGAATATTTATTTCAATAGCCTTGAATTCCGTCTAGCCGCTTGTCTATGGCGGCCGTAAGGTCAAAGATTTGCCCGTTAAAACGTAGTAAAGTATACAACATTAAAATACTGGCCACTAACATCGCACTCAGGTATTAAGTATTTACTATTGTAGTATTTGTGCCTTTGTGGGTCATGTGCAATGACCCCTGAACGTTACGTAATTATTTAAAACATTATTATTTGTTCTTACAAGGTACTTATTATAACACTAATTTGTAACCTTAATAGGTTACAAATTAGTGTATAAGTACCTTGTACGGAAAAAGGAAGGACATGGAAGGAGTATTAAAAACACTACCATATTATACTTATAACTCTCTCTTCCTCTCTCTCAGGTCTCTTGAAACCACACACGTAAGTAATAAACATAAGTCAATACTCAATGGACGCCTATTGTCATGGACTATTCCATATTCAAATCTTTGTTTCCAATTGATGTTATTTCCACATAAACCAGTATCAACATTACGTTATTTTTATTTATTTTATTAAAGAGGAACAAACAGCTGCATTATGCCCATATTATAACAGAAAAACGTTAGTTAAGTAATAATGTAACCCACAGCGCTGTTCACAGATTACCATGAATAAATAAAACCTTAGTCACTAGGAGATGAACTGTTCATGTATGACCAGTTACGCAGACATTAGTGTAAATAGGTGTTGATTTCAGAATTACGAATACTATTGAAAATTTCATAAAATGTTTAAAGTTTGGGGTGTAAGTTGTTAAAAAAAAACACACCTAAGTATTTGTTTACAGTTTTGGAAAATAAATTGCGAACGCAGTATAAGTACGGGGCTTCGTTAGTATTTTGTATCCTATAACAATATGTACTACAGAATCTTTTCTTTCCTTTAGACCAGGCAGCCCTAACCGCCACTTGCATGTTTATAACAAATTGTCGCCTCCCAGTTTATTTTAAGCTTGGTAATCTGTTCGTGACGGTATCTTCACGACTTAGCCTCGAGGGGGAAAGGCGCAACTTTGTTATTCCATTACCATAGTCTTAAGGGTGTGTGCACAAACACGACAAACCCGCGGGCGGAGGACACGCGCGGTCTTTAAACGTGGCCACCTCAAATTGTCACATTGGCATTTTATAATTTATTTGCCCCCATTTCACAAGTCAAGTTTACTATAAGTCTTTGTTGTAGCTAACTAACTAGCCTAGCCAAAGGCCTGTGCAGTGGAACAGGGCAAGAGCAGTGGTGGCCTAGTGGTAATGTTGACTTACCAGTTGTAGGTCGTGGGTTCAAACCCAGACAGGCGCTTTACTTTGTGTAAATAATTTCATCATTACTGCTCTCAAAACGGTGAAGAAAAACATCGTGAGGAAACCGGCAAGTCCTAGAACCGAAAATTCGAAGATATGTGAAATCTACCAACCCGCACTGGGTCCACGTGGTAGATTATTAGCTTTGCTTGCATGCAGTGCGCGAAAAAGGTTCGCGCGGGTGTAAGAAACGCTCGCGTCTCACAATGCGGCCGCACCTTCACGCGTCTTCGGGGAGTTGTAAACTTGTTACTGAGTTCGGTAAACTGATGGCGAATTCTATTGTCCGTTTTACGTCTATGTCCAGTCAATTTAAATAACTTCTAATCCTTTACTTAGTAGGTTTAATAGCATCGTGAAGATACTGAAATGTTACTGAATAATTACTAGTTTAATTAGCTGGGGAATTGATATTATGAGGGGCTTGTGGCTAAGTAATAACAGCCGCACGGGTCGATCGATCAGGTTAAGCTACGATTGCCGTGGTTGGTCTGTGTATGGGTTGAAAGATGGTCATCTTTACATACCGAGACCCCTCCGTGCCTCGGAATGCACGTTAAGCCGTTGGTCCCGGCTGTCATTCGTGGGTCTTTGATAGTCGTTACGGGTTGTCAGAAGCCCGAAAGTCTGACAACCAGTCTTACCAAGGGGTATCGTATTATCCAGTAACTGGTTTGTGGAGGTCAGATAGGCAGTCGCTTCATGTAAAATACTGGTATTCAACTGCATCCGGTTAGACTGGAAAGCCGACTCTAACATAGTTGGGAATAGGCTAGGCAGACGAACTAATAATTGAGAACTTCTCCGCAATGATCATCAGAGGCTAAGATTGTCATTTGTTTTGATTGCAGCGCTGTTACACCACGTCCAAATCACCAACCAATCAGGAAGCTAGCTAACGACCGTGCAACATCGTATACTTAATTAAATTTAATAATAATTACATGCTGCAAAACCACTTAAATTCACATCTTACAGACTTAAACACCGCACAAAAAAAAACTGTACCGCCAAAATGTTCGCAAAAACCCTTACATTGTAACATATTTACGATACAACAGCTGCGCAGAAAGACAGGTGGGATACAGCCAGATTGTCGTGTCTCCTTTTTGTTCGCCCAAATTGGTCGTATTGGCAACTTATTGAATTCCTGTTAAAAGGCATTTTTGTCTTTACAAAAATGTTTTTTTTAGGAAAGTTTTTGTGGTGTCTCGAAGGTAATTTTGCGATTTTAAAGGATGGTCTTCATTGTTTTTTGACATCACTCAATACCTTTGTTACTTATACTTGTTTTGTTACTTATAATATGTTATTCAATTTTAAGACATGAGTTATGAAGTTATTTCTTTGTTGACAGTAATAAAAGCAATGTATAAATTGCAGTATACTTACACAGCACACAGAGACCAGTGGTAACGGCCGCGACTAATGAGTTGTAGGTTGTAGGTTCGAACCCAGACAAGAACTTTACTTTGTGTAAATTACTTCATCACCAAGAGCCTACGACCTACAACTCGTAAGTCGCCAACGTCACCACTGGGCCACCAGTGTATACACACGTAATACTAAGGAATTTGTTGTAAATGTTTTGTGTAAACTATTTGTTAGCTAACCTAAATAAATAAACTCCAGTTTTATATAATAATTTTTAATGTTTTAATGATAGTTTTTTTTAATACTAATTAATCAGAAATTATAAATAAAAATATATGTACGCCATTGACGGCAAGACATTGTGTTAATTTAATTAATATTAACATATTCTGCACCCTAATTACGTAACACACTATCAATTAGAATCTGAATCATTTTGAAGGATATTGCTAATCCATTGCTTCATATGATCGAAAAATGTGTCTGCTCAACAACGTAAATAACGCAATGAATATTGTTGAACTGTCAAAATGAAACCCATTGCTACTGATAGTGTATTACACAATTACTCTGCTGTACTTTTTGCTTAGCTATGTTCTATCATTCATTCTAGCCACACTTTAAGCGAATTACCGCGAAGGTGTTAATAAAAATCAGTAGGTTACCTATTTCTGTGAATGTCTTTTTTATGCAAACTTACCTTACCACAAACTAGGATTTCTACAGTAGTGTTTCGTGGGTGTGGTTACAAACAAATCTCACATACACAAACATCGATAGCCGGAAAAAACGTCCAGTAGGCCAAACTAATATTTGTTTAATCATAACGTCATGTGAACTTATCATTGATTCACGATTTTTTCTAAAAAACAGGTAAAGTTTTTAGTTAGAAACTTTTTTTTGTTCACCCTTTATTGTAAGTATTTGTTTCGGGGTTAAACGATATATAGGCCGACCGCTTAAATGAGACGTTGCCTGAGGTAGCTACGCGGTGCGGGAGGGGTGACAGTTGTCACAAGTTGACGAATCACTGAGTTCTCGCATTACGTCACCACACCCCTCCTGCATCGCGCTGCTACCTCAGGCAACGCCTCAGTTAAGCGGTTGGCATATAGTTTTGGACTTAAACAGAACCTTTAAACAAAAAGTCTATCACAACAGACATTTGAACGTCAATTCCCGCTGTCAAAAACCTTCAAAATCTAGTCGTAATATCAATAAAATATCAAAAATGTAGGTAAACGCTATATCATTTTTGACAAATTGATACGGATATTTTCATGATCATTAGTTCGCCTATCTACTTCTTCAACACGTGAAGACGTTATAACAAACCTATATGAAATGAATGCCAAGGAAGTTCGCTTTATCTTTTCACAAAAAAGGCACACAAAATAAGGCTGAATTTCAGTCGCTCGACCTAAAAAGCAGTAACCATAAACATGTTTTGTATAGAGTACCGTTGTACATTGGATTGTATTCGGACTAATAGCATGCATTTCGCGAAAACATCTTGTTTACCAATAGCTGCTACATTCATCGGCATCTTATTTTGCCTAATTAATGCCGACCCTATTATGTAAAGGGAGCGACGAAAATCTGTTTTTTACGGTAAGGAATTCCGCGAAATAGTGGCAAAAAAATGTGCTGGTAATTATCTTACTGGAGGGCAAATACCTTGTCATCATTGAGGATTCAGAACCAGACTATTCCACGAGTTCGGATTTCTTTACGTTTTCCTACCGTTAGTCAGCTTACGGGCGAATTCTCAAACGCCAATATAATTTTATGTCCCTGTAAAGGCGTGTGTAGTGTGGAAGGCATACAAAATCAACGCGAATCCTGTAAGTACATATGTGTTCGATTGGGAGTCTGCGAGAGCCTTTGTGTTCGCGCTAAAAACCGCCGATTGATCAGAGCGAGCGTTACATCTAATGCTCGTAGTCCCGTCCACACGCAAAATCGCGTTACATTACACGATAATTACAGTACACATGACACGCTTCTGTACACGTCTTTACTTTGAGGCTATTATAGCAACATAATGACTTTGAAGCAGGTCTTAAGGTTAAATGTCGGTTGAGAATTCGAGGGTTAAACTTAGAACGGAATATAACGTCTAAAATGTAACATTCGTGCATGCCCAGGTAAGTCAGCCATAACTTTTGCAAAACGTATCTAAAGAATGTATTTATTTTCCGTGTTATCATATTTTTGATCAAGCAACCCGCGTGTCAACACGTAAGCCTCCCTTGTGGCTGCCTTTTACTTTCCTTTCAACAAAGGACTTATGTTTTCTTCAAGAGACACAAATAACAATTTGTCTGAGAGATAAACACATACAAGTTTACCGTTCAGTTTGCTCAGTAGACGGATTTGGAAAGTGATAGTATTTCAATTTCAGGGAATTTTCATTTGTGGATAGTGGATGATCGTTTATGGTTTCATTCTCGTTATGTTTAGTAATTGCCCGACTATAAATAAGTTTCAGGCAAGACCCTTTGTACAGACGCCAGCACATCAAGCTACCCGAAACTGTCAAATTTTCCCAATCAACTTTGAACCTAATGCTTTAGCTATAAAGTTGAAAATCTATTAAAGATATTTG
The DNA here is from genome assembly GCA_911387795.2 of Apamea monoglypha. Lineage (NCBI taxonomy): Eukaryota > Metazoa > Arthropoda > Insecta > Lepidoptera > Noctuidae > Apamea > Apamea monoglypha. The sequence continues at coordinate 2,535,187 of OU426932.1, read as the reverse complement.
ACAGATTGTAGTGGCTTGAGGTGCTGGCGTCTGTACACACACGTTTTTCTTGCCGGGAAAATAGTTTTTTCGCCGTGTGACACAACAATCTTCCATAGTGATTGAGTGAGTGTTGTATGGATCATTATGGAAGCTTGTTGACAGGCACGTTTTTTCTACGGCGCGGTATACAACGTGTCCCAGAAATCAACGTCAAGCCGAAAACGGGCAATAGGCCAAGTCGTGACAGCTATTAGAAAAATATAAAAAAAAATCTTGGTCATGTACTTTTCGAATTATAAGCATTCAAAAATAAATCTCAAAAAGTGACACCCTGTGATGATTTTTCAAGTCCTGTGACTACATTATTAACATTTCGGTAGTTTTTTTCTCTGTGATCTAACCATGAATAACCCTTCTGTAAATTACAGTTAAAAGTTAAAACGTAACTGCCTCAGTTTTAAATTAAATGTTAGATTTTTGCCCAATATTGAATTCAAAATAATGACATCACCCAACTTTAACCGACTGTACTGAAAAAAAAATCTACTACACTATTTTGGCAAGTAACTTTAAAAGATGGCGCGTTTAGTCAGGATTCCAAAATGGTATAACACATACTAATTGCTACTTCTTAATTGAGGAAAAAAAGTACATTGTTGGTTTTAGGTGCATTTGAAATAAAATTCAGTCGTTGGATTTCTTTTATTATAATTTTTATTAAATCAGATTTACGAAGTTTTATAACAAATGTTCAAACTGTTTTCCTTCAGCTGCAATGCAAGTTCTACATCTCTTTAAAAATGATCGCGTAATAAGACGGGCGTATCTTCTTGAGTTGATGTATTCAGCGGCTTCTGCAATTCTTTGGCGCAGCTCGTCTAAATCTTGAATTGGTTTAGAGTACACTTTATCCTTTATCGTACCCCAGTAAAAAAAATCTATGGGGTTTAAATCGGGTGAACGGGCAGGCCACGAAATTGTACCACCCCGCCCAATCCACCTATCGGGGTATTCTCGATTGAGAAACTCTCGTACAGTGAGAGCATAATGCGCTGGGCAGCCATCTTGTTGATACCACATGCTGCCGTAAATGTTCAGTGGCACTTCTTCCAATAATTCTGGTAATTGGTTCTGTAAGAAGTTCAAATAACCCTGGGCATTTAAATTCTCCGGCAGCTCGATTGGACCAATAACTTTACCATTCAAAATTCCCGTCCACATATTTACTTTAAACTGGTACTAAAAAAAAAAAAAAAAAAAAAAGAAAAAAAAAACGGAACGGAACGGAAAACTTGTCAGACTGCTCCGCGGTATTTAATTACATTAAATTAGTTTTCTTCACCCAATAGTCTCAAAACTCTAATAAATACGCTAACTATACTGTGATAGTCATGTGAAAGTGTTATCTCGATGAACAATATCGTATTATGGTAACTAAAACAATAAGTGCACAAGTAGTGACTGTTGGTGATTTTGAAGACAGGAAACAATATAAAGCATATATTAGAAAATAAAACACAATGAAAATGACCCACAGTGAGTGAGAACTACTAACAAAACATTAATGCAGTTCTGTTATGACCACAGTTACATCTACAAAATCAGTTGCAAATTTGAAATAAGTGACTTGGCATATTGTAAACAAACCACAGCTGACTCATTGTCTATTTGATTAAAGTATTGACCAATCAAAACTTACTACGAATTGACTTGACAGACAAGTGGTCGTTCAGAAATTTAAATCTTAAGACTTAGACACTAGCCTTTTGAGACTACGTTCCGCTACACGCATTACATGCGACTAAAGTGCTGAGGTTAGTTTGAATAGTCTGATAATTCTGTACGTTATAGAAGCAAATTATTATACTACGGAAAAATGGACTGCGATGACAATAATATAACTTATCGTAATAAACTGCATAGAACAAGCTCATTAACCGACCTGTCTAAATTGAATGATTTATCTAACTCTCATATACTGGACTCAACAATGACAAGTTTGCCAAGCACATCCCCAGATGGAAATCGCCCATGCTGTGAAGTCCTTCAAGAGCAAATAAATCAACTAACATGCGAACTTCAGTCCGCTAATAACGAAATCGACATATTAAACGAAGAAAATATAACCTTGAAACATGAGTTAGCAAAAGCTCAAAAAACCATAACCTTGTACAAAAAACTGGACTTTATTGAACACTCACCTAAAACATCGAACAGAAAAAAAATCAAAAGAAATAAAATACACGATGAAGACAGACAGGTTGCTCGCCTACAGTTTATGACACCTGAAAAAGGCAAACAACGATCTATTGAAGGAATAACAAGCAGACAATTGGGGACTTCCGAAAAGACGGTACAAACCGAAGGTAGCTCACCAATTGTTAATAATACGTGCTCAATGATGATGAATAATTTAGAAAAGGCACAGATAACCAATGATGGCACACTAAGCTCTAAAAATCAAACGCCAGAACAGGATACAGCATCCAACGATATAAAAGTGACTGAACTCATAAAGAAGAAAACTAAGAGACCATGCGTTTACGACGAAACCAAAAAAAGAAAACTGTGCGTATTAAGTAATAGTACACAAAGAGGCATATTGCAAGCGGTTGAAGAAAATTTTTTTAAAGACTTTAAGTACATTAGTTATTTTATGCCCAACTCAAAGATAAGCCATCTATTAGCTAACATAAAATCAAAATTACAAGATTTCAGTATAAATGATTACTGCATAATTTTATTGGGCGAAACGGATATTAAAACTAACAATAACTTTATCGATCTCGTGAAGGTAATTAATGAAAGCTTGAGGCAAATGACCCACACAAATATCATTTTATGCACACCCACGTACGTACGAGGGGCCCCTATCCATAATTATAAAGTGGAGAGTTTTAATAACCTGCTGTACATGGACCTTGAACATCACAAATACGCATACTTTTTCGACACTAACAAAGACCTAGAATTTAAATTCGATTTGTTCACAAATACATCTGGAAAACTAAACAAGGGTGGAATAAATTTTATACTTAAAAATATAATGGATAGGATTAAAATTGACTTACAGTTATTTCCTTACGTGAAAAATAACGCCAATGAGCAAAACTCACAGTTTTTTCTTTTATAATCATATAAACATTTTGCACCAGAATATTGCAGGCCTGATTAACAAAACTGACATTTTGACGGTACATTTAGAAGAACTAGACATAAAGAATATACCTATTGACGTAATATGTATCACAGAACATTTTATGACACCAGAACAGGAGGCTACAGTCAATTTACCCAATTTTCGCCTAGCAGCAAGTTTTACGAGAGGCGTTAATAGGGGAGGTGCCTGTATATTTACCAGAATAGGGCATCCATACACAGTACTAAATAATTCATTTTCTATTAAAGGCATCATAGAATATAGTGCAATAGAACTAACGGAACATAAGTTGATAATTTTTTGTGTGTATAGAGTACCCAACTCAAGTATGACTATGTTTTTTAATAATCTAGATAAGTTGCTACGCCAAATATGTGACACAACTAATAAGAAAATTGTTGTATGCGGGATTTTAATATCAATACACTAAAAAGAAACCGACAAGCCCTAGATTTTGAATACATTCTGCAAAGCCATAACTTAAAACTAGACTCATCAGTGGAACTTGTATCGACAACTTTGCTCACAATACTCGTAAATGCAAAAGTGAGATACTGGAATTCGGATTATCGGATCATACTGCTCAATTGTTGCATTTTCCAGTTAAAAAAACCTGTATAATAAAATCGTGGCGTATTAATAGACGCGATTATAATCAAGAAAACTTGACAAAATTTAAAAATTGTATGAATAACTTGACTTTCTCTGACATTTATCTCACAAATGACCCAAACGAGGCATATGATTGTTTTTTGGAACTGTTCCTATGTTTTTACAACTTGTGCTTCCCCTACAAAGTCATAACAAAAACATTGCATAAAAAAACTAAATGGATTTCAAAAGGTATAAAAACATGCAGCAAAAGAAAAAGAAAACTACTATGGCAATATAGGACACACAGGACAAAAACAAACAAACATATATTTATGCAATACGCTGCTAAATTTAAAAAAATTATACGCCTAACACAGAAGGCACAAAATAACCATCACATAAACAAAGCACAAAATAAATCAAAAGCGACATGGTCAATTATAAATAAATCTAAATTTAAATTTCCCAGGGAACCAATCAGTGAAATATTGAAAGATAATACGAACATTACAGATCCAATAACGATTGCGGATAGCTTTAATGACTACTTTATCGACCTAATTGCAAAATCAAGGCAAACAAATAAATGTGCTAGTAAAGCATCCCCGAACCAAAATATTAACACTAACTTAAATTCTATTTTTCTTACCCCCACAACCCCAATGGAGATAGATAGAGAAATTAGTCAGCTTAAAAACACCCAAAGCGAGGGTTATGATGGTATCTGTACCAAGGTAATAAAACACGTGTCGCATTCAATTGCGGCTCATTTAAGCTACATCATAAACCTATGCATTTCAGCTGGAATTTACCCCGAAAAACTCAAAACATCTGTTGTTATTCCTCTCCACAAAAAAGATGACAAGATGGATATGGGAAACTATAGACCTATAGCTTTGATCCCTATCTTCTCGAAGCTATTTGAAAAAGTCATACATAGTCGTATATACAGCTTTTTAGAAAAATATAATATCTTGGCTAGCGAACAAAAAGGATTTCGCAAGGGCAAATCCATAAACACTGCAATTTATGAACTTGTTATTAGGGTATTGACTAGTATGGACAGTAGAAATCCAATATGTGCTATATTCATGGACATGAGTAAAGCTTTCGATTGTGTTGACCATAGCAGACTGTTACAAAAATTAAATATGTGCGGCATAAGAGGTAAAGCACTCGACCTCATTCAATCATATCTGCATGAGCGAAAACAAATTACAGAAATTACTGGAATATGCCACAACACACGGTATGAGATGACATTTAGATCCGACATTAGAACCATAAAACTAGGAGTTCCACAAGGTAGTGTTTTAGGCCCTTTACTCTTTCTAATATATATCAATGATCTCCCCCGACATATCAAAGAACCAATGGTACTATTTGCAGATGACAGCGCGGTAATAATAAAATGTGACGAACAAACCACCTATGTAAATAAAATCAATGAAACATTAAGTATAATAATTAAGTGGTTAATAGACAATAATTTGAAGATAAATATGGACAAAACAAATATAATGCACTTTCACCAAAGAGCTCAACTAACAAGTGTTAATGTAAATTACAATGGACAAAGAATAAAATCAGTAACAAGCCAAAGATTTCTGGGAATTGATATCGACCACAGACTGTCATGGACAACCCATTTAGACAGCCTCTGTAAAAGAATTAACAAATCCTCATTCGCTCTATACAAACTCTCCAAATTAGTTAGTAAAGAAGCCGTCTTAACGGCCTATCACGGACTTGTTGCACCATTACTCAGATATGGCTTAATATTCTGGGGAAATTCGGTAGACAAGGAAATTATATTCAAGGCTCAAAAGAAATGCATCAGAGCAATGTGCCAAATAGATAGTACAACAAGCTGTCAACCTCACTTTAAAAATCTTAAAATTCTTACATTACCCTCCCTGTACATATATGAAGCTAATATTTTTGTAAAATCGAATCCAGAGTACTATAATACTGCATTTAAAAGCTATTATCGAAAATTAAGAGATAAAAAAAGGTTAGAGGTAGAAATACCCTATGGTAAAACAGCACTACTAAATAAAAGTATTTTATGCATGACATCGTTGATTTATAATAAATTGCCAGATGACATAAAACAATTACCCATTCTCCAATTTAAAAAAAAACTACAAACATTTCTAACAAATAAATGTTATTATGATGTCAAAGATTACTTAGGTGACAAAAATATTGTATTTTAATGACAGCAAAGGTCCGGTCCACAGTAAATAATGTAATATATATCATATGTTGGACAAAATTAATTATAAATTTGATATACTGTTGGACATAAATAATGTATAATTGTTGAATTAGATATAATTTCTGGACCTTATATTTTTTTTCATTTTTTTTTTTTTCATTTTGTTTTTGTTTTTTTTTTTTTTTTTTGTTTTTCATTGTTAATTTTAATTTGCATGACATTATTATTTTTAAATTCCTTATTTTGTTGACTGATCTGTATTTACGATAATGTTATTTTCAATGACATTGTACTTTATTGAATTGTGAAATTAACAGTTAAAATTATTGTTTTATATTTGCACACCTTATATGGTTATTAACAGTGTACCATTTGACCTTTTGTAACATCCACTGAACCTGTTTTATGCAAATAAAGGATTTGATTTGATTTGATTTGATTTGAGATCTATCTTCCCGCATCAAATTTGGATTTTCCACGTGCCATTCGTGCAAATTGTGGAGGTTCATGTAACCGTCCTTTTTAAATGTTGATTCATCGGACCATAGATTTTTTTCAAAGAATCGCGGGTCCTCTCGGTGCCTCTGCAACATCGTTCGACAAAATCGTACTCTCTCTGGGTAGTCTCGGGGTAGCAGACTTTGTACTCGTCGTACATGGTATGGGTGAAACTCGTTCTTTTTTAAAATACGATGTGCAGTACTTTTGGGGACTCCTATGCTCTGTTCAATTCCACGTACTGAGATACTTCTGTCTTCTTCAACTGCTTGCAAGACTTCGGCTTCGTAGGGCATAACGGGTCTTCCCTCGCTAACCATTTGGCTAGGAAATCGACCCTCTGATAATGACCGATGCACATTAATAAATACTCGATGATCGGGATGACGCTCAGCATTCGGGTATCTCTCACGATACACTCTTGCTGCAGCATTGGCGTTGCATAAGCATTCTCCATAAATGAGATGCATGTTGGCGTATTCCTGTGCGGTGTATCGAGATGGCATGATAAAACACTACACAAACACGGGGTTGCGATTAAAACAAGTCCGGGGTTGTCAGAAACGGTGCAGATAAATCCAAATCACAATGCAAATCAAGTCCAATAAACAAAGCCACAGTTGTAAGTACGAAGTCAATACGAATACAAAAAGATGTGCAGTCAACGAAAGAGCGTAACGTACTGCAGTATTGCACAATTTGCCGACGCATCCCTGTTTAGCCAGAGTAGCGTCTCTATCTGTTTCACTCACACATATGAAATGATGTGTCAATCCGTCTCCCTCTTAGTTAGATAAAAGTAGCGTCACTATCTATCTCGCTCCCACTTGTCAAAGTAGCGTCACCTCACATTAGTTAAAATAAATCTTTCTCGCTCACACTAGTCAAAATAACGTCACTCTTCGTCTCAATCGAACTTTTATGAAATACGGCTTCATAAAAAAAAAATGTTTTTTCTCAATTAAGAAGTAGCAATTAGTATGTTTGTTTTGTTTGTTTGTTGTACCATTGTTATACCATTTTGGAATCCTGACTAAACGCGCCATCTTTTAAAGTTACTTGCCAAAATAGTGTAGTAGATTTTTTTTTCAGTACAGTCGGTTAAAGTTGGGTGATGTCATTATTTTGAATTCAATATTGGGCAAAAATCTAACATTTAATTTAGAACTGAGGCAGTTACGTTTTACTTTTAACTGTAATTTACAGAAGGGTTATTCATGGTTACATCACAGAGAAAAAAACTACCGAAATGTTAATAATGTAGTCACAGGACTTAAAAAATCATCACAGGGTGTCACTTTTTGAGATTTATTTTTGAATGCTTATAATTCGAAAAGTACATGACCAAGATTTTTTTTTATATTTTTCTAATAGCTGTCACGACTTGGCCTATTGCCCGTTTTCGGCTTGACGTTGATTTCTGGGACACGTTGTATATACCGTACCGTAAAGAAACGGTGCCGTGTACAAAGAGCAAAAGTCTTAACTCATATTTGCTTATTTTCTCCATAATACATTTTCACATGTTCAAAGTTTAGTTCTTGAAGTGTGTCCTCCCACCCTCTGGTGAACAGTCTACGATATAGTGCAGGCCTACCCGCCCATTCGTTCTACCTGCTGAATATCTCCCACCTGGACATGAGTTCCCTTGGTTGTGCTAACCTGGAAGTTTCACAGACGCCAGACTCAGGTCGGTCGAAGAAAAACCCTGTTCTGGTGGAGATTTATAAACGAAGGAGTGCGAATATGATGCTGTTCCGCAAGAGACGGGTTGGACAGACTTAATGTAGATCATAGCTGCACTGGTTGACGTCATTACGTCAACGCTGGCTGTCGCTGATAACCAGCGCTGGGGCTCTGTCTCGTATTTATGCTGAGCGATGGCCGTTTTGCGTGGATGTAACGCATGTTTTCCCCCAACTTGTTATTTTTTTTGTTTGTGTTCTTTTATTGCGTCTTGTTTTTTCTGTTTGTGTTGTTTGTTTTTTTTGTTTGTGTTGTTTTTTGTTGTGTTTGTTGTTGTTGTTGTTTGTTGTTTGTTGTTGTTTATGTTTGTTTGTGCGTTGTTTGTGTGTTGTTAATAAACGTATTTTCTTTCTTTCTGTCTTTCTTTATGTTTGCCGCAAATAAATGTATTTTCTTTCTTTCTTTCTATCCATCGCCATGCTAAGAAGAAGGCTTACTTCGAAGACTGAGTGATTCGAAGACGTTTGCTATTTGTGAGTCATGACTAAGAAACTCATAAAAACATACCAAGAATATCGCAGACTGCCAGGCGACCTTTCGACTAATTCTAGGCTAGGTACATAATAGGCGTATCGCTCGGGGGTAGGCAGAGAAAGCGCAATATTTGCTTTCACCGTGTTTTCTAAGAACAGTAAAATTGATATTGCGACCATGATGAGGATGATAATTATTATAATGTACTTAGTTAAACACGGTGCAGTTTAATTGGCAGACATCTTGAATCTTCATTAATGACGGTCATTGGCCCTGATTCCCTTGTTCACAAACTAAACTAAATTTAAGTTCTGTGCATCTTTTTCTTTCTATTTCATTAAGAAAAGGACAGAAGATAAAATATTAGTTTAGTCTTGTCAAATTAGTCAGCGCCTGACGTAAATTGACGTATTTTTAGTTGCCATGTTTTTAATCACGTCTAATCTGTCTATGGAGTATCTTAATTTGACAGGACTAAACTAATATTTTATCTTCTGTCCTTTTCTTAATGAAATAGAAAGAAAAATATGCACAGAACTTAAATTTAGTTTAGTTTGTGAACAAGGGAATCGGCGCCAATGTCAGTAATTGGTGTGTTTGGCTGTATAGTTTATATAGTTCTTGGAAAACAAATCGAAAGAAGTGTTTTAGGTCTACATTAACATTTAGATTGATATTTACCAATACCTATCCAAGTGCTAAAACACATTTTTCCTGAAGGTTAAAATAAGAAGTTATATTCCTTGGAAAATTTCCTGTTTTTCCAAGTATTTTCCTTAACACATTCAAGGACACTCACTGAACGAGACACAATAGAAGTTTTTTTTTTTAAGTATTACGTCTGGGAGCGGTTAGTGACTGACCAGGATTCTCGTCATTAAATGTACTGATTCACTTCAGTGCAACGAGAAAGAACAAAATATGAGTTACTACGAAAATAACACAACGTATGTACACATGATTACATTTTTTTTTTATTACTACACCATTTTTCTTGTACTTTGCACCTGGTTCATGATTATTATTCTATATTTTTATACATAAGTATAACATGTTTTGGGTATCATGTATGTATTTATTGTATATATGTAAATGGTACAACGGTCAGTGTTGTACCATTTACATATATAAAACCCTCCCTCCCTCCTCCCTTCTGCCTTAATGCATCCAAAGGTTATCTTGAATAGATACTTTTAGCGATAAGACCGCTCATTGTGCCACCCCTTGTAAAATGTCTACATTTATATCTGTAATTTTTATGGTGTACAGACGCCAGCACATCAAGGTACCCGAAACGAAACTGTAAAATTTTCTCAATCAACTTTGAACCTAATGATTTATCGATAAAGTTAAAAATCTATTAAAGAAATTTGACAGATTGTTTTTTGTGCTTGCTTGCGATTGCTTGATGTGCTGGCGTCTGTACATAATAAGGAATATTCTATCTATCTGCATTTTCTTAAGTTATCTTCGAACACATTCACGCATATTGTTTCAGGATTTTCCGAAAACAAGACATTCCTGTGCGATTACCAATCAAAAACTATTGTAATCATGATCTGACAAACACATGAGTACAACCATTACAACCATCTTTACCGCAGATGACTTAATAATTACTTAATTACTGCATCAACAAGAAACATCTGACTCTCATCACGTACCTACTTAGATCTAAACTAGGAAGTTATTATCAGACAAACATTACAAGTAGGTATTGTCAAACAAAGAGATTGGTAGGTGTTTCAGAAAACCTACTTTTATACAATGTAGTATGCTGAGTAGTCAAGTATTTTACATTACTCTTCTATGTGTGTCTAAAGTTCAGACAGCGCACAGCCTAAATTGCTGGGTCAAGAAGAATGAAAATTTGTACAAAAATTCCGTGATTCCAAAAAAAAGTGAGCACTAACGATGATTTTTGACAATTCATCCCGTAAAGGGACAATAAGGGATGAAAGTTTACATGGAAGTTTGTCATTTTTAAAGGTTAGAAACGTGGAAGGTGGTAAGCCTCCTGATAATTGCCGATGGTATCCCATCGGGTACACAGCCTGTTAAAAATAAAATTAACACTACTAATTTTATTCTTATTCAAGCCGTGCTCTCTTATCAAAAAAGAAAAATTGGAAAGATAAATATTCTTGCCTGTATACCCAACTGCTTGTTCGGCTGTACACACAGTGCATCAAATCTTTTGATACAATCACCTGCAATTCTGCAAAACGTAAATGTATACCTTATCGTGATAAAATAAGATAAATTCAAACAGCTATATTTATCTTGGCTCGAGCGACAGAGGAAAATTTTAAGATGCAATCCTGTGGTGCGCAGTTTGATGGCAACTTCTAGATTAAATTATGTCAACAGGTTGAACTATATTATTACGTAATTGGCTAGGTAGGTTTAATTAAAAGGTAGAGGATATAGGTGCTATGACTTCAGGCTCCCATTAATTTATAATGCCAATTACACATTACAGCCACGTGAAAGAAGACGTGGGACACAGCTAGTTAAAAATAAATTGACATCATAGACATTCTTGGAAAAAAATCTATGGAAAGAAATTGCAATGCATACCCTCACTTCCTAAATATCGACGTAGTGAAGTTTCTATAGATTAAACATATTAATAGAAAAAAAAACATTTTTAAAAACAAGCTCTAAAAAGAAGAAATTAAACTTTAAATTGAACCAAACCCATCAATTTATTACATTACACAATTTATATGATATAAAACCTTGTCGCGAGATTAATTCTAGGAAACGGTGCTACGTGTAGGTTTTAACGAAATGACTACGTACATCTACACAAGTAAATCTCGAGACAAGCTTTTATATCATATTATAATATCATAACTTCCTTTTAAAATGCCAACAGGTAAAACTGTCACTACTCTAAAATCGCCGAAGAAACTTTATTTTCCTTAGGACTGATTTTTCCAACGCAAGATAACTTTATCGGAGGAATAATTATGAATTTTTGACAGTTCTTCCATACAAAAAATGTCAGACGTCAATTTTATTCCACGAATAAAAATTATCGGTTGATTGAAAAATCAGCCCTTAACACACATAAATAAGAAACTTAACAGACGTAAAAAAAATCATTAAAAAGATATAAAACACTTTCTTAAAGACATCGGATACGATAATAGTATTGTAACACAATCTGTTACAATCGGCGCAAGAGTTCAATCCGTTAAAAAAAGATTAAAATCCATTTCCGAGCGATCCGAGACGTGACATTTTGAAAACCAACTTAATTCAAACTTTGTATACCTCTTATTACAATTAGTTAAGGGTTATTTTGGCAAATTTCAACGGTAAAGTTAAGATTGTAAGTTGCCAGTGTTGCCACACTTGCCACTAATAAAAATAAAGTGATTATCAAAGTGTAAAGTTACGAAACGACATATTTTTTTGTGCTTTTTATGCCAGTTACCTAAAGATGTTGAATATAAGTACCATTTTTGTAACAATGTAACTTTTGTAACGGCTTAGGGGCCAGTGTTGGGGAAATACAATGTATTATAGTGGACAAAAAAGATGGCGGCAAAGACTTTTTAGTAGCAGTTTTTCATCACTCGTCAAACAAAAAGTTTGAACGTACACATTATCAATGTTCTTAGAGTGCTGATGGCAAAAATAACACAAAAAAGTTGAAGAAATTCAATATCAATAAAAACTGCAAATAAACCGCATAGAAGTGACATCCATTTCCCGCCGAGTCAATTCAAATTTAAATTATTTCATTTCACATAAACCTACATGGGCACTTATGAAACGTCAGAAGCTAGGTGCACGGTTCTAATTGGTCGTTTCCTATGGAGAAGAGCCGGCTAGAAACTACTACTAAGACCGACTTCCACCAAACTTTTATATGTACCTACCTAGAATAAGTAATAATACTGAGAATAAATTTTGAATTTTTGTCAGTTTTTCCATACTAGAACTGACAAACGTCAATTTTATTCCACGGATAAAAGTTATCGGACTGGTAAAATCAGCCCTTAGTAGAGAAGTTCTTTTTTTGGTCCCCAATCAATCAACTCAGCCTATGGGAGTCCACTGCTGGACATAGGCCTCTCCCAGACTGCACCACAACACCCTGTCCTCCGCCTTCCGCATCCAGTCCGTCCCAGCAACTTTGTTAAGGTCGTCCGTCCATCTAGCTTAGCATTCTGTCAACATTTTATATGCTTTGAATACGAGGCTTTTGACAACGTTGCAAGTGTATATTTTTTGTCCTTTTTTTATTTGTAAAGTGCGTTTTGTTTGTGCAGAAAAAACATTTTTTCTTGCTTTTCTTTTTCTTTTTTTTATATTATTACAAGAACCTAAATCTTCATTCAATAGTCCAAAATTAATGCAGAAGTTAATTAGAAAAAAAAAACACCCCGAATAATCCCACTAATCTTAAATATACTCAAAACGGGACCACTTCTGTTGACCCTTTCAAAGGACATTACGGCACCCGTAAGGTTTACGCACTGATCCGGTAATCCTTGAGGACACACCGGTTTGTTGACCACCTGACGGTAAATCCGGTGCACATCCGGGGGGCCGGTTTACCGGACCACACCAGTGCTGTTTTATTATGGTTTAATTTTGGAAAGGAATTCATTTCGTGGTTGAATTGACCACCCTGATTCTGAACGGTCTCATGCAAAGGCTTGGTAAAATCAAATTATGACAGTTGTGGTGTCTGGTTGTAGTCACTTATATTATGATACAAGCTTCTGCTCGCGATTTCGTCTGCGTGAACTTCTTGTTCCTCCGACATACCCTGTCGCATCGCATCGCCTGCTTGTGCTTTTACATCGTTTTCACTTAGCGTTCTTTCGGGTTTTTTTATCAACTCGTAAGGGTCCAAGCGTGATGGGTGGCCTATAGCCTTCCTCAGGAATTGGGCTATCAAATGCAGAAAGATTTTTTCAAATTCGACCGGTAGTTCCAGAGATTAGCGCGTTCAAACAAACAAACTTCTCAGCTTTATAGAATATAGAGTATAGATATAGATTTATAAATTCCCATATTTTTAAGAACGTTCTCATTCTAATTTCAGTCTATTTACATCTGTAATTCGTGCGTAAGTACTACCTATGTAGTATTATGTACAGACACCAGCACATCAAGCTACTACAATCTGTCAAATTTCTTTAATAGATTTTCAGCTTTATCGCTAAAGCATTAAGGTTCAAGGTTGATTGGGAAAATTTGACAGTTTCGGGTAGCTTGACCTGCTGGCGTCTGTACATAATAAAGATAAGATCCATACAATCTGTCAAAAATACCTCTAATTTACGTACATTTTAGAGATGGTATCACGGCTTGATTTGAACGATTTTAATCGATAGGTCTTCAGATTTTATTTGAATGAGAGTTCAGAAATCGGTGGACAGGGTTCCATTTAAAGTTGTCGCCTTTCTTCTTAGCATAATAATTATTATATTTTTTTCTATATTTCTACCTTCACTTACCAACACATTAGCGTAACATCAAGAAAACCTACATCTACACATGTTGAACAAAAAACGGAATTTGGCACAGTGCCCGAGTGCCGATAAAGGGGAGCGCTGAAGTGATAACCTCGTCATTAGGGGTATCAGCAGAGTGCCTGTTTGATGAGCCCCAGACGTGTGCAGATGGCTTTAATAAATGTACGTTGTATCTTTGATTGTACCGTGTTGCGACATTAGTTATTTTGAGTTAAAGGAGTGGGAAGTTTGTTGTCATAGTCTAAAAGTAGACATTGAAATTTGCGTGGGTGTTAAAATCTTGTTTAAGTGGAGTCTAGAGTTTGTGTTATTCTGATAAATGAGAGCTTTATTTGGTTATGTAGGCAAAATGTCACTTTTTATCAAATATGTTTTATGTAAGTACCTAGTACTTAAAAATGTGAATATTGTCAATAAATAGTTTAAGTAATTATTTATTGACAATATTGACATTTTTAAACTATTATAAAATAACTGTTTACTTAGATGAGAATACTTTTATTATGTACAGACGCCAGCAGGTCAAGCTACCCGAAACTGTCGAATGTTTCCAATCAACCTTGAACCTTAATGTTTTAGTGATAAAGTTGAAAATCTATTAAAGAAATTTGACAGATTGTAGTAACTTGGTGTGCTGGCGTCCGTACACTAAAAAAATTACAGATAGGTATAAATATATAAATTTTACATAGGACATAGTTACTTACAACCTATGGATGGATTTAAAGGGAGAAGAAGAGACTACAAGTAGTCTATGGTGTACCATTTACATAATAAAATAAATACATACATAAAGTAATTACATAATTTAAGTTTAAATTACAATATCGAACTATATAAAAACGTCTATAATCATGGTAAAGCACAGTACAAAACACTAACACCACAACACACATAAAAACTAATAAGCCAGCTCACAAAACAAATACGTCATTCAAGTATTCACACTAAAAAAGTTAATCTTTTCCGTCTGTTTGCTTGCGGAAGACAAAAACTATGTCCTGCATGTTTCCACCTGTCGACGAGTCAACAACACAGGTGTTTATTCAACCCTAGTGCGGGGACATGTCGATAACTTTATCGATGAAACTTTGGTTATGGTCTCAACTGTCAGTAATGAGACACAATTACTTTTTCTATTATCACCGAACTTAATAAGTCTGCCTAACGCCTAACAGACGAGGGGCTATAAAATCTTGTCATTTTCAATTTAGGCACGGTAGGTAATTTGGCTATGGTCACGCAAAGGCCACTAATGGTGTAGAAGGAAAGTAGTTACCGCTATATTGGTTTGTATAAAAGGTCGCATTGAAAATAACACTGCCAAAAAACTGTTTGTTTGTTACGCTCCGCTGACGAAAGATATTATTGATAATGGAAGTAGCACTTAATGGATATAATACTGGCGGCATTAAATATTGTAATGTCAACAGAATATTTGAAAGGTAATAAATTATGCTCAAATAAATAACAAAAAGTACTTAAGTACTTTTAAAAAAACCATCCCGAAAAACATTCGATACAAATATGGTGTCGTAACGTGCCATTATCCCTAACATACATCTTTCCTAGCATTATTATGCTAAGAAACAGGTCTACTACTTTTCATTTAAATCTAAGATTAGCTAGAAAAACTTTGAACAAAATAACCTTCTAAAAATTATAAGCATCTAACATTTAGTATTATCGACACTTTCTCAAAGCCATATAAAAACATAACAGCACAAACTAATATCGATAAAATTACAAGTAGCACTTAATGAATATAATACTTAGGAACTTTTAAAGTTAGGGACTATTAAAACGCAAACAAATATGATGAACGTGACATTCTATCCTTAACATACATCTTTCGTAGCATTATTATGCTAAGGAACAGGTCTAGTCCAGTTCCTTTTAATCTTAGATCAGCTGGAACAACGTTGCGTAAAATAACCAAAATAAAATTATAAGCATCTAACATTTAGCATTATCGTCATAATCATGACACTTTCTCAAACCCCATAGAAAAACATAACCGCACAAACTGGTATCGATAAACATCTTTCTTGCCCCATCACTAGTAGTAAAATAAAACGTTATCATTTTTGGGTTTCCGTGTGCGAATGTGAAACAAAAACCGTTAAAAGTTACAAAAAAAGAAAGAATAAAAAAAAATATCTTGTTTCCGTCAAAATAGAGGTCATTTTACACTGATGAGGATAGTTGACCAAAAATTTCGCGAATGCTTGGTTTTATGTGGGAGTGCCTTTGAGGCCTTAAAATAAGCGAAGGCTTTACCTATATGGTACGTGAAGATATTCCAGAACACAATGCCAAGGTCCAAGCACTATGAAAAGCACAAGGATTATGGAAATAACCATGTCTTATACTAATTTCTTATTTTGTTGGCGGTAGCTGTTATTTTGAAATTGATTTTCTTTACGGTATTGATGGCGAAAGTTACAGTTTGAATACAATCCTGGGGGTCTACTACGAAGTGCAAAGTGCGAATTATCGGACCGGACCGACACATGGCCGAACCGAAGATTATTGAAAAATGCGAAAAAACGTTCGGATCGGCTCAGTTGGGTCGGGACCATAGTCAATATTCGAAAGAGTGTAGGAGTGTAGGATCGGGACCGACCAAACCAAATAGTAACTTCGTAGCAGGAAACGGCTGAACATTCGGCCGTTACCACTTCGGAGTAGACCCCTAGGACTCAACAACTATCCACCTGCTGAAATTTTGACAAAGATAACGCTTCTATCGAATGACATGTTGCGCCGACCCCAAATAAATTGGGATAAGGGCAGGAGAATGATGATGATAACGCTTCTATCGAATTTTCATGAAGAAAGCTGTAAAATCCAGCACCTTAATTGCGTAACACACTATCAATCTTAATCTGAATCATTTTGAAGGATATTGCTAATCCATTGCTTCATATGTTCGAAAAATGTGTCTGCTACGTAAACGTAAATAACGCAATGAATGTCGTTGAGCTGTCAAAATGAAAACCATTCCCACTGTTAGTGTTTTACGCAGTTACCCCACAGGTTAAAACTGCATTGATTTATTAACTTTCCCTAACTGATGATTTGCTTCTGCAAGCCAAGCCAAAATAAAAAAACTGGTTTTCCATACCAGTCCACCTAGTGCCTTTACCAGGTGGAGCTCGCTCCCAAAACCAGCGCTTTTCAGCTGTTTTACTGGCCTCAACTTGATTACATTACCGATAAACTTTAATTGGTGGTACTGGCATTTATTTTTATATGAACCGCTTGCCCGAATATTTGTTAGCCAACTGCATATTAAGAGCATGGATACGCTGACGAAGTGTTCATAAAATGGAGCTTCGTTCGGTTTTATGGATTAGTAATTACTAGCCTAGCCTTATAGGCTTCGTTACACTTATAAATTTTTGCCGAATTCCTTTTAATTAATTTTAATAAAAATAATTTTATTTATTTATTTTATATACTAATTTTATCATTATATTATTTTTTTATAAATTAACTTAGCTGTGTTTGCATTAGTAGGCTATTTTCATCTTTCAACCAGCGCTGAGGCTCTGTCTCGCATAGAGTCGAAGTATTATGCTAAGCGATGGCTTTTTGCGTGGATAAACGCATTTTATTTTCTTTTTTTTCCCGCTAATAAATGTATTTTCTTTCTTACTTTGAAGGGGTTTATTTCTGATTGAATCAAAAAAATCAAAGGCATATAAAAATAGATTCTTGTTACCTATTGATTTTTGTGCCATTAGACTTAAGAACAGACGTGTCGCTTTCAGCCATTTAGTGGTCCAGCTAAAGCTGGACATTGTCCTCCTCATTGAAGGAACTATCGATCCTATAGATAATGCTATCAGCGAATGATGAGACCACATGTAAAAAAAAAAAGATTCTCACACTCATAGACAAACTTCATTAGGTCCTTGATCTCAGTGATACGCAAATATGAACCTTCTGTCCTATGATGACTATTCTACAATTCCCATGGCATATACAAGGGGAGACAAAGTAGAAAATTCAGTCACCTTGCCTTCTCCAGCTCCTTATAAAGCCACGCCCTGTCCCACATAATATTCACACGGAAACATCAATCGGATATCAGAACAGGAGCACAGAAAGCGAGTGGTATCTATCAAACAGACAGACAGACAAGGAACGCATTCATTAGCGGTCGCTGCACTGCGCTTGCGCTTTCGAGTGGACTGCCGCCGTCTTGTCGAGGAGGATCAGAAGGACTACTTTGAAAGAAACTTGACGACGAATCTTGTAGATAATTGGGAGATGAGAACGGTTGCATACATAATTATCTTCCACATTTATTATCGCACGGCCAAACTGTGGAACTTCCTGCCATTGTCTGTGTTCCCTTACATGATTCTTCGATTTTCACCGTGAGGCTGGTCACACGCCGGATCGCCACCCCATATACACAGGGCGATAAAAATCGGTGATTAGTTCATTTTGCATCACAATGTCTACCTTCATGCGGCAGCCGGGTACGCCTGCGAGTGAGCATTTTCACGGCCGATTTAGTCACCCGCCACATGCTACCTGGTCGCCGCACGACAAAAGTCGCAACCTACTCTACTTTGAAGCATGCGATTTTAGTCACCTGCTTCACTTACCGTCATCTATCAAAGGAAGTTGTTATTTCTTTCATGGATTTTTAACGAATAATTCATGAAGCTGAATGTCTCGACTTGTATTGGAATTTGCCTCGTAAAACTTTTGGTGTTTCTTCACAAGGGATAAGTAGGAAACTTCAGAGTTTCCTACCTATCCCTTATGAAGAAACACCAAAAGTTTTACGTGGCACATGAGATCATTCTCATGTAGATTCAAAATATATGACGAAACATATATGACGTAAAGCTGTTACAAATGTGATATAACCTATTTACTGAATGAATTATCATCAACATTGTTCTAGCTAGGCTGTCAGACTTGGCGACGCGATGGATTGCTAACCAATCAAAAACAATTTGTATGAATACCAAATGCAAGCGCTTGTTCTGGATCTCTAGATTTACTACTCGTACTACTTACTTAGCTAGTGGGGGCCTTGTGGCTAAGTAATAACAGCCGCACGGGTCGATCGATCAGGTTAAGCTACGCTTGCCGCGGTTGGTCCGTGGATGGGTGACCATCTTTACATACCAAGACCGTTCCGTGCCTCGGAAAGCACGTTAAGCCGTTGGTCCCGGCTGTCATTCGAGGATCTATGACAGTCGTTACGGGTCGTCTGAAGCCCGAAAGCCTGACAACCTGTCTTGCCAAGGGGTATCGTATTACCCAGTAACTAGTAGATAGGCAGTCGCTCCATGTAAAATGCTGGTATTCAGCTGCATCCTGTTGTTAGACTGGAAGCCGACCCCAACATAGTTGGGAAAAGACTAGGCAGATGATGACTACTTACTTAGCTACTAGTAGGAAATGTAGTAGCCATAAACCATTGAAGTATTAGCACATTAGCAGCACGGAGTTCCGATAACAAGGTCATGTGTCATGTGCTGTGTACCTTCTGTCCCTACATCTCTTTGATTGGATAGCTCTCTCGTTCTAAATACGTCATCTCCCTCTCGCAAATGAAACGTATTGAAATAAGCGTGTGATTTGAATGAAGTCTCGCGGTTTTGAATGTCAGTAATTATTGTGAGATGTTAAGCAGTTTTAATTGGGTATTATTTTACATGAATCGTGGGAGAAAGCTTTTAAAAAGAGCTTGATATTTGTTTGTTTCAGTTTCTCGTCTAGAGTAACGACTCGGCTGAAAGTTAACAACGAAAGCAGGACAACAGAAAACTTTTTGTTGTAAGAGAAACTAGAGCAGTGCATAGAAATAAATGTAAAAGGGGTCGTTTTTGTTTTTGGTTATTTTTGTAAGTAAATGTCTATAGGTAAGAGGTTTTGCAAGTCTGAATAGTGATGAAATTGTGGCCGGCTAAATCTACTGCTTCATCATCATCATCAGCCTTTTGGCAGTCCACTGCTGGACATAAGCCTCTCCTGTTGCCACGCCATTCAACTCGATTTTCGGCAGCTCTCATCCAGCTGCTACCAACCATCCTGCGAAGATCGTCGCTCCAATCTACTGTTTACTAAGACCAAATGCGATATTCCTAAACCCGATCAACCGACCCCGACCGATCTTTGACAGAGTTTATATGGAATTTTGTCCAAGTGTTGCCCAAAACTTCAAGAATATCTTCAACTATTTCTCACAGAGAGGAGGCCTGTGTCCTAGCAAACAGAACATAGTAGGCTGATTATAATGCCTCAAACTTCAAGTAACCGGATTATGTTCTTCAAAATCCTGGATTCCTGGTCAAAATGGTTCTGTAGTTTCTACGAAAGCTCTGCGACACTTACTTTAAATGTCGCAGGATCATGCTGAGATAGAAGCCTTTTGGCCTCGTACAGGACGGTTTTTTACTTTCTTTATACATAATTTTGTTTTTTATGATTGTGTTTAGTTTGTGGTCTTCCTATGCGAGTAGTACGATAAATACTTTATTTTTTATTTTTCAAAAAGACAATAACAGACTCAGTTTATAACACTCGTAGCCCATCTGTCTGTCTGGTGCATGAGAATGTCATGTAAGGAATGCATTCGTTACGCTCTACATGACATTATCTCCTAGTAATTCCCAGGTCAACTTGTTATTGTAAACAGAATAATTATAGTTTATACACAGCGCCATACTGTCTTAATCAAATACCGTCACTGGGCGTTAATTATACTGTTGTTGTTACTTTGTGTTATGTTAGGTATTGATTATTTAATCGATTTCATTCCATTCGATGCTTTTGAAATGCAGTTTCTGTATCGTCTCTTCTGTTCTTTTTCGAGTCAAAGCGATTTCGTATTAGTTTAGTTTATGTGATAGTCCGTCCGTTTGAGAAGTACTCGTATGGAAGAAAATGTTTGAAAAAAATATTGCAATTTTTATTATTTTTATTGTTGAATTTTATGTTTAAGTATATTTTATCAAAAATCAAAATCAAAATAAAAATATTGTATTTCACATAACAAACCAACATGGGCAATTATGAAACGTCAGAAGCTAGGTGCACGGTTCCAATTGATCGTTTCCTATGGAGAAGAGCCGGCAAAAAACTCCACGGTTATCTTTTAATAAGTGTGTATAACATCATCTAGGAATACTTTAAGATGTTGTACTTATTCGTGTGAATAGATAAATGTTGCGGCGACCCCAAATAAATTACGATAAGGGCAGGTGAATGATGATGTGATAATCCGTTTAGTTACTTGTTTTAAGAACCGACACACTGAGTTTGGGAACAATATTTTGTTGGACGCCATTTCACAAGTTATGTCTAAAAAGTTGTGAGAATCACAGACCTTTTTATAGAATTTACGAGCTTTCTTGCAATTCATATCTTACCTTCTAAACTAATATTATTCGTTTGTAAGAGATAATCTCTGGAAGTATACAGGTCCGATTACAAAAAATCTTTAATTGAGATAAAGCTACACTATTGCCGACTGAAAAAGGGGGGAAATGTAGCGAAGTGGGGTAATGAACTGAAGAACTAGTGTAGAGCATAAACACCTTGATGTTACTGTACAGTACTTTTTGTAATTAGTTCACTTCTTTCATGTCGGCACAAGCTTTTCTTGAATATCTCTTTTCTAGTCTCTAGATTTGGCAAAGCCTTTATGTGATAGCGTGGCTGATTGACCAGACTACGCCAGACGCGCCATCGAGTTTTAAAATATTGACGTGTAAAATGTGTGTGCACTATTGCCGAGTGCCATAGGATATGTTTTATGGAATAATTGACTGCTACGCGGACAGAAGTCGCGGGCAGAAGCTAGTCATGTACTACATAGTTGGTATAATCAGCCGATAATGTTCCCACTGCTGGGACACAGGCCTCCTCTTTTTTGAGAGTGGTAGATGTCACATGTCTTCGAATTTTTGGTTCTAGGACATGCCGGTTTCTTCACGATGTTTTCCTTCACTGTTTTGAAAGCAGTGGCGATGAAATTATATGTATACACAAAGTAAAGCGCCTGCCTGTGTTCGAATCCACGACCTACAACTCGTAAGTCGGGGCAGTTACCACTGCTCTGTCCTACTACTTGACAGTCTGGGACCCTGGTATTTACTTAGACGATACTAAGAAGAAGATTCATATATCAGTCTCTTTTTTCCGAATACTTGTGTTGCGTAACTCCTGACCTTACGGTAAGTATACTTAAAGTTTAAAGTTCTTTACAGCTATAAATATTTGATGACGCTAAAATTGCGTAAAGGTTTCAAGGGGGGCAGGTGCCAATGTATAGTTGTGCACTATTCACTGCTCACTTATGTCACAGATTCCTATTTACTGATGTCAGTCATGTTTCTCGGTATTAGCGCCCTATTAGATCATAGACCAGTTAGCATAGATTTGTAATTAGGTAGGATTCTGTATTTAAGGTCTAATTAAATGTATGTTTCCAATTGATGTTATTTCAAGTTAAACAAATATCAACCTTATTTGAGTAATAATTAAGTTGATTTTAGAGTGACTAGCACTATTGAAAAAGTAATCAAAATTTTTGAAGTTGTAGCGTAAACTGAACTTTAATGTATAGGAATTAAAGTTATTTTTCAAAAAAATCACATTTGTTTACTTGTTTGGTAGGTGAATCGCAAACGCAGATTAGACGTCATGGTCTTAATGCCAATGTGGGTGCAAGATACTGTCAGCACACAAAGGGTAAGTTGATGATGGTGGTGTATTAAGACAAGAGCTTCCACGAATGATTATAATGTACAATAGTAAGTATAAAAATTTGACATTAACAGCGACTTTATGTCGAGTCAGTAAGGGCGATTTTCGTAGTGCAAGTGTTACCTCTGAAGTGGTTGATGGTACATCGAAATGAAATGTTTATTTCTGTAAGTAGATCTTAGAAGACACTTTTACACGTCAATATTTTAAAACTAGATGGCGCGTCTGGCGTAGTCTGGTCAATCAGCCACGCTATCACATAAAGGTTTTACTAAAGACCAGAGATATTCAAGAAAAGCTTGTGCCGACATGAAGAAGCGAACTAAGATGATTAAGTCTATAAATTACAAAAAATACTACACAGTAACATAATAGTGTTTATGCTCTAGACTAGTTCTTCAGTTCATTACCTCACTTCGCTACATTTCCCCCCCTTTTTCAGTTCCACGTTTCCCTGCCCCATCTCCACAAACAATTCTTCACTCCTACTCTATGCCCCTCAGGTATTTGCGTGCAGACATAAATGTGTCAAGTGCGAGCGGCCGCGTCATTTTGTCGCGGGTTGTTGCGAAACGTTTCGTTCGTGAAATGTCGTCGTTTATTTGTGTTGTAATTATCGGGTATTGCACTTTCTATGTCGCTTGGGAGTCGCTCTGGAGGAACATTATGTTGTGGACATGTGACAATGTGGAATTCATTTGTGTTTGTAGTACTTAGATACTTAGCCTTTTCTTTCCGCATTTGTGCTGTGAGCAGGCAGTAGGTCTGGTTGGTGTACTTGTAGCAGTATACATTTATGCAATAATGATATCATTAGCTAGGAATATTATTGATAGAGCACAAATGATATCATCTCCTAATGCGTGTTTTGATTACAGGGTGGCAGGCATCGACGCGAAAACTGTATCCAAGAATTCAGCACATGATTCTAGACTTAGCGTAGAAGTTTTTCGTAAGTTATAAAAAAAAAAAAATCTGCTGTTCCATAGAAAAGTGCAATACCTACGCGGTAAAAATGTATAACAGCAATCTTTTTTTTATGATAACCTTCGAAAAATTTCAACGCAGGGGGGTTCAGAATAATGTTGCGCGTCGATGTCCCTGCCACCCTGTATACATTTCAACATAATTATTACCCTGGCAATATAACTTTCAATAAAAGGATATAGCCAGAATATTTAAAAATGAAGTCCCAAGATCAACTGCTACTGTAGCTGAAAATAAATAAATATCGTCATAGAGGCCCGACGACCTACGTCTGTGAAAAAATGCCAAAAGTTCTTTTCACATTCACAGTGTGTATATCTCCTATAAAACTCACTGGCTTCCGCTTTCAAAGGCCACAAACAACTGAACCAATATCACAAAAAAAAAACTTACAATTCAAATTCAGAATCCCACTAAACCTATTCAAACATACCCGCATCTATTCGGAACACGGCAGTCGCGTAGAAGTCGTTGTGGCGACAAGTCGTCCACAAACAAAGTATCAGAAGGCCAATTATCGTAATTTAAAACGTTCAAAATCTAGTCGCAGTCTCATCTCAGCGACAAACAAATGTCAAAAACTTGTCAAAATGTAGGAAATTTTGAGGTTTTTTTGACAGATTGAGACTGAGATCAGACTGAACGTTCCGAACGTGAGAATTGCCCCTCTGATGTGCTGTTTGAACCGTAAATACGTAGCGTGATGATAAAACGTCATGCGATGATGGATTCGAGGTAATTAGGCACAAAACATAGTGTTTGGTATGTCCGACGTCCGGTTTTGTTGTGATTAATCTTTGTGAAATATGTTTCTTATATTTTTTAGCTGGTTCAAGAGCTGGGAGCGCTCATGATGGATCGATCAGAAAAGGTTGCATATTATGGTAACAGTCAATTATATAGAGAACAGAAGAGTAAGAAGTGTGTAAGGTAATGGGGTAGACCATTCTGCAGTAGTGAGGCAGAAAAGGTAGAAAAATGATTGAGTAGTATTTTTACAAGTTTAGGGATGCAAGTGTGAAACCATCTGTTGGGTATTGACAAAAGAAACTCAGATTCCAATAAATTAATTGTTACGCTAGAACCAGAGAGGCTATTCTCGTAATTTTAAGAACATTCACAGTCTGATCTCAGTCTCAATCTGTCAAAAATACGTCTAATTTCCCTACATTTTGACAAGTGTTTGACATTTGTTTGTCGCCGAGATGAGACTGCGACTAGATTTTGAACATTTTAAATTACCAGAATTGGCCTTCAGATCTCAGTCTCAATCTGTCAAAAATAAGTCTAATTTCCCCACATTTTGACAAGTGTTTGACATTTGTTTATCGCCGTGATGAGATTGCGACTAGATTTTGAACATTTAAAATTACGAGGATTGGCCTTCTGGTTTCCGCTAATTGTAAGAACTGTAGGCAATTAAAATATTTGCAAATGAGATGCTTGGCACGCTCACGCAGCCAATACACAAAGTTGCATATGACCCTTGCATCGCAGGGTCATTGCAAGTTTGTCTCATTTTATCGTCTTCCCTGAAAGGAAAAAGTTGGGTCGCTTCGCTATATAACCGCAGTCACAGCTAGCAGACGAAACGTGATGGATGGAGATAATAAACGGCATTCTAATCTGTTCCAAATTTCTCTCATGAAAATGTAAGCAAATGGATCAGAAAACGTACCTGTGGATGCCAATTTGTAGTGCCACTAGTTTATAAAATGACAGCTTTTTTATTTATTATTTATTTTATTATTTATGTACACACAGTAAAATACACAAGGATATGACATTTATATGAGTACAAAGGTACTGCTTATTTCTTAAGAAATTTCTTCCAGCAGATCTGCGAAAGGAGAAGTAAAAAAGAAATGTAGACAATAGTGTGTGAGAACAAAAAGAGAAAAATATGAGTGTGTGTAGTCTATACGTTTATATCCTTAACCCGAAATTCTAATGATAAAATACTGGTATTCAGCTGCATTCAGTTGGATTAAAAATCGACCCCAACATAGTAGATTGTTTGCGTAAGAATTTAATCTGAACAGGGTTTGTTTACTTTGAGATGAGATGATTGGGGAAGGCGTGAGTCCAGCAGTGGACGTCTTTGGCCGAGGTTATGTCAAGTTCACAAATAGATATAATATCAGATGAACTCAACCTAAAAGGATGGGAATTTGCTAATGATGTGAATCTGACAGTTTATTCGAAAATGTTGCTTATAATTACTACAGAAGGACGTCTGCCCATCCTCTCGTCATAATCTCTCATCATAATAACGACCAAAAAAGATACCCCAAAAATATGTCCGTTATTAATCTCTTAGCCAAGATCTTTATTACTAAAAATATCGTAGTGAGCTCATCTCGCTAATTAAGTACAGAAATGAATTCATTTTTAAACTTTTTCGTGGATTATTTTTGCGAAATTTTGGTGAAAGTCAGACAAGAGTATGGCCTAGTTTCGTTTGCAAATTAAATATATTATGTACTGTTACTTTGTTTTATATCCTATGCAATACCGTATGTTATTTTGGGTTTTACAGTATTTTAATAAAAGAGGTAAATAAGGTAACAGTAAATTTCTTCATATTTTGTTTTATTTTTTTACTTGTAGTATAATATATTGTGTTGTGTGCGTTTTAGGCTCAAATCACACCGAGACCACAGCGGCCAGCAGCGAAGCGGCGAGCAGTTTCAGTGTCATATAATTTTAAACTTTATCTACATAATTACAAGACCAGCATCGCTTGAAAAGGTCGCGCAGCCACGCGCGTCCGCCCGCGGCCGCTCGCCACACCAACATCATTATGGTGCATTCTGGCGTCGCTGCCGGCCGCTGCCGTTCCGTTGTAAATCGGCCCTTAGTCAGTGCTAAATAAATGTTTTATTTTTTAAATTTGAAATACATTTTGGTTTGTTTAATATCTGCTCAGTACACTGTTCAGTCTCAACTGCCCGTTAATCAATACCTAGATTAGATTTCTCAATTAAAACCTTTAGGCCCATCGTCCACGAGGCTACTCAAAAGTATCTAAAGTGATACGTAATCAAATCATCAGTGACTAACCGCACCCTAATTGCGTAACACACTATCAATCACAATCTGAATCATTTTGAAGGATATTGCTAATCTATGCTTCACATATTCGAATATTTTTTCTGCTCAACAACGTAAATAACGCAATGAATTTTCTTGAACTGTCAAATTTAAAGCCTGTATTACGTAATTACCCCGCTGGTTACTTTTGAGAGAGCGCCGTGGACGATGGGCTTTATTTTTTTCACTGTGTATTTACTGAACAAGTGTATTTCTAAGTTTTTACCTATTAATTCGATATTTATTTAATAAGACTGCCTCTGTAAAAAAATCAAATGGGTACTAAACTTATCAAGTTATTTCTTGCCTTGTGAAACTAGCCCCTGATCTAAAGTCTATAGATATTATCGCCAATTGATTCTTATTACCCGGATCACAACTTTACAAGTACCTAAGTAAGTAGTACAAACAGCTTAGTTACTTGTTCAAACGGTGAGTGTGTGTGTGTGAGTTGTATAAACTGGATTATTAATTTATACTGTAATATGTCCGAACATATTACAGTATAATTAATAATTCAGTTTACGGAACATAATCTAGTTTATATGTTAGTTTAACATATTAATTCGTGGCTACAAGAAATGTTAGTTAGTACAGACAAATGTCATTTTTTTTAATAGATTTTCAACTTTTTCGCTAAAGCATTAAGGTTCAAGGTTGATTGGGAAAATTTGACAGTTTCGGATAGCTTGCACTGCTGGCGTCTGTACCAGTTGGATGTAAGCTTTACCTCAAATTGTATTCGCACGAAGTAATTTGGAAGTCGTTTTTTCACAAAATAGAGATGTTCATTGCGTTTGTATATTTTTTTATAATGTTCAACTTCCAAAAAAGCTGTAAGTTCATAAGAGCTTTTATTTTAGGCGACCACCTAAATGTTATAGGTATAACATGTTTATGGTCCCTGAACAGTCTCCGCTCACAAGTGGGAAGATGTAAGCCCAACCTGGTAAAGTGGGGCTACCTTGACGGAACGGCAGTAGAGTGTGTGTAGAGCTATGTCGCAAACCATGCTCCACCACCTATCCTGTCCTCTGTGTCCCAAAACATGCAGTCAAAGTGACCTCTGCGCTGCCACTGACGACGCCGTGGAAGTGGCAAAGTTTTGGGCCAACGAGGTATAAAAGTCAGTCATGCCAGCGACACCAAGAAGAAGATGGGGGTATGGCAAAGAATTTACCAAAAATGTCAATCGAAGATTGGAAAAGGTCACAATCGTGGTTCTAGAGAACAGTTAAGGAATGCATTATTATTATATTTTTATAGCTCAACACTTAAACGATCCACATCCAGCCATAACTATATGAATATAATTAAGCGACACAGATACAGGATTATGTCAAAGTGACAAAGTTTAAAGTCAGTCGAGTAGCTCGCCTTGGATGCTTTCTTAGAAGTCGGAGAACTGCGCCCGCGTGACGTCACTCAAGATAGAATAGGTATATAATATAGGAAGCTGCAGAAGGTACATTCATTCTTGTGTGGTACCGGGAAAAAAGCAAGGGGCTCATTTTCCAGCCAGTCACAGCAAAGACCGTCGCTACGCCCGAGATGTGATTGATCACAAATACGCCAATTTAATAAATCCAACGTGGCATGAGCGTAATCGGAGCTGAAAAAATGGTGTGCAAATAGCTATCGTGAAACTTGTTACCACCTACTGTTTATTTCTTACAGTAGATAAGTTCTATAAATAAATAAATAAATAAATAAACTATAATATCCTCCGCGCCGAAGGCTGGTCGCCATGGCCGAAATTCGTTCCCGAGAACTATTTTTTTACGTAGCATCAACGCGAAGAAGTGAAGATTGTTTTCATAACTTGTGCGAAATGAGACTTTTGCTCCTTGCTTTTATTACGGTCACGCGTGTTAGATACGTTAACTTTGCGATTGTTTTTATATATCTAATTGGAGGCTGTCACTATTGTTACGTACAGTTATTTATTATATACCACTTTTTACCTCTAGATAATAAAGAGGGCTTTGACACTAATTATAATTTATATGTCTAGTTGATTCATCAGCATTATTATTATGTACTTAGTTTACTTTTGTGACTAATTAGCCTGTCAACTTGGAAAATCTATTTAAATATACAAGGTGTCGTTTTGCATCCTCGTCAAATTCAAGGAGGTAACTATGCTACTGATTCTCGACACGAATCGATAATAAAATAAAGAGGTTTTTTATTTTTTCTAATTTGCGGATATCGGTGCGTGTGGGACTCGCATTTTAAAACGCGACCTGTGTGAGACCGCACTGTAACTGCCCTTTTACACACACATAAAAACGCGGCCGCTTATACGAAACCATATACGCGATTCTGTTCTTTGAAAGTGGTGTATTTTGAAATACGGCGAAACTTAAATAACTAAAAAAACAAGTATGTATTCATTATTTACCAGGGATCGTAATTTTATTTGATTATTTATGTCTTTCATAACAGCCTCCTGAAATTTGACGAGGATGCAAAACAACAGCTTGTAGATAGCCCACCTATTTAGGCCCGAATTTGAAAAGAAATTAATTACTTTACTTGCTTTGGCTTTTTTTTTAATTTGCAGCACATGGTTTGTACCACTGTGTTATATGCTTCGCAGCACATAATTTGTATCATGTGATATGCATTCGTGGACAGTTGGTATCTAATTAATTCAGAGTGAACATCGACCTTAATTACATATTTGAATGTGACAAAAAAAAACCTGTCTTTTTTTGCTAGCAATGCCTATCATTATCAATGACCAACGGCTAATCGTGCTTTCCAAGGCACGGGCCCCTAGGAAGTACCTACAATACCTATTGAAATTAAAAACAAATGAAACACCTCCCTGCTTAACTGTAATTTCGAACACCATAAAAAAAAATTAAAAATTTAAAAAAATTCTACAATAAAAAAATTAAAAGCTGTCAAAAAGACATGCATCCATCCGCTGTTCAGCAATTATTAATAACAAAAGAGGGAGACAACAATACTCCTCAGAATAGGCTATGAATGGATGTAATTTCCCGCCAAAGAATGACTCATCATTTCTATGGACAAAATATACTACTTGCAAGTTGCATGCAATTGATACTCAGTTCCTTTACCACCTTTATTTTTAATGCAATAAGGTTTAAATTAGCTTGGATTAATAGAAGAGGTTGTTGTCAGGTAAGCAAGGAATAAAAATCGACCTTGTAATGTCCATGGGAACTGCCCTTTTTACAAGTTGGTTAGAAACTGTTCTTGGAAAATAGTTGAGGCTTCAAATTCTTGTAATTGTATACGGGTAAGTGTGTTAGCTTCACATCATCGAAAATGTCTATTTAATACCAATATTGAATAACTAGGTATTTTCGGTTAGTTTGAAATTCGTCCCTAAATAATTCCGATCCAGCCTGTCCCTTGCTACCCTCTCCTAGCGAGGTCCGTACCCCACAGCGGGGAACCCTTAGCGTGTTGTAGTCGCTTAGTTTTTAAGTATTTTAAGCCCTGGCTGTAGGCCTTAATTTACTGAGGTTAAGCAGACGATAACCTCATAGGTTGAACTGCGAGATGCCATTTATAAAAAACGTATTTTCGATAAACACACCCGAGAAAAATTCTCGTTAATAATTTTCCCATCAATTTGCTCATTAACGATCAAAATTGCTTCGTTTGAAAATAATTAATAAGTATATTAATAAATTAGGTAGGTAATATAAAAATCTATTATAACAAAAAATCCATCAAAATTAAGTGGCGTAGGGTGTTCATAATTTACCTGCAACTGGAGACAACTTCCGCATAACGCACCATCGCGATTTCCACTGGAAACAAAAAAAAAACGAAATATTAATTTATTGTCATAAATTATAGAACATATTAACTAAGTAACATGATGCATGAGGTCCTGGGTTCGATTCCCGGATCGGGCAGTATTATTAGGTTTTCCCATCAGGAATTTCTCAGTGGCAGGCCGGAGTCTGGATTTGTGCCCGGTTGACAGCGATGGGCTCGCCCCCTGTTACATGGGGCTTAAGCCCCACATAACTGGCGCAATGTGGGTGTACCTCTGCATAACCCCTCGGAGAATACAGGCGTGATATGATATCATGTAACAACTAACTATCATAGCAACTAGATCAGACGCCAGCACATCAAACTACCCGAAACTGTCAAATTTTCCCAATCAACCTTGAACCTAATGTTTTAGCAATAAAGTTGAAAATGTATTAAAGTAATTTGACAAATTGTAGTAGCTTGGTGTGCTGGCGTCTGCACATAGGTATGTTATTTTTTTGACAGCAAGACATTTGACTCAAACTGAAATAAGACTCAGTTTCAATTTACCTAGACTGTCAGAAAAAAACAATATTTTCATTGGTAAGTATCCATTTTCACAGACATAATTGCCATAAAGTAGCCAAATTGCAGTAATTTGTCAATTATTTGCCTTCCAGTAAATTAATAGCCGTCAACTTATGTAAAATAATCGATACTGTAGATTTAATCCTAGACGTAAAACTACTATTAATAAAGACTATGAGAACGAAGCCAAGGATATCAGGTAGTAAAATACATAATTGATTAATATTTAATTAAATTATAAACGCTTATGTTTGAACACGTAATGGCTATGCAGATATGGTAAAAAACAAATAGTTGTTTTATAGGTATAAGTAATTGAATATTAATAATATGGAATAGGGTACTTTATTACAATCATAAGACCTTGAGAGAATGGAGAACTCATAATATTGCACTGGCTGGCAAAGTATTCTTTTTTAACTTTTTATAAAAGTTTTTCACCTATGATCCAACTTCATCATCAAGGCCAATTCTCGTAATTTAAAACGTTCAAAATCTAGTCGTAGTCTCAACTCAGCGACAAACAAATGTCAAAAACTTGTCAAAATGTAGGGAAATTAGAAGTATTTTTTGACAAATTGAGACTGAGATCAGACTGTGAACGGTCTTAAAATTACGAGAATTGCCCCTCTGATCAGCTATGTTATGCTACGACACCAAAGTATTGCACTGTCATCAAACCACATCGATCACCAAAACTACACAAAAAAAACTGCATAGCATTGTTACAGAAAACGAGAAAAAAAATATATTCAAAATTATTCTTTTGAATAGCATTTTTCTTTCATTGTTTCTTTCGTCTCGTTCGTCTTGTGTTTCTCGATCAAAGTCACAACCTGCCGAAATGGGGGATGACTGACCCACCCAGTACCCAACGTGAGTGCGGTGCCTCTAATCAGACCATGCCCCACTTCCTGGAGTGCTCTAAGTGCCCGTTCACCTGCACATTGGATGACTTAATGAATGCCACTGATGCCGCAATTAACGTGGCCACCAGTTAGAATCAGCAATACAACCCCTTGAGTTAGAATTGGCCTCAAATGTCATGATTTCATGATATAGTCATTCAATAGGGTACCTACGTGAACTTAGAGAGCTGCTGATTTTTATTATTATAATTCTACTAGCTGCGCCCAGCGGTTTCACTCGCGGTTTCGATCCCGTGGGAATATCTGGATAAAAAGTATCCAATATGTTAATCCTGGTTATAAACCATCTATGTGCCAAATTTAATCCAAATCCGTTCAGTAGTTTTTGCGTGAAAGAGTAACAAACATCCATCCATACAAACTTTCACGTTTATCACGGCCGCGAATCATATTTTAATCAACATACAAACTGACATTGACCTGTAAATAGCAAATAACGTAAGTACATTTTCATTTCGCGGGCTACCCTGGCGTACAAGTGCTAATAATACCAGCATACTCCCAAAAGCCAGTAGTACAAACCCAGTAATCGTTCAACTGTTACATAGGAATGAACATTTTCTTTAGCCCTCGTAGTTCGGACACACTCATTGACCAACGTTTACAGTCGGTACACCGACAAGCCACACGTTGCCAACTAGACAGCGATTTACTGTGGTTACGTCGACGAACCAACAATAATAGCGTTATCTCATTCGCACTGCGGTATTTTTCTATGTGCTGTTTCTTTCACGCGTCAACCACAATTGCTCTTGTGTAGGGTGGATATCCTATCTTTGGTTTTTAGAGGACAGAACACCTTTTTAATTTCTCCGAAACGTAGATCTATAATAGAAATCTTTGACTTACGCTTACTGCAGCGAAAATAAGTCGCACTGCATTGAAGAAAAATTGTATAATTTGTTTTGTAAATAACATTTTATTGATGTACGAGTATGTTCAGCCATATCTTCGCCAATTGTAAGCCGATGTCGATGATTCCTTTTTGTTTGAAACAGTATTTTTCCGAGGTTGTTCCATATAAATTTTATTTACATTGATTGGGTAGTTTTTGAGTTAGCCATTGAAGATATATTCATCATCATCATTTCAGCCGAAAGATGTCTACTGCTGGACTTAGAACTCCACCGTTGACTATTATTATTTTGAAATTTTTACACTTAATATTGTTTATTTTTATTTTTTATAAGTCATTTTATTTATCATTGTATTACTCATATAGATTATTAAATGACATCTTATCTCTAGTAAAATTTCTACACAATGTATATTGTTTTGAAATAAATGACTTATATATAAATATAAGTCATTTTCAAAAAATACAGTATGTTACTATAAAGTAACAGAATGTATTTTTTTGAGAAATAAAAGAAATATTTTTATTAAATTATTGTTATTATTTAATCCACTTGGTGTATACCGGTAATGTTATAAAACTTCCTGTCACCGTCGCACATCAAATAGTGGAATACGAATCTATGAAAAACAAAAAACTTTTTTTTTAAATATGCATCGCATGCATATGAAATTATTTGCATGTTCCAAAATGAATAATGTTAACTTTTGAATAGATATAAGTACGTAGATTAGTGTAAGTACCTAGTGATTTATATTCAAGTAGGATTTGTTTTTCTTTTGGCTAAACTGCCACAGGCGCTTTTCTCAAAAACTACGTAACTTTATTACTCCAACATGGGCCGGTTAGGTATACTGCCGATTTAATTTTGAAAGTTTCCCGGTAAGTAAAACAGTCTGACCTTAGTCCACCTCAACCCAAAAAAGTTCATAACATCAGGCTTTGTTTCCCCGAAGGATCAAACAGTGGTAAATACACCCGCATTTCGACAATTATGTATAACTAGCTGCGCCCCGCGGTTTCACCCGCATACGTTTCGATCCCGTGGGAATATCGGGATAAAAAGTATCCTATGTGTTAATCCTGGTTATAAACCATCTGTGTGCCAAATTTCATCCAAATCCGTTCAGTAATTTTTGCGTGAAAGAGTAACAAACTTTCATACATCCATCCATCCATTCATCCATACAAACTTTCACGTTTATAATCTTAGTAGGATAATGATTTATTGATTGAAGTGAATGATAGAAACGGTTATTACAAAATTAAAAGGAATATAACGAGCATTTATTAAATTCTTTCCGCAAAAATAATTAAAACTGTTTAGTTAAGTACTATATCCGTGATTACTTCACTTAGGTAAATACCAACTTAAGGTAGGTACGTAATAAATGATATTATAAGTGACAGTCATTAGCTAACAACATTTCAAATAGGTTTCATTCAATGTATCTAGTAAAGTTCAACCTAAATCTCCTAAAACCACAAACCATAGACACTCTAGTCGATCGAAAAAATATAGTGTGCGCTGGCTGCCAGCCCGACGTCGCGCAACGTCGCCCCACTGCGGCGCCCCGTGTCCCCGCAGTCGCCCTCAGTTGCCCGTCGCGTTTCACTTCAACTCCACGTCCGTTCCCGCCAAAACTTCAAAATTCCGCGAAAAATGTCAGAAATCGATGTAGATACTCTCATAATGGCAGTGAAAAAGAGACCAGCTTTGTATAACAAAAATGATCCTAATTACTATAGCAATAAGAAACACAAAGCCAGAATGTGGGTTGAGGCGTGCAAAGAAGTGTTCGCGGATTGGGAGAACTTCAAGCCACAAGACAAGGTCGAACACGGTGAGCAATCAAAACTGTAAATATTGAGGCGTAACTTTACACGATTTTACCACTTTGTTGTTAAGAAATAAAAGCGAAATTCGTTTGTGTAGCATTTTGGTAAATGGCAACAATTTGTTGTCGGTTACTTTTGGAGGTAAATACGAAGGAAATTGTACTTTGTTGAGTGGAATTAAAGTTTAAAATGTTTTGTCACAGAATTACGATGAAATAGAGATTGTTGTTGTCGGCTTGACAGGTGAAAAGATAAAATCCGTTATTGTCACATTATTTTGAATTGAGTTGATACGATAGTAACCTACTAACAATATTGAGTTTGGCGATAAAGGACCAATGTCGCCATGCGTTATTATTAGTTCTTTCTGATAACTTAAGTTGTAATAAAATGTACAAGTAAATAATGCAGCCGCGTCTCAAGAGTTGTACTACTTTGTCATATAACTCTTCGACATAAGTACTATTTTTGTATACAATATAATTTAAAAGAGTGTCTAGCCCTTTGTTCTCCAGAGGAACCTACTACGCTTTGAAATGGACAACTACGTAGTTTCATCTTTCTGAATGACCAACTCTTTTGACAATTTAAAAGTGCCCGTAAATGGTTTCATTAAAATAAATGCTTTAAGTTTGAGTTTAGAGGGGCCCGTGGCTAAGTCATAATAGCCGCACGTGTCGATCGATCAGGTTAAGCCACGTTTGCCGCGGTCGATTTGCGGATGGGTGGCTATCTTTACATACGTAGACCTCTCCGTGCCTCGGAAAGCAGGTCTTGGCTGTCTTTCTAGTCGTTACGGGTCGTCAGAAGCCCGAAAGTGACAACCAGTCTTACCAATGAGTATCGTGTTACCCAGTAACTGGGTTATGGAGGTCAGATAGGCAGTCGCTCCATGTAAAATACTGGTATTCAGCTGCTTCCGGTTAGACTGGAAGCTGACCCCAACATAGTTAGAAAGGCTAGACAGATTGTTAATTGCTTTAAGTTTGAGTTTGACTTCAATGTAAATTCTATGAAAATATGACGGTCTTATAGACTCTCTTACAAAAGTATTAAATAAAACCATTGTCAGTACATTTCACAGTATTGATGAAATTAATTAAACCCATGTTCCCACGGTTCCCTAATGAGACAGTTCGGACACTTTTGAGACGGGTACGGGGTTCGATCTCCGGCTGGAACAAAGTTTTGGACACGGAAATGTTTCTGAACAACCTCATCGTAATTCCTGAAGGTTTGTTTGGAAGGGTTAATAATAGGAAAGGAGGAAATACAAGGAAGAAAGACAATGTAAATAAGATAGGGCTTAAAAATGGACAGGATATTTCATCAAGAAATTATGGCTTTATTAAAAGCAAGGTTTTTCATTAGAACCTTTAGATTTCATCGAGTCATTTTTGAATTCGAACTTTATTCCAACTAAATGAAAGTCCTAAATAAAAATAACGCATCGACTTGCGAACCTCCTTCTTTTTTTGTCTGTTAAAAACTGATTTTGAACCTGATTTTAAGTTGTCCATTTGGTATAAAGAAAACTTTACCACGATCAGAATAAGGTTCGAAACACAAAAACTGGTTCAAAGGTTTATTAAGCTTGGACCAAAGTAAGAAATCGTTATGTAACGAGATGGTAAGAAATTTACAAGCGGCACAAATAGTCATATTGGTCAATTCTGTGAAAGCAGCAAGTCTGCTTTAGTTAATCATAGCTAAAGCAACAAAATATTGGTCCTTACAGATTACAGACATCACGATAGCTGCGCAGAATACTATCTCTTGCAATTGATCGATTTCACCAGATTATTCCTACCACATAAATTCGAACAGTTCATTACTTAGCGCAGTCTAAACATGTGACCATTCATTAGAAATGCAAATCACAACAACATCATTGTCAGGCTTCTACGTACGTCTACGTACTCAATTCGGTACATGCAAAAGAGGACAACGAGGGCACACAGAGGGCATACACTGAGATATAGGTAGTCTACGCAAGTTTATATTGGCTTAATTGTTATAACGCCTAGACAGCTCAAGGTGTTACCTAGAAATGAAAACAATTGAACTAAATTGGCTTCTTTATGAACAAGTAATTCAATGATTGCCATATTTACCAAGTTGTTGTTATGAGTACCAGTAGAACTAAAGTGTCAATAATAATTCCACTCAAAGCACTGACTGTATGCAGGCGCCGTTCGGGGACTGAAAATAATATTAATAAACTTTTTCACTAAACCGCATGTTTCAAAATTTTGTTTCAGTGCGGTGGTTAGTGGAAGTGCTCAGGTGCGATTCGGTGCAGTGCTTTTGAAATCAGTGCTTTGATGGAATACCTCGCAAAATCATTTAGGCGTGTTTACAAACGTTGCATTCGCACTTCGGTTAACCCCTTTTAAAGATATAGCGTAATTTTATGTATTTATTCTAACGCCATCTTTATTTTCCAGTCCACGAACTCCAAAGACGCTGGAAGAGCCTCCGAACATGCTTCACAAGAGAACTGGGGCTCCAAAAGAAAGAGCGAATAGAAAGACAGCAGAAAAATGGACTGTTCAAGAAAAGAAAAAGATACGAATATTTTAACGTCATGTCCTTTCTTTTAGAACCCGGAGACGAGAACAATATCGAGAGAGATGATGAAGATGTTGATGATGATTCTTTAGATCCAGATCCCCTAGAAAGTATAAAAAATGAACCTTCAATCTTCGAGACATCAATGCACGTTAATAACTCCACCAGTTTTGAAGTAGAATCGGAACCGGAACCTGAACCGGGACCAGCCAATGCCACATTCCTTAGACCAATGTACGAAAGAAGTGAAAACTTAGAAGATAAAATATTGGATATGTTAAAGGATATAAAGAAGGATGAAGAAGACGAAGATAGACAGTTCATGCTGTCGTTGGTTCCGAGCTTTAGGAAGTTGAAGGCGAAGCAGAAGTTTGAAGCGAGGATTGAAATATTAAGGGTGTTGAAAGATATTACTTTTCGAGACGATGACGAAGCAAAACCTAGTTCCTAATTCGCAGAACTGAAGAAAGGCTATAAAGTGGACTTTTATTTTGATTATTGAGTAGGAGTTTACTTTCTAACTTGTGACTAATATGTGTGACCTGAAGGTAGATTGTTATCTTGATTAATAGGTGTGACTGAAGTGTTATTTGTCATATTTACATTAAAAATGAATTAGGTTTCGAAAGAGATTTTGCGCTATAAACATTTGGTATTGAAAGCTACTTTAAGTAACTGTTTTGCGGTGTGGTTCGAAGATTTATTGAAGTGTGAAAAAATTTGTACAGATATCCAATCAGACTGTAGTTAGGCTTTTCGGTAAAAACAGCGATTCGCTCATGGAACTAGATCGACTTATGAAACTAGGTCACTATTTACAAAAGTTGGCACCTATGTACAGACGCCAGCAGGTCAAGCTACCCGAAACTGTCAAATTTTCCCAATCAACCTTCAACCTTAATGCTTTAGCGATAAAGTTGAAAATCTATTAAAGAAATTTGACAGATTGTAGTAGCTTGATGTGCTGGCGTCCGTACTTCCCAAATATGTTGTTTCTTTTATCTTGTCATCATCATCTGCCTAGCCTTTTCCCCAACTATGTTGGAGTTGGCTTCCAGTCTAACCGGATGCAGCGGAATATCAGTATTTTACATGGAGTGACTGCTTATCAGACCTCCAAAACCCAGTTACTGGGATTGGTTTTTCTTTCTTTAGTATTAACTAGATTTAAGTAGGGACGATTAATTACCTAACTTAGTCAAATTCTCTTTGAACCTTCTTCATTGTTTTTATCATTAGACGTAGTAATAAGTTTTATAATATTACTTAATCCTTCCAAAATTGTTATAATAAAATCTAGTTTCAATATTACAATGTTTTCATGATTACGACTAACGAGTAACGAGCTCGGACTATGCGGAACCCCTAAAGCTATAACGTTTAACGTTTCCTATTCAACCCTGTAATACGAGTATATAGAATGCGAACTGCATGCAAGTTAAAATAATAGTGTCATTCTAAAAACTGAGCACGTGATTCAAGTTTAGTGCTGACACTAAAACGCCGACTGTACGACTGAATAATGGCTTATGGAGACAAAAAAACATAAAGGTGTAAAGGCAGACAGGCGCGACGCGAATTTGGTAGAACAATTTCCATGAAGTTTTTACAAAAATTGTTCTATTAGAGTCGCGTCGAGTCTGTCTGCGGGAGCCTTAAGTTAAAATGGTAAAAAGTTATTTTGGTTGCGACTGGCTCGTTGTTCTAGTGGTCGCAAGCACTACTGCTGAGCATGAAGCCCTG
Organism: Apamea monoglypha; assembly: GCA_911387795.2. Taxonomy (NCBI): domain Eukaryota; kingdom Metazoa; phylum Arthropoda; class Insecta; order Lepidoptera; family Noctuidae; genus Apamea; species Apamea monoglypha. Next base: position 2,495,916 of record OU426932.1, on the reverse strand, counting down.
GGTTCAACTCCCGAGTCGAGCAAATTATTGACTTTTATTTTGGATGGATAAATAAAGGTTTTAGTTATTTTATCATACATCAATATATAGTTTTGTTATTCGGTTTTTCCACCCGCACTGTTACTCTGTTTTTTTAACCATAGCGAAATTTTAAATAGTCTTCCTAAACTATTCCTAATTTATGTGGCCTACCCCAATGTCATTTTTTTGGTATTGTTCGTCGAATCGTTGAGCTCCTTAAGTTTTGAGTTGAGCTGCACGATTTATGACAAATGCGTGCACTGACTGGACAGGTCCTCTCAATCTGTGTGGTTCTTTCTTCAAAAGACCATCTCAGACGACACGGTCTTCATATGATCTGACCAAAATTATGTCTGGACTTTAAAAGAGACTGTGACCTCTGAGTTTGTTTCGGCCTTTCTTCTCAGACTAGTCAGGAAACGCCGACCTCATCTAGTTTTTAAAATATGATTGACTTGTAAAAGTGTTTGTACAAACCTACTTACAAAATAAAATCATTTATCTTTTTTCACTAACCTAACCTTCCTCAAGAATGCCCAATTCTTGAGGAAAGTTAGGTTAGTGAAATGCAAAGAGAATTTTTAAATCAGTTCGAAGATATTAGCGCGTAACTCTTCATTACTTTCGTCTGAATGATGAAATGGCAATCAGCCCACAATCTTCAATAGAAAATAACCTTACTAATATTAGGTATAAACGCGAAAGTTTATGAGGATAGATGGATTTATGGATGATTGTTTGTTACTCTTTCACGCAAAAACTACTGAACGGATCAAATTTGGCACACAGATAGTTTATAATCAGGATTAACACAAACAATACTTTTTATCCCGATATTCCCACAGGATTGAAACGTATGCGGGTAAAACCGCGGGGCGCTGCTAGTAATAAATAAAAAGAAATAAAGGTTATTTCTCATATGTAATTTTTATTTCTATGAGTAGATCATCTGCTCCAGTCTCGAAGCTCGTCATAACACGGAGTAATTCGGAGTATTTACTCACGCCATAAGAGGAAATTGGAGCATAAAACTTTTACGGTTTCATGGAAGAAATCGATACAAAATTTTAATTAAAGAGAGAAATGGGATTGGCTCTGCTAGAAGAGCTATTTGCGACACTAATTTTAATTTATTCATAGAATAGCGGATAGAGAATATTAATTAATACACAAAGTGTCTAAAAATTTATCGTTTGATCTTTTCTTGTGAAAAGAAAATGTAATTACTTTGTTAATTTTAATTTGGAGTGTTTTTTTAGGCAGGTGTGGGTTGTAGTTTTGTTTTGAAGATATTCATGGCGATATTTCTTACCTTTTTAATAATCAGCCTATAATGTTCCCACTGCTGGGACACAGGCCTCCTCTCTGTGAGAGCGAGTGGGCCATAATCCAAAACGCGAGCCCAGTGCGGGTTGGTGGATGTCACAATGCCTTCGATGTTTTTGTTCTAGAACATGATTGCCTCACGATGTTTTCCTTCATCGTTCTGAGAGCAGTGGTGATGAAATAATTTTACACGAAGTGAAGTGCCTGCTTGGGATCGAACCTTTAACTCGTAAGTCGCGCCCGTAACCACTTTTTTTTTTTGTTTTATCGTGGAGAAATGCTCATGCATTCTGCATTACCACGGGGAGATATTGCAGTTATGTGGAACTCTAACCCACTAAAACTCCACGGTGTCCTCCTCTGCCGCTTACGAAGGGAACACGGGCACGCCTTAGCACTCATCCGTGAACCTGCCGCGGCTGTCCGTCATCGGACCCTCCTCTGAGGAGTACTCCCCATCACCGGCGCACCAGAACACATAGCACGCCGTGACCACCCCAGGGACCAAACCAGCACATGAGCGCCAGACGACCCCGTGTCTGGGCACCCTTGGTCCTCCTGTGACGCCACTGCCCCAACACTGCTCAACCTTTAGGCAGAACGAACTCATTTTAACAGGAAACAAAGGACTACCTTATTAGTAACTAGCTGCGCCCCGCGGTTTCACCCGCATAAGTTTCGATCCCGTGGGAATATCGGGATAAAAGTGATCCTATGTGTTAATCCTGGTTATAAACCATCTGTGTGCCAAATTTCATCCAAATCCGTTCAGTAGTTTTTGCATGAAAGAGTAACAAACATCCATCCATCCATCTATCCACACAAACTTTCACGTTTATAATATTAGTAGGAAGTAGGATTACCACACTCATGGCCATTTTAAGATTCAACATTGAATTCAAACACGTTCATTTTAACAGGAATAAACGTTTACATAATTAATAATTGACCTCTAAATAAACCTCTAATTTGAATTTACTTACACTACTTACGGTAATTTTCCTCATTCTAGTTTATTAATTCACAGCTTTTCCTCAACACAAACTAAGCGTCTTACAGTATTATTTTACCTCTAACAGCAACCCAGAAACAACCTTATAACAACAGGAATAAAGTTCACTGTGATTTTAGCAATGACGCTAAATCAGAGATAAAATATCTGTGAAGGAAAACGACGGTAGTATCAGTATCCCTTCGCCTGTCTTCATTGACCGGTGCGCTCAACTTGACAATTACACAGCGCCATGCGTTTCCATTCCCTTTAACTCTTTGTGGGGCTGTGTTTACACGACTGCATTCTACAGGCATTAGCATGATTGTTTTTTTTTTTGCCGAAATGGGGTCTTTGTGCACTTGCCTTTAGGCTAACGTTGTAGTAACTTTGTTTTTAGAACAGAAGGACCAAAAATTTTAACTTTTGACAGCTGTTATTGTTGTAAGGAAAGGTGGCGTTCTGTATTTCTACCCCCAAGAAGGACTGAGTTTGTGAATGTATGTTATTGTTGTGTTTTGAAAATTCAGAAATGGACTGTGGTTGCTACGTACGTAACAGTAACAGTGGTGACCGGTGTTACACTTTCTACGTTCCTTGAGTTTCGTTGGTTGAGGTCCCACAAGGTGGACAAACGACCTTGTGAAGGCCGCAGAAACCCCTTGGATGCGAGAAGTACAGAACCGGTCGAAGTAGAGGTGCTTGGGGGAGGCCCATGTCCAGCTGAGATGATGATGATGAAATAAGTTAGTTAATCACCTAAACAGGACTAAACATTTTGACTAGCACAAATACATACATAATCAGCCTATAATGTTCCCAATGCTGGGACGCAGGATTATGGCTCACTCGCCGTCACAGAGAGGGTGATAGGGAGGGGCCATAATCCACCCCGCAGGTCCAGAGCAGGTTGGTGGATATGTGACATCCATATCTTCGATTTTTTTTAGTTCTAGGACATGTCGGTTGATTTAGATTAGCACTGCTATCGTTTGCCTAGACAAGACACTTATTAAACGCATTTGATTCTAGTTTTAATCAGATTCTCTTTCTGTTTAAGCCAACCGTAACAAAACTAATTGCCAACCGCGTATTGACCGCTCGGCGTATCGGATCGGCGTATTGCTCACTGGCGTTTTAATTAACGCGATGACAACGGCGTACTGTTGCGTTCGTGTTTCGTATCGCCGCAAATTGGCTGCCATTAAACATTTTTTGTTGTAATAATTTGCTGTGGGGAATTGGCCGATAAAACTGTGGGTACTTACGGAATATTGGATTACTTTTCATGATAATAACTGTTAATATTAATTTTGTCTCATTATGGAATTAAGTATGCGATGAAACTTCAGATATTTCATGGAGACATGAATTTGACCCTGCTACTCTTGTTACATAAGCTTCTGTCGACAATGTCAAGCTACATATACTAATTTCTACAAATAATAAAGCTGAAGAGTTTGTTTGTTTGAACGCGCTAATCTCTGGAAATACAGTCAGATTTGAAAAATTCCTTTTGCATTTGATAGCCCAGTTCTTGAGAAAGGATATAAGCTGTTTAACATCACGCTATGACTTTCAGGAGCCGAGCAAAAAGAAAAAAAAAGTAAGAAAGAACGCTAAGCGAAAACGAAGTACATAGTACCGCGGGCAGGTGATGCGATGCGTCGGGTGCCCCGCGACTTCGTCCGCGTGTTCTTTTTCACGCAGACGAAGTCGCGAGGCACATGCTTAAAATAAAATATGAAAGTCACTACTACTACTACAGTCAGTGATCAAACATTAAAACGAAAATAATACCGGAATGCGGAAATTATATCATTAGGAATCTTCATACCTAAAGAAGTCTCTCCGGAAATGCCTCCCAAAATAAAATCTATGATGCTTTCAGATCATTTTAAAACAAACATTGTGTTGTTGATCTGGTGTAGTTTATTTATTTATTTATATATACTTTATTGTACATCACAAAAATACACAGCATACAATATACAATGGGCGGCCTTATCGCATTACTGCGATCTCTTCCAGGCAAGCATGGGGCGTGTGGCTAAGTAATAACAGGCGCACGGGTCGATCGATCAGGTTAAGCTACGCTTGCCGCGGTTGGTCCGTGGACGGGTGACCATCTTTACATACCAAGACCCTCCGTGCCTCGAAAAGCACATTAAGCCGTTGGTCCCAGCTGTCATTCGTGGATCTTTGACAGTCGTTACGGGTCGTCAGAAGCCCGAAAGTCTCACAACCAATCTTACCAAGGGGTATCATATTACCCAGTAACTGGGTTGTAGAGGTCACATAGGCAGTCGCTCCATGTAAAATACTGGTCCTCAGCTGCATCCGGCTAGACTGGAAGCCGATCCCAACATAGTTGGGAAAAGGCAGGCAGATGATGATGGTTGTTAGTGCAGAAGATTCTACACACAAGTCAAAGTTTTAATTGAAACAAAAACATTATAATATTATACTCATCATTAATTTCCCGAATCAACATACAATTAAACTTATGACACATAGCTATAAAATCGTGCTAAAACCCAGGAAGCGCCCGTCTATGACTCACAATTTGCATACAGATACGATCAAAGGGCGCAAGAGCTAATGTGACTAATTCATAATTATCAACGTCAAAACAATTTATTATCATCTTCTGCCCGCGACTTCTTCCGCGTGAAATGTATTGACCCCCCCGACCCACCCCGTCGCATCGCATCGCTTATCCGCGTTATTACCTCGTTTTTTCTTTTTGCTCGGCTCCTAAGAGTTCTAGCGTGATGTTAAATAAAAAAAGCCCTCCTCAAGGATTGGGCTATTAAATGCAAACAGAATTTTTCAAATCCAACTGGCAGTTCAAAATCAAAAGTCATTTATTCAAATTAGGCTGAGAATCATCACTTTTCGATCGTCAAAATGACAAAAGACAGTCCCCCAAAACGCCCGCCCTTCACCACTTCCTAGTGCTATCGCTGGGAAGAAGAAGTGGCGCAGCACAGCTGTCTGCTCAGTTAGAAAATACTTGATTGTATACAATACTAGGTATGCAAAGTAATTAATATTACAAGACACAGATTAGCCCGTTTAAACAAACAAACAAATTCTTCAGCATTATTTTGAACATCGATATAATAACTGGTCCTAGGTCCTCATAATATTCGAATCGATGCTAAGTTATAATATTTGTATTCCTGGTTAAGAATAGGCTGTTGGCCATAAGATCTTGTTGGCACGTGGCCAAGGTCTACGTTGGCTTAATAATTGCCGCTCATTAGTTAAGAGACAAGATGCTTCAGTTATGGTAAGTAATTTTCTGATGCGGAAGGCGTGTTAGGGCTGGCACAGTTTCAAAGAGGCGGCAGAAAACTAAGATTTGGGGTTCGATGTTGAAGGAGATGAAGATGATATGATGTTGTTGATGGAGTGAGTGAATACTTTCACTCACTGTAAAACTTCATCTCCTTTCCTCCCTTATTTCACCACGGCCACAATATACAAGGGCCCTGAATTTTCTAAGAGAATTGTAGACAAACCAGCAATTAATGCAGACAAGGTTGCTCTCAGACATAGTAATGTAAAAACCTACATTTATGCTCTCAGACTAGGTGGTGCGAAGATTTATGCAGGGCAGTTGGTAATAAATCCATGAAAGTGGCCGACAATCGAAGTCAGCTCAGCAATCGAAGGCTGCTAAGTCATTGGGCAGTACGTTTTATCAAACTCTCCCTTTTGGACACAACGGCCTAGTTATCAAAGTCTACCACCATATCAGCCACTCCCATAATTTCCCTACCCACGTGTTTCACCTTTAAAATCACCGCCATACAAGGATTTCCGTGAAGAGGTTCCCAGAAACTACCGGTCGTAGTAAAAGCGCGTAAACAATCGTTATCGACATGACACATTTCGGGTCATCGATTAGATAGGCACGTCTATTAGCTACTTTGGTTTGAATATTGTGATAACTTTTGATATGTCACATTGAATTTGAGCAGCCGAATGTAGGTATCGGTATCCACTTGGATTTTATCATCTAGTTCTTTGAATTCATTCACACTACGTAAGAGTTTATGCTGCTCTGAATGTGAACCTCACGCGGTGAAGTACACATACATAACATAATCAGCAGTGTTCGGTGTTCCCACTGCTGGGACACAGGCCTCCTCTCGGTGAGAGTGGGCTGTGTAATCTGTAATTCACCACGCGGGCCCAGTGCGGGTTGGTAGATGTCACATTTCTTCGACTTTTTGGCTCTAGGACATGCCGGTTTCTTCATAATGTTTTCCTTCACCGTTTTGAGAGCACTGGTGATGAAATAATTTACACAAAGTAAAGCGTAAGTTGCGGTCATTACTGCGTCACCACCTCCTCTGCGTGGTGAAGTGCCTACTACTGCGGTACTAAAGAACAAATCTTTGATGATCAGTAGCCCTGAAGTACAATTTATATTTGGAACTATGTAGATGATTATCTACATGCCAGTGTTAGTCTTTAGAGCTTTGCAATGCTGCACTGTCATCTTTAATGTTACAAAAGGACCAATCACATGACTCACACTCATATTTTAAATGTCTTATCCTTATGTGTTTTACTGTGTGTACATAAATAATAAAATAAATAAATAAATAAATGACAGTACTGCTTTTCTTGGCCAGAAATGTAAACTGATAGAAATGAAATAGACTTAAAAAATACAGTCTTCAAGGTAAAGATTCGATTTCTGTCACGCCATAAAAAACAAAATCGCGTCGTTAAAAAGACAGTAATTTGATTAATTGGACAGCCCACCTTTTTCCCATCGCGAAACTTCACAGTACCCTCGATGATAGAATTGGCGGGACTCGAGTCCGCCATCTTGGATTGTAAACGTCACGTAATGCGACCGCAGCGCCACCGTTGCGACATGATGAACTAACACATTTTTCACACTTTTTATTAATACTTATTCGGAACTATAACTTTTTCACCACTGTACACTGCGTCCACTTTGTATCTGTAACAAAGAAAAAGTTTTAATTAATTATAAAAGTAATTTATGTGCTTATTAGCAAGTTTTTTAATAAACTACTTAATTGCCTGGCTTTAAGATTGAAGGCTACCAACTTTCTAGTAGTAGTTATGTATTTTCTGGTATACAATAAAGTAGAAGAGAAGAACTATGTTTTCAAGCTTTAAAAGCATCGAAATAACCCCCAACAGTGGATAGTCAGTCCATTTTTAGGCTTCTGTACCCAGTCCGTCCCTCCGTCTGTAACAGGGTTGTATCTTTTGAATCGTAATAGGTAGACACTTGAAATTTTCATAGATTGTGCATACTATGGCAACTATAACTAAAAATAAAATAAAGTTAAAAATTAAAGTGGGCAACTATAAAAGAAACGTGAAACGTAGAGAATATTGTACGGTGGTACGGGACCCTTCGTGTGTGAGTCCGACTTGCACTTAGCCGCTGTTTTCGACAGCATTGTTTTATTCTCATATAAGTTAACTTATTACATTTTAAAACATTTTTTTGAAGCAACACAGTGGCAAAGTTGACCCGATTCTTCAACAAACACTCGAGTGTCACAATTGCATTGCGTATGTCACAAACACACTGATACGAGAGCAAAGCCATTCAAGTCAATTGACAGAACGGATTCAACAATAGACGAATTACGAAACTGCACAAATGCACCGTGTGAACTAAAGGTCCTAACTGCTCAGCAAACTATTAGGAACCTTAATTACAAGGCAAATAGTCCATTTTTAAATAACCAATTAGACAAGCTTGTAAATAAAATCAAAGTTATTATTTATAATCAAGGATGTAATTAATGTTATCAATTTGCCACCAAATGTTACAGTCGGTCACTTGGCGATAATAACAAAAACTTCTGCCAAGTAATTTTGAACTTTATGGCTTTAAGTTAAGATCTAAATAAACTATGACGCAATAGCAGCTGACCTTCATGCGCCATTGGTCATGTCTAGATTTTTTGGCACTGCCTAATTCTGAACGATTTTACGCAAAAAATTGCAAATTGGCGGATTTTTGTAGAAATTGATTGTTGTCTATTTTCGTTGTAACTTTGGTTTTGTGAGACGATAAAAAATCTGGAGTGTGGCGAATTGTGTTAGGTTATATTCCCATGACAATCTAAGCCAGGTGTAGCGAGTATTATGTGAGGTGAGATGATTGGATTGTTGTCGTGGTCTACTTTTAACCCATTTGGGATACAAAATGGCCTCTGTTAGTAGTTATAACATGAGCAATCATAATTATTATTAAAAAAAATAGTTGATAGGAGACTGGCGGGCCACGTGGTTAAGTGATAACAGCCGTACGGGTCGCTCAAAGGTTAAGCTAAGCTTGCCGCGGTCGGTTCGTGCATGGGTGACCATCCATTACATATCGAGACCCCAACGTGTCACGTTAGGCCGTTGGTCCCGGGGTCCGGGGTTTCGTATTACCCAGTAAACCAGGGTTGTGGAGGTCAGAGTGCTGGTAATCAGCTGCATTCGATTAGACTGGAAGCCAGGCAGATTGATTGAGTTGACAGGAGACTAAAGCCTTTGAACCTTCCTCAAATGCTCGAGGAAGAAATAACGTTGGAGATGACTTCAGTCGTTATCTTAATTTAATATATACGTGACAACATCTGCTTTTAAAAGTAAACAGCAGGCAATCTATACAAGATGCTAAAAAAGTGCAGTTCAAATGACCAAGGTAAAACTTCTGCCAAACTTCAAAATACACACGTCTACTGAGGTTCCCAAGATATTGTGGACGTACTCAAAGCCTCGAATATCGTAAGTAAACCCTAACTTAGAAGTTGGTTAAGTATTTGTAACTTAGCGACGCTAAAGGTTGGAGTTTCTTGGAGGTCGGTTCCCGTCAAAGTTTTCACTTTGAATTATTTATTTCGGGTTTATGCGGGTACCATTTTACATACTCAACTTTTAATTTCAGAGCTTGTAGCTTTGTATGTAGTGAGTTTCAGAAAATGTGGTCTTTTTGGTACTTTGAGACGAGTATACAGGATACAGGGTGGCAGAGACTGCCAGGGTCGCGGGTTGTTCGAAAGAGTTACCTACCATGGCCCCTGGCACAGGCAACTGAAAGAACACGGGTGGGTTTTAGTCAGTAAAAGTCTGACATCCCCCCAAATTATTCGATGATTTCCCACTCAAAAAAATAAAAAATAAAATGCGTGGCAGAGACATCGAAGCGCAAACTGAAACCATGAATTCAGCACATGATTCTAGACCCCCTAGTGAAGAAATTTTTCGTAGGTTATTAAAAACAAGTGAAGCTAATAAAATCATGTTCAAAAATCAGCTGTATCATAGAAAATTACAAAACTTATGCGGTTAAAATTTGAAATCTATGGAACAGCAATTTTTTTTTAATAACCGACGAAACATTTTAAAACTTAGGATGTTTCTTTAGTCTGGGAACATAAGGACCAAAAATAAAAGTTGCAGTTTTCATGAATATAATGTTTCAAATACCTTCATCTTGTAGGATATTGTGTAATCAAAACTTGGAATCTCACCAAGAAAGGTAAAAGAAGAAAGTCTTTTATTTCCATTCCAATATCTCCCAGCTTTAGTACCAGGCGCTCAGAACTTACAACTAGTTTCAATAAAAACTCAGATTGGAAGAAAGCCCTTGAATCCAAACAAATGTATTGAAAACTCAAAAAACTATTTGTTTTAGTTTTACAATATGTTGACACGAACTGAGCGATTAAGTTTGTAATGAAAAAACTTTTTGGAATAACGATGGAAGGTAAAAACCAAATACGTTTTTGGATGAAAAATGATAAAATCTGTATGACTTTAATGTATACTTTGTTCACCCCATTGGGGTGAAAAGGGTGAATAATAATATATTTTGTCTAGACAAGCTAACTACTGTAAAAGAAAAAGTGTGGTGTTGTACCTTACCAAATTGGAATGGAATACTATTAAACTGCGCATTTTCCCTCAAAAGTATAAAAGGTGTAATATAAAAGACTTCCAGTCTGGACTGAAAACTGGAAGCTGATGCAGAGCAACACCAGTATTTTACATGAAGCGACTGTCTGACCTCCACGACCCAGTTGCTGGGTAACCGATACCCCTTGGTAGGACTGGTTGGACCGTAACGACCAAACGCCTGCTAGCATACTATGCAGCTGTACTATGACTTCATCTAAACGATTTATTTTCCGAGATAAATAATACACATATATTCAACACAAAAAAGCACCAACCTTTTTCACACCAATTCCTTATTTCCCCAAATAAACCAGAAAAGCCCCAAAAAAGGGCGAGAAAAAATTAATCCACGTACGCCCTGGGGTACCTAAAATGCCACGGATTCAATAACATACACAAAATGGTCCCCATGTGGACAATAAAATGTATTGCAGATGTGTTCGGAATACAGGGGGATCTCCATCATTAATACACTTTGTAAATATTGCTTTTATTGATTGTACACTGGACGATACAGGTTGTTTTATTGGCAGTAAACATTACGTAATGTTTATAGTAGGTTTAATTACAGAAATTACAGATGGCAGGATAGCCATGTGGTATTCATAAGGATTGGTGTAAATGTGTCACTGGAGCAATGAGCGATTACGCGTACTGGCGTATTGGTAAGTTCTTTTTTAGCTGGGAGTTCGTATAAAATCTGCTTATTTAAATACTATTGCATATGCATAGTGTAGTAATGTCAATTTTATTACTCAACAGTAATTAAATTCAGAACACAGAAAGTACCAATTTCAAGTGCCATTTAAATATTCGTGACTAAAGTGGAATATTATTGATGGCGATTCACGATATTTAATATCGAATCGTGCAATAAACATAACGGCAGGACTATCATATTAAACGTTCCAATGGAACACAAACGATAATCTACATAGATACATAATACACTGACTTTCTCCCGTCAGGGAAGTTATAAAAAGTCCAGCATTTGCGTGTATCACGCATTCAAGAGGGAAATAATTCGTGTTTATGGGATCAGGAACTCGAAATATGGGCGTAAAAACATAATAGATAGGTGCCCGTTTATTTTGTTGTTAAACTGACGTTTTACAATACGTGCCGGAAAAGATTAGAGCAAGAAATCAAATGAAGCGATCATTTAGCGGTTATTTTTTTTTACTTGTAATTGTGCGTTTTGTTTGTGCAGAATAAAATATTTTTCTTTCTATTTTGCAAAAGCAATGTGCAGTTTGAAAAAAGTAAAATACAATTGGTATACCTAATGTTGTTTTATTCAAATCATGCGAAACGGTTATTTTAATTTGTATTTCATGAAATATAAGCCTAACTTTTTGATAGCGTAGCTAAAATTGTTGCGTAATAAAATCAGCACGCTGTATATTAAATATTTAATACTTTATTTATATTCGGCTAACGTTTCCGACAAAATTATTAATATCTGCCCCAATATCATTTATAATATTAATTTTCGCCCTAATGTCTGTCCATTTAGAAGTAGGGTAACGATGGCCAATTGCAGTTTATTATAATTATATTTTTTACAGATTGCTTTAAGGCTATTTCATAAAGGCCATATTATTATGCTTTAAATGTAAGGCCACGTTATTTAATTAATGAGGTCTACTGTTTAGAGGTTGTTGGAGTTTAGTATCTAATTGAAATGGAATGTTTTGACGGTGCTGTATAAATTTATCTAGATCACAAAAAATACTATATCATCATCTGCCTAGCCTTTTCTCAACTATGTCGACTGCCAGTCTATCTAGCCAGAAGCAGCTGAATACCAGTATTTTACAGAAAACACCACAATAAAATTAAAAATAGAAAAAATTAAAAACAAACGAAGAAAGAATCGAACCAAATAAATTGTCAGCACGACAATCAATATTTAAGTAAACAATGTAAAACAACAGCTGTTGTAACAAAAATAACTTTATCTACAAAGTACTTAACTTTGTTTCCAAAAACATTTCGAACAAAAACGAAGGTAGAAAGCACAACACATAATTGGCAAGCCATATAATTTTTTTTCTACATTTATTTCGAAGTTCGAACATCTGCTTCACACAAGAGTTTGAAATCTTTTTTTTTTTTTTTCACAATACGACACTGTTAACTTCGCACCCACTTTTGGGACAAAGATACTATTATACTGGAATGCTTCCTTGCAACTGTGCAAGCAGGCAGATGGTCAGGGCTGTCATCAGATACTGAACATAATGTTTCTTTTTGTGCGATATCGGACGACTTGTGATTAATAGAGCGAGGTAATGTTGCGTTAATCGGGGTTTTTGCGAGTTGCGTTGTTGCAGTTGTTAGTAACGATAGTAAGAGTACAACACAAATGAATCTCTTTAGTTCAATAGATTTTAACGGTTATATCTAGCTAGATCTTGAGGAGATGCAATTAATTTAAGCATGTTTTTTGGTGTCGAACAAGCCGAAGAAATGAAAAAAAAATAGTGTTTTTTTTTTTTCATTTCTATATAAAATAATTTACTCAATAAAAAGTATTCATTGCTAACTATAGAACTAGTGTTAGTACTTATTACTTTATTAGTATTCTACAAATATATAATATTATAATTTAACATTTTTTGGATTGCTATTAATACTCAAAATTTGAAGAAAATAAATTACTCATTTAAAAATATTCATTGCTGAATGTTGACCATTAAGTGCCTATTTAAATAATAAGGTTTCCACCTCTGGAACTCGGAACATGACATGTATGACCTACTACGACATAATAGGCAATAAAAAAAAAAATAACTATTTAATCCCATGTGGTATATTCAAAACGCTTGACTGACAACCCTACAATGGGTATGGGTATCGGTTGTACTCAATACGATCGCGAAGACCACCTGCCCGGCGCGTGGTCCCGATTATATTATTATTTTCTTACAAAATGGCCCTTGGGTTACTTTGTTTATTGACATTGTATTAGCATAAAACGTATTGACTAAAGAAATTAGATTTTAGTTTAGTTGAACTTTGACAGTCGGACTATAAATTGTCATAGGGTATAATGCAATACTTTTCAGACGGTCGGTCTTTAATAATGTTTGTATCTACTAAAAAAAACTTACCGATCTTTTTTTCCCGCGTAGTTAGCTACACAGAAAACCGCACCCTAATTGCGTAACTCACTCTTACTCTCAATTTGAATCATATTGCTAATCCATTGCTTCATATATTCGAAAAACGTGTCTGCTCAACAACGTAAATAATGTAATGAATGTTGTTGTACTGTCAAAATGAAATCCATTGCTACTGATAGTATGTATACAACTAACCTGCCGATTCTACCCGAACTTCAATATGTACATACTTACGAATATCTACATACCAAAGATAGTATAATTATTATTTATATATACTATCCGGTGAAACATCGCGGTCCTTCGTTCCTATCAGTCGTTTCACTCGCCAAACGAATCATGAAGGTGGAGGGGAAAAATAGTACATTATAGCACGTGTAGTTTAATTAGTCCATAGGTCATGTGACCTAAACTTACACTTATTCTGTGTAAAAATGGAATACTCAAGTCACAGAAAAGCGTGACTTAAGCGCGGGATTAGGTCACACAGTGCTATAAATAATATCAAGAAACCTTTCTAACCCAAAAGGGCCCGCCCAAAACTAATAAGTCACATAATACGATGTCCTAAATATGATTTTGTAATCAAAAACCAAAAACCATACAAAGACCCCGTCGGCCATATGTCGTCCGCAGATCAAATTGTTCTACGGTCAAGCTTAGATACGGCCGCGGAAAATTAGACTTTGTTAGGTGGATGTTAGGGTTCGTTTTCTATTGATGGGGTATTGCCGTTGGGATGATGTGACGAATTTGTATGTAATCTTTTAATGCTGTCATCTCATCTGTAATGCCAGGTTTAATCACAGTTGTTACTGTTCGGTATGTAGATTCAACCTTGAAATAAGCTCTGAGGCTTTTTTTTTATTATTTCTGACACATATTTATTTAAACTTTTCGCACAAAAAGGTACAAAGGCGGACTTAATGCCTTAGGCATTCTCTACCAGTCAACCAAGGGTGGTGAAGAGATTAGATGGCAGGTGCTTTGGTCGAGAGGAACAATGATAAAAAAAAACTATTAAACTAGGTACACAAATACATAAATAAGGAACAAAAACCTATTATGTACCACGTATCGGCAAGCGTAGTGTGGGACGCCCCCCAGCTAGACGGACGGACGACACAAAGAGGGTTGCTGGGACGGACTGGATGCGGAAGGCGGAGGACAGGGTGTTGTGGCGCAGCCTGGGAGAGGCTTATGTTTAGCAGTGGACTGCGATAGGCTGAGTTGATTGATTGACATACATATGTATGTAACATGTTACACAAACTATCAATACAAGCTCATTTGTTTTTCTTGGAGAATTTGTGAAAACAACTAAAATTAATTGCTGGGAGAGGCTTATGTTCAGCAGTGGACTGCGATAGGCTGAGTTGATTGAAACAAAAACCTGAAAGATAAAGAGAACAAAATGGTTCTTCAGTAAAACCATCATCATAAGTTTTACTACCTTCTTTGCCTTTTCCTTAACAATTTATTTTTTATTTTTAATGTGACCAAAAGCGGGGAAACATTTCACACTACCAACACCCATTCACGAACTTACAACCTCACATATCTTTCGATACACCTATATAGTTTAACGCGCCCAAAGTCCATCACGAAAGCCATAAAAAAAATTTTATCATAAAAACCGCACAAAATCAGACATGACTTCACCCAATCAGAACTCAATTTCGGTACCGTTATTAATTTAATACCTCTTAAACGCAGTATTCTAGAACACCAATTACAGCTCTGCGGTGGATAGCTGGCCGGACACAGCCCGACACTGCCCGGACACAGCCAGGAATTAACCGGGTTAAGTCTACCAGCTCTTAGTTACCGGATATTGAGTTTAGGATCTGGATTTGAAGCTATTAGTGATGTGATTTGTGAGCTGAGTGAGCTTAATGATAAAGGGATTGAAGAAGAGTAATTATCCGGTATGTTAAGACCAGCAAAGAGATGAATGGAATGACGCATTACAAATAAGTTGATAATAATAATCATTCAATATTGATAAAGCAGATGCTATGGAAGACCGTTTTAGATGCGGCAACTGACATACGCAATGGATGAAATAACTGGTACTTAGGTACGCAAAATACTCAGCCTGTTTATTTTATTTATTTATTTATCCTCACACTGGAACGCCACAGCAATTACACCAATTGAGCAAAAAACCACCTCATGTGCTGCTTTCCATCCATCCTGTGCGCGGTGGACATCGTACGAGTGACGATGATGACGATTAAAATTGAAAAAACGGAAAATTTCCCTAAATGTATCTGTGAGAGTGAATGGGCCGTAATCTACCACGCGGGCCCAGTCGTGCAAATTCTCCAGTCCATCCCATAAAAGTTTCTAAAACCGAATTAATTTCAAACCTGAAGCAAACTTATATGATTAGCTTTAGGTAATAACTACTACGCTAACAAAAAGCAAACACATGAATTGGCAGGTTTACCGATCAGAGCCTTGTGCAGGCTCTTCGAAGTTATAGTAAGAGAAAAAAAAATATGACTCTCGAATCATTAAATTCCTCTGTTTACAGTTGGTATAATACAATCTTTCCAGTCCACAACACGCAAGATCATTATTACCAACAAAAACACCAAATATAATTTCGCCTTTTTGTTGTAATGCCATTCTGTATTGTCGGCTGTAATAACATTAAGTTGGCAATCCGCGTTACACCTCATTAACTGACAGACATTGCAGAAACATGTCTATGCTGGAGTTTGTGGTGGAATTCAGAAGAGAAAAGGGAGAAATCGTTCTCCTGCCCTTATCCCAATTTATTTAGGGTCAGCGCAACATGTCTTTTTCTTCCATACTTACTTTTTACTTCCAGTCTCGGTAGTCACACCCTTTCTAACCATGTCATAATTTACACAGCCCAGGGAGAAACAAGGTAAAAATTCGAATGTTAACTGTTTTAGAAACTAAGGATCCTTGAAAAAAGCGACTTGAAAGTTTAGCATATTCTTAGCATTTTATAAGAGAGCTTTGTTGCATTACATTTCCTCGTTAAAATTAACAATAGTATTTTTGGTCTTTCTACTCTTAAGCCCCGACTCATAATTTTGTGAGCATCTACAATCATCAAACAATGCTCAGTGCTGATGACATCGAAAAGCGAAAAAAAAAAAACAGGCCTAAACTGCGAACACTACAGTGAAAAAAGGACTCGAGATCAGGAAGAAGACTAACAAAATACACAGTTCCGCTCTCAAATATGTCAACTTAGGTGAAGGTCCCCCTTCACCTAAGATGCATCAGAAAACTGGGCAGTTTGAATTTTACAGTTCAATCTCAGCTGACATATTTGAGTCTGTGTCCAGGGGGTCTACTACGAAGTGTAAAGTGCGAATGATCGGATCGAATCGACACATGGTCGAACCGAATATTATTGGAAAATTCGAAAAAAGTTCGGATCGGCTCAGTTGGGTCGAGATCATAGTCAATATTCGAAAGAGTGTAGGAGTGTAGGACCAGGACCGACCGAACCAAATAGTAACTTCGTAGCAGGAAACGGCCGAACATTCGGCCGATACCACTTCGGAGTAGACCCCCAGAATCGCTGCTCGCTTATGGAAGGTACCACACCGATGTTCGAAGCGCGATTTGGCAAGCGTGCCAAGCCACGGGAAAATTAGAGTGCATTATAATGGACCCTGGCGTTTTAGAGTAGGTTTAGAACAATTAGCTGAACTGTAACATTAGGGAATGACAAGTAATACTTCAGTGAAGGGTTTGGAGAAAGGAATGTAGTGTAATTATTATCAGCTGTTTAAAATTGGCTGTGGTATTGGTAACTAGATA
Source organism: Apamea monoglypha (assembly GCA_911387795.2). Lineage (NCBI taxonomy): Eukaryota > Metazoa > Arthropoda > Insecta > Lepidoptera > Noctuidae > Apamea > Apamea monoglypha. The sequence continues at coordinate 2,478,681 of OU426932.1, read as the reverse complement.
ACGTTGTTTTAGATTAGATTGTTTTAAAGTGTATTTGTGACGATTGTTATTTGAAAGAGTGCTTTGACATTTATAATTAAGATAATACATAAGTGTTTCCAGTATTTAATCAATCAATCATATTTTTTTAGTATGATAATAAGTATTTTTAGTAAATATATCTAGAAGCGGGCGTAATTGGAAGGCTAAAAGTCACACAAAGGGCAATGGAGAGGGCTATGTTTGGAGTTTCCCTACGTGATCGAATCGAGAACCAAGGTATCCGACATAGCCTGAAGAATTGCCAAACTTAAGTGGCAGTGGGCAGGGCACATTGCTCGCAGAACGATAGATAAAGAATGCGAGAAGCACAGAACAGGTCGAAGTGGTGGTGCTTAGGGGAGGCCAGTGTCCAACAGTGGACGTTTTTCGGCTGAAATGGTGATGACGATGATGATTTAGAAATTTATGGCTAGTGACTGCATGAAAAAATTCAAACCTCTTAGTTGTAAGACCTTTTTTTTACTTCTTTCTTTAATCTTGGACTGGGAAAGTATGCTATTTTAACCTTAATAACGTGACCGTTTCACCATAGCAAAGGAATTTTCCTCAAAACGCAGGAAAGTTTAAAAAACAACGGAGAAAAACACCAAAAAATTTACAAGAAAACTTTTAACCTTTAAAAAGTTTAGCAATCTCTTAACGAGGTAATCATACAGAACGGCGGAGCAGTTCTCGAGATTACGTGAAATTCGTGAAAAACACGAACTTTTCCTACAAAAGTATATTGGAGGTTATTATTGTGTTACGGAGGCGATTTGGCAACTGCACGGCACCCAATGGGCGTAGCGTAATGTTTTAATGTACAATAATCATTTTAAGTGCTTCGCAGTACGCTGTTTTTGTTCGTAATAAAAAAGATAGAATTTTTATGTATATTTTTTTTTATACATAGATTGACTTCGTTTTTGAGGGGCTTGTGGCTAAGTAATAACAGCCGCACGGGTCGGTCGATCAAGTTAAGCTACGCTTGCCGCGGTTGGCCGTGGATGGGTGACCATTTTCACATACCAAGACCCCTCCGTGCCTCGGAAAGCACGTTAAGCCGTTGGTCCCGGCTGTCATTAGAGGATCTTTGACAGCCGGGGTCGTTACGGGTCGTTAGTAGCCCGAAAGTCTGACAACCAGTCTTACTAAGGGGTATCGTATTACCCAGTAACTGGGTTGTGGAGGTCAGATAGGCAGTCGCATCATGTAAAATACTGGTAACCAGCTGCATCCGGTTGGACTGGAAGCCGACCCCAACATAGTTGGGAAAAGGCTAGGCAGATGATGAGATGAGATGGACTTCGTTTTTAGAGATGTTGTAAAAGTGATGGATGTCTTAATAAGAGATGATGTGGACTAAACAAGTTTTAAAATATTCATTATGTACTTTCTTAGTACATATCTTAGACATTATTGGCATCGGTGAAGGAAAACATCTTGAGAAAAACTGGACTTATAGTTAACTAGCTGTGGCCCGCGACTTCGTCTGCGATCCAGGATGAAAAGTAGCCTATGTCCTTCTCTAGGTCATGGTCTACCCGTATGCCAAATTTCATCGAAATCAGTTCAGCCATTTTAGCATGAAAACGTGACAAACAAACTCAGTTTCGCATTTATAATATTAGTTAGGATGTAAGTCTGAACTCGCCGACCCGTTCGGAGCGAGCGTGGTGATAAATACTCGTGCCTTCTCTGTATGAAAAAAGGTCTTTGCCCAGCAGTGGGACAGTAATAGGCTGGTAATATGAGCCTTAAAATATTGAGCCGTGTAACACAATGTTACTCATACAAACATACACACGGAAATGCTTAGGCAAATGCACGTGTTGTTTGCAATAGACTCGAGATTAATATTAATTTACATAGAGAGGGTGCCCCATCTATGTCTCCCTCTTTATATGCATATCGAATTGTGACGTCACAAGAAGGACCAGCTTTACACGTCACCATTCCCACAGAATTTCCAAAAGTTTGATGCAAGAATTCAATTGTTTCTGAGGTCAAAAACTCGAACTTCGCCATGTTTTTTTACGAGGAAAACGGCTTTGGATTATTATATCAAATCGCATCAACGATTAGGCTAGCCATTCACATAAGGTAATAAGGCAACAAGAAATGAAATTTCCCGTTAACGTTCCCCTTCGTAGACAACCAAAAAACTAAGACGAGCGCAACCTCAAATTATCAAAACGCAATATAAACAAATTGATGGGATATCTAAACACCATAAAATAATCTATTTAACACAATTAACAACACTTACGTCATCCACTAACTGACTTAACCCTTCATCGCCGGTGTGATGAAGGTTTTTAGGGTACCGTAGCCAAATGGCAAAAACAGAACACCTATTATAGTATCGTCTTGTCCGTCTGTCCGTCAATCCGGAGGTACACATACTTTATACACGAAGAATATTTGCACTAAAACAATGCGAATTGGAAAGGTCCCAAACAAAACAAATCTATGCACCGCTAAACAATGATGCAATGAAATGACGAAAAAAAAGTTGTTTTAATGCCGTTTGAGGTGACTCTCTCCATAGTCCTCATACATGTAACCGAGGGATGAAAAAAGTTAAATAAAAGCGCGAATGCTTTTTTATTTAAGTCAATAGTTCATATGTTAATATGGGATCTGTCGATAACTTTATTTTTTCGATAAAATACGTGGTTGGTGGTTTGGTTGTTATGTCAAAATGATTACAGAAGAGTCTGTAATCCCCGAATGGTTAGTAGGCAGAGGTATACCTATAGTACACCCACATTTTGCACTTTTGTAGTCGATAAAGCGGATACTGTGCATGCATAAATATTCATGCCAACTACGGAACCCTTCACTATGCGCGGTCCGACACGCACTTGGCCAGTTTTTAAAGTTTAAAAACATGGCAGCGTCAAGATTAGATGCTGACGCAACCGAAACTAATATTAGGTATGGTTATGGCAAGTAATAGCATGGCTTTGGATCACGACTCTTGATCGACACTCGTACTTTAAAATTGATTTAGTAAACGCAATACTGGCGTGGCCAATTGATTCACTTGAAACTAAGTGTTTTTGTAATATTCTTGACTTCAGATGGAGGTTATTCGGCCTACTACGATTTACCTCTCTGTTTATAAACATTACTTAAAGTTAAGTTTAAATGGAATTGGGCTGGACATATCGACGATCAGTAGGCCACACTTACAGTGGGTCCCGCTTAATGCCAAACGACATCGCAGCAGACCCAGACGGAGATGGCAGGATGACCTGGATCTGGATGATGGACTCCTTTAATAAAGCGGGATGAGCTGGACTCCTTTGCCCAGCAGTGGGACATTAGCGGCAAAAACAAAATTTAAGTAATGATTTGAGACTGTTTAGCCGTAATTTTGACGTTTTAACGTCTCTTAAATTTTAAGTTGCTCGAATAGTATTAACATAAAAATGTAAATGCTTCATAGATTAAAACATTATAATACTTTGTAAATAGAGGAGTGGTGGCCCAGTGGTAACGGGCGCGACTTAGGACTTAGGACTTCTAGGTCGGGTTCGAACCCAGGCAGGCACTTTACTTTGTGTGAATTATTTCATCACCACAGCTCTCAAAACGGTGAAGGAAAACATCGAGAGAAAACTCAGAACTAACAATTCAAAGACAGATACACCAACCCGCATTGGGCCCGCGTGGTGGATTCTTGCCCACTTCCTCTCACAGAAAGGAGGCCTCTGTCCCAGCAGTGGGAATGTTATAGGCTGATTTTGACTTCGTAAATAAATTTCTGATTAGACTATCAGAAACATGTTTCAATCACCATGAATGGATCATAAACGTAAATAAACATAATAATAATCCACCTGTTGATATAATAAATTCTCTCAGACGAAACTGACCTTAATGAATATATAATGAAAGGTTAGAAACGCATGTTTTTGTGCTACTCTCTCCGGAACATGGTCATTATCGACAAATGTTGTTCATTGTAGCTACTAACAGTAATAACTAATATGTAGGCAACTATCGCTTCTGCACAAAGGTTTAATAGACAGCATTGGTAGGTTTAACATCTAAGAGAAATTTAAGAGAATTTAATTAATGTTGATTGATGTTTGTAAAGATGGAAGCCGACCCCAAAATAGTTGGGAAAGAGCTAGGCATATTGATGTTTGTAAAGATGTCGTTTTAAGTTCTGAGGCGGCAGTGACCAGGCCCGAGTCGACGGCGCGTTGTGTTCCACGCGCGCCTCAAAGAGATGTCAGCACAAACTGACGGGGTCCGCTAGGGCCGATGCCTGCCAGGGCCGCGGGTTGTTCGAAAGTGATACCGTGGTCCCTGGCATAGGCAACTGAAGGAACACGGGTGGGTTTTAGTCAGTAAAAGTCTGACATGCCCTCCTGCTTCGCCCAGAGCGGGAGAAGTCATATGATGATTTCCCACCCAGGAAAAAAAAAAGGCGGCAGTGGAGGCCCAGTGGTAATGGCCGCGACATAGGAGTTACAACTCCTATGCCACGGCCGTTATCCGGTCGTGGATTCGAACGCAAGCAGGCACTTTACTTTGTGTAAATTATTTCATCAACACTGCTCTCAAAACGGTGCAGGAAAACATCGTGAGGAAACCGGCATGTCTTAGGACCCAAAATTCGATTGACATCTACCAACCCGCACTGGGCCCGCGTGGTAGATTACGGCCCACTCCATCTCACAAAGAGGAGGCCTGTGTCCCAGCAGTAGGAACATACAGGCTGATTATGCTATGCTCAGTTAGTATGTGAAAGTAGTTATGAGTCAATCAGTCAATACCAACATTTCTCCTTCCTTCCTGCTCAAAAGCAACACCAGCTTTTCAACCTAATCTTAGTTTACCGACATTGCATAAAAACAATAATAATCCCAGGTCTGAACTTGACTATTAACATTGTAGCGAACTATTCAATACTAGCAAAAACTGGACAAACCTGATCATCTTGTTGTCGTAATATTTTACAGACATGAGGGTATCACGTATGAGGTAATAGTCTCCTACCGTCAGATGAAGAGCTGTTCATTTTTATGAAGTTGAATAATTATTGTGTGCTTACAAAGTAGCATAATAATAAGTCTCTGGTCTAAGCCAGCCCCGCTATTAAATTACATGCACCAACCCGCACTGGGCACGTGTGGTGGATTACGGCCCGCTCCCTCTCACAGAGAGGAGACCTATATCCCAGCAGTGGGAACATTATGGTGTACGAGGTCTAATTAAATTAGCTAGCAAAACTTAGCAGAGTGATGGGTATCGAATCTGAACATGATAAAAGGAAAAAAAAGTTTCCCTACCCCAAAAAAAAATATCTTCAAATCATTGTTTTTTTCTTTTCATCATGTCTTCGGAGTTACGCTAACTAGTTTATTTGACCCCGTACAACATGATGTACCCACTACTGGAACATAAGCCAGTCCGACCTGTGAGCGGACCATCATAATCCACCACGCGGGCCCAGCGCGGGTTGGTAGATGTCGCATGTCTTCGCATTTTTGTTCTAGGACATCGGTTTACTCACGATGTCTTCCTTCACCGTTTGAGTGCAGTACTGATGATTTATTTATTTATTTGAAAGTAGGAGAACCAACAGCTGCACCAAATTGGTTGTTGTTGTTTGTTGTGCTGTGTTGTTGTTTGTTGTTGTTGTTGTAATTTGTTGTTTAGTTGTTGTTGTTTTTTTTTTATAGTTCCACAAAGCTACCATCTTGCTGACAGGCTTATATTTTTACTACAGCAAGGGTCTGCACGTTGTTATACCTACGTAGTTCGTTTTCCTTAATCGCAATTTAATGATATCCAAGATGGTGATTTGGTAGCGTTAGCACCCTACTTAGTAAAATCTATAAGGAAGGTGATCATAAAAACCTAACAAACAAAAAACATGAATACCGGATTCCTAACCAAAACCAGTTATAACATTATATCTCGAGCTAGATTATCAGAATTAACACATAAATCCTAATACATAGATCATGGCTAATCAGTAATTATGGCTTCAACACCATGATTGATATGTTTATGTCGGGATAGTTTCCAATTTCCAGTAAGTGAGATGAATGTCCCAGGTTCGGGGCCGGGTATTGACATGTGCATGTATTGGTGAAGCTGATTGATGCAGACGATGATTGGAAGTGATGTGATGATAATGATTTAGATGAATTATGAGATGTAGCAGTGGCAAAGGGTAAAATTTTCACAAGAGAAGGTTCAAGAATATACAGAAGGGAACTATATTTTCTATCACCAAAATTTATATTTGTCATCAAGTTGTATCACCTAATAAATAGATCTATCGCCACGAAATATTTTCGTTCTCAGATAAACAAAAATTGTTCCCAGGTATGAATTATCAAATTAATGTTAATATATGTGTAAAATAAGAGATCGATAACCAATAAAATTATATTGCATTACATGAATATAAACTTCGTTCTTATAATAACAGTTTTGTTACTTAAATAATAGCTCTGTGCTCCGAATGGTAGATCTGTCACCAAATAAATCGATTTTGTAAAAGGAAACAGTTAGGTTAGGTTAGGTTAGAGTATGACAAACGCTGGCCAGCTACCTGGAGGATCGGGCGATCCTCCTGGTAAATAGGGCTGGCCAAGTCCGGCGGTACGCCGTCCAAGCCGGCGTTCCACAGGGGTCAGTCATAGGACCACTCCTCTGGAACGTCGGCTACGATTGGCTCCTGCGGGGAACTCTCCTCCGAGGCACGAGTGTCGTCTGCTACGCGGACGACACTCTCCTCACCGCCCGGGGGGGGAGTTTCAGGGAGGCGGCCAACTTGGCTTCGGCGGGCGGATCCTTGGTCGCGGGGAGGATCCGCCGTCTAGGTCTAAAGGTGGCGCTGCACAAGACCGAGGCCGTGTTCTTCCACGGACCTCGGCAGCGCCCCCCGCCTGACGCCCACATCTTTGTGGAGGGCGTCAGAATCGGGGTCAAGGCCCAGATGAAATATCTGGGCCTTGTACTCGACAGCAGGTGGCGCTTCGGCCCGCATTTTAGCGGGCTGTCGTCGCGCCTGCTGAAGGCTGCGGGCGCGCTGTCCTGGCTCCTTCCCAATTTGGGGGGGCCCAGCGCACGATGCCGGCAACTCTACGCCGGCATCTTGAAGAGTATGGCCCTGTACGGGGCCCCTATCTGGGAGGACTCCCTCCAAAGGAGGGAGAACGCCGCTGCCTTGCGGGCACCCCAAAGGGCCATAGCTCAGCGGGTGGCGCGGGCCTACCGCACGGTGGGCTCCGCGGCAGCTTGCGCTCTGGCCGGCACCCCGCCTTGGGAGCTCGAGGCGTGGGTGCTCGCCAGAGTGTACGAATGGACGGCGGGGCGGAGGGCGAGAGGAGAACGCCCCGCCCCGGAAGAGCGGGAGGCCGTCCGGCGGGAGGCGAGGGACGCCATCGTCGTCCATTGGACGGCGGACCTCGCCACCGCAGCCTTCGGCCGCCGAACCATCGACGCGCTTGGGCCGGTCCTGCGAGACTGGCTCGAGCGGTCGCATGGGTTCCTCTCGTTCCGTCTGGTGCAGGTGCTGTCCGGACACGGTTGTTTCGGATCGTACCTGCACCGGATCGGACGGGAGGAGACGCCGTCGTGCCACGACTGTGGCGCGGCGGAGGACTCGGCGCAGCACACCCTCGAGGTGTGCCCGTCGTGGTCCGAGCCGCGCCGCAGTCTCATTGCGGTGATCGGACAGGACCTCTCACTCCCCGGTCTGGTTAACGCCATGCTGGGGGACGAGGGGTCCTGGGCGGCAGTCGCCTCCTTCTGCGAACACGTCATGTCCCAGAAGGAGGCGGCGGAGCGCGCGCGGGAGGACGATCCTCACGCGGCGGCGCTCCGAAGGCGGAGGAGGGGTCGAAGAAGACGTCAGTTTGACGGTCATCTCCGACTCCTCCCCGGTGGAGGCCAGCAGGCAACGGGTGCGGGGGCACCCTTGCCTGTATTGCACAGGCCTCCACCAGTGTCGGACGGGAATGGCCAGGTGTTCCCGGCCATTCCCGTAGCCCCCCAGCCAGGGGGGCATGCGGGGCCCGCCAGCTAGGCGGGCATGCGCCGGGAGGGCTGTGGAAGTAAAGGCTGAGCCGGTTTCCCACGGCCCTCCCATCACGGCGATGCGGGAACACCGCTGAGTTTTAGTGGGTATACTGTCGGTGCGGTTTCGACAGGAGTCCCACATACCCCGTCTCGTCCCCCGAGCGAGCGGGCATGCATAAAGCATTTCTCAGGGAAAAAAAAAAAAAAAAAAAAAAAAAAAAAAAAAAAAAAAAAAGAGTATGACAAACAACGCACGAGCCGAGCGAGCGAAGCGAGCGTGCCGCGGCAGCGGCCGGCGATGTGCCAGAAGCGAATCGCTTTTGTAAAAGGAAACAGTTAAGTTAGGTTAGGTCACATTAATGATTTATTGGTGATCTCTTTAAATTAGTTTGCTTAAATACTTATTAGGACACACCTATTATAATACATACAAAAACATTTATTTGGTACTAGACCTTATATCTCAGGATTTTAGGTGATTTATTGTGGAACTGATTTTGCATTGTTTGGTGACTACATTTTGGTGACAGATCTACTATTTTGAGGACAAACCCTATTATTTAAGAAACACAAAACTAATTAAATTGGTGATAGCTTAAATGATACCCTATACAGAATGGCAGGGACTTCGATGCACAAATTGTTACTATGAATTCAGCGCATGATTCTAGCTAGACCCTCTTGCGTAGAAATTGTTCGTCGCAATTTTTTTTTTATAATAACCGACGAAAAATTTCAGCTCAAAGGGAAAGATGTTCTGAATCCATGCTTACTCAAAATTCACTCTTATAGACCGATGGGACGGCAATCCGACACGACAGGAGAGGAGAGATATCTGGCGCAGGACCAACGGCTTAAAGTGCTTTCCGAGGCACGGTGGTATCACACCGCCAACTTCCAAACACCGAACTGCTAGTAAGACATTTATTTCTACTGGAAAAACCAAATAAAACTTAGAATCGAACCCCACGCTCAGCAGTCACGCTTGTGACCACGAGACATACAAATACTTACGAGTAGCATCTCTAACTCAACTTTCCCAGGAAATAAACGCATCGTAATGCCTTATGCCTCATAGTTAATTTACCTTTAACAGCGTCAAAGTTAACTGTAGTCACAGATTGCTAGTTAACCGGTTAGCTTGACCAGGTGTAAAGGTTTTTTGCAATAAACCCGACTCAGGCACACCTGCCATGTGTTTTTATGACAGCAGGTGTACTATTGGATTTTTTTTTTTGTTTTGAGGATTTTAAGATACTACGTGTCTTGAACGTTATTGGGATTTTTATGGAGTTGGGATTGTCATTCAGGTCGTCAAGTGAAGTGGGACTTTCTGTTGTTGTGTTTTCAATTTTGTTTTAAATGCGTTTAAGGGTTAAAAGGGCAGTACGTTATTTTATGAGTAATTTCTTTCTTTTTCGAGTTAAGTGTTTCTTCTATGTAAATCCAAAGGAAAATAAGGTTTAATATCAGCCTTTCGTTTTGCAGCAATTTTGTTTCATTTCATTTAATTTCATCAAAAATTTTTCAGTTTTATTATGTGATTTAACATAATTTTATGATTGTATGATATGTGTAATTACTAATATTAAATAAATTGGTTATTAATAAATACTTTTTTTTGACGCACTGCAGTGTAAACGCTTCTTCTCTTACAGACAACGTATGAGTAGGTATTGATCACCGCACTTGCTCAAGCCCTAAGTATATTAATTATTCGCGTGGAAGTAGTAAGACACCACAGTACACTAAAATAACAGCCACTTTTAGAAGCGCTATTACTTCGTTTTCGCTTAGCTTATCTTTCTTTCAGACTTTTTTATATTTACTCGGCTCCTAAGGGTTGTAGCGTGATGTAAAATAGCCTATAACCTTCTTCAAGAATTTGGCTATCAAATGCAAAAATAATTTTTCAAATCAGACCAGTAGTTTCTGAGATTAGCGCGTTCAAACAAACAAACTCTTCAGCTTTATTATTAGTATAGATAAATCCAGGGAGTTTACTCCGAAGTGGTATCGGCAGTTTCCTGCTACGAAGTTACTATTTGATTCAGTCGGTCCCGATCCTACACTCCTACACTCTTTCGAATATTAACTATGGTCCCGACTTTCGAGCCGATCCGAACTTTTTTCGCATTTTTCAATAATATTCGGTTCGGCCATGTGTCGGTCCGATCCGATCATTCGCACTTTTCACTTCGTAGTAGACCCCCAGGTTTCCACTCGATGTTTTCCTTCACCAATGTCACTGAGAAAGTTGAAGATTTATGACTAACTATTATTAGCTTTAAGCTTCCAATAAATATGAATATTACCTACCTACTTATTTATAACCATAAAACCCTGACTATGAAAATGTCTCAATTTCCTCAATAGTCTCTCCAAATAATCATATATTTACCTTATTCTCTATAGTTTACATAATTTCCAAGGAACATGATTTACATTTGCCCTCCAAGCTGAATCCGCTTGGGCCATATAATTTAACTTAGGTAATCGGATTTGAACCCCCTGACCTTCTTATCTGACCCGAACATCTCAGCCTGAGGCCTGCTTACAGTAAACATATTCTGAATATGATAAATAAATAAGAAATTAATGAATACTAATACGAGAAAAACTGTTCATTTTTGGAGACAGTCTTCCAAAAACGTATCGTTTTTCTTGACAATTGTAACTTTTGTATCGTAGATATCGTTATAATTAAAAGTACAAGTGGCATTAGCCACTGATTCACTGCGTCATTGGTCTAGGGATCGCAGTGTTTTCCATCTGGAATTACTCAGTAGCAGCTGAGAGTCGAAAATGCACTAATTTGGTTTGCGCTAAGTTTCGTCTATGTATGTCAGCCTTAGTTACCTCATGAAGAAGACTCTTCAACATTGGCACTTGACTAAGAACAGTCTTTCTTCGTTCTTGTTTTTTAATACCTTATACTGTCCCACTGCTAGACAAACTCCCCCAAGTCATTCCAGGAACTCTTTTCCCATGCTTCCTCGAACCAGTCCTCGCGGAACGCGTCTAAGTCATTTCGCCACCTTTTCCAATCAGCTTCAGTTCAGTTCAGTCAACAGTCATTTAGTTACATCAGAAAAAATAAATTAGAAGAGTATTATTGTAGGCGTGACGTCATGAAAGGTAGAATGTCCTCACAAGATGCCTAAAAGCGATATTTTAGTGTTTTTTTCCTGGTTTTGTGCTGTATGTTAGAAGGCCTTCCAAGGAACTTCTGCGAAGGCTATACCTACGCGGATTTTTTTGTAAGCAATACTGGTCAGTATTGCTTACAAAAATTTCCGCGTAGGTAAAGATTGTTATTTTAGTCTGTTTTGGTTTAGATAAGATTGGGTGTTTGGTAGGGGTCAATGTTAGGACCAAGTCTGCTTCATGACATGATAATAATGATCGTTAACTATCAGAGAAGCAATTCTCGTATTTTTAACAGTTCGCATTCTAATCTCAGTCTCAATCTGTCAAAAATACCTCTAATCTTCCTATATTTTTTAACCGACTTAAAAAAAGAGGTTCCCTATTCGGTTGAATTTTTGACGGTTCGGTTCGGTTGGAATTTTTTTCGGTTGATTTTTTTTTTTCGCTGAGATGAGATTGCGACTACAATTTGAATGATATTAATCACTTAGCCTGAAGGCTAGTGGAATTAGCCTTCAGGCTATGAGTGGATTTTTGATTGTGGTAACTAAGAGGTATAGAATCTCTGTTTTTGGGTCATCGCAAATTAACTGTTAATTAAATAGCGTAGGTACTTGTGTCTTAAGACTGGATAAAACTTGAATTGACAGATTCCTTGACAAAATATTGAATTTAATCGCTTCGACTTTCTACTTTCATGATTTGATCGTTGGCAGGCGGCTGTCACAGTACAGTCACCAACATAAATACCTTACACTTACGCAAAAATCAACAGCGATTTTCACGTAAAATAACGAGTATGACTGACTGATAAAATGGACCTTTATTCATATGGTTTTGTGAAGACCGTGTTCGAAAGACTACAAAATTGATATCAATAGTTTAGAAGAAAATCGCTTTGAATCTTGCGTAAGGTTGCGTGACTGTACAGTCAATGTAAATGGACTAATTATGGATGGCATCTACAACTACAATGCACTACCGAATCGTTAACTCCTTTATCTTCAAATTAATAGTTAAATTAACAGCGGCATGAACAATGTTGCCTATCATCATCAATCGTTGATTAACTTTGATTGACCAATCTCGATTACTTTCGATTTTTTACACCAATTACGATTGAGATACGAGTGTCTTGCGCGGACGCAGGCGCTACTTACGTGAAGTTATGTGAAAGTGCATTTTGTATCGTATTCACTGACAATTAAATGACACGTTTTGGTATTTTATTTATTGACGTTTGTTGTTTTTTTCTGTCGTTGTTTAATGTTAATGGAGTTATCAGAAACTCTCAGTTTTCGAAGAATGAAATTGGTTAATAGTTTCGCTGGTAACTTAATGCTCCGACGACCTTAAGAAGGTGACTGGGACGGACTGGATACGGAAGGCGGAGGACAGGGTATTGTGGTGCAGCCTGGGAGAGGCCTTTGTCCAGCAGATGCGATAGGCTGAGTTGATTGGCAAGAAACGTAACTATATGAACTTTCAGAAATTCTATTTCGTAATCCTTTTACGTCGTTTATTTTGTCCCACGAAACATTTTCAAAAAGTACTTGATTAAAAGTCCCGTTCGTCGTTACCAAATGCTATATTTCATCATAACATTTCACATATAATTTGCATAGTACCTGCTATTCATTCCACCTGTTGGTATTTGAACAAGTCTCCGGGTACCAGCAGCCAAGGTCGACCTGTATTGACTTAGGACTGCCAAGACGTGGCTTGTGGAGTATTAAAACTATGTGGGCATAACTTAACTGCTTTTCTGCTTGACTTTAGCTGAGTTTTGGTGTACAGGTGTGTTAAGATATTTATGGCTAGGTGTTGGTTAATTATTAGGGAAATTTCGGCTACTGCAAAACCTACGAAAATGAGTAAGTTAAGGCAAAACAAACAATTGTTAGCTCAACAGAAAAGGAATTGATTCTCCGCTTGTAAGTTGCGACTTTAGAATATCAGGCTATGGAATCCAGGTTTTTGTTTTATGATTTTTTCCTTTAAGGCTAGTCAGTAAGTGTCCAAGGTAAACTAGAAAACATATGCAGATGCAGCTAAAAGTAGCAAAACCTAGAGGTGGAAAAGTGCTGGCCCACAGACAGCTGACTAATCGCGGACTAGATTTTATATATCTATAAAATCTAGGCTATCGTACGTTAAGTACACGAATACTGTCTCCAGCTGCTCCTTCATTCATTCAACAGATATCTGGCACATTTGCTCAAGTTACTGGTATTCCTACCATAAATATTGTACTTACAAGGTAGCCAATAAAAGCAAATACGATCGCGTCACATACATTCGTGGTACACATGATCAAACACACCAACGCCATGTTTTATTTACTTAAACATTCAAGCCTAAGATTCGGGAAACGCCGATATTTCTCCCATGAGAATTTTGTTTCACTACAATCGACTTTCAACTTTATACAAATCTTTCCAAAGTTTAATTTCAAACAGCAGTACATCCCTAAGAGAATTTTACACCAGCCAATTGAGAAGATGCTTTATTTTGATTCTGGTAAAGTTTTCTTTTCCTTGGGGTGAATCTTATGGTTTTTGTGCATAGCCATTAGTCGAGGCGTGAGGCAGTTATTTCGGTGTCACATTGCTGTTTCGTTTCTTATAATTATCAAGTTAATTATAGTTTTTCGATCGTTTTTCGAGTTTGGTTGTCTCTAAACGACCTTCGACGGGCGTCGGCTAAATATGGACGCATTGTTGTCGTTGTATTTCCATTTATAACGATTCTTAAGATTATCGTTTTTGCCTTCCAGCGTACTCGGGGCAGACAGAACAGCTACCAACTTTGCTGAAGATCTATCTGATCTTGAGTTATTCTTGATAACTCTTGCAGGCAGAACGAAGAAGTGTTGGTTTTTGCAAATAAAGCAGACAGATGACTTAATTACCATTCCTGAAAGTCTTCTTTTCATTGATAAGTAAGAACTCGTTTTTTTTTTTTTTATTAAAGTACGTTTACTGGTCTTCTTTCCATTATAGACTGAATATTATTTAATTGGTTACTAGATTTTAGTTATTCTCGTCTGAGGAATACATATATATTGGAATCTATTTAATTCGAAAGTGACAATTGTGGTCCTTCCCCCCGCTGTGACAAAAAAAATCTTAAGGCTCCCACAGACTGGCGCGACGCGATTCTGGTAGAACAATTTCCATGAAGTTTTAATAGAAATTGTTTTACTAGTGTCGCGTCGCGTCTGTCTGCGGAAGCCTTTATTCTTAGAGCAAAATACATTCCACCGATTGACAGCGAGTGCTTTAAAAAACAAACATGCGGTATCATTTTTTCTAACAATTCAATAAAATCTAGACAATTATTATATAATACACGTCTAGCCAATTTCATTGTCACCAACTCCGATTCGAATCTGTATCAAATCGTATGACAAATTGTATCTTTGTTACTTAGTTCCGGGAGCCTAGGTAACTAGACCTAGCCTTCACTTTTGATAGATTCGAGATAACCGCTAGATAGACTGACATTTTAATAATGTTCTAGTTTACCTTGCCTGGATCTAGATCTGAGTGAAGTTGGTGTGTCTGTTGAATATCAAGTAGATTGATAGGAATTGAGTGATAGTGTCATAGTGTTAATTAAATTGTTTGATTTGATTCTCGGTAGAAATGAAGGGAATCTATCTGTCTTGTTGTCTTGGACAAAGATATACCTAATGAAAAAGTATTTACTGGGACTCGCACAAGAAATAAGTTAGAAGACGAACCTGCAAATGAAGTAATTAATTACAATAGTTTCCAATAAATAATGAAGAATGCGAGTAAGACGAGGTGCAAGACGAGAGATGATCCATGAGAGTTGAGCAACAAATGATTTAGATAACTGGATGTTCATGAAAGCAGTGTTCTGCCAAAGCAATTGATTTTAGACCCCATACTATTGCGACTAAAAACCGTCATTAAAGAAGTAATTCTGGGGAGGAGAGTGCTGGGGAGTTTGTTGCGCTACTTCTTCTTCCCACTAGGAAGTGGTGAAGGGCGGGCGTTTCTGGGGGACTGTCTTTTGTCATTTTGACGTTCGAAAAGTGCTGATTCTCAGCCTAATTTGAATAAATGACTTTTGATTTGATTTGAATTGCAACATAATTATCACCACCATCTGTTGCGAATCATATGTATTGAATGTATAACACACTCAAAAAACAAAATTACATGAAATTATCAACATCCTCTAACCAAGGTCCAAGCACTACAAACTCATGACGTCACATTTCCTACAATTTTAAAATGATAAAGGAGTTCAGAGCTCAGGTAGAACTCAAAGGACTTGATGACGTAATCCTGTTCTTATACCTAAGGACATATTTATTATGACGGTCTTATTTATTTCCTATCCTAAGGCTGTGTGTAGAATATGTTTGGCTTTATGGTAATCGAGAGATTGTTATTGCCTTGTCGACCTGGGACTGTGTGTTAAAGCTTTATTCTGAGAAATTGTGGCTTCTATACAATGGAGTTAGTGATGTTATGGTATCGAGTTGGCTTATTAGTAGAGTCGCACGAATCTACTCGCCCGTAACGTGTGAGTCGTCACTTTAAAATAACATTATTTTTTCACACACACATTTTGAATTTTATGTAATGAAATCAAAGTCAAATCATTTATTTCAAATAGGTACGTAAAAGGCACTTTTGAACGTCAACAATCACAGTGAAATAGCATTGATTCTAGTCGCCCCTTCCAAAAGGTAGTTTTCGTATGGTGAAGAATGGGCAAGAAACTCCACCGTTATTTTGCATACATTAATTACGTAATAATATGTGAAGATGGTGCACCTAAAATAAAATAAAATTACTATACCACAATAGGTAAAATAATTAAAACGAAACCATGACATATAAATTAAGTATGTGATAGATACATGGTACTCAAATATTTATTTATTTTATTATTTATGTACACACAGTAAAATACATAGGGATATGACATAATTATAATATGAGTACAAAGGTAATCCCTGAAGGGTAAGGCAGAGGTGTAAGTACCTGTAGTAAACCCACATTTCGCCGGTTATGCTTAAGTCCCACGTATGTTGTACATTGTACAAGTAGACGATTTTCATAAAAAATAAAAAAGATAAGAAATAATAAGTTAAGTATAGAAAAAAGGTCACTAGCGCACAGAAGTGATAAGAGTTATAAAATTCTAATTGCGCCATTCATGTGAGTCGCCTAAAGAAAAGGTAATATTATTTAGAAGTGACGATTCGCCCGTTTCGGGCGAGTAGATTCGTGCGAATCCACAAATAAGCCGTTGCGTTTAGATGGATTCTAGTCTCATTAAGTTGTCGAGATGTTTGGTGAAGGATGATGGGTTTATGTGTGTTTTGGCAAATTAACTTTAAACGAATTCAGTTTCGCCCTGTAAGATAAATTCACCCTTGTCACTAGGTTTAGGTTGAAAAGAAAAGGACAGAAATGTCACGATCTAAAATAAGAATGGCTAGAGCCATCTCTAGCCATTCAATAAATGATTTGACTTTGACTGATATTTCTGCTCACTCAACATGGGTTGAGTGAGCAGAAATATCACTCAAAGTCAAATCATTTATTTCAAATAGGCACATAAAAGGCTCTTTTGAACGTCAAAAACAAAAAAAAAATGGATTGGAATTGACTCAATTAATTTTCTTTGTTCTTAGATAATGCTCATAAAACTTTAATTAATGTATTGACGCACGTTGCATTATTTTCAATTAGATTCAATCAACTCAGCCTATCGCAGTCCACTGCTGGACATAGGCCTTTCCCAGGCTGTGCCACAATACCCTGACCTCCGCCTTCCGCATTCAGTCTGTCCCAGTCACCTTCTTTAGGTCGTCGGTCCATCTAGTTGGGGGGCGTCCCACACTACGCTTGCCGATACGCGGTGGTTCGATTGATGTAAACAGTATCAGTGAAGGAGCAGTGGTGGCCCAGTGGTAACGGCCGCAACTTACGAGTTGCAGGTCGTAGGTTCGAACCTAGTCAGGCGCTTTACTTTATTTAAATTATTTCATCACTACTGCTCTCAAAACGGTAAAGGACACCGGCACGTCCTAGAACAAAAAATTCGAAGACATGTGACATCTACCAACCCGCACTGGGCCCGCGTGGTGGATTACGGCCCAGTCCCTCTGACCGAGAGGAGGCCTGTGTCCCAGCTGTGGGAACATTATAGGCTGATGATGTAAACAGTCAGCCAGGAAGAACTGTTATGCAAGTCCCCAATGTAAATCAATCCTTTAACTTAGCACAAAGACGTTGAACTGACATGTCGATAATGAGCTCACGACCAGTTTCTTTAACTCTTAGTCGTGCGTCCGTTAATGAGGCGTTAGGTACCAGTCTTTTGACTGAAGTGGAGCCTAATGGGCATCTTGAATAGCAAGATGTATAGTAGTACAAGGATCTTTTCGCGTGTGGCCGAAATCGGAATAAAAATTTAAAAATGTTTACCAACAGCGCCACCCTGTCAACGTCATTCAAGTACCAAAAGATCCACATAGCACTGTAAAATTAAGAAAAGCTACTATAAAGGTGAACTCGAAGGGCGCTGTCATTCCACCTGATTAGCATCAGGTCTCAGGGATTGGTCTCGTATAGACGGAACCAAGATTCTAGCATATTGTTTTTCAAACTGTTTTAATGTACAGACGCAGCACATCAAGCTACTCGAAACTGTCAAATTTTCCCAATCAACCTTGAACCTTAAAGCTTTCGCGATAAATTTGAAAATCAATTAAAGAAATTTGACAGATTGTAGTAGCTTGATGTGCTGGCGTCTGTACCTAGAGGTTATTTTTAAAGGGTCCGGGTTCGCTTTCCAAATAAAATGGTCGGATACGGACAGCACCTTAAATTAAATTAGCGTTATTAAAATTAATTATTATTTAGGTCCGGTGTTACGGTTCTTTGACCCGTAAAAGTCCTACTACCAGAAAACATAAACATTATCTCGTTAATTATAATTAGTCGGAAAATAACAAGCTCAAAACTTGTTTTATATAACATATATCATAGCGCATATTCAGCCTAATAATGTTTCCACTGGTGGGACACAGGCCTCTTGTCAGTGAGAGGGAGTGGACCACAATAAGGTTTGGGAATTCCCGACAATTTCAAAGTCCCCGGACACGAGACGGCCTACAACCAAAGTCCCGGGAATTCCTGGGACTCGACTTTGAAACTGAAGAAAAACATTTTTATTTGTTTTTTGAAGAATTTTAATTGAATTAATTTCTGGTGAAACGTATTAAAAAAAGTCAATTTTTTGTAAAAGAACACAATACACCACGCGGGTCCAGTACGGGTTGGTAGATGTCACATGACTTCGATTTTTTTGGTTCAAGGACATGCTGGTTTCCTCACGATGTTTTCTTTCACCGTTTTGAGAGTAGTGGTGATGAAATAATTTACACATAGGAAAGCGCCTGCCGGGTTCGAACCTACGACCTACAACTTACCACTTGGCCACTATTGCTCGCTGCTGTTGTTTGCTCTTACAGTAATTACAACCGTTTAACTATTACATAACTGAAAGTTTGTGTTACTTGCATGCCTAATAGGTACAGGACAGACAAGCAAACCCGCGAGCAAATAGTGCTTAAATCTAATAGTTTCTTATTACAGTTAATATTGCCAATCAATAAGAAACTGTTGCTCAATATCGACTTTATCAATCAGTTACATAATTGTACATAATATAGCACTACATCCGGGTCCGTCTGTAGTAAGTAATTATGTTTGGTAATTATTCGTGTATTGTGAATGAATATTACTATTTCAGGGGTCGTTTATTCTCTTATTTGTTTCTTTTTGTTATTATAATGAATGAATAAAAGTCTAGACCAGCAGGTACATTGCATAACACACTAAAGAGCGGTTCTGCACTGCATCCGATCCGAATCCGAGAAATGACGGTCCGAAGTAGTAATAGTACTATTTGTATGAGGAGTTGCGCACTACATCCGAACTCAGTCCGTCCGAATTTAGAACATTCCCAATTCAGATTGAACTCGGATTCGGATCGGACGTAGTGCGAAACCGCTCTAACAGTAGCAATGGCTTTCATTTTGACAGTTCAACAACATTCATTGCGTTATTTACGTTGTTGAGTAGATATAGTTTTCGAACATATGAAGCAATGGATTAGCAATATCCATCCACATGATTGTGTTTGTGATTGATATTGTCTTACGCAATTAGGGTGGTGTTGAAATTATATAATTATTGAATCAGCTACCTAATCATAACCCACATGGCTGGTAAACAAATGTGTGGTCAAAGTTTGAGGTTTTTAGCAGAAATGTTAATTGCTAAAAGGTCTTCGTAGGTGCAAACTTCAGGGGGTCTACTACGAAGTGCAAAGTGCGAATGATCGGATCGGACCGACACATGGCCGAACGGAATATTATTGAAAAATGTGAAAAAGTTCGGATCGGCTCAGTTGGGTCGGGACCATAGTCAATATTCGAAAGAGTGTATGAGTGTAGGATCGGCACCTACTGAACTAAACACTTCGGAGTAGTCCCCAGTTTTCCAAAGAGGCTAAAAGTCATCGTCTACTTCAACAGTCTATTAAACTGATGGAGACCAATTTAAAATCCAGGAAATTAAATCCATTCATTTGCTAAAAATCGTTCGAAACGAAAACACAATTCGAATTCAATACTTCCAACTTCCATTTTTACCCAAATAAATTCACTTACGCAACGGCCGGCCGACAAACAAAACTGTGTAAGTTTTATTTTTATTATTCTCAACAAATATCTTTAACGCACTTAAGTAAAGAATAAAATTAATAACTTCGCTTCCGGAGCAAGTAAATAGCCTAGTTTATTAACTGCGTAATTACTTTGCTGAATAATAAAGCGAGAATTGTGTACTTTGTACATATTAGCCCGGGATTTATGTGAGATTATGTTTCTATTGTTATTATTGTTTTGTAGTTACTGAATATCAATTAAATTTTGTAATATGGAGAACAAGTTTCATAATTTGATTTTATATTTTATTATTAATTTGAGAGAAGAAAATGTCTAGTAAACAGGTATTATTTATCGTATTTTCATTAAATACCAGGCAATAAAATAAAAGTGAAGTGGTGGGCAGCGTCTAAAAAAGACGTATATCTAAATTATTGTCTATAGTTATCACCACACTTAGTAGACACCTAATTTATTTATTATCGACTTTTATCAAATCAAAAAGAAAAACAAGCTAAAATAAATCGTATCGTAAAACCGTCAACACGTTATCAAAACCCAACGCAAAACATTTCGTTAATTGCAAAAATACTTCAATGTCATGTGTTTAATTATCTCAAGTCTTAACCAGTTAGGCTACACGCCTTTTTTGCAACTTCCTCTAAAACCTGTTCTGGTCTTTAAGAACATCTTCAATGGATCGTTTTTGTCTCTGCCTCCGATGACTATGAAACCTCAATCTTTAGAATGATTCGGGATTCTTCAAAAGGTAATTAATCAAATAATTTTAAAATTTTCCACGAATTTGTGAGTCTGTCTACGATGCCAGTCAAGAATGAGTTATTATTTTCTTTTGTTAAGCTAAATTTTTGCGAGATAAAATTGCTTTGAGAGCTAGAATTGGACTCGGATGTGTGAATGTTCCAATCACTGGTATTATTCAATCGGTACAGAAAAAGATAATTAAGGCTTTACTTCACAGCCTTTTTTATTAAAAAGAGTTTGAGGTTATGTATTTGACGCCTTTCTAACATATTAACGTCCATTTCAGTCAGTAAAAAGATGAAAAAAATATCTACAGAAGGTTGAATATTTTTCTTTCAAGTATCAAAAGTTAATCAATAGCCTAGTTAAATATTTACAATCCTTGAAAGCCGTTTTCTTAGCTTTCCTTTGCGGTAGGCAAACCGATTAAAACTGAATGATTAATGAAGATATCAGAAGATTATTAACTCCGTCCCTTGTAATATTTACTTTGAGTTTAACTGTAAAGTCTAGGCTATAGATTATCTTGGGAACTTTAGTACTTAGGAACTGTTTTGTTAGGCTTTAGCCGACTGTAGTACTCAAAGATTATTGATACAGAAGGAGTGTAACATATCTGTAAACAAAATACATGATAAAGAGTTATTTGATACATACAAGAAACAACATGAAAGTAATACAAAATCGTTTTTCTTATTAATAATTATCTAAAAATAACGTATGAAAAGGTTTAGTGAACTATAGTGTCTTCAAAGGCAAGACTAAACCAACATCAGACATTCTGCCAAAAAAAAAATGGCTTTGATTACAAATCTACGTGAGTACTTTACTTGAAATCCATATTTTAATATCCACAAACTCCTGAATCAATTTCCTATACACACAGATCTCCATACGAATTCTCAATCCAATATAATAGGTGTAACATTCATTATTCAAAGGGCTAAAGGTTTGCCCTTTGTGCCCGCACAATTGTATGACCTTCGCGGTATGTACCTTGGTCATGTTTTATGACGTCATTAAAGTCATAAGATAAGCAGTGTGTGTATGTTTTATATCAGCGATAAGTGAGCAATGCTAGTGAAACAATACGTGGATATTTCAAGATTAGGTATTGTTACAGAATCACGACCACTTGATATTCGATAACGAGCGGAAAATGGAGAAAAAAATATATAGCATACTTTTAGCTACGTTTTCTATTCTTCTACATTAGTACTTCCATAACGTGTGAACTTAATTTCGTGGTTCCCGAGGTGGTTTTCTGAAAACTATACATATCTACTACCTATCTACGTACTTCGATTCGATTATTTTTTTGTTTAAGTAAATCATTGCTGTCACATATTCCCGTTACCACCGACAGTTCGAACTGTGAAGTATTGTTCGGAGAATAACACTACAATTTGACTCAATTATGTAAATGAATCTGTAAGTATTTACTTGATTAATGCGCACTTTGCCTATATGTATGCGATATTTATTCTGTAGTAGTTTAAAAAGAAAACTATTATTGACTTTAAAGCTGTAAAGAGGTTACAAGTTGTTTGGACGCGGTTTGTTTGAAGTTATGTAAATAAGGTGTTTATTTTAAGTTTGGTTTACTTCGTAATAGTTCGGCAGACCATGACATGGGGCAACGAACTCCTAATAAAAATTGTTTTTTACTCAATCGGCATTAAACAATAAGGAACGCGAGGCGTCATTTCGGTAAAACAATGGCGAGGAGAAAGAGGTGAATGTACCGAAGTTATGAAACGTAAGGAAAGAATGCTCCTAACAGAAAAAATAACCTAGGTACTACACATTACTGCCAGTGGGCTGTCAAAACTGTGAATAAAAAACCGCGCCCGTAGGTTTTTGGCTTGATGCCTTTGTTCAGCAATTGTCGCCTTTAATACCAGAAAATTAATGCATAAAATACCGTAACTGTATAAAATCAGATTTTAAAATAAAAGGAAAGAGTAGAAATCGTGTACAATTATGTATTCACGAGTAATTTCTTATCAGTACTTCACTTTATGTTACACGTTCATTGCGAAGGTAACGTAAGGCAATTTATTTTCATTTCTTAACACCCTTTCGCATGTTCGTTTAATGAAGAGTTTACTCGAATATGTCGAAGACACTCGAAGACGATGTAAAAAGTTTGACCTAGTTACCTAAAGTATTAACAAAAACGAAGCTTAGCTCAAATATTTACCGTTATATGTATTATTATTAGTTATATCTAAGTTCCTGTTTCGTTGATCAAAAACCAATTTAGGTTACTTAATAAAACAAAACTACCAACGTAGAAAAAAAAATTCAAACAAAATATCTTAAAAATACTTATGCCACTTTACAAGCGCGAGTCACGGCAGAGTAAAATCCAAAATGCAAAAGTGACCCATTCTATAAACGAATTAACGTACAAAATGGACTTTAACCTCAGCAGAAACCACAGGGAAAGACCCTAGCTTAGTCTTAAAACCCAACAAAGTCGAGGAGTTTAATAAATTACATTACATTGAGGCACCTTTTGTTAATATGAGGCGAGAATTCTAAGAACGCCTACCTGACCACTTGTTTCAAAGAACTGTTTATTATATTATTGTTTCTATAGAAAAATACGTAGTAAAAGTCAGTGGCAGTTCTAACAGAAGGTAAGGTAACACCTCCTACTTATATTTTGTTGGTTTCTTTCGTGTAGATTTGATAAACGGAATTCTGATCAGCTGTTTTGTGATTCAAGTTGTAATTCAATTGTGGTTACTTGTTAACAAGTGGTCGATTTGATCATGAATGTTAGACAAAGGAACTACACCCGATAAAGGAATAAAGTTGTCTTTTATGACTTTAAAATTAGATCTGATAGATATTAAGTACTTACTTAATAAGAAAATAAAGATATGTTTTTTTACAAATATCTGCGTCTGTGAATGGTGTTAGTGTTGCTTAATATTGGGTCAAACAAAAAAAAATCTTTTCAAACAATATTTGCCATCGACACGCTAAGAAGAATAAAGATTATTGATAAATGACATGGCTAGACAGATATCTACATCTCTTTCTCCTTCCTATTGCAGCTATGCTAAAAGATATTTCTTTAGAAATAAGTAACAGCTTTGTATGTATTTTTCTGTCGTTTTCTTTTTTGTGTTTATATATGTGTGCCACACATATAAACAGACTTATGTACACACTGTATACATAAGCGTATGGTTTGTGACATAGCTATGTCACAAACTATGCTCCACCTCCTATCCTGCGCTATGTGCTCTAAAACATACAAAGTGACCTCTGCGCTACCATCGACAACACCGTGGAAGTGGCAAAGTTTTGAGAAATCAAGATTTAAAATGCAGTCATGCCAGCGACACGAAGGAGAAGAAGAGTGTATGGTTAAATAAATAATAATGATAAAGATGAAATACTTGCTACCATTTTGTTTAAACCCTCTTGGAATCAAATCAAAAAGTTAACAAACAACTTGATACAGTTCATCCGCAAATAATACTTATGTAACAAATCATAAAATATACTACAAGTACTTATGTAAAATATAATAACAGAGCCAATATTAGTTTCCAGTTGAAGTGGGTACTACGGGTACATACATATTGATCGCCGATTCGACCGCAAAACCTCTGCGGTTAATTGAATACAATATTCAAGGTGTGTATTTTGATATTAACACCTTGAGCCCAGCTATTTGTGTGGATTATTGTGAGATTTCGATTATGTAATAATTCTGGGGAGAATTAGTCTGAAGGTAACCTAAAAGTCCCCCAGAAGAAGCTAGTAAACTATTGCAACACTACTACAATAAAACTACACAAACACTTGGCATACGGAAGACATATCTATCTAATCTGTTTGCAATGAAGTCCTATTTTACTGAGAATTTTCATTTTCGCAGACATGTTCTGCGGGCGAAAACTACTCTTAAATCATGCAAAAACTACACAAAAAAAATACTGTTTTTGCTGAAGATGAGGATTTGTTAAACAAGGCAGACACCTAGTTTAACAAATCCCAAGAGTCAGACCGTCAGCGCCACTCTTGGTCGATCATCTCCACATTTCTTAATTGTTGACAATCTATCAACAATAGCAGCAAGTACACCTACTACTGGATTGGCAGAATCTACAGAACGCCACGGCGTTCTGTAGTTTCTGCCAATCCCCATGGGAAGAAGGCGTGAGCTTATACATATATGCTATCAACAAAAGCACTTTTTATTTTTAATTAAATTTTAAAAGCAACAGGGAATTAATTCAAGCTTACAGACACCATCTTGTCACAAGTCGTAAACGGTGACTGATATTTGGTGGAGGCGCCCCAGAGACGCTATTTCATTGTGTAACGTTAAACTGTATGGGCTGAAGCAACAAGAAAACTAATTACAAAGCCAACCTGCGTTTTATGACCGTAGACCCTAATATGAGGACTTAGTATTTGGGTTGGCTTTACTTTATTAAATAGATTTTGTATATGTGTATCTTGATGTTAAGACCTTGGGGATTCTGGGAACCGAGTTTCAATATCGCCCAAAATTGTCTAAATGTCCTTCAGAGTTAGCAAGTAGGTATTACGAAGTTTCAGGAACATAGAAGTTGAGCTTCAAGCAATTAAATCTTACTTAGATTTCCGATTGTTAAGTTAATAATCGTTATTGAAAATCCCGAGGAAACGTTTAATTTAATAAATTGGATATCTTCACAAAGTAAGTAGGTATCTACCATCTAGAGAAATAAACTCAGATATTTGAAGTTTCTGTGGTCGGTTGTCGAATGAAAATGAAAATGTATAATCAAAATCAAAGCACACAATTAGTAAGACTTGTGGTTGTGGCACTGCAATTTGGCATCCACAGGTAAGTTTTCTGATCTATTTGGTTAGATTTTCATCAGATACTTTTGGTACATTACATACTATACCAGATTTTAGCGGAGGCTTTGCAAAGCAGACAGACCTTGCATCAGAAAACGTTTGATTGTATCAAGGAAAAAAAAACTAGTTCCAACAGATCTGAGAAAGGTCGATGCTTTTAGATTTTTGCAATAGTTTTTTTTTTGGTACTAGCTTCTATCCCCGTCGCACCGCACCGCCTGACCGCAGTGTTATTTCGTTTTCGCTTAGCGTTCTTTCTGACTTTTATCTTTTTGCTTGGCCCCTAAGGTTCATAGCGTGATGTTAATAGCCTATAGCCTACTTCAAGAAATTTGCTATCAAATGCAAAAGTATTTTTTCAAATTCGACTGGAAGTTCCAGAGATTACCCCCAACATACTTACAAACAATCAAATTTTACCTCTTTATTTTTTTTTACTATTTATGTATACACATATATAAACAGACAAGAAAAACAGAACAGACAAAATAGGTACAGAGGTGATGCTTATTTCACAAGTAATCTCTTCCAGCAGCAGACAGGACAATAGATACAGAGATGTAGACTGCTTGTGAAATAGTAAAATAATACGTACAATCAAAAACAATTGACTTAAAAAACAAAACAAACTGTAATATTAGTGTAGATAAAAGTGTAACTAAAATCCTTAACACAATTACTTCAACATTTATGAGACAAGAAACATTGCCTTTCAAACAAAACAGTTTCCTATTACAATTAAAACTGACGAGTACATAATTATGGCGCCGATATTATCAGCCTAAGACCGTAAGACGTGCCTATCGCAAATCAATAGACAAGGTTATGTGGAGTATGTAGTAATCTTTCTAATTACAAGAAAACAAACAGAGATAAGATGACGTGCGTAATATAATTAGTAATAAGATTTTGGTACTCGTTACATTATTATAATAACTTAGTAATTAACATCTCAATACAAAAAAAAAAATACGCAAAAATTTACAAATCGCAGTTACACCATTTTCGCAGTTGAACCGTCCTTTTTTGCAACGCGAGATTGGTACTAATATATTTTTTTTTTTTGTAGCGTTATGTCTTAAGCCTTGCCTTTGTTTTTTTCAGTTACATTTCAATTACAAAGTTACTCAATTTATACCTAAGTTGAAACAGTAGCGAGCAATACGATACTGTGAAACTGTTTTGTCATTTATGGTGATGAAAATAATTATTACTTAAGTAGGTGTATTTTTTTTTATCTTGGTAGTAGTGGAGGAAACCGGCATGTCCTAGAAGCAAAAATTCGAAGATATTTGACATCTACCACCGCGTGGTGCACTGTTACGGCCCGCTCCCTCTCACCGAGAGGAGGCCTGTGTCCCAGCAGTGGGAACATTATAGGCTGATTATGTAGGTAGTAGTAATACATACCTTGGTTCAATGCATGGGGTTCACTTTATCCAACATTGTTTCTTACTCAGATTTTGTTACTTTTAAATCTTTTTTTTTTCAAGCCCATTGACAATTGTTTTCATCTGAAGGCCAATTCTCATAATTTAAAACGTTCAAAATCTAGTCGCAGTCTCATCTCGGCGACAAAAAAATGTCAAAAACTTGTCAAAATGTAGGGAAATTAGACGTATTTTTGACAGATTGAGACTGCGATCGTTCATAAAATTACGAGAATTGCCCCTCTGTTTGTGACCAGCCCTAGCACAATGGAAATAGTAAGTACTGTCATTATCGTACCTACTTGAAAGTTAAGCCATTTTGGGTTATCATTAGATCATTAGTTTTACTTAACTTTTAGGTATCTGAGATCCATCTGCGAAGTTTTCGGATCTCAATGAAAGCTAATTGCTAAACCGGTCCAGCATGGCTCATAGTGTGAACAGAAGCCGATTTCAAAATTATTTCATTACAAAACAGGTGGGTACGGTTCAACTGGGTAAGTTCCACGAGTTATTCACCCTTGGACTTAATAGGTACATATATTATGTATTAGTTCGACTAAATATACAACTTCTTTGAATATCGGATCATTAAAATGATGTAAATCTAATGCCAGTCAATTACTGTCTGTGAACGAGGTATCATCGTGAATAGCCGAAGTTTTTGCGTGAACAGGCACAAATAAGGCTTTAAACATTAACCTTGAAGTTTTTACAACCGCTGTTAGAGTTTAGAAACATGAATAAAATGCTAAATCAAATTACTATTTACACAATTGTGTGAAACCACTAATCGATTGATGGAAAACCTTGGATTTCTCATGAAACTCACTATGCGGGTAACTTTGAATTTATTGCACGTACTTTGCAGTTGTCCAAACAGACAAGTTTACATCAGAGCATATCAACAAATTCGCTCTGATAACGATAAAACTGTGTGTTTTATCGAAAAAAACTTTAACAGCCACGTAGAAACAGTACTGACAATAGATTGATAAGAGAAAAATAATACCAACCGTATAGAAATCCGTTCACTTCGCGCTCACAGCCGCTCGACTACCTGTGATCTTTGCAACATTCCAAAATATGCACAAAACAAAAATATTTTTCTCACGAAAATCCAACACACTGAACACAGAAACTGTTTTGACACTCGCGCAAACACCGCGGTACTTTCAAAAAAAGTATTTACAACGTTTTTTTACGAAAGTTGTCACGTGTGCCGGCAAAGAGACGTACGTCCACCACACTCTACGCTTCGACGCGAACTGACGGCCGCGCGAGAGCGAGAGAAAGCACAGATAAAATTTGAATGGGAAACTATTTGTGAGAGAAGGATGGGGAGATCAGAATGAAGTTAGCGGACCCGCGATGGCATGACCGGGAATGACCACCACATGGCACGCATTTAGTTTTAGTACAATCATTGCACAATTGTGAGTTGGCGCGTTTTTTTGTTTAGGGCCACGTGTTCCAAATTCAAATATGTTTTAAAAATAAAAACATTTCTTCGATGAGTGTGTTTTTTTTTTGTTATTCGAAGTGCACACTTACGTCTCTGGGTTTTTAATGCGTATAAAAAGTGCTTCATATACCGTAAAGGCGGGTTACTTTAGCTATTTTTTTCAAATAATTTATGAATTTGATCTGTAGTTTGTATTGGTGTTATCTTGTTAGTGTTCTTATATGTTATAAAGAAGCTCAAGGATGTAATCAACAAGATGCGTAGTGTATTTTAGAAATATGATAAGCGTAAAATGTTTTTTTTTTTAATTAAAGTTTGGGCCAAAGTTGTTCTTAGAAAAGGGTTAATTTAACCCCATGAACTTTATCGGTGAAAAATCGCACTTGCAGCTATCAGTGGCCAAAGAAACCACCAAGGGCGGTAATATTGAATATCCAGGAGAGGTTTAATGTAAGAAAAAAGTTCGAAATAAATTAAAACACGATGTAAAATCAACATTATATATTTGAAAAAGATTTACAGTAAGAAAATATCACGTAACGATCTTAGATACATTCGGTAACATTCGCAAACATATCATACTTTTCAGTTTTATAAAATTATAATTTCAGTCTTATGTAGGTATG
The DNA here is from genome assembly GCA_911387795.2 of Apamea monoglypha. Taxonomy (NCBI): domain Eukaryota; kingdom Metazoa; phylum Arthropoda; class Insecta; order Lepidoptera; family Noctuidae; genus Apamea; species Apamea monoglypha. Next base: position 2,449,569 of record OU426932.1, on the reverse strand, counting down.
AGAATCAACGGTTCTAAGTACAGACGCCAGCACATCAAGCTACTACAATCTGTCAAATTTCTTTAATAGATTTTCAACTTTATCGTTATAGCATTAAGGTTCAAGGTTGGTTGGGAAAATTTGACAGTTTCGGGTAGCTTGACCTGCTGGCGGCTGTACCACAATCTAATCTAATAATACAAACGTTATTGAAAAATATTTTCTTATCACTCGTTCATTTCTGGAACAGAGAAAGAACCCTTTTTTTCAAATTTAGGAAGTCCAATCTTACACACTACATGTGTTCCCAACTATAAAGCTGTTCATCTTTAATCGCGAGCCACCGCCAGTACGTCTTACCTCTTTTCATGCATGTTTTGTAGGTTTACCTGATTTGTTAGGGTGCTTCCGGGTTAAATTGTTTTTCAAAGTGCTGCGAGGAATGTTAATCAAATCTGCAGCCGCTCTTTTTGTGAGCGCTTTTGATTGGATTGCATCCAGACATTTTGTTTAAATCTGCCTGGGTGTAATCAACATATCGACGACTGCCAGTCTGTACACGGATGGCAGGAATGTCGCTCTGTATTTAGTTCTGTAACAAATTGATCAAAAATGTAAAGTTCTCCACTAATAAACATCGCAGAGTTACTTTAGCCCGCGGGCCCAAAGTTACCCGAAAAGGCGGTCAATGTATACCGATTTTCTAGATCTGTAATTTAAGTCCCAAAACATAAGTAAATCGTCTTTAAAAACAATTGCTATACTCCTAGAGACATGCCTACGAAAATAAATAACAATCCAATTGGAAAACTTACCAAAATTTAGCTTTACACATCAAAGTTTGCAGCAGAAAAATACGGTGTTACTGTCAAAACTTCAAATGGCGCGAACATGTAGCGACGTGCACTTGAATCCGTAAAACAGTTCCGCAAGTACGCGTTTATATCGCCGTCTGTTAGTTACCGAAGGAACTACGATGTTTGGTTGTGTGGTCGCGACACAGCGGGCACTTCAAACATTTTCTCGATTTGGGCCAAAGTTATGCCCTAGAGTCAAAGAAACCCGCCTCTACGGTAATTTTTACGATGTTTGCAGTAGGGGAATTTCTTTTAATTTACATATTTTTAATAAAACGCGTAAGGATAAAGTAAAAAAAATATATAAGTACAAAATTATGCGTAGCCATATTTATTATCTGAGCCCATTTCCTTCATGCATTCACTTTAGCGTATTTCCTGCAGAACATTTAATGAAACCGTAGAAAATAGAACCTACCAATCTCCACTTTAATTAAGGAAAAAAAGTAAACTGAAGTTTGTTTAATTATTTTATTGCGTACCTAAGATAAGCCCTTCTACTTGCCGAACGGGTAATTAAGTTTTCCTTAATTAAACATAAATCTATATAAATAAAACAAAGTCGGGTTAGTTTCACCATTTATAACTCAAGAACGGCTGAACGGATTTTTATGATCTTTGATTTGTTGGATTTATCTCCGCCTCGAATAGCAGAATAACTATTAAAACATGAGGAAAATTCACAAAAAAATAAGAAACCTATTTAATTAATTTTCTCATACATTTGTATGTACGTACAGACGCCAGCACATCAAGCTACTACAATCTGTCAATTTTTTTTAATAGGTTTTCAACTTTGTCGTTAAAGCATTAAGGTTCAAGGTTGATTGGTAAAATTTGACAGTTTCGGGTAGCTTGACCTGCTGGCGTCTGTACTTAAGGGTTTTTTTTATGAATAAGTTAACACAACATAAACAACGTTTATTGATTCTGAGGCGGTACGAGGTTCGCCGGGTCAGCTAGTAATTAATTTCTTTAGATTTCCCAATTAATGCCCTATTAAAGGCATTCATTAGGAAATCTTAAGAAAATAATTGACAATGAATTTATTAAAATAATGGTTTTATCTATCTATTACTTTACTTTTACATACTTACATAATGTAACTATAAAGTCGTAGGTACCTATTAATAAAGCCAATTTATTTATTTATTTATTAAAACTTTTCGCACAAAAAGGTACAAAGGCGGACTTAATGCCTAATCTCTACCAGTCAACCAAAGGACAATGATAAAAAAAAAAACTTAAAACTAGGTACACAAATTCATAAATAGGTTAGATACACATACATACTATTACTATAATACATACTCATAATATATATATATATATATATACAAAATCAAGGGGGAGAGGTGTTGAGATGACTACGCTATTTGTTTGTCCATGACAATTTATAGCCCGTATGTGTTGATGTTGTACTAATTAACCTACTGAAGGTACACTCACATAACCTACAACATAAAACTCTTTTACCTTCATTATATTCGAAACAAACAATAAAATATAAGAAACATAGGTCATTCTCTTACAATTCTCATGTGAATACCCAATTTTCCGATATTTCTGCACAAAAATGTTGGTAAAAATGATATAATTCACGTTTATGCTGGGTAAAAGGCGTAAGGTGTAAAAAACGGGCCATGAATATTATACGGAACGAGAGGTCGTTGGCAAAAACATAGAAAAAAAAGTTTTATGTCCGTTTTTATTTCGCTTTCGAGTCCGATCCGAAGCGCCGCGTTTTTTTGAATTTCTGAGTTGTGTAACTTCTGCTGTTGGACGAAAAATGTTTTGGATTACAACACGCATTTTTGTTTTTTTCGAGTTGTGCCCGTTTTCGGTCAGTTTTCAGGTATTTTGGGTATATGGGTAACATGACAGAAGATTACATTAACTTATATTAGAATATTGGATGTTATTATAATATTGGATAATATTGGACAACATTTTTTTTTTTGTTAAATTTATCACATTACATCTGATAATGTGTGAAGTGCGTGTAAAGTGTTTCATTTTATTTATTTAGTAGGTAAATTACGGTTACTATTTTAAAAGTGTTTCTCATTACCAACTGAAGGGCAGAATGACACGTTTCTCCACACATTTTAGTCCTCCGCTTTCCTCAGTTTATTCTCGGGAAGACTATTCAAATGGAATTGGTTTTTTTGTACACCTACTCGTATAACAATTTTGTCCTTTTAACCCAAAGACTGACCACCTGAAACAAAAAGTTCGAACTAGAAATTTCACGCAGATGTAGTAGCGGACAGTAGCTAGTAATTAATAACAGATGAAACAGTCGGACCATTTACTAGAACATTTACAAATCCCTAGATGCCCCCAGGTATGAAATGAAGAACATACCCCTAACTAAACAGATACAGAACAAATAAACTTCGTTCATAGTAAACCAAAACATAGTTGCAAACATATTTAATTAAAGACTTTCTACAGAAACAAAGGTACATCACTATGTGATTAGTGACGTGACATTCTCAAAAGAACAATGTCCAACTAGCTTCAAAGGCGAGCCTTTTGAAACAAAGCTTTAGCCTCTTACTATAGAGTGGGGTTTGAGTGATGAGCGGAGCGGAAGCGGGAGCAGGTAAATAAGCGCCTTATAATAATTACTGGCTGCGCCCCGCGGTGTCACCCGCATAAGTTTCGATCCCGTGGAATGGAATAAAACGTAGGATACTTTTTAATCCTTGGTAATAAACCATCTGTGTGCCAAATTTCATCCAAATCCGTTCAGTACCTAGTTTATGCGTGAAAGAGTAACAAACATCCATCCATCCATCCATCCATCCATACCAACTTTCACGTTTATAACATTATTAGTACGATAGGCAAAGGCAAAAGCCTCTTCTCATACAGTGGCAAAACCTTAAGTTTCCAAAAACTTTTAACAACTTTGCAGCTACATAAAGTCCTCCAGATCGTATTTCGGACGGCCAATCTCAACGGAGACCAGCCTTCGGCGCGGGAGATATTATAGTGCACAAGTGTGCGCGTAGACACAGATGCACTCCCTCTTCCCTCACTGTCATAGTCCGATGGGACGGCAATCCGACACGGTCGGAGAGAGATCAGGCGCAGGACGAACGGCTTAACGTGCTAACGTGTGTGCAGTTACATAACGTCTACATCAAGTGTGTTTATTGACACCATTAAGTTAAACACACACACACACAGCCACAGCTGAAGCGACTCGAAAGGCTTCATCAGTTACACTGTAGAACACAGTATACAAATGATTTATAGTAAAATACTCGTAGTAGTATTCATGATTTTGAAATTAGACATAGCTGCTATACGGCGGGGTAATTGCGAAACACAAGTAGCAATGGCTTTCATTTTGACAGTTCAAGCAATGGATTAACAATATCCTTCAAAATGATTCAGATTGATATTGTTATTGTTACGCAAAAATGATATCGCATTCGTAAAACCGCAAGCGGAGTCTGCATTTCTGTATGTGTCATTTCATTACTTCTTGTAATTGTTAAAGAATCCCGATCATCTATACTACAAATCTACAATTCTTGCAAATAAATTACATTTCATTAAAAATCTAAACGCTGGAAAACTTACGCCATCTCTCAACACCAACACCACACCCGAACAGCACGCCATGTAAAGCTTTTTGCTCAGGCTTTTGAGCGTAACGTACTTGAGTGTACCAGTACAGTGTGCAAGTGTTGCGGACGAGGTACAGTCACACACAACCACACAGCCGTGAAGTTGCTGTTAAAGTTCGCGTGTCTTTTACTGGATGCTGTACTTACATTTACTTGAGAAGACTACATCTTCGCTTTCGCTATAAAATCTTTATTATGATAGATAGTTTATGGATGGATCTTTCTTAATGCCAACATTGAAAGGTGGTTCTTCAATGTCATACTTTTTGAAGCGAAAACTTCTTTGAGCGCACTTTGAGCGCTTTCTGAACAAGGTGAACGAAACTGAATCGCTACGCTCGGGTCGGTGACGTTGAATCGGGTATACTCGGCTCTAGTCGGTTAGTGACGCTGAATCGCGTATACACGGTGCTGAATCGCGTATACTTGGCTCTAGTCGTAAGTTTTTATTTCTATCGTGTGGTCATAAGCACACGCCCTTTTTTAGATGAGCCAGTCAGAAGCAAGATATATAGGGTTTGACTGCTCAGGGAGCGCTGGACGGATGAACGGCTGCATAAATACCCCCTTTGCTAAGGCGATGAGTGAGGTGATTTTTATGCTTGACAAAGCCAGTCCGAAAGGATTTCCCATCAGAAAAAATTACGAACTTCCGTAAAAACTTTCAACCCCCATTGAAACCCTTTAGGGGGGATGTATTTTACTCAAATCCTTCCTTAGTGCTAACCTTCGTTATGCAAGGAACTCTTGTCGTAAAGTTAATCGGCAGCATCATTAATTTACAGACACGGAAAATATCGAGATGAACCCAGTACTGAAATCGCCAACACACGGTGTACCAGCGTGACGAAAAATGCTTGTTCGTTCTTTGCATAAGAAGATGCATTTTCATCCTGCATGGGGCAGCTACAGGCTGATTATGCCACGTGTGTTCCATGTACCATAATAATATCATCTGCCTGCCTTTTCCCAACTATGTTGGGGTCGGCTTCCAGTCTAACCGGATGCAGCTGAATTTTACATGGTATTTTACATGGAGCGACTGCCTATCTGACCTCCACAACCCAGTTACTGGGTAATACAATACCCCTTGGTAAGACTGGTATTTTATTCAGACTTTCGGGCTTCTGAATTACAGAGAAGGCACGAGTATTGATCACCACGCCTGCTGAAGACGGGTTGGCGATTTAGGACTTATATTAATTGTAACTCCAGGTTTCCTCACGATTTTTACCTTCACCGGTGACAGTCCAACATACATATACTCAGAAAGTATATGAATTGAAAAGTAAAATTGAAACTGTTTTACAAAACATAAAGATTAAACTTCACATTCGTTCTTCATGTTGAGGCCTGCTCGGATTCGAACCCGCAGCCTCGTGTATGAGAGGCGAAGCCTTTACCACTGGGCCATCACGACACTTATCTATGTACAATATAACCGGAGTATGGCCACCTTTCACTATCAAAGAATTCTTTTCTATCAATAAATCTGCTACAAAGCCAAGTCTTGTACTTATTCTATTTACAACTGTAATATATTCTGTTTATAGGCGAACGGAAAGGGCGTTTCCACACAAGTGTTCATATATCTCGTAGTTTTCTCGAGTAACCTACAAATACTAGTTTTTAGTCCGACTTCAGCTGCTATGTATATTTATTTTATTTCTTACTAGCTTCGCGCTGCAGTTTCGCCCGCATAAGTTTCGTGGGAATATCGGGATACAAAGTATCCTATGTGTTAATCCTGGTTATAAACTATCTGTGTGCCAAATTTCATCCAAATCCGTTCAGTAGTTTTTGCTTGAAAGAGTAACAAACATCCATCCATCCATTCATCCATCCATACAAACTTCCACGTTTATAATATTAGTACGAGTAGGTTTTGATGGTTGTTTTTTATTTATATCTAATCGTATGCTGCACTGGTTGACGTCGTTTTGCGTTGATGACATGTGACGCATGTTTTCCCCCATCTTGTTATTCTTTTTGCGTTTGTATTCTTTTTATGCGTCATGTTTACCGCAAATAAACGAATTTTTATTTTCTTTCTTTTCTTTATTTCTGACCTATTTATTTTTTACTGTCATAATGAAACCCATTGCTACAGATAGTGTGTTACACAATTACCGCGCAGGAATATGCTTAAATATAAACTAGTAGTATTTATGGAAATTAATTGTTAATTAAATTAACACCCTACGTCAATTTGCCGTGTTAAAGCCTTTTCATACAACTGTCAAAGAATGACAGTTATCATTTGAATATACGGACAATTTAAGTTAGTAGTCAGTTGGTTTCACAATTAATTTCCCTGACCTTTGGACATTTTACAATAGATTTATTGTCGATTGTTGTACATGAACCCTGTAAGGCCACTGCAAAAGACAATCTTGGTTGGCTGTTGAGTTTAAAACTCGTACAGACAGACATCTTCACCCACAATGTGACTACAGAAAACATTTCTACGAGTACTTTCATCGCTTGTGAGAGCAAATGGAAATAATTTATTACTTCTGCGTCCTGTTTATTACTAACTTTTTTGTTCCTCCCTTCGCTATTTGCTTGAAATAACGTCTCTTTTACCCACACATACTTTCCTACAAATTTACACTCTATTTTCTAATTTATAAGGTTGAGATTGCCTTGGGTTTTTCCAGTTAATGGTGTAATTATTGATGTATCAATTTGTAGGCTCTCCTTTGTGAGTTTCAGTGTTATTCGTTATCTGTTTAGTCAAATAGGCTGGAAGCTGAAGATATTTACAGTTGAGACTTGCCTTTTCATGGAAATAAAATATCTTGAAGTGGAAATCGATTTTTAGGTAGCTATATCAATGCCCATTGCCCATCATTTGTTAATATTTGTAGCAGGGCTTGAAGCTAAGTTATAACAGCCGCACGGGTCGATCGGCCAGGTTAAGCTACGGTAGACGCGGTTGGTCTGTGGATGGGTGACTATCTTTACATACCAAGACCTCTCCGTGCCTCGGAAAGCACGTTAAGCCGTTGGTCCCGGCTGCCATTCGTGGATCTTTGACAGTTAGAAGCCTGAAAGTCTGACAACCAGTATTACCCATAGAAAGAAAGAAAGAAAAAGTATTTAGTTAGATAGATATAATGGTATTACCCATTAACTGGGTTATGGAGGTCAGATGGGCAGGCACTCCATGTAAAATACTGGTATCCAGCTGCATCCGGTTAGTCTGGAAGCTGACCCCAAAGTAGTTGGGAAAAGGCTAGGTAGATGATGTAGCTAATATTTGTAAGGGTCACTGATGCCTCAGTATTAACAACTCCAACTTACGAGTTGTAGGTCATGGGTTCGAACCCAACAGGCGCTTTACTTTGTGTTAATAATTTCATCATCACTGCTCTAAAAACGATGAAGGAAAACAACGTGACGAAATCGGCATGTCCTAGAACAAAAAATTCGAAGACATGTGACGTCTACCAACCCACACTGGGCCCGCGTGGTGGATTACGGCCGACTCCCTCCCGAAGAGAGGAAGCATTTCACCGAAAGGAGGCCTGTGTCCCGGGAATTTTTTGTCTCACAGAGAAGAGGTATGTGTCCCCACAGTGGAAACAATATAGGCAGGTTATGATGTGCTAGGATATTTTGTAATGATATAATTTAAAAGAGAGTTCATGGAGTGTCTTGCCCGTTCTTCACCATAGGAACCTACTACTCTTAGGCATGGGCAACTGGCGACATATGTCTGACTGAGTCGTTTGACAATTCAAAAGTGCCTGTTAATGTGTTTTTTTTTAAATAAATTTAAATTTTTGCTTTTGACTACGGTGTATGTGTATATTTTACGTCTTTTTTATTTGCAATGTGTGTTTTGTTTTTGTAGATTAAAAAACTTTTCTTTCTTTCTTTGAGTTTGTGTTTAAGTGCGGGTAACTACCGAGTTTAGGAACTTCGAAATATTTGGGGCTAGTCCATTTTAGACAGGTACAGACGCCAGCACATCAAGCTACTACAATCTGTCAAATTTCTTTAATAGATTTTCAACTCTATCGCTACTGTATTAAGGTTCAAGGTTGATTGGGAAAATTTGACAGTTTCGGGTAGCTTGACCTGCTGGCGTCTGTACTTTGATTCTGTTTTGTTTCCAACTATAGACTAGAACTACTCAGCAAGAATTTTTGACCATTTAATTATGGCGATTGATAAGATACAATAGGTAGGATATGCCCTCAGGCTAGGTGGAGCGACGATCTTCGCAGGATGGCTGGTAGCAGCTGGATGAGAGTTGCCGAAAATCAAGTTGAATAGGCGAGCTATAGGTGAAGCCTATGTCCAGCAGTGGAATCCTATAGGCTGATCATGATGATTAGATACAATCCCCTTTTTACTATGCGAAACATACATAAATTAATGCCTAAATAAAAACGCGCTGCTGAAAGTTGAAAATACAACAGCGCGGTTTCATTTAGGTTTATGTCGTCGTCGTAGGTGTAGTATTACTGAAGACGAGCAATAGATACACGAATAAAAAAAAAAACTGATCGTAGTCGTCGTCCAAAGATCACACATAAAAAGCGTGGACGACTCCAAAGTCGTCCACGCTTTTTATGTGTGAATAATCGGCCTATTTGGGAGTTTGGTATCCCACATAAAATCACATAAAAGTCTGGACGGCTCCAAGATCTTCGGACTTACGATCGGTACATATGTCGCAGGCAACTGGTTTAATTAGCAGTTTCGTTAACCGCCTAGCCTTTTAACTAAACGGCGGCCGTTCAACTAACGGCTTGAATATTCAATTATAGTTTAGGTAAATCACGAATGAAGCGCGAGCCGAATTGGTCGTAGTAACTAAGCCAGGGCACCCCGGGTTAGGTCAGAACTGTGATCAACCGAGTACGAACTGAGAGAGCGAAGCGAGGCGAGCACTACTCCCAAAGACCAGGCGGTTGACTAAACGGCTAATTTATCCAGTTGGCCGCGACCACAGATTTATAAACTAAAGGGAGATATGGTGTGGCTGCTCAACTGTTCGAGTCCGGCTGTCGCCTTCAACTACATATGCACTACAATACGAACAAGCGCTCACTCACACTATAACAGTCACCACACTTAACGCGAGCCAATCGCGTAACGCAGATCGCAACGTTGAGACACACAACTACATTGACAATTCTTATTGACAAATCAACGGCGTCCGCGTTTGTTTCTATTTTGTGCATACATTGTTCGCACGCGCCACGCCCCCTTGGCATATCTCCCTTTAGTTTATAAATCTGTGGCTGCGACATATATATTTGTATTTTGTTAGCCTATATTGTGTCCCACTGCTGGGCAAAGTCCTCCCCCTTCCGATCGGTATATACTTTATTTTATTTATTTCTTACTAGTGGATAGCCATTAATCCTGTCTTTTCCAAAGGGCAATAAGTGATGCAAAAAGCAATTCCTCATTCTAAGTGAGGGTAAGCAGATTCCATTACAAATTCAATACTGTCTAAACATAAGAAAATTTAAAATTAACCATATCCTGTCTAAACCACTGCCTTTAAAAGCGTTGAAAAGCTTATTCAACAAAACCATCAAAACTGCACCTTATATCTAACGGTGTAAAATCCAATTTTCAATACACTACAAGTCGCAAGTGCACAGACGCCCGAAATTTTGAAAAAGGACTTTAGGTTTTGAGTCATAAAGTTGGTTTTTGGTTGTGGATGTCGAGAGGATAGTTTCAAGTGCTCTTGAACGTAGCTCAGTGGAGCGTCCAGCCTCTTTTAAAGCATTTTCCAAATATTGTAAAGTCAATTTTATCGTGGGAAATTTTTATAGTGTAGGGGGTAGGCATAGTTGCTAGTGGCTCTTATGAAAGAGTCTCAGCGGCACGAATGTACGGAAAAATAAGTTTTTGATCTAGATAAATTTTTTGCAGCGGCAAAAAAAGGAAATTAGATAAAGATCCTTCGCAATAAACTGTTTCAACGGGTAATTACACACAAAATGGCAGCCGAACGCAATGCCTTTCATTTTGACAGTTCTGCCACGTTTATTGCCCAATTTACGTTGTTGAACAGACAAAGTTTTCAAACCTATGAAGGAATGGATTAGGAATTTCCCTCAAAAACCTCGAATTGTGATGTAAGTATGCAGTGCCCCTGCATAAAACAATGAGTGATTATTTGTGACTTCATAATCTGTGATTTAACTCAACGACCCATCTGCCGAGCCTTTTCCCAACTACGTTGGGGTCGGCTTCCAGTTTAGCCGGATGCATTTGAATACCAGCATTTTACATGAAGCGACTGTCTATCTGACTTCCACAACCCTGTGACTGGGTAATACGGGGTAACGTATTATTACCCTTGGTAAGACTGGTTCTGGTGGTGGCAAGTCAAAGATCCTCGAATGACAACCGGGACCAACCGCTTAACGTGCTTTCCGAGGCACGGAGGGGTAAGGTAATAAAATATATCGGTTTAAATAAGTAGGTAATCTAAAAACCACAGACAAAATCCAATCAATCCATCAAATAACATTGAAGAAACACTACCAAAATAAACAACATTGGTTTCAGAGAAGGAGCATTTCACGAAAATCAACACGAAAACAACCGAACTTTCCCGAATGCACCCGAACTTCCACAATAAGTAAAGCCATAAAACTATGTAGTCATTATTACTTTTATATAAAAGTAATAATGACTATCTCCCCTTCTCCTTGACCCCTAGTATTATTAGTCAGTTGTCGTATATTATCTGTATTATCGGCTTTTGGATTTATTTGCTATCGTCGCCTCTTTTTTTGGAGATCATCTCCTTTGATGTGTCTCTAATGATAATACAGGGTCAAATTGAATTAGCTAGCGAAACTCGACAGACTTGATGGGTATTGATATCTAAACATAATAAAATAAAAAAGACTTTGTGTTTTTGTTTGTGGGGTCATTGACCGCTGTTAGTGTATTTACTTGAAATATCAGTTTAAATAATCTGTTTTAAATATTTTTTTTTGGGTAAATTTCAAAGACGTGATGGGTATCGATACTTTTTTCTTTCAAACTTCCCTGTCTTGGGTGATCTTTGGCCATGTTGACCCTGCAAATGATATAAGATACCTATCGATACTTATACACGATACAACAAAAATAACTGATTTTCTCGACTCATACTTCGAGTAACTACGAGTATCTACACTAGTACCAGCGATCGCTCGGTCCCAAAAAAAACTCATCAAATAATTTTTTCTTTGTTTCATTATGTTTAGATATCGATGCCCATCACGTTTGCGGAGAGATTCGCTAGCTAATTTAATTTGTCCCTGTGTATTATGTTTTAATTTTATGTTGTTATTTTATGTGTGTTTTGTTTGTTTTATTTTATAGCTTTTGCTCGCCGCTTCGCCCGCGTTGATGTCGGAAAATATCCCATTTATACATTGTTTTCATATAAGTCTATTGGTGTACGCGGCTCACGCCAGTTGGTAACTGTAAAGCTCCCAGTCGGCATGATTTTGTCCGACATCTTCAACAATCATCGTCATATTTTAGCCAATTTACACAAAACCTTAATTATTTATACACCTAAAGTTTCCTCATAAATCACTCCGTCAATTGGTGAAAATCGTATGAAAATCCGTTCCGTAGTTTTTGTGTTTATCGCGTTCAGACAGACAAACAGACGCGGCGAGGGAGTTTGTTTTTTATTATGTATTGAATGTATGAAATACACAGACCCCAGCGTGGTTTGACGAGACTCGATTAATCGAATGAACCCCAAGATTCGCACTAGCTCCTAGCACTTTGTTTTATAATATGTAGTGATAATAAAAATGCGAAAGTAACTGTCTGTCTGTCTCTCTGTTTGATACTGTTTCATGCTTTCATGCCTGAACGAATTTCGAAGAACTTTGGCACACAGGTAGACCATGACCTGGGTTAGGACGTAGGATACTTTTTATCCTGGTAGTAGTTGCGTTCTAGAAAGAAAGAAAGAAAATACGTTTATTCGCGGCAAACATGACGCATAAAAAAGAACATAAACACACAAAAAAACGCCCGCGCGCGCATTCTCGTGTTATAATTTCGCCGGCAAAAGCTAGTACCTAACAAAGCCCGAAGTCCTGTGACTAGATGTGACTTATGCTATTGCTGGTGGCAAATAACGACATGGCCGCCCATTGTGTCACCCTATGTAAAATTTCTACATTTATATATGTAATTTTTATGGTGTGCATAATAGATGATCAAACGAACTTACCTGTGTGAAGTTCGATCATTATTATACGAAGTGCTTCGTTCGAAGATATATGTTACTTTAACATGCAGCATTCTCGAGTCACTCGGCAACTACGCAATTTTCAGAGCTAAAACTAAACGTAAGTATTAGTATGCATGCGTAATCTGTGTCCTAGCGCGATCTGTCATTCTTTTTAGATTCTTGAAAGGTTATCTCGATTTTACCTGGGGTGGGATGGGTAGGGAACATATATCTTCGAACGAAGCACTTCGTATAATAATGATCGAACTTCACACAGGTAAGTTCGTTTGATCATCTATTATACTGCGTGCTTCGTTCTCGATATATGTTACTTTAACATGCAGATGTTTAGAGAGATGGTAAACTTGAGATAACCCTGACTCCTTAGTCATTATGTTCTTTAAAATAAATATTTTTATTAAGTCAAAACTGACATCTTAAATTCTTCTCTATAATTAAACTTAATTAACAATCAGTAATCATATTAATAATCAATTAATCAGCCTCATTCGGTAGGTACATAGGTAACCATCCGTTATTTATCAACTAATAATGACACATTTTTGATCACAATATCCATCGTGACATTACAATAATATAATAAGTAATAGTGTAACTAAAAATATATTATTCTGCATTAAGCACAGCATAGGCAAACTCTCCTGAATTGAGAATTGGCCTTCTATAAAATTTTGCAAATGTTAATGAATTATTTGTCCAACCAGCATTTGCCATTAGATGTAATCAGACAAACTGTCTGATTACATTTAATGAAATTCCTTTTAAGTTAGCCTTGGATGTAGAGGCGTATCGTGTACTATGACCTGAGAAGACGCGCGTATCAATACCGCAGTCTGAAAGAGTATTTTTAATCCATCTACTAATAGTAGAAGAAACTGGATTTTTTTTTTTTTTTTTTTTTGTATGTGACAAAAACCAGTAGTCATTAAGACCTCTTATATCTCTAGTCAATCTCATATAATCACACAATGTTTTGGCTGGACAAATCTCAGGTTATTCAAAAAGAGCAGGAAAAGATTAGGCTGGGTTCGTCCAGCAGCCGAAGTTTTTATTCAAATCAGTAATGGCAATATTAACACAACTTTCACTCAGTGTTATGTTCGATATTTTTATTAATGATAAGGTTTGTGCCCGTTGAGCTGTGCTTAGTGCAAGCAAAATCATCAGTTTCTTTGAGATACGTTCAAAACTCAATGTCATATTGGGAGTCCAGTTGTGTCCAAAACTTTATTTGGATGTTGTTTGGTATTTTGCTAACGGTGATTAGTATATAGAGATAGATATAGATTATTATATAGAGTTATAGAATCCTTTAAATAACCTCTTAATACAATCATCCTCCCCAATTTTAGAGCCTATAATCAAAGATAGAGCTGATTTATGAGAGTTTAGGGTCCCATAGGCAGCTTCAAAGTCAAATAATTTTGTTAAGAAATACATTACAAGTAGTATAGATGGGAGTGAATGGGTTTATACCATGCTCCTGGCAAAAGGTCCACCAAATTTTATATGTAACATTATATTGTTTTTGTGTATTATGTGATAGGGATGCAAGCATGACATCCATGATATACACGAGGCATGACTATGATTACCTGTTGCCTTCTCATTTTTAATTTTTTGTAAACCTTTTTCAAATTCGAATAATTAAACTGAATGGAGGAAAGGCATAAAAAAAAAATATTTTTTAAATAAATTATTTTGTCCAGGACAAACCAGGAGACATAGACAGAATACATTTAGCATTTGTGTGGGATACAAATAAATCAATTTTCGGGTTAAACCAGCTCACATACAATTTTTTGAAACGCTCCGGTGCTTAGCACCCGTTCTGTCTGGATTGATTTTTCGGGACTCTTCATTAGCCTCTTTATTTTCACTAGACTTAATTGTAGGAGGCAAAGAGCCAAATATGTCTCTCTTCCCACCATTGCCATATGGATCTGGCCAAGTTATTTAAATGTGGGAGCTGAATACCACCCATTCTGTTTTTATATGATATTGCTGTCTTATTAACTACACGCAACAGGATATTAAGGTATTCCTTATTGTTTATAAAAACCTTTAATGTCATAAATTTTGCAAGTAATTCTAAGTAGTTAATATGGTATGTTTTCTCATATTCGCTCTAGAAGCCATGGGCTCTTTTGTTTTTGTAAACAGCACCCCATCCAGTCCTGGAGGCATCCGTGAACAGTTCAATATCATGTTTATGATAAGCAATACTTTACATACTGTACTAATATTATTAGCCCACCATTGTAGATCTAATTTTATATCTGAGTGTAAGTCTGCTTTCACAACATAATTTTCATTATTTTAAAATAAATATTTATACTTATGATGTTCTATTTTTTTTTTTTTTTTTGTAAATCCAGCCATATGTGGTAGCTGGGCAGGCAGCAATTAATATCCCAATTAATTTTGCCAGATCTCGTATAAAACAACTATCTCTAGATCTAGATCTAAGTATTTTTGAACCAACTTCTTAATATTTGATACTTTGTCTATTTGGCAATTGTAATGTCATATGTTTTGTATCAAACACAAAACCAAGAAAGTTGCAAGACTGTGATGGTACTATTACACTTTTATCAAAATTTATAACAAATCCCAGGCACTTTAAAAGAGCTATTGTTTCTTGAACATTCTGCAAACATGATTGATAACTAGATCCTGTACATAGTAGGTCATCTAGGCATTGAACTGATTTGTACCCTTTTCCTCTTAGATGTGTCACTACACTCTTCATGATCTTTGTGAAAATATTAGGTGCAGAGCACAGACCATAAGGGAGGGCATTAAATTCGTACAATTTTTCATATTGAAAACGTAGGTATTTTCTATCCTGTGGATTTATATTTACTAATAAATATGATTCTTTCAAATCAATTTTTGCCATGTAATCACCTGGAGAAAGTAAAGCTATTGCTGTCCTATAATCCTCCATTTTAAAATGGGATGTTTTTACATATTTATTCAATTACTTTAAGTTTAGTATGAATCTCTTTGTACCATTATGTTTTGAAATCAAAAATATAGAAGAGATAAATTGGTCTTTACAAGACTTGTAAGGGGATATAGCTCCCAATTTTAATAATTTGGTGATAGCAGTATGCATATCAGTATTTTCCATAGCTGATTTCACTGAAGGGGGAAGTGGCACTCACATAGGCTAAGCTATCTTTGTTACTAACACTGTAGACCATTGTAGTCTGAATCAATAAAGATTATTATTATTATTTATTAAATTCTGATGAGGTTTCTTTACAAAGGTAATTGAGTATCCTTTGATATAATTAATTATGGATCTTTGCAAATTTTGTTCCAGCACAGTAAAAAAAGTGTGAGCTTTCCAGCATGACTTACCTCTATGTGCGAGCATGAGGTTTCTCCTGTGAGGCTTTTGGCTTTTTTGGCCGTGGACTGATAAAAGTGCCCGTGATGTTTCCGGGCTTGTATTGAGGACTGGGTCTTCTTGTGTCAGTACCTCGTTATTGGCCTCGGATTGTAGCGAGGGGGACCTTGTAAGTTTCCCTTATTTAATGTATGCTGATTGAATGTAGGTTTATTGATGTACTGGCCACTTTGTTGGCAAGTTTACAAAGCTTTAATTTTTTCACTAAAATTAGCTTCATATAGTATACGAGTATACTCGTCTTTTTCAACATCTTTAATGATGTTCAAAAACTTCTTATCAATCACAGGGAAGATCAAGTTTTTCCTTGATTTTGTTTGGACAAAATGTAAATCAGTCAAGATCCTTCCAGCATCACTAAGTAGTGAGATCAATTTCAATCGGTCTCCTGTATCATTGTTTACCAACAATGATATTGCATTACTTATTATAGACAGTCCAATGCCTAGTTGGTTTTGTTCCAACTCTATATTTTTGTGTCTGTTGACAATAATGTCACTTACCGAAGCAGAAATCTCTGGGTTTAGCTTTGGTGCCTTTAATAAAGGGTGATTTTTTGGAATCAATTGTTCCATTAGATATTGTTTTGTCTTTTTAATAAGACCCTTTTTCATAATATTGCTCCAAATACGAGCCAAGTCCCTATATAGAGGGATCATATGCAGGTGCATCTGGCATGAGATCACCCAGTGCTAAAAGTACCTCTGAACTTATAGTTGGTGCTGCTGAGGTAGGCTCAGGATCAACCATTGGTTCAGGTTGTTCTGGAACCGGGTCTGTCATAGTTTCTGGTGACATATCTCGTGGTAATGTTTCAATTATTTTTACTTCGTTCGAAGTGTCATCAATAATAAAATCTGAAAAGGAAAATAATAAACATACCACAGAAAAATTGTACACAAGTGATTGATAAAAACTGCTTATTGAAGCCTCACGGACTTCTCATAAGAGTCTAAAGATCTCGTCCGTATATCTCGTATACGCCCCGAGTCTAAGGATTTCGTCCGTACATCTCGTATACGACCCGAGTCCAATGAGCACGTCGATGTATCTCGTACACCACCCGTCTCAACCGGTACAAAAGGTTATGAAAACCTTGTGGCCTTAACTGCTATAAAAGCCAGTAGCCGTACCGGTATAATAGCAATCACAAGACAACGTTTTGCTACCTGGAATACTCGAAAGTGAGGCACCACTTTCGTAGTTATCCCGACGACGACAATAACGCTTCATTTTTCGTTAAATTTTTCTTATTTTCTTTTAGTAAATCCTTTTCTTCGTGGTGCCTTTTAGGCACAGTTAAATTAAGCAAGATTTCACTTTTAAAAACTCCAATTTACTTAAATACTTCTAAGAACACAGTATCAGTTGCCGCGCAAACGAAAATAATGACAGATCGCGCTAGGACACAGATTACGCATGCATACTAATACTTACGTTTAGTTTTAGCTCTGAAAATTGCGTAGTTGCCGAGTGACTCGAGAATGCTGCATGTTAAAGTAACATATATCGAGAACGAAGCACGCAGTATAATAAAGAGTATTCTATCTATCTATCTATAAAATGCCAGTTCATTCGAGTTCATAATACTATGTATGTACAGACGCCAGCAGGTCAACCTACCCGAAACTGTCAAATTTTCCCAATCAACCTTGAACCTTAATGCTTTAACGTTAAAGTTGAAAATCTATTAAAGAAATTTGACAGATTGTAGTAGCTTGATGTGCTGGCGGCTGTACTTATACTTAGCATAATACCATGGGTGTATGTACTACGTCGTTACATTCTGCCTGTAGGTATGTCGGGGAGGGATTATCGTGAATATCCCTAATTAATTACACCTTGCTGATGTGAACATGTATTAACTAGTACCTAAGTAATAACTAAGACATAACGACATAATAATATAAGTAATGAATGTATGTAGCATAAACACACAGACGTACAATTACTGTTTGATAGTTTTTCGCTGCATAATCAGCCTATAATATTCCCACTGCTGGGACTCAGGCCTCCTCTCGGTGAGAGGGAGTGGGCCGTGATCCACCACGCGGAGCCAGTGCGGGTTGGTAGATGTCACATGTCTTAGAATTTAGGTGAGCATTTTTCTCACATATAATATGCTCACATAATAATCAGAGGGGCAATTCTTGTAATTTTAAGAACGTTCACAGTCTGATCTCAGTCTCAATCTGTCAAAAAATCCTCTAATATCCCTACATTTTGACAGGTTTTTGACATTTGTGTGTCGCCGAGATGAGACTGCGACTAGATTTTGAACGTTTTAAATTACGAGAATTGGCCTTCAGGTATCAATCAATAATCGGTATAAATCATCACATATAATCTGGTATAAATATAAAATGCTCACATATAATTACATATAATGCACAAAGGAAAAAACAGTCAAAGGAGAAAAGACCATAATAGTATGGTTTCGATAACTATTTGTTCGTAATACCATATCATAAAACGTCTATCAATAATTTAGGAGATAATCGCTTTAGAATCTCGCGTATGCCAGGCGCGGGTGTGTGTATTTCCCGGGGCGATTTCTTTTTCGCCAATTTATTTTAATTGCACTACTTAGCGCCGAAAGTTGAAGATCCAACAGTGTGTTTTTTTGACGCACTGGGATGCGCTCTGTGGGATTCTCAATGCTCGGCTCCACACCGAGAGTTGAGAATCCAGTGCTCGATAAAATCCCGCCGCGATATTTTTACGTCTGTTGCAAACATGGGCTTAAGTGTAAGGTATTTATGCTCGTGACTGTACATTTAAAAATGTCTACTTAATAGATGAAAGACAAATAAGTTTTTACAGTTATTGCGAGGTGTGTTTGAATACTTAATTAGTTTCCTACCTTTGCCAGCCACTCCTACAAACACCAGGAAACTCGAACCCATTCAGGTTTTGAACCCAGCAGCTGACGCAAACTTTAATAACCACAATCACCCATAATCATCCATTCACCAAAATAACCACGCGACCCTATCATTTACACCCGATCCTACACGTTTAGTTAATCATTAAAACTAATTACAATACAACAATTTATCAAACGGAACCCCAGGTGCGCGATAATAAATTGTTTTGGTCAATGCGGAACCCTAATTACGAGGACATGAATGGGGCCACTCACCCTACTCGAAGTCGCGTGCGCAAATACTTAACATATGGGTTTAATGATATTTTTGTAATGATTTTCTGTTATTTATAGACAAAGGGGATCGGGGGACGTTGGTACCTACTGTACAGACCAATCTATGTATCGTTGAAGTTAAGCAAATGTTAATGAAGTGCTACGCGAATGGATAGAATAAGAAATTTACTAATACTATACATAAAAATGACAACGAGACGGTGGAAGCAGTCGGTGTCGAACCGTTTTAGGATACGGACTTCCCAGTCCACGCTAGTTAAGTTTGGAGATTTAGGAGATACCAAGAGGCTATGTCCGAGTAGGCTGTCGCGAAATTGCGAGCAAAAGTTATTAAATTAAATATAGTTGGGTTGAAGCCCAGACTAGACTAGAGAATAAAGCTGAAAAGTTTGTTTAATTTTTTTGTTGTTTGTTTGAACGCGCTAATCTCTGAAATTTCCAGTCAGATTTGAAAAAATCTTTTTGCATTTGATAGCCCAATTCTTGGAGGAGCTTATAAGCTATTTAACATCACGCTAGGACCCTAAGGAGCCGAGCAAAAAGAGAAAAAGTCAGAAAGATCGCTAAGTGAAAAGTAAAGTAATAGCACGGCCGAACGATGGGATGCGACACGATGGATCGGGGGCCGAAATTTCACGGGGACGAAGTCGCGGGCACAGCTAGTAAGAAATAAGTGTATAAGGGGAAGCCTGAAAGTGGCACCGGTGACTGAAAAGTTTTGTGGAAATCGGTTGTCATGATAAATATGTCGTGAGGAAAGTTTTGAGTATGAATGTGGACGGCTATAAGAATAGGGGAAGACAAAAGAAACGATGGATGGACTGTGTGAAAGAAGATATGGCTAGGAAGGGGGTGACTAAGCAAGAGCAAATTGAAGGTAAGCAATGAAATTGCTGCGTGTTCTTGGATGGCTAATTACGACGTGCTTCGTAGAACACGGTAAGCACGAACCTTGGATTATACTAACTTCTTGCAAAACAATAATGTTCAGAAACCAATAATGCTGCATAATTTCGAAGACGTAACTAATGGTCATGTCATTGGCATCTATAATTCTATACTAATAATCAAGTTGAAGAGTCTGTTTGTTTGAACGCGCTAACCTCTGATACTACAAGTTGGATATAAATCTTTTTGCATTTTGCCTTCATTCAGCGGGTATAAAGCGACCTATGAGTTCAATATAATAATACACTGAGAGTACTGTTGCGGCTGCTGTGGCACTGTAGTGCGTCAAGATGTTTGCGAATAATAATATTAATGGTTTTGCAGCCATTATTACGAATATATATGCATTCCTGATGACGCGTGTTCGCGGCAGCACCAACAGTATTAAGAAAGAAAAAAGAAAGAAAATCATTTTATTCTGCACAAACAAAACGCACAATTACAAGTAAAAAATTAATAATAATGATAAAAAAAAAACGAAAAAAGACAAGATACACATAGTCAAAAGACACGTACTCATGCATAAAAATGTTGACACTTTTGTCTAGTATTCTTAGTGTATTCGCAGATCGGTGGTCAAAGAGTATAATAATAATACGGGGGCTTTCCCCGATGTTGCGGAAGTGGATACAGCTCCTCGCTGAATTTTAAATCTGTAACCTACTAACACTACAAGTTAAGTTAAATTGTTACTAACCCTACGGACTCCTGTATGAATAAAAGTTTTATATTCTATTCTAAATGAAGATCAAGTCGTGGGGAAGCAATTTGACTTAGTTGACTGTATAAAGTGCGGTGGATGTAGTTCATATCGTCACCCGGGAAGTCGTGGAGGTATCTTTTAATTGAGAAAGAGAAACAGTTTCAAATACTAAGTCATATAATTGAAACTAGGGAAGTTATCAAAGTAATCGTCATATCATATCGTGAAGGAATGTGGTAGTAATGTTACGTGTTTAGAATGATCTAAGTGTAATAATGCCAGTTAAACGTAGGCAATTATTAACACGTTCAATCAATCTGCCTAGCTTTTTCCCTACTATGTTGGGGTCGGCTTCCAGAATTTTACATGGACTATCTAACCTCAATCAATCTGCCTAGCTTTTTCCCTACTATGTTGGGGTCGGCTTCCAGAATTTTACATGGACTATCTAACCTCAATCAATCTGCCTAGCTTTTTCCCTACTATGTTGGGGTCGGCTTCCAGAATTTTACATGGACTATCTAACCTCAATCAATCTGCCTAGCTTTTTCCCTACTACGTTGGGTCGGCTTCCAGAATTTTACATGGACTATCTAACCTCCACAACCCAGTTACATTGGTTCACACGATACCCCTTGATTAGACTGGCTGTCAGACTTTCGGGCTACTGACTACCCGTAACGACTGTCAATCATCTACAAATGACCGTTGGCAACAAGAGCTTAACATGGTTTCCGAAGTACGCAGGGGTCTCGGTATGTTATGAATGGTCACCCATCTCCGGACCGACCTGGGCAAGCGTAGCTTAACTTTTGATTGACCCGTGCGGCTGTTATTATTTAACCACGAGCCCATTTTATTATTAACACATTATAAATATAAGATAAAATCGCGACTCTGTGGTAGTATAGAAAGTTCTTAATACATGTAAAAAAAGTAATTGAATCATACACTCAGTAATACAAGCATGACAGACTGGGACTTTTTTGTATCAAATCTAAGTAAATTGCATTAATTTACTAGACTGTGCTGGTTAAGTAAAAAAAAATGTTAAGCTCACAGAATAAGCAAGCTGAAGTGGCAATGGGCCGGTCATATTAATCGTAGAACCGCTGACCGTTGGGAGACGCGTTCTTGAGTGGAGACCGCAAATCGGTAAACGTTAGGTAGGACGCCCTCAAGCTAGGTGGAGCGACGATCTTCGCAGGATGGCTGGTAGCATCTGGATGAGAGTTGCCGAAAATCGTGTTGAATGGCGTCCAGCTGTGGGCTGCTGTAGGATGATGATGATGTACCGCGTGTTATCAGATTATGTAACGAGTAATCTGGAATATTATTCTTAAATTGACATCAAATTCTAACCGACGACTTCTCACCTCTTCACAATAACCAGGTAACACGAAATATCCGCCAATAATTATCAATACATCCCTATCCGCCAGCTGCGGATATCCGACACTGGCACAACCCTAGCCACCCTCGTCTAGTAAACAATCGGGCGGATATGCGCTTGCACACAACAGAAATAGAACGCAATTGTGACTCGTGCGCATCCATTGTCGTTCGAATTTAGAACTTCCATTAGTTCTGTTTTTAAATTATTTGGAAAGAAATGCGTTAAATTTCCTTTTGTTTTTAGGGACTATTTATCACTAATGCTTTGTGTTTAGTTTTTCTTAAAAGGAGGGTAGAGATTATATCTGTTGAGCGAAGCTTTCGCGGAATGGTATTCCAAATTCTTCAGGAACAGAGAAATAATGTTCAGGGCGGTAATTGCGTAACACACTAACAGTAAAGTTGTCAAAAAATAAAAGGCCCGTTTTGACATTGACAGTTCTAGTAGTTAATATATATCAAATTCGCAAAACACGTGTTCGTTTGTATGAAACTGACAAGTGTCAAGAACGCATTCTCAGATGTCAAAACGGGCCTTTTATTTTTTGACAACTTTAGCAATGGATTTTATTTTGACAGGTCAACAACATTCATTGCGTTATTTTTTTTCGAACATAATATGAAGCAATGGATTAGTAATACTCGTATCCTTCAAAGTCATTCTGATTGTGATTGAAATCGTGTTGCGCAATTAGAGTACATGGCAAAAGTATCTTTTCACATGGAATGAATGACAATGCTCATTCTTTACGTGTCTATGCGATAAGAGGCGTTTGCTTACGATTGCTTTCTGCGTATTCGCGATTTCAGCCTACCAAATGTTGGACTGTGGCGAGTCAATCAATGTTACTGACACATTGTGTGCACTGACTGCACAGGTCCACTAAAATCAGTGAGGTCCTTTCTTCGAAAGACCATCTCCGATACTAATCTGCATGGTCCTCACATGGTCTGACCAAGATAATGTCTGGCGTTTAAAAGAGACCGAATCGACCGGAGTCTGGATTTATGCGCGGTTGATGGCAATAGTTGCGTCCCCGATGTTATGTTATGTTTAAAAGAGAGTATATGGGACCATTGAGTTTGTTTCGGTGTTTCTTCACAGAGTAATCAATACGAAAAACGAACCCACCTATGAAAAAAAAAAGTATGTTTAAATTCAAAATCTAAGATTCACTTAAAAATCACCTAGAATATTGAAAACTTAAAAGTATTCTATAAACTGTGCAAAGCGGGAGGACCTTAGCCCCCACACCGTGAAGTCATGGTGAACTTTTTTAAATCAATCTTAATATTCCTTCTGCATACACACCATCACACATCTTCCGCTGAAATGTCATTAGCGATATGTGGTGATTCACTTCTTCTGACGATGATGGTTTTATTTATTTATTTATTTATTTTAGCCTGGTTGTTACTGCAGGGCAAAGGCCTCCCTTTCTCCTTTCCACTCTTTCTCGACTTAATGTGGACCAATTGGCTTTAAAAGTTTTTTTTTAAAGTAATATCCTTTCGTATATATTTTTTATTGCGAAGTATTTCGTGTTTTTTATCTGTCATGCCGATTCCCACAGTATAGTAATAGTTATTATTTTATGGTGGTGACAACAGATTTTTCGGTACGTGAAAGTTAATCTTTGGAAGGATGGCATTCGGCTTTAATGTCCTCTATGACACAATTTGCGTGTCTAATGTCCCGATTTCTGAGGTCCCCAAATAAACTATCAATAGTTAATATTTGTACAGTTCAAATGAAAAATCTGAACACAGACAACCTGCAGTATTGTCTCTCTTTTCTCCCTTTGAATGCATCCAAAGGTTGTCTTTAAAAGATTTCAGCGATAAGACCGCCCCTTGTGTCACCCTGTATAAAATTTCTACTTTCATATCTGTAATTCGTATGGTGTACAGACGCCAGCACTTCAAGCTACTACAATCCTTTAATAGATTTTTAACTTTATCGCTAAAACATTAAGGTACAAGATTGATTGGGAAAATTTGACAGTTTCGGGTAGCTTGACCTGCTGGCGCCTGTACATAAAAAAAGAGTATTCTATTTTATTCTGAACAATAACACTATCAAATATTTACCATAGACATAATATATCTATGGAATAGATAAAGTCCAGTTGAGAAAACTATGTATGAGGCAGATAAATAAAAACGACATTAAATACAACATCCTAACTCAGCTCTTGATCCTTGAAATCTGTCTCTTCGTCAAAAAATATAAAAATCTCTTTTTCCTTACACAACCCCGTAATTTAAGAAACAAAACTATTTGCCACTACCCAGCTCTAATTTGCCACTCTGGACCTTGACATGTGTATAAAAATATATAACAACAAAATACCAGAACCTATAAAAGAAGTTAATACCTATAAGTAACATACATACATACATATACATAATCAGCCTATAATGTTCCCACTGCTGGGACAGGCCTCCTCTCGGTGAGAGGGAGCGGGCCGTAATCCACCATGCGAGCCCTGTGTGGGTTGGTAGATGTTAAGTGACATGTTATTTAAAATAAAATAATTTATTCATTAGTATAAAATTTATTTCATATACATTAAAATGCAATATTTAACAAAACTAAAGTTTTACACTAGGTACTAAATTAAATGACTTATTATAAAAAATAATAGAAAAATAAAACTAAATAAATATTTCACAAAAAACGCTACTACACGCTGCAAGAGTTTCAAAGAAAGTAAATACATTCCATGTACAAACGATCGTAATAAAATATAGTATATAACTAATTACCTTCCTATATTTAGAAATAACAACTACGTACCTACTTGCGTAGGTATTTAATTAAAATATTGTAGATTTATTTAAAATGAACATTAATTTACATTTAATATTGTAAAAATTGCTGTGCCCTTACAGGGCTCATGTTGGATCCTTAACAATACTATAACTTTTTTACGACATGAGAGCATTAAATATTTGAATTTAAATAAATGCTTATTTATTTTCTTATCTTACGAAACAAAAATATACATAAATAAGGCTTATAACAACAAACTATAATAACAAATGAATAAGCCCATAAACAAATCAGATTTCAAAGATTTTGACGTCGTAGGGGTACGCATCATGGACTTTATGTTTCAAAGATTTTGAGCTTGTAGGGGTATGCATCATGGACCTGATGTTTCAAAGATTTTGATGTCGTAGGGGTATGCATCATGGACCTGATGTTTCAAACATTTTGATGTCGTAGGGGTATGCATCATGGACCTGTCGTTTTCGTCTTATTTTCTGAATCAATTCTACGACACCCGCCTGGAACTCCAAATTTTCATCATCATCGAATGTCGCCAAAGATGGTAGAACTCCTTTCATGAAGGATATGTGTGGATGTTCAGTCTGTTCATCTTGGTCGCTTAATCTTGAGTTGAAAAACGGTGTAATTTTGTCATCTACTGTTCTTACATTTTCTATCCTCATTTTTTTAACTGGAGGTGGTTGGAACCTCCTTTCTGGTGCTGTATCCTCATCACTGCTGCTGTCCGTATAATTACTTTGACTTTCACTCTCCTGCCTGGTCCCAGGTTCGTTAACGTTCAAGAAACTCAGTAGATTCGTATATACGTATGGTTTTGGTTTCTTTACAGAACCAGTTCGCATCTGCTTCTTCTGTGATCTTAGAAATGCGTCCCGTATGTATACCCATTTTATGTTCACGCTTTTTGCTGCAAAAAAAAAAACGAAAATGCAATATTTAATTATATTTAAATAATTATATATAATATTTTAATAATTATGTGTAATATTTTGATAAAATTACAGAAATAATTCTAATAAACGAGTATTTTTAATCTGTGGAATATTTGAATGACGTTTTTTGACATTTGTGAAAAGCTGGCCATCAACTTCGAGAATAAACACAATTTTCTGTTCGATCTCCTCTAATGTAGACAGATTAGCAATAGACAAGTCACTAAATACATAAGAAATAAGGCAACACGCTTATTACACCCAGTAGTAAGAGTAAACGAGACAGACATATATTTTCTCTATACCCTCGCTTCTTTTGTCTGACCCCAGACGGCTGTCGCGGTACGTTTTCTATGGAAAGTACTACCTAGACTACATTAGATAGTAGCAGCTTACTGACTGACAAAGACTATAGCTATCTCAGAAGGTATTCGCTAGCTAATCTAGAGATTACGTTCTCAATAGTAACTGGTCGTGGAGGACCCAGTGTACCGTACCGTTACCGTATTTGCTGACTATTAGTATTGTTTCTTTAATCTTGGCAAAATACAACGTTACATATTCTATATAAAGTAGCTTTAGAAACTTACCAAATTCTTTCATCTCATTTTCTTCCAATTTATCGAAGTCCGGTTTAAAAGCGCAGCAAATCTCTCTCCAAGCAGCAGTTTTCAAGGCTTTATCTTTGAAATTATCCGAGCTCTTATCCCATATGACGGGTCTTTGTTGCACGAGAGGAATTAACTCTTCTGCTGATATGTCCACCATCTTGTTTTACGTGACACGTCCTCCTCGCGCAAGCGTCACTGTGTTACTAACCCGGGCGAGCGCGGGCGGGGCGAGGGGGAGAGGGACGTAAACGAGGTCATGCCAGTTCACGGGCGGGTAATTTACGATAGATAAACGTGCCGGTGGGGAAACACGCACGGCAGAAAGTCGTGACTTCGCACAATAATGTTATCGCGATCGAACGTAATCGTGCCGTGGTATGTGTAAAACTCCTTTTTTGTATACAAACAACTACGCTGCGCACGATAAGACGACTTTTTGTCGTGACCGCATTGTAGGAACTGGTTCACACTATGACGATGAGAAAACAGTTGTGTTGTTTGTGAATGAGTGTGAGTGCATTATACCATAGAACATAATATCACGCCTATATTCCTTTCAAGGGTAGGCAGAGTACTTACAACAAACAAACACACAAAGCAATTCTTTGTTTTTGTAATATTAAACGCTTTAATAATTTGTAATCCTAATCATTATTTATGTCCTTACTTTAGTGTTAAATTACTTTAAATACCGATATTTTTTATTTTTATATCCATGTAAATAAAACAAAGTTGGCTTAGATACCTACACCATTTATAACTCAAGAATGGCCGGAGCGATTTTTATTATCTTTGAGATGTTGGATTTGTGTCCGCCCCAATAGCAGAATAACTACTAAAACATGGGAAAAATCACTAAAAACATAATAATGAAGATTATTCTTTTTCTCATATATTTCATATTTATTGATTCTGAGGCGGTACGAAGTTCGCCGACGTCAGCAAGTCCGATATGAATGGAAAATACAAAACGAAGCGTCAATATTAACAATTTCTTCCAAATTGACACTCAAACA
This sequence comes from Apamea monoglypha, assembly GCA_911387795.2. Taxonomy (NCBI): domain Eukaryota; kingdom Metazoa; phylum Arthropoda; class Insecta; order Lepidoptera; family Noctuidae; genus Apamea; species Apamea monoglypha. The sequence goes on along the minus strand of OU426932.1, from coordinate 2,421,858 downwards.
TCACCCCATAAGGAAAAATACCATAAAGATACCTTGCAATAACAGCAACAGGGGTTCTGAAATCTTCCCCTGAGCCTAAACGAGGCAATTTCACCTACTTCCGTCGACGTCAAAATATTTATAAAGTAACGGAAAAAACAAGATCGTATCTTCACATCAAAGGACAAACAGTGGGGTATTCTTATGAGGAGTCTGTATTGGATTCAAAGAAGAAACGTTGGTTCTATATTTGGGGAAAATTGGTGATGACGTGTCTGATCTGGGTGTCACAGAAAAGCAAATGAAGAGTTGCTATGTAGATGGTGGTTTGTATATGGGGTTGGGGTTGGCAGGGAGATCGACGCGCAAACTATAACCAGCACATGAATGAATGAATTCAGCACATTATTCTAGACCCCTGAGCGTAGACATTACTCATGGGCTATCAAAAAAAAAATCTGCTCAATCATATATACAATTGCAACACCTACGCGGTCGATTTTTTTTTATAACCTGCGAATAATATCTTCGCCAGGGGGATTCAGAATCATGTACTGAACCCAACGGTCGATGTCCCTGCCACCCTGTATTGTGCAATTTTAAACAAGCTTAAAGATATGGCTTGTTTTTACAAATGTCCAACTCCAGACCTATTTTGGATGATGGTATTATTAATAAAATTTATCGTTAGCTGATGTCCATTACGTAACTCTCAAGTTTATCACCATCCGAATTGCGTAACACACTTTCAATCATAGTCTGAATCATTTTGAATGATATTGCTAATCCATTGCTATATATGTTCGTCAAATTTGTCTGCTCTACAACGTAAATAACGCAATGAATGATGTTGAACTGTCAAAATGAAAGCCATTGATTGCTACTGATAGTGTGTTTGACGCAATTATCCCGCAGGTAAAGTAATGTTTGTTTATAATAGTAAATTATTATGGCACTAACTATGAAAATCAAATAATTATAAATATTTAAACAGTATATTGCTTTTCTCCTCCATTAAAAAATTGCTCAGGCGGTCAGTATTTTAAAATCGACATGTGCAAATGATGCAACATAAATCCTACTATCCTACTTCCTACTGTCCTACTAATATTATAAATGCGAAAATTTGTTTGTATGGATGGATGGATGGATGGATGGATGGATGTTAGTTACACTTTCACGCCAAAACTACTCAACGGATTTGGATGAAAATTGGCACACAGATGGTTTATAACCAGGATTAACACATAGGATACTTTTTATCCAGATATTCCCACGGGATCGAAACGTATGCGGGTGAAACCACGGGGCGCAGCTAGTATTTACATATAACCTTTGCAAAAGTAAAGTCGGTTTTAAGTTACAGGAAAATTACAATTCGCTACACTGATAAGGTTATGAAAGAAACCCATAGATTTCATGAGTTAACGACGGTTATTTTATCAGTAACTAAACCGTTGTCGTTAAAAGTATGCATTGAAGGACTAAAAGTACCGTTTATGATCATGTTTTTCACAATTTGAAAACGTTTTTTCAGGAGAGACGATGAAAAGTCCTACGTTTTCTATTTGGATTTACAAAACATTGTCTGTGTTAGATTGGTAGACATAACAGTTCTGTTTTGACTCGTGTCAAAACAGTTTTTTCAGTAGAATATACAACTTAGATAAGGTATTATTAAACTGTTTGTGTGTAGGTATTCATCATTTTTTTTCATAGATGCGATAGTCTGACTCTTGACATCGACAGGTACTCAGCACCCTCAGTGCGAAGTACACTTTCAATCGCAATCTGAGGTTTTTGAAGGATATTCATAATCATTGCTTCATATGTTTAAAAAAAAACCGGTCAAGTGCGAGTCGGCCTCGCCCCTGAGGATTTCGTACAAATTTGTAGGTATGTAAATAGTTTATCACGGGATTTTTTCTCAGGATTGCTCCTTGCCAAATTTTATGAGGTCAACGGGAAGTACCCTATGGGTTTTGGTTCAAATGGAACATAAATGCCCGTATCTTTAGATTTCGTCGACTCAGAAGTTTGATTTTTCAACTGCTTCAAGGGATTCCAGCCCTGAGTATTTGATATTAATTTCAACTTCATAACTCCACGCGTTCTTGAGAAAAAGGGTCTTGACAGCCGGGCAGACAGATAGACAACGAAGTGATCTTATAAGGGTTCCGTTTTTCCTTTTGAGGTACGGAACCCTAAAAATCATCTGTTCATCAAAATAAATAAGAACGTTACTGAACTGTCAAAATGAAAGAAATTGCAGTCAATTGCCATTTTATGTGGGTTACGCAAATACCCTGCAGAAGTACGTAAATCTAGCAATGAATGTCAAATTAGTCAGCGCCTGACGTAAATTGACGTATTTTTAGTTATCATGTTTTTAATCACGTCTAAACTGTCTATGGAGTATCTTAATTTGACACGACTAAACTAATATTTATCTTCTGTCCTTTTCTTAATAAAATAGAAAGAAAAAGATGCACTGAACTTAAATTTAGTTTAGTTTGTGAACAAGGGAATCCATTGCCACAGCCACTGTCTTTCCTACAAACACCAAGAAATTCACAATACAATATTAATTTCTACCCCATTCTGTCACTATATTTATTAGTTTCCCATGCAACTAGTGCTTACCCTCACCCCAGCTATGCATAGGGGGGTGAACAAATTATGAGGGCACGTGTCACCAATATCCGTTGTTTTTGTCCGTTTGTCTGTCACTCAGACTGTGACAGACGCGTGCTATATATGGAGTGCGCAGGCGACCCTATTCTGATAGAATTGTCATTAGTTTTTAGTGTTATTTGGACGTGTCCAAAATGCATGTCATTTCTCGAACGCCATGCTACGAGTCTAAAGGCAAATTACTTTTGAGAGCTTTTTCGATTAAAAAATAATAATAACACTAGCCTATTATTGTCCCACTACAGAGCAAAGGCCTTTTCTCATACAGAGAAGGCATGAACATTGATTATCACGCTTGCTCTTTCTTTCACCGATGCCAGTGGCGTCCAAGATAAACTTGAAAGAGTGCCTTTGAGAGTTTTTCGAATGGCATTGTCTTTATCTTTGGGTGTAGTTGAGCGTTGGCTTTTTACTGAATTGCTGGTTAGGCTATTAAAATTTGCATAATTGGGTCAAAATTCCCTGTCAGATATTTTAAGGAGTATCTGGCGATGTCGTTTTGGAGGCGTGGCGCTAAAATATTAATAACAGAGAACAAGTGACAGTCGCACTCCACGATTTCTCGAGGTCTCAGTAAATTACCGAATTATGGAAAGCTCGGGTTGCTATTATTTTACTGAGGCCAGTAATCATTTAAAAAGGAGTTTGTGGACTCGATTGTTTTTATCTTTTTTTTTTCTTTGCAGAATGGGCCTGCTCTTGACCTTGATCACGCCTGATGGAAAGCGAGGGATGAGGTCTTGGATGGAACGAGCGTGCCCAGAAGGTGCAGGTTCACTCTTGGGCGGGTTAAATGTGGAAGAGAACACACACATGAGAGAGAGTTCCTCATTTTGGCTGTGTGCATAATAAACGTGGAGGAGATGCGCTGAGTACGACTGGTCGGGATATCAACCAAGTGTGGATATCTTTACTTTGGGGGCAGTTTTGTATTTTACCGATGCTTGTACTCGTAGGAGGACTATGTCCAGCAGAGGACGTCTTTCCGTTGATGATGATTTCTTCATTATTTCTTCATTAGGTCGAGCTGGTACAAAAAAAGCGGCACAAATTTATACCAGCTCGTCCCTGACAGGTAGTGTCATCATCAGTCTGCCTAGCCTTTTCCCACCTATGTTGGGCTCGGCTTCCAGTCTAACCGGATGCAGCTGAGTACCAGTATTTTACATGGAGCGATTGCTTATCTGACCTCCACATCCCAGTCTACTGGGTAACACGATACTCCTTGGTAAGACTGGTTGTCAGACTTTCTGGCTTCTGACTTCCATCCAGGAATGTCAGCCGAGACCAACGGCTTAACGTGCTTTCGTATTTCTAACGTGCGTCTGCGGTATATAACGGTATATAAAGACGGTCACCCATCCACGGACCGACCGCAGCAAGCGTAGCTTAACCTGATTGATCGCCCCTTGCGGCTATTATTACTTAACCACGAGTCTCCCTCAGAGGTAGTGTATTTGATCGAAAGCAGGTACATGTAGCTTTACTTACCACCAAATGGTGATCATACGAAAGTTTCATTTATCATTATTTCTTTAATTTTTATACCAGTAACAATGAATCAGCCTGGTTTATATATAGCTCCACAATACTCATAGCTAGAGTGTTGTGGAGTGCTCTTCAATATAACAACCCCCTTCTATGTTATAACATGTTGTTGTATATTAAAATTTGTTTCACAGAACAAAGAATTATATATTTACTTTGTGACGTTCATTCCCAAAAGATTGAGTGAACGATTGATTGATTGAACCCAGTAGTACAGTGATACGAATAGTTTTCTTGAACGTAATGGATTGTTCTTTAGATATCAGATGCGAACATTGAACAGTCAGGGAAATCTCGGAATCTCCTCTCGAAAGTCGGAATTTGACTGCATGGTTAGCGCAGTAGTTAAGCGATTGACTGCTGCGCTGCGTGTCACGGGTTCGATTCCCGCACGGAACAAATATTTGTATGACCTACAAGTAGTTGTTCCGGATCTGGCTGTTTGTCTATGTGAGTTTAAATGTTTGCAAATGCAACCACGGTACAGGAGAAATTCCTAGTGTGGGGCAACGTTTTTTATAAAAGAAAAAAAAAAGGAATTATTTATCTAATTAACAAAGACAAAACAAAGAAGTTGCAAGACGCATCGAAAATTCCTGGAATAGATATTGGGTCGTGAAAGAAATTAGAAATCTTCCTTTTTCCTAAGAGAAGACTCATTGACGTTTGCATACTAGGAAGTATGCAAACGTCAATGAGTCTTCTCTGTGAATGTCCTTGTAATGCCTTGTAAATAATGCTACAATATTAATCGTTGTACATTTTTGGAGAGCTGTATCTCGGTAAGTATTGAACCTACAGAACTGGTTCTGAACTCAAATTGTAGCAATTTTAGTCTACTTTAAAAACGTATCGGTTTTGTTTCTAAAAAAAACGCATAGTTTGGGACTTATATTCAGAATAGCAAAAAACGTGCGAAAATTTCGTGGTTTTTCGAGTGCTGCAAAGTTAGCACAGGTCTTTCGAAGCTGCAAACTTGGATATACGCTACTGATAGTGGTCCTGACAACATATTAAAAAATTAAACTAGCCGTTAGTTTGCGATTTTAATGTTCGATATGACTGGCCTAGTATGCATAATGTCGTCTTTATTTTTATTAACTTCTTCATAAACCGGTGATATAATAATAATAATAATATAATTTTTTATATTTTTAAATGTTTTTTTATCTTTTTGTTTATAAAAATATTTAAAAATGTAATTTGTAGGTATTTAAATGAAATAAAGGACATAATAATAAGAAATTTATTTCAGACTTTGTCCATAAGTTTGTTAGTAACAACGTTCTTAGCCTAGTAAAAAAAAAGGAAAAATAAAAAAAAAGTAAAAAAAGACAAAAAAGCAAAAACTAAAAGGGGAAAAGGGGTAAAAGGTTTGTTAAAAGTAAAAATTGACAGAAATATAAATCAAGCGCTTGCCCTCGCGTGAAGGCCTATCCAGTGCGCCATCAGCAACGAGTCCCATCGATCGATATTGATCAACCAACAATTAATTATGAATTGTCATGTTACACGATACTTCAGTCATATCAAGTGGACTACAAAGAACTTTATTGATGTTTGTTTGTTACTGTTACTATCCAAGAGGGGAACTACAAATTAATTTGTAGTGTGACGGTGGACTCCCATGGGGATAGGAGAGGGATCACTACAGGGTTATTAAATTGAAATGAATTTTATTGATCTGTTTTTATTAATGGCTCGTGTTGTGCATTTGGGTATGTGCTTACTTGTGTCATTTTTATACGTAGGTACTGATCGTGAAACACATGCCGCAAATGCAAGTTTGTTTATTAATGACTACATTACTTTACAGGGTCTAATTAAATTAGCTAGCGAAACTCTGCAGACGTGGGTATCGAAATCTCAACACTATCAAAACTAAAAAGAAAAAAGAATTGACGTTTTTTTTGGGGTTCAACGACTGCTGGATGTTTTGTTACTTGAAATATGAGTTGAGAAAAACTGTTTTCTTTGGTTTTGTCGTGTTGAGGCCTGCCGCCATTGTCTGTGAAGTTTATACAATAAAAAGCTGTTTTTTATACTGATACTTTAAGTGACTACACTAATTGCGGTTGCAGACCCCACCAAAAATATCGTCAAATTTATTTATTATTAATTGTTTTGTCGTGTTTAGATACCTATACCCATCACGTCCGCGGAGTTTCGCTAGCTAATTTAATTTGATCCTGTATTTTTACTTAGTACGTAACGGCTGCCAAGTTTACGCCAAGACTTCGACTTGTGGTTATAATTTATTAGGTTTCGACTATGGTTCGTCACGATGAAATTATCTAAATAAAATATCTGTATTGTCACTGTTATAACAACTATTATAATGAAGGCTTCCATCAAGGGTTACCGTTCTGCGGGGTAATTGCGTAACACCCTAACAGTAGTAATGGCTTTCGTTTTGACAGTTCAATAACATTCATTGCGGTATTTACATTTTTGCGCAGACAATTTTTTCTAACACATCAAGCAATGGATTCACAATATCCTTCAAAATGATTCAGATTGTGGTACATAGTGTATTACGCAATAAGCGTGCTGGTCTATTCACGTACATAGTATACGATAAATCCTATCAGAAAGAAACCTTTGCCCTTAAAAACTCATTCCCAAAAAAAAACACGTACACAAATAAATTTTATACCAGCAATTAAGCCTAGCTAATTCGGGACTGCCAACATTAGCATAAGTTACACACAGGAAGCGGAAGTGAGCCGTTATGTTGGTACTAAGGGATACAAGGTAAGTGCATTAGCTTGCTGTTGTTTGTGTTCAAGGGATTTTCTGTACAGAGTAGGCTGTATAAGGCATGCGAGGAGTTAGGTGAATGTTCTTTTAGGATCTATGTTGGGCATAAAGCTGTTTTTAACTTAAATTCTAAGTAAGGAGGAAGTCACGAAGAGTTAGATAAGGCCCTGTGCCTCCTTACTTTATAATTGAGAGCTGATGTAATTTTGTGGAGGCAAATCGCACGTCTACACCCTGTCCATTAGGTAAACCGTTTTTTGACAGCTGTCTTAGAACGAACTATTCCAGATTACTTAAAAGTTAACTTTAAAATACGTTTTAAAATAAATATATAAACTGCCTTATCTTTTTGAATTAATACCGTACGTGTATCAATCGATGTATTGTGTGTTGCTGTAATCACTAGTACCATCTGTCAAAAAACGGTTTACCTAATGGACAGGGTATAAACTAATATAATAAAGAGAAAAGATTTGATTTTTTGTACGTTTGCTTCGCTTTCACGTTAAAACGGCTAAACGGATTTGGATGAAATTTGACACATGGGTAGATAATGATCTGGATTAGGACATAGGATACTTTTTATCTCGCTATTCTCTCGGGATCGAGACTTATGCGGGTAAAACCGTGAGGTGCAGCTAGTATAAGTAATAAATTAATACTTTTAGTAGGTTAGCAACTTCGAACTCTATATTTATTTTGCTCCGATTCGAACTTGCTTTTTGGTTAAGTGGACACTTTGATTTTGAGAGACAACTGAGTTGCTCTAGAATTAAAAGGTTTTCATATTCATGAGTTGTTCGGTACTTACTAAGGATCAGCGGGGTAATTGCGTAACACTCTAACAGTAGGAATAGCTTTCTTGTTGCCAGTTCAACAACATTCATTGCGTTATTTACTTTGTATAGCGGACTAATTTTTCGAACATATCAAGCAATGGATTAGCAATATCCTTCAAAATGATTCATTTTAGCTTATTACACAATTAGGGTGCAGTAGTGGAGTGAGTAGATTTACGAATGATTTACTATACTATTTTAGAAATATTGTTACATCTTGTTAGTATCATCATATCAACACCTACCTAAGTGTCTTTAAGGCTAGAGTGAATAGGCTCATAATAAATTAGTGCGCTTTACCATCAACGATTGCATCACTGCTTTCCATCCGGCGGGATCGCAGTCAAGCACTAGTTTATATAATTAAAAAAAAATAATTATAAATTAAAGTCGCTTTTCATGTCTGTCTGTGTGACCGCGTTGTTCTTCTAAACTACAGTTTACTTACGGTTTTCAGCATCATTTAGAAAATGTATTCCGGAATCTTTACGTACATCTTAATGTTTTTCCAAGTCGTGGAAACTGTGCGAAGCAGGGGCAGATCGCTAGTTTAAAAAAAATAAAAATATAAATGCGACTATCACGAGGCAGCTTTAGAGGCGCACCAATCGCTGTCAAAAATACTGAAAACCGCCTCAGATGGCATGGACATATTAAAAGACGCAATGAAGATCATGTGGTACAAATTGCACTAACTCTGAAAGAGCAAAAGAGAGGCAAATATAAAAACAGACCTCAAAAAAGCCCAATTGCCTGAACCGACCACCCAAAACAGAATAAATGGCGCAGAAAAGTAAGGAGACCCGACCCCAAATAACGGGACCAGGGACGGAAGAAGAAGAAGAAATGCGACTATCACCGTTTTACACTATGTAAAGCCAATTGTATACAATCTTAGCGCAATCACCGGATGAACAGTGAATGAATGAAGCCATTAATTTACGTTCCTTGTCTAGAGTACTCCGTTACTACCTAGCTTGAACTATTTAGTCCAAGCTAGTAAACGATACATACAGACGCCAGTCAGCAATCCGAGATCGTTATCCGAGAAGCTCTTAGTCACACGGACAGGAATGTCCGAGTCTTAATATTCTGATCATCCCTTTGGCTGGTCGCTATGAATATGTTAGCATAATGTAGCTCGGTTTCAATGTGAAGGAATACGTTCAGAAAATCCATTTGATCTAACACGGTAACATGCATGTTGATATGATCTAGTAGTGGAAGAATTGCTGCAAAGACTGTGTCTTTTGATCGGCTACCATTATCCGGGACAAGCTCGGTATGAATATGATTTTCAGGACGTCAGAGGTCTGAATAGATCTGAGCTTTGGTTTCTGCTATTAGTCATTTTGCGGGCATTGGCGGATAGGGCTTGTAGTAAAAATTATCCGAATTATCTGGATCTATCGTAATAATGCAGACCCTACACAGCGATAAGTTAGAATGACTGACTATTGAATATATGGATACTTTTGCCTTATATAATAAACACACTTACATACACACAAATTATCCATGAAAGGAACCGGAGTTACCGACATAGCTTGCAGAGTAAGCACGTTGAGGCAATGGGCTGAGGACCGATGGCCGGCGGAGCAGACGAGATGGAGTGCAGACCGCGTATCGGCAAGCGTAGGTGGCTGGGACAGAATGGATGCGGAATGTGGAGAACAGAGTGTTGTGGCGCAATCTGGGAGAGGCTTATGTCCGGCAGTGGACTGCGATAGGCTGAGTTGATTGATTGATTGATATCATAAGCACAAACCTACTGGTGAAAATCTATGTGTATTTTAATTTTCCTAGAGTTTCTAGGCCAGCTGTACCTATGTGGGATTTCTGAACCTTTTTGCTTCGTGTATCAATGTAAATACTTCTTTAAATCGATTAAGAATTCTGTTATAATATTGTGTTTAGCCACGTTCGTTGTACGAGGTATCCATAGTGACGTGACGGCTCTTTTTGATAATGCTAGATTTTGAGAAATTCGGTGCATTGGTGGTCTTAGCTGGGCCTGTTCCAGGAGTTTGGTCATTATGCTCTTATTTCGCAAACAGGTCGTGTGTATCCTTTATAATATGGGTTTGCAGTTTGTGCCTATCCTAGTATCCTACTAATATTATAAACGCGAAAGTTTGTATGGATGGATGGATGGTTGTTTGATATTCTTTCATGCAAAAACTACTCCTTGGATTTGAATGAAATTTGGCACACAGATAGTTTATAACTAGGATTAACACATAGGACCTTTTTATCCCGATTTTCCCTCGGGATCGACACTTATGCGGGTGAAACCGCGGGGCACTGCTAGTTCAAATTATGTTATCTTTTCAGCAAGTCGAGTTGGTAGACCACACAGGAAGCCATGAGGTCAAATGTGAGCAGTAAATAAAGTACACGATCACATTTGAATAACGTAAAACCATTAGTAAGTCATTGCATTAGGATGATTGCTAGAGTTTGATCATTCTAATTTATACCTTATTACAATGAGATAAGAGTTCAATTGTTTGTTGGAGTTACGTCGAAATTGATCATTCTTTGGTCGTTAATCGCTACTTTTGGAACATCTATACGTCAAAACGTGTATACGGTGTAATTGTAATGAAACTGAAATCCTCTTTAGGGATCATTGGTCACTCATTTATGATCGCATAACTTGACAAAATGTAAGGAACAGCAATATTTCCCCGTATTTCAGGTACAAGTTGTTCATAATCCAGCGTCTGGCACTTGTTGCCTGGCATTTTGCTGAACTGGGCCTTTTTTGGTGCAGTCGTGAGGCACACTTTCCTGCTATTTTCTTACATCGTACTTAACATTTCTATTTGTTGCTATCTGATGTATGTATCAGAGGGGCAATTCTCGTAATTTTAAGAACATTCACAGTCTGACCACAGTCTCAATCTATCAAAAATACCTCAAATTTCCCTACATTTTGACAAATTTTTGACATTTGTCGCCGAGATGACACTGCGACTAGATTTTGAACGTTTTAAATTACGAGAATTGGCCTTCAGGTGTACTATGTGTCTTGTAGTCTGTGCTAAATAAATGTATTTTCTTTTTTTTCTTATAATAATGAGCAAAATGACCTCTTAAGAGGCTTTCAGTATTTCAATTTCCCATCTCTGTCTACCCTTTCAAGGAATACAGGCGTGATGTTATGTAGAGAACAAGAATAAAATAAATAGCATATCTAAATAATTAATAGCTCCTAATACGCTTAATGAATATCGCCGTGGGGTGCAGTAGGGCAAACAGAATTAATAAAACATGGCGCAGACGTGGGTTGTCAATTTATTATGATAGTTTTCAACTAATAGATCAATTGAACAGATGCTGTATTAATTGGAATTTGTTGCGGTAGGATATTAAGAATAGAATAGTCTTTATTATGTACACCATATAAATTACAGACATAAATAGAGAAATGTTACAAAGTGTGACACGATGGGCGTTTAAGAGCGATCTTTGACAACCTTTGGATGGATGAAAAAAGGGAAGAATAGACAAATACTGAAGGTAGTCTGTGGTGTACCATTTACATAATACAATAAATACATACATAAAGTATATTATATAATGATGATATAAAAAAAATATATCTATACAAATATGATAAAATCTATCAAGAATTTGTCAGTAGTAGCTCGGAGTCTGGATTTGTACCCGGTTAATGGCAATAGGCTTTTTTTTTTTCTTGTGGGAAATCATCAAATGACTCCCTCCCGCTCTGGGTGGAGCGGAAGGGAGTGTCAGACTCTTACTGACTAAAACCCACCCATGTTCCTTCCTTCGCCCTTTATGTTCCGGGGTAGCGGTAACCCTTTCGGACAATCCCGCTGACCCGGCAGGCTTCGGCCCTAAGGGGGCCCTCGAATTATGCTGACATCTCTTTGAGGCGCGCATGGAACACTTACGCGCCGTCCGGCACGGGCCTGGTCCTGATCGGGCGGTGAGCTACCCATTGCTCTCCGCCCGCAGGCCCGCGCCTACGATGGCCGGTAGTCGTCACGCGACTCCCGACGTCCGGAGCGTCTCCCGCGGCGGCTGGGACGGGAGGCTCTCTCCCTCATCCGTCCCGTCACCTCCTTCGCTAGCATGACTGCTTCGCAGAAGGAGGCGACTGCCTCCCACTCCCTCTCGCTCCGGACCATGGCTTGCACCAGGGCCGGGCGCGAGAGGCCGCCGCCGCTACCGATCGCCTCTACGAGGACACGGCGGTGCTCCGCCCAAGCGGGGCAGACCTCCACCGTGTGCTCCACCGTGTCCTTTGGGCGATCCTGGCAATGGTGACACCCGGGCGTTTCCTCCCGCCTAATGATGTGCAGGAACCTCCCGAAACTTCCGTGTCCGGTGAGGACCTGCGTCAGGCGGTAGGTGAGGGCGCCGTGGCGCCTCTCTAGCCACTCCTCAAAGAGGGGTCTTATCGCCGCTATCGCGGCGTGCCCTGCGCTGGGTTGCGACAGTCGCTCTTTCCATGTCGCCATGAGATCGAGCCGGAGATCCGTCCGCTCCGCCGCAATTTGCCGCGGGATCGGACTTTCCCCCCGGCGTAGTGCCTCCGCGCGCCACTCATACAGGCGCGCGAGGACTATCGCCTCCAGATCCCATGGCGGCAGTCCGGCAAGGAGGCTTGCCGCCTCGCCCGAGATCGTGCGGTAGCCCCGGATGAGCCTTACGGCTACCACCTTCTGGGGCTCGTTCAGGTAGTGGGCGGCTCGCCGCCGCAGTGAACGCGCCCACACCGGGGCCCCGTATAGGGCCATGGACCGCACATGGCAATAGGCTTGCACCCTATTACAAGAACTTGTGAAATCTGCCTATCCCTTTGTCAATTATAAGTGTTATGTTATGTTATGATAAAAAACTCGTTCCCGGCCAAGTAACACCACAGCCCACTTCGCTAAAATAGCCGTATCTTTTCCTAATAGATGTCATGCAAATAAAGTCAATAGGTGCAGTTTATTCATACTCATTTATTTAGCATAATTAGCCTATAATTAAAATAAAAAAAACGGAAATAAAAATAATTAAATAAATAATGTTCCCACAGCTGGGACACAGGCCTCCTCTCGGTGAGAAGGAGAGTAATCCACCACGCGGGTCCAGTGCTGGTTAGTAAATGTGACACGTGTACGTACGTGTAATTTTTGGTTCTAGAACATGCCGGTTTGCCGGTATCCTAACGATGTTTTCCTTCACCGTTTTGAGAGCAGAGGTGATGAAATTAAATACACTAAATAGACTGCCTAGTTTTAAACTCGCGACCTTCGCGAAATCTGTCCGATACCTATTTTATAGTATACCTATTTTTCTATTTAAACACATAATAAAACTGATTTACATCCGTAATACGTCCTCGTAACACAGGGTCCAGTTGAAAACCAGCGTTAGGCATTAGTTGTCTGTCATTTATGGTGAACTGGGCCAATTTGGCGCAGCCGTGAGGCACACAATACTGTTTTAAGTTGTATTTTTTTTTTGTTTGTTTTTGTGTGAATATTGTGTGCCTTATTTAACCTGGGTCAAATAAATTTATTTTCCTTCAAATCAAATCAAATCAAATCCTTTATTTGCATAAAACAGGTTCAGTGGATGTTACAAAAGGTCAAATGGTACACTGTAACCGTATAAGGTGTGCAAATATAAAACAATAATTTTAAGTGTTAATTTCACAATTCAATAAAGTACAATGTCATTGAAAACAAGATTATCGTAAATACAGATCAGTCAACAAAATAAGGAATTTAAAATAATAATGTCATGCAAATGAAAAATGAAAAACAAAAAACAAAATAAAAATAAAATGAAAAATAAGGTCCAGCAATTATATCTAATTCAACAATTATAAATTATTTATGTCCAACATTATATCAAATTTATAATTAATTGTGTCCAACATATAATATATATTACATTATTTATTATCCGGACCTTTGCTGTCATTAAAATACAATATTTTTGTCACCTAAGTAATCTTCTTCCCTTCCTTCTTTCTTTCTTTTACCACTGGGCCACATTACAGTAACAGTAACTTAAAAAAAAAAAAATAAGAAAGAAAAGTCACTAGAAAAATGATCAATAAATAACCCACATAATACACCGTAACGCACAATTCAACTCCCCAATATACATTACATACATTACGCCATCACACTATTTCAAACCTAGTTACCATAAACAGCCATCAATTTCCCATAGGTGGCGCCGTGGGTGAAACTAGTCTAGGCTATAAGTTAGACATGCCTGGACGGAAATGACTGCATTCCTAGACATACTGGCGATGGTCTGGCTGTGAGAAAATGACCCATATGTTGTGGGGTAAGTTGTGTTAGACAGTGTGCATACTAGAAACCAAACAGTTTTTTACTGTGGTAGATAGACAAGTTGAGGTTTGAGATATCTTTATTCTCATAAGAATACAAAATTCACATGAGAATATTAAAACTATAACAAAAGTCGATATTGTTGAGATATTTACAAAAACTATAGACATTTGAACAATAATTATTTTGTGGGTAGACAAATATTATAATATAGACAACTCAATGTTCGCTTGATATACGGGCTCAAAACATCAACACAAAGGTAAACAAGTTTTGTCTTGTTTTCAAATAGGTTTTTTTATTAAATACACGACTAAACTTACGCTTTGTTTTTCAAAGGGGTAGGCAGGAATACGCCACCTACTACAATTCTAACAATCTCCTTTCACTTCGTCCACATTCATTTGTTTACGTTTTCAATAGCTACCTAGATTTGGTCAATGTTGATTCATCATTGTCCTCATGCCTTATACCAATTGATTTCGAGGTCGACACAGCATGTCTTCTACTTCCATACATGTCTATTCGGCGTCATCTCAGTAATTGCCCACTTTCTAGCCATATGATATCATCCTTTGAGTATGAGACTGTTTTGACTATCAAAGAAAAAGGAGTGAACTATAGAATGACGGCTGACAGGAGAGAATGGGAAAAGAAACATGTTGTGCCGACCCCAAGTAAAATGGGCCATGGGCAGGAAGATAAGGAGACTATTTTGACTTTGAGACTATTTTGACTTTGAGAATATTTTGACTATGAGACTATTTTGACTATGAGACTATTTTGATTTTCATACGATTTTGACTATGAGACTATTTTGACTATGAGACTATTTTGACTATGACACTATTTTGACTATGAGACTATTTTAACTTTGATACGATTTTGACTATGAGACTATTTTGACTATGAGACTATTTTGAGAAATTAAATGAAATTGTTTATTTTTTAAATATGATATCGGAATTACTTTTACACGTCATATTATAAAACAAGCTATATGGAGTCGTCCATTCCTATCTGACTACCCCTGAGAAGAAATGGCGAAACAACCTCAAGGGTCTCTTTTAAAGTCTAGACATAATCTTAATCAGACCTTGTGAGGACCATGTAGATCCTTGTCTGAAATGGTCTTTTGAGGAAAGAACCACACAAAGCGTGGACCTGTCCAATCAGTGCAAGCATTTGTGACTAATCATGTAGGTAATACGGGCTGGTGTCCGCAACTCTACGTCAATGCGCGTATTTTGCTTACGGAACTAATCGTGTAGCTTATTTAGCTAAAAGACTAATCGTGTAGTTCAACTCTGGATTATAGGAAGGAAGGAGAAGGCGCGTCTTTTTAACAGCAAGTCTTGACTTAGTCTGCACTCATCCTTATACGAGTAGTACTACATTGTATTGTCCCTGTGTTATGGGACAATATTCACTTGTGGGGTCAGGAAGATGGTTTGTATAAGGTTGTAATTTTAAGTGACGAGTATATTGTGCATTGTTCTCGACGTCAAATAGGTCATTTGTTGTGTTAAAGTGTTTGATGTTATGTCAAGCTTGGAATGTGTTGTGTATCTTCCGAGCGTCGTCCTTTTGTAGAAAGGTAATAGAAGTAATGCTGGCTAAAACTACGTATTTATTGACATCTGTGAGTCTCTGCCTACATATAAGAATGTTTTAATAGATTTCATTTAATTTAAGTATATCTACATGTTACAGTTTAACTTTGTTGGCTTAGTTGTTAATTTTATTGTGCATGCTGTGGTCTCCTGAAAGAGTGCACCTACTTAATACCTGATGTTGCCCTTCATTTTATTTATTTGTGTGTATGACCTTATTTATGATATTCTATAAGGACTCGTCACTGTTAGTGTAAACTATGTAAGGATCCATACATAATTATGTTTTATGTATTGTGTTACGTCTTTAGTCGGAGATCCTTAATCAATAAATAAATAAATGTCTGTTTGAGGTGAGGAATGTTCCTATATAGTACCCAGGAAATACGAACTATCATTCTCCTTTATGATTTCAGTTCTTCGAACTCGTGTGTGGTCCTTATTCGGTGCATTGAAATAGCCTCTACGTGGAACTATTTTTATGTATACCTGACTTGGAGCACTTTAGGCAGTCAGATCCACTATTATATTGTCAATTGGTTAAAATTTATATTGTCACAACATGAGGGTTGGTAGATGTCACATGTCTACCAAATTTTGGTTCTTGGACATGCCGGTTTCTTCACGTTGTTTTCCTTCATCGTTTTGAGGTGATGAAATAATTTACACAAAGTAAAGCGCCTGGGTTTGAGCCAACTACATACAACTCGTAAATCTACAAACTACCTATTAGTAGTAACCCGGTGCTCTGGGTCACCACTGCTCTCATATGATACTATTGATTAGTTCTTTATATAATTTTCTGTATCTTTTATAACACATAAAAGGGTAAACGACAGTATTCATTGTTACAATTTTCCTCAAATATGTGATGTGATGAGAATGCTCCACATCACAATACGGGATCACTAATAACAACATCAAATGTCTGTCTGTCACGACTTTATTAACTGCATGGGGGACGGATGACATTGTTTTTATTTATCTTCATGGTTGAATGTTCAATTTGGGGTGGACAGGGATCGAAGCCGAAGCCGCATTCTGTGTTTTTGAATCAACAGTGTTCTACATAAAATATTATTCTAAGTGGGCTTTTTTTAAAGATTTACTGACCCTCTCAGTGAGTAAGAGCGATAAAAAGATGGCTTTATGCAGTAAAGGAGAAAGTATTGTATAGGAGAGAGGGATGTGTGATATTTCTAATTTACGTAAAATTAGAATTATTTACTTAAGTAAATTATATAAGTAGGGGAAGACCAAAGAAACGATGGTTAGACTATGTGAAAGATGATATGGTTAGAAAGGGGATACAAATAAATTAGGATACAATTCTTTGTCTACATCTCTGTATCTATTGTCCTGTCTCGGGTGTGCTGGAAGAGATTTCTTGTGAAATAAGCATCACCTCTGTACCTATTTTTTCTGTTCTGTTTTTCTTGTCTGTTTATATATGTGTGTACATAAATGGTAAAAAATGGTAAAATGGTAAATGATAAGAGCAAGATAGCAAAGTGGTATCGGCCGCGACTATCCTATGCTTATGCGAAGAGCAAGAGAATGATGACGAGGAGAAAGTATTGTTAGATACTACTACTATTTTTTTGTGTGACGGCTACAAGCGGAGGATTACCACAACCAACCGTTGTTTCTTTTGCCAAATGATTGGATGGTATATCATTGTTGTTGAAGACTACAAAAACCGTGAAGCAGGTTACTCATTCTTTAAGTTATATTATAAACGAATATAATGTGTATTAAAGCGTAAATTATTTAAATAAATTGAAACTACGCGTGTCAGTAAATTACTACGTTTTTTCGTCAGAAGCATGTACTCCTCTACCAAGTTAAAAGAAGATAAAAATCCAAGTATACAATAACTTTAGAACATTCCAACACATCTAAACACATTTTAGTTCACAAATTGATACTATGTAGAACTTAACATACACTCGTAGAGCAAGCTAACAAGTTTGTAAACTTAACTTGCCAACACGGCTGAGCTTGGAATTGACTTGAAGCTATCTTTAGACATAAATGGAGACGTAAATGTCTCATTTGTATACGATGTGTCAACGCTTCGCATTGTTTTTGTGTTCAGTCTAACTTCGTCCACTATTGGGTACAGAATTAAAAAAAAAAAACTCAAGATGAAGAAGGACATAGATAGAGATAGTATCATAATAGAAGAGAGGCTTTAGTTCAGCCAAACTCGCTCTTTTAGGTGTGAGGATTCTTGTCTTGCTGTTGTCCGTCCACAATTTCAATCTTCTTTTTACCACTTGCCATTATTATTTCGGTTTCCAATCTGAGGGGCTTTTTCGTTATTTTAAGAACGTTCACAGTCTGATCTCAGTGTCAATCTGTCAAAGATACCTCTAATTTCCCTACATTTTTGACAAGTTTTTGACAATGATTGTCGCTGAGATGAGATTGCGACTAGATTTTGAATGTTTTTAATTACGGGAATTGGCTGCTTCGTGGTTTTATTACTTGTAAGGTATTTTCCCGTTGTTAAACGACAGCATCACTTTTATAAT
Source organism: Apamea monoglypha (assembly GCA_911387795.2). Classification (NCBI taxonomy): domain Eukaryota; kingdom Metazoa; phylum Arthropoda; class Insecta; order Lepidoptera; family Noctuidae; genus Apamea; species Apamea monoglypha. Next base: position 2,403,556 of record OU426932.1, on the reverse strand, counting down.
AATGACTATTCTTTTTTTTTTGTTTTTATATACTTAATTATATTTATTATTTTACAATTTTAATTGACTATTTACACTAGGTACTAAATTAAAATACTAACTAACTACATATATAAAGAAATACAAAAACAAAAGGATATTTAGGCGTCGAAATACTCGTCCGCGTCGCTGTCATCCGGAAACGTGTCCAGAAGACTGGCAGCATTGAATGGCAATGTTAATTCTTTGGCCAAAGAACGGCTATTCCTGCATTACTATCCAGAATCTCTAATACTACTCCAACTCCTGCTAGTCACGTCATTATTAGCAACATATGGCACACATAGGCCTGTCACGCGTTTTTGTGTCCCCCCAATTGCAGGCCACGTTATCTTTGGCAACGGTTGAGTTCCTCTTAATTGGGTAGCACCCCTCGTTACAGCGTGAAGATATGATTAGGATGATGAAGTGGGATCATTTACAATTTTAATTATTTGTAAATTCGATTTGGTGGGACCGTCTGGATGGGTACGGGTGATATGATGATGTTGATAATCGGTTGAGATAATTGGTTGATTCGTTTGGAATGGATGTTTATAATGATGATGATTTTCATTATATTTTTCACTATAAGGACCGAAATCACTCAGAAGCATTACCAGGTGGAAATCATTTAAACCGTTCCTATCTCTCATTTTAAGCTTCCGTCCATGTTTTTTCTAAAATGATTAGTGATCGTATCAATCAATCCGCCTAGCTTTTTCCCAACTATGTTGGAGTCGTCCAATCGGATGCAGTTGAATACCAGTATTTTACATGGTCCTGACCACCACAACCTAGTTACTGGGTAACACGATACCCCGTGGTAAGACTGGTTGTCAGACTTTCGGGCTTCTGGCTACCCGTAACGACTGTCAAAGGACCATCGGCTTTACGTGCTTTCCGAGGCACGGAGAGATCTCAATATTCGATATGTAATTGATGGTCCCCCATCCACGAACCGACCGCGGCAAGTATAGCTTAACCTTCGATCGACCTGTGTGACAGTTATCAATTAGCCACGAGCCTTGTGTGATCGTATCTGGATATATTTATTATATCATCGCTTTTTAAACTTATCGATGAGGTGGTCTTATTTATAACGCAAGTCCTCACCACAAACTAACCCCATAATTAAAACTACATATGTGGTTAAATCCTCATAAATCATTACCTCTTCAGCTTACGAAACAGGATCCATCAAAAACCTCGTCCTCTCCAAAGCCGACATTAGGTTAGCCTCATCCCGATCTACTAAACAAATGTCCGGAAATGGGCATCGAACTGGCGCATAAACACGTGCATCCGATCTGATGCCAAGTGAGGATATGGGTGCAAGCCAAATGGCATGATAGCTGTGTAATATGGGCTAGCTGTGTTGTAATATGGGCATGGGATTCGGAGGGAATCGATATCGCTTTAAGAGGTGGCGGTGTGAATTCAGATGGGATTCTTATATTTTGTTTGTTTTCTTCCTGTTTGTATATTGGTGCTTAGTTTTAGAAAGAAAGAGAGAAAGAAAGAAAAAGTATAGTAGTGTAGTTGTGTGTTAGTTGTGTTGTAGTGTGTTGTGTGTATGTGTAGTGTAGTTTTAGAATGAAGGGATTCACATAGTTTATTGAATGAACATCGTGATAACATCGCGCGAGTAATTCCCGAAAGGTAAGACGGAAAGGTACCTACAGTACAACCTTTTACCAGTTATGTTTAGGTAAGTGCCATATAATAGGGGGCTCGCTTATTGCCATCAACCGTGCAAAAATACAGACTCAGGGTTGCTACTAAAACTCGCCGTCCGGCAAGCTCGCCGTCCGGCAAGGACCAGGCCCGGGTCAATGGCGTGTTGTGTTCCACGCGCGCCTCAAAGAGACGTCAGCACAAAGTGACGGGGTCCGCTAGGGTCGACGCGTGCCAGGGTCGCGGGTTGTTCGAAAGAGACACCGTGGCCCCTGGCACAGGCAACTGAAGGAACACGAGTGGGTTTTAGTCAGTAAAAGACTAACACGCCCTCCCGCTCCGCCCAGAGCGGGAAAAGTCATTTGATGATTTACGACCAAAAAAAAAACAAACAAGTGTTGCTACTAAGAATTTCCTGATGGAAAAACCTAATAACACTTTGCACGACCTGGGAATCGAACGGATCTCATGCTTAGCAGAAGTGCTTGCGACTACTAGACCAACGAGACAGTTAAAGATTCATATTCCTATAATTGGTTGAATGAAGTAACTTTAATAATAAATATAGAAGCTAGAAGATGTTGTGCCTGGGCAACTACAGTATCTTCAAGAATTGCATTGGCCTTCAAAATGTAGAAGATATTTGCATTTTTCTTCCAATCTCTGCCTTTTCAGCAATATCATCCACTTTACTCAGCACTGTAGCAGGTATGCATGTTTCATGTTATATTGTGTTATAAGTCAACCATTTATGACGGGGATCGGAACTGTTTCTCTTAAACACAGGTTATTTTGTAACCTATCTAGGAGAGCAGTACGGCAACCACTAACTAGATTAAGAAACTTCATCCTTTTGCTTTATATTATATTACCTTGCCATGTAATCTAGTCCTAGTTGATTAATAAATCTTTATTATTATTATTATTAATACCTAGTGAATTAAAGTAAACGTTTCCAAAAAAAAAAAATCATACAACGTTATATTTTCTGCGTTTATTTCAAGCGAACGTCTTTACTTCACCCCGGCTGTATTATCACTCGTTCTTCTTAACATAAACTTAATACACATATTTGAAAGTTCGATCTAAACTCGCTTAACTATTCGAATGCAACCCAGGGCTATTTTATTGCCAGCCTGAACTACACAAGGTGGACTTTTGCAGACAACCTTACTTATCCTATCCTATTCTACTATCCTACTATAATAATATTATAAACGCGAAAGTTTGTATGGATGGATGGATGGATGGATGGATGGATGGATGTATGGATGGATGGATGGATGAATGGATGGATGGATGTTTGTTACTCTTTCACGCCAAAACTACTGAACGGATTTGGATGAATGGATGAAATTTGGCACACAGATAGTTTATAACCACCCTTTTTATCCCGATATTCCCACGGGATCGAAACTTATGCGGATGAAACCGCGGGGCGCAGCTAGTACCTACATAAAGCTAAGTCTACATTTCACTGCCTACGTCTTGCTCTACCTACGTTCATGCGAGACTGCCGAGGCGCCAATCAGTTGCTTGTAAATAAATAATATCAATTGCATGTTGGGCTGTTCTGTTTAGGACTTCATGCTAACGCCTCGTAGAATTGCTGGCTTACATTTTGAATGTTAAGTGTAGTATTGTTACTTCTAAAACTGTTGTAGGAGACTGAATTCATGTAATATTTGGTCACCAGAAAGTATATAAAACGCATGTTGTTCTTAGTCATCGTTCTTAATATATATTACACGTTACAGGTGAATTTCTCTTTACTCTCTTAATATAAAGTAGCTATCCAATACCTCCAATATCCCTTTTTTTTTTTCTGGTGGGAAATCATCAAATGACTTTTCCCGCTCTG